>OX638373.1:5125927-5763893 GCA_951812925.1 Calliopum simillimum | reverse complement strand
ACCAAATTTTGTTTGCCGAAAATGACCGGCAAACCTATTTTAATGATGGGTACAATTTCTCTGTTATCACGGAAATTTGTTTTTTTTTTTAATTTACGTGTTTTAATGTCAAATTTAAAAATATCTTGGTATGCGAGCTTAGAAACTGCCGGAAGTACCCACTGTCGCACCATTAAAATAGGTCTGCCGGTCATTATCGGCAAAAAAAAATTGGTCGACCAGATTTTTTCTGAATGATTATGAAATTTATATCGATTAATATTAAGATTGATCAAAATCCGCGATGACGGCAAATATTCCGAAAATTTAATAATTCAAAAATCATTTAAAAATATTTCTGCCAGGCTATTACCATGCTGACCAAGCTTTTCTTATTCGTCTTAGTGTAAACTACCATTTTGCATTAAAAATTTCAGAATCCGCGATGACGGCACTTTTAGTATTGCCGGCTCCTCGCCTTATGTTTTTCTAAATATTGAACAGTTTCAAATTGAGAAATCTCACTTATAAGAAGTACATTTAGGGCCATTTTCACAATGTTCAGTTAAGCATTAACTGGAACTTTAACTGCCACTTTGACATAAAATTTCATACAAAATTTTTATTTATCTGAAAGTTAAATTTTAACTGGACATTGTGAAAACGGCCCTTAGTCATATACTTTTTACTATACTACCAAGTCGTTATGAACAACTTTATCCAAAAGAAAAACATTAGTATAATACAGTTTATAACGACCCGATCAAATATATATGTACTGAGAGTCACAAATGTATTTTGCATACAAAAATATTCAAAAACTCAACTTATACTTAACTTTATTATGCTTTAAAGTTGTATTATTAAGTAAAATAATTTAATCGAAAAAAAAAAAAAAAATAAGCATCTAACGAAAAAATTTGCTAACCAATTTATGCCAATTTTGTGTATAATGCCTGTTTTTCTTAATACTCTACAGTTTCGAATTGAGAAAAGTAGCAACTTTTATACAAACTTCCAGTCAATGGAACGTTAACTTAGCACCGCTTCGTAAAAAAATTATAATAATATGTTCTATACACTTAAAAGTACAGAAATGATTTATTCATATTTTTTTATCAGTTCACAAAAGCATTTTGCATTGGTAATATAAAACTTTTGAGATTAGTCCTCAAGTAAGAGAGACTTTTTAATAATAAGCATGGTAGCCATTATTTGAGGAAACATTACGACATTTTTTGGTCGGTTTTTTTGGTATTTTAATATCTTTGGTGTTGTACAGAAGCGTCCCAGGCTGTGTGTTTACGGCCGTTGTTATATGGAAACAAAAAATCATCTTATGGTAAACCCTTTTTGTAAGTTTTAGGATGAACATTTTCTTGCAGAGTGGGACTAATATTCATGTCTATCCATAATGCCACCCATAAATTAAAGTTTCCTCGATCCATGAGCAGACAAACAGTCCCATACACATGTTCATGTTATATTGCACGGCGCTGTCCTGAGAATTTAAATAAAGATAACAACACCCATCTGGGGTTATTTCATATCATGAAAGCCTATTAAATTCTGCATATTTTGGTGAATTTTTAAAAAAATCGTTAGAGCGCTTTTTGAAAAAAAGCCAAAAAAACCGTTAAAATTGAAATGAAAAAAAAGTTTTGAGATGACACTCAAAAATTAAATTTTTATCAATATTTTAATAAATAATGATTATAATGTGTATATCTTATAAAAGCATATTATATTCTAAAAAATATAAGACTAAGTAGAAAAAAATCGATGGACCGGTTTTCGAAAAACTGGCAAAAAAACCGTTAAAATTTCATATGAAAATTAGTTTTGCTGATTATTTTAACATATAATGAAAATTATAAATATACACACATATTATATATGTATATATCATGTATGTTTTATATAGAATAAAATGTTTACGTTCCTTAACAAAAAAACACTGAAGAAAATGATTAAAAAAATTATTTAGTTAAAAAATATCGTTAAAATTGGAGTTAGCCCGACAAAATTCGGATTTTGCTGCAAAATAGTTCGAAGTGAAATTTTGTCACCAAAATACACTTTATTTATGCATGAAAGATAAAGTGTGAAAAAATCATAGTGAAATCTTCTATGCATAAAAAGTTATTCAAGGTCAAAGGTCGAAAAAATCAGTTTTTTGCAAATATCACACTAACGGTTACTTTTTCAGAAAAATAGGTCTGAACAATTTTGTAGTCCTTAAAATTTTCTATAGAAAAGACCTCAGAGTGGTTTTCGTACGACTTACAGTTTAGGAGATATTCTAATTAAAAAGTGTCAAAGCTTTGTAATGCATGCATGCGGTATATAAGTGTGCATAGCCACATGTTGAATTTTAATGTGCCATAACTTATGAACGATGAGTTGCACAAAAAAAACAAAACCATCAAGTTATAGGGAATTGTATGTTCTATAAATGATAAGCAATGAGTGTACACATACAATTTATCGTTTAGGAGTTATTCAATGAAAACCATAAAAATTAAGGAAACGTTAAAAAAATCTGTTTTTATTGAATTACTCCTAAACGGTAAATTATATGTGTACATACATTGCTTATCATTTATAGAGCATACAATTCCCTATAACTTGATGGTTTTGTTTTTTTCGTGCAACTCATCGTTCATAAGTTATGGCACATTAAAAATCAACATGTGGCTATGCACACTTATATACCGCATGCATGCATTACTAAGCTTTGACACTTTTTTAATTAGAATATCTCCTAAACTGTAAGTCGTACGAAAACCACTCTGAGGTCTTTTCTATAGAAAATTTTAAGGACTACAAAATTGTTCAGACCTATTTTTCTGAAAAAGTAACCGTTAGTGTGATATTTGCAAAAAACTGATTTTTTCGACCTTTGACCTTGAATAACTTTTTATGCATAGAAGATTTCACTATGATTTTTTCACACTTTATCTTTCATGCATAAATAAAGTGTATTTTGGTGACAAAATTTCACTTCGAACTATTTTGCAGCAAAATCCGAATTTTGTCGGGCTAACTCCAATTTTAACGATATTTTTTAACTAAATAATTTTTTTAATCATTTTCTTCAGTGTTTTTTTGTTAAGGAACGTAAACATTTTATTCTATATAAAACATACATGATATATATATAATATGTGTGTATATTTATAATTTTCATTATATGTTAAAATAATCAGCAAAACTAATTTTCATATGTCGACTAAAAATATTGATTTTAATTGAAATTTTAACGGTTTTTTGCCAGTTTTTCGAAAACCGGTCCATCGATTTTTTTCTACTTAGTCTTACATTTTTTAGAATATAATATGCTTTTATAAAATATACACATTATAATCATTATTTATTAAAATATTGATAAAAATTTAATTTTTGTGTGTCATCTCAAAACTTTTTTTTCATTTCAATTTTAACGGTTTTTTGGCTTTTTTTCAAAAAGCGCTCTAACGATTTTTTTAAAAATTCACCAAAATATGCAGAATTTAATAGGCTTTCATAATATGAAATAACCCCAGAGGAGTGTTGTTATCGTTATTTAAATTCTCAGGACAGCGCCGTGATTGTTTTATTTGCCTTATGCCAGCGGCGTCTATCGGATCCAATAATATAATATTTGCTTTCTAAAGAATCCAATAATGTAATATCTGCTTTTCATAATATTTTAATAACTTAACTTGACAGACATGATAGACATGAATATTAGTCCCATTCTTTAAGCAAATTTGCATCCCAGTACTCAAAAAATGTGTTAACCACAAGATGATTTCTTGTTTCCATAAGACAACGACCCTAAACACACAGCCTGGGACGCTTTTGTACAACACCAAAGATATTAATACACCAAAACATCCGTCCAAAAAATGTAATGTTTCCTCAAATAATGGCTACCATGCTGATTACACTATGCAACAGCCAAATCTCCCAGTGAATGCCACTATCCATTTCATATGTAAAATGGGCTGCTGATTCCGAAAATCGCATTTTTTTTTTTTCGTGTCGTTTTCGAGATATCGGTCATTTTCGGTTTTCGGACCAAAAAAAAATATGGTTCTATTTAAATACAAATATCTCAAGAACTAATGTTTGTATTTAAACGTATTATATGTCATATTAAAGGTAATTAAATTACCTACAAATGATACTCACATCACTTTTTGGTTGGTTTGTTAGTTTCGGCGAAATAAATTGATTTCTAAAAAAATCATTTTTTTTTTTCGAAAAAATTAACATAAAATCAACTGCTGATTTATACAAGAAGAAATAACTTTTTTATAATTTTTTTTTTGAATCATAGACTATATATTTGTGAAGAAAATAAGATACCACTTAAAAAAAATCCCTGGAAAAATGCAAAAGTTGTATACAATTCATTGAAAAGTTACCAAAATGCGTTTTTCACTATTTTTTTCGTTTTTTTTGTAATAAACTGTTCGATAATTAAAACTTTTTGTAAAACACATGAGAAAATCCAAAAAATTCTTAAAGTAGGCGTTAAAAAAAATACCCGGGTCTCGTCGTTTTTCTCCAGCACGTCACATTTTTTTTTAATCGATTTTTGAAGTTTTTTACTCCACTGTACATGAAAAATACAAAAATAGCGCATTCTTGTGTTAAATCGATGAATTTAACTATATGATCCTTACATTTGAGGTGTATTATGTGTTCAGTAAACTTATGCAGGATATTACGAGGAATATTTTTGTAGAAAATTTTAACCCTCTAAGACCCTTACAAGTGGGTCATTTTGACCCCCCACATTTAGGTCAAAATGACCTTTAATATGACATATAATACGTTTGAATACAAACATTGGTTCTTGAGATATTTGTATTTAAATGGAACTATCTTCTTTTTTTGGTCCGAAAACCGAAAATGACCGATATCTCGAAAACGACACGAAATAAAAAAAAATAATGCGATTTTCGGAATCAGCAGGCCATTTTACATATAAAATGAATAATGGCATTCCCTGGAGAAACAATTTTTAGTCATTTGTAGAGTAGTGTTATTAAAAAGTCTCCGCAATGTCCTGTTTCGAACCCAATAAAAATGTTTTGGTCTTATCTAGTGGAAAGGTCAGAAAACACTCAAACTGTACTGCAAGAAAAATGGGACCAAAACCGGCTTAAAAACCATATAATGTTTCCTAAGCAATGGCTACCATGCTATTATTAAAAAGTTTTTTTTACTTGAGGAATAATCTCAAAAGTAAAATATTACTAATAAGCAAAATACTGTTGTGACATTATAAAAAAGATTAATAAATTTGTTTACTTTTAAGTTTATAGAACATATCGATACGTCCAACGTAAAAGTTGGTAACTCGAAAATAGTAGTTTTTAGTTATGAGCACTTTTGTATTGTTTTCGTTAAAACAAGAAAACCAAAAACAAAAATTAAATAAATAATCTTAAAATTTTTAGACAAAATAAAGGTTTTTCGACTATTAAATCGTTGCCACTATTCCAAATTGATTTACAGAGATATTAACAATTTCAACTTATAATTTGGATAAAATAAATACGTATGAGTTGTAACTCTAGTTACCAACTAATGTTCTCTTTCAGCTCCATGAAGAAAGTTGGTAACTTAACTTGCCTACTAGCATTAAAAATATGTAGGACTTACAACCACTGATTTTTAAAGAAAAATTTACTTATAACTTTGTAAGTTAAGTTACCAACGCAATTTGTCATTTTTGTCCCCCGTGCATAAGTTATCAACTTAAGTTGCCAAGTTTTTGCATGGAGACCTCAGAAAAATATACTTAGGTTGTAACTTCAAAAATTGCTCCCAGCCCTTCAAATTTCAAGCTAGAGGTACCAAAATTTGACACAAGATAGAGTCTAATGCGCAGATTTTGAAAATCATTGTCCCGTAAAAAGTTGGTAACTTGAGTTACAAACTTTTACGTTGGATGTATCGATACGTGTCGTTCAATATCAAAACTGCCTAAGTCCCTCGTTGATATGTAGGCAAAATAAAATAAATTTCATTGAATTGATTTGAATTTATTTTGATATTTAAAAAAAGCAACAAATTGGTTATTGGACGCACAACACCTCTGGGGAGACCAACGGAATTTCTACAACATATATAATATATAATATATAATATATAATATATAATATATAATATATAATATATAATATATAATATATAATATATAATATATAATATATAATATATAATATATAATATATAATATATAATATATAATATATAATATATAATATATAATATGTAATATATAATATATCATTTTTTTTTAAATCTATATTCAGAATTTTTTGGATTTTCTCATGTTTATTACAAAATTTTTGAAATTGTCGGGCAGTTTAATACATAATGTAAATTTTCATTTTTTTTACAAAGTTTTCTACATTTTTTTTTTTAAATCTTCATAACAATAAACAACTTTTTATGATGAAATTTTTATGTTATATATAATAGACAAGCATTACAGCCCTTCAAGAGGAATCTAAAACAGAACTACGACGGAAATCAATTATAAAAACACAAGAAATTATTGCCGAAGATGGCAAAGTTTCATCTAGGCGTTCGTCGCTAGCGGTAAGTTTAGAGTATACTTACGTACTTTCGGCTTACCAATTCCTAATTCTTTCTCGCTTGATCACTACATTTTCATTTAACTCATATTCTGAAACGCAATATTTTCAGTTTGAATACACTGTACGCTCTCTGAAGGTGAAGTTTAATAATACTGTCAATGCAATTTGTTGATATTCTGATCAGTTGAATTCCTGTCATAATTTGACAGACGTTAAAATAACATTTGCTTTGTGTATAAGTTATGAAACGTTGGGCATTCCTTTGACTTCCATTTGCTTATTCTGAGCGCAAAATAGATATGGGGCATTACATACCGTTTCGGATAGCATTTAACTTTATCATTTCCGACTTTTTTGAAACTTTTGTAGTAGTTGAGATTAGCATCAATGATTTTTTTAAATTTTTTTCATAGTGCTGTTTCAGAGATATAAAAAAAAAACTGAAAATGCTGCAAAAATAACATTTAGTGGTTTTTTGAAATGCTCATTACTCCGTCAATAGTCAACCAAACCATGAAATTTTTTTTATAAGTTTTGTTTTTTAAGGAAATTTTTATAAAAAAAAAAACAAATTTTTTTTAAATAATTTTTTAATTAAATTTTCAACTCTTAACACTAAATTCCTATTTTTATGAATGATTATATTCTTCGATTTTTTACAAAAATTTCTAAAAAAACTTTAATGAATTTGACAAATGTTAGGACTATTATTAGAATGGGCAAAGGATGGGATCTATTTTTTTTTTAAATTTTTTAATTAAAACAAAAGTGAGTGAACGAGCACTAAAATATTCCTCATTGCCGGGAGAGGGTAAAAATATTCACCGACCCCAATTAATTTTTGCTCTCCAACATTTGTTTTTTAAATATACTAACCAATTTTTTCCTCCCCTTAAAGGGGCTCCCATACAAAATTTTAATAAAAATATCAAAAAAATTCTCATTGCCGTGAGAGGAAAAATATGTTCACAGACCCCCATTAACTTTTCCTCCTCAACATTTTCCATCAACATACTAGCCCCTTTTATCCACCCCTTAATGGCGTTCCCATACAAAATTTTGATAAAACATCAAAAAAATTCCTCATGGCCGGGAAGCGAAAAAAATGTTCACAGACCCCCATTCATTTTTTCCCTCCAACATTTCTTTCAAACATACTGCCACATTTTTTCTACTCTTTAAGGGGGCTCCCACACAAAATTTTGGTAAAACATCAAAAAAGTTTCTCATAGCTGGGAAGCGAAAAAAATGTTCACAGGCCCCCATTAATTTTTCCTCCTCAACATTTTTCTCCAACAAATTATCTCTTTTTTCCAACCCTTAAGAGGGCTTGGCTTCCATACAAAATTTAAATAGAAATATCAATTTTGTTTGGGAGGCCCCATAAGGGGTGGATAAAAGCGGCTAGTATGATGGAGACAAATTTTGAGGAGGAAAAATTAATGGGGTCTGTGAACAATTTTTTTCCTCTCCCGGCAATGAGGAATTTTTTTGTTATTTTTTTCAAAATTTTGTATGGCAGCCCCCTTAAGAGGTGGAAAAAATTGGAGAGGAAAAATTAATGGGAGTCGGTGAACATTTTTACCCTCTTCCGGCAACGAAGAATATTTTAGTGCTCGTTCACTCACTTTTTTGTTAATTAAAAAATTTAAAAAAAAAAATAGATCCCATCGTTTGCCCATTCTAAAGATAGTCTTAAAATTTGTCAAATTCATTAAAGTTTTTTTTAGAAATTTAAAAAAAAAAATCGAAGAGTATAGTCATTAGCGGTGTTTCTTTTGGCGCGTTTATATAATTAATTATGTATGACAAAAAAACTCGCTCTATGAAAAAAATTTAAAAATCATAGAAGCTAATCTTAACTAAGTAGTACTTTAAGACAAAATAGTTCCAAAATATCGGAGATGCAAAAGTCAAATGCTATCCGAAACGGTATGTAATGCCCCATATGTTCATTCGATGTACATTAGGCTTCATCGAAATGTATGGGCAAGTTTTAAAACCCAATTCCAGGCTCAAATTATGAAACAGGATGGAAAAACAATTCAAGAAATACAATTTTTTTGACTTTAAAATATATTCTTAGGTGCCCATTTGGCTCTTGTTCATAAAAACCGTTTGATTTTGCACTGGAGCCTATCTAACGGTAAATTTTTTTCCCCAAAAAGCACCATAGACCTTGATTCATGGTCAAAATCAACTTATATGCAAATTTTCAGAGACATTGTACGAAGTGCAGGAGTGTCAGCAAAGAAATAAAAGCGATTATTTTGAATCAAACGAATACTTTTTGTAATTTTTTTTTTTTAAAACCATCATAGTCTTCGATTCATCATCAAAAATGAGTTATGCATCCAAATTTTGAGAGTGATCGAGCGACGCGCATTTGAAAAAATTTAAGACTTTTAGAAAGGCTGACACTCTCAAAATATGGATTTATTTTAAATGATGAATTGAGTACTACGATATTTTTTGAACAAAGTGTATAGGTAGATGGGCTCCAGTACATAAAGTATTCGTTTGATTTTAAATAATGGTTTTTTATTTCTTTGCTGACACTCCTGCACGTCGTACAATGTCTCTGAAAATTTGCATACATGAGTTGATTTTGACCACGAATCGAGGGCGGTCTGTTACCTCTCAGTAAAAACGGTTGGCTACATTCCGTTAATTGTGACAAAATATACTCTGAATAAGCTAAAGGATTCTTGGGAAAATCCAATACACAAAAAGTGGAAAAGTGATCAATAAAAAGGTAAAAAAATTTTTCAACGTTAACGGAAACAGCCGTTTATATCAAGTATAGAATGTGGCCTGTAAGAATTAAATTGAACAGCTAGATAGGCTCCAGTACAAAATTACACGGTTTTTATAAACAAGAGCCATATGGGCATCTAGGAATTTATTTTAAAGTCAAAAAAATTATATATCCTGAATTGTCTTTCCATTCTGTTTTATAATTTTAATGTGGAATTGGGTGTTTGTTTTTCGTTACACACTCCAGAAGGAAAGTTCTATATTAAGCTTTCACTTGGACAGAAAATGTATCAAAGTGTTATTTCCATAGCTGCTTTTAAAACATCTGAGACCGAAATTTTGAAGACATTGATCTTTATACTTTATCTGAATTGTGTATATAATTGTAATAATTGTAATAATTTTATCAATTTTCTTTCAAAACTAATGATTTAATAAGACCTACGCAGTTTCACAAGAGACTTACGCCAGATAAAACTTATTAATCAAAAAAAAAAAAAAAAAACTTTCTACATTGGAAAGATTGCCTTTTACACCGTTTGTTCATTGGTATAACATTTACAGATGAGATATGCTGCACATAAGTATATCATATCGATACCTAATATACACTTTGCGTATTTATGCCCACTATTAATTAACAACGCTTAAAATTTTTTGTTTGGTTACATTTTTGAATAAAAAAATTAAAAATATTATCATAGGTTGAGGAAGCAAAATCAGATTCTCGCCGCTCATCCGTTATTGATAAGAAAGCACTTGAGGTGAGTTGTCATACATGTCAAACTTCAAGCTATGGTTAAAATATTAAATATCACAAAATATCAAACCTACATATATGTATATGCAAAATAGCTGTATTTTAGAGGTAAAAGATAATATTTATTGTACTCGTATGTACTTAGGCCTTTATTTTGTAATGACAATTCAGTCATTTTGGTGCATTTTCGGTCTTTATTACTATACAGATTGTAATACACATACAAAGGTCAAGAAAACACCGTTTTGGCGATTTCCGATTTCTAACTTTGTATTAAGTATGTACATATGTTTTATCGGAATTTAGCAAAATGGGAATATTGTCCTGTACTTCTAAAATATAGCTGCATTAGGTCAATATTTGTATTATTGATCCCTCCCTCACGTCGAAAATTTTTGTGCATCATAGGCTGGTGTGTCTAGGCTCAAATTTCAACCCGTTTTTTTTTTAATATTATTTTGGATTTAAAAATCTATTTGCAGAAGGAAAATTATCTTCTAAGGTTAAGATTTACCCTAAAGTTTTATTTGAGATCTTACACACTTTTCTATATGTGCAAATTTTTGGACCGAAAGCGAAATTAATATACCTAATGTGTACATAAGAATAAAAAAATATATATTAGTATTTTCCTTTTATACATAGTTATGTATATGTTATCTTTAATGCATTTTAAAAAATTGCTTTTATAAAAATGCTTACCTACTTTACCAACATTCCAAAAAAAAACCCGTCAATCTACCACAATAACCATCCGACGAAATGCGTTCTATACATTTTGCTCATAAAGCAACCTGAGAGTAAAAAACTGGAGCCACAAAAAAAGGTTCAACAGGACTCTGTGGAAGAAATTCCAAAACTGAAACCAGCTGAACGTCGCATTCCAAAGGTGAGAGAAGTAAACTGAACCATTGAAAAGCAAATGGTCTATAGACTTTTTAAGTTTATTTATTTCTCTCTTCTTCTCACGCTCTCTCTCGCTGTCTATTTGTCTGAATCTCTTTACTTCTTAATTTGCTGTCTCTATTGTTTAATGGATCTATTGACATTTTTTTAGTTTACTATCTCTATGACTCTACTTATGTCTATCTAAGTCTAAAACTTGCAATCTCTTTTGCAATAATCTTTCTATTTTTATCACTCTATCTCTGTCTTTTCTATTTTATTTTTTTTTTAAACTTTGAGCATTGTACAAACTGTAAAATCCTTTACTGGAAATCCGAACCTCTCAAAAAATTCTGGGTTCGGGGAATCCTCGCCATCGAACCCAATTTTCGACAATCGTGCAAGGAAATTTTACAGTAAAATAGATATTATCTCTCACTACTATCCGTATATTGTATCTATCAAAACACATTCTACGCACTTAATAAACATTTTTTGTTTTTTTTTTCTTGTTTGCATACTACGAGTAAACTTGTGACTTTTCTCGTGGCTTCTTTTACAACTTGTTGACTTTTGCTTAAGTTTTACTATTTTTCTATAGGAGTGTAAATATGTATATACATATACCATTATAACATATATTATATTTTTTTCTGATAACAATAGCTATACTCTTTATATTTCTTCTCTTTCTGACTAAACACAAACTAAAAATAAAACATTTTACAATTTCTCTGCATTCCTTCTTTTACTATCACTCTCTCTCTCTCTTTCTCTAATTATGTCAATCACCATTTCTGACTCATTCTCTTCTATTTCTGCTTAAATTGTTTGTGTTTTTCTCGTATTTTTGTTTTGCTACATCTCTGTGTGCGCGATGTATTACTTAATATTCCGTTTTCTCTCCCTGCTGTATTCAAATGACCTCTCACAGAAAGTTGAAGAGGTTAAGCCAGTTGAGGAGTTGCCCAAATTACGTAAGACATCGGTAGCCCAACCAAAAGAAGAGCCTAAGCCTGAACCAGCAAAGGCCAAGGCAAAGGCTAAGCCAAAAGCGAAACCAAAATACGAGGAATTGCCAGAAATTCCCGATTATGATCGTCCAGTTTTAGAGAAATACGAAAAGGCTGATTTTGATCCTAGCGATTTTAGTCGTGAACTTGAAATACCAAATAAAATGGAGAAGCCAGTAATAGAGGGAGCTAAAAAAGAACCAGAGCAAGCAGTACTCAAGAATGGGCTGCCAAAGGTAACCAAATGAAACATATAGCGCGTTATTTTTAAAAATAGTGAACTGATGCAAAATTTTGATAAAATATTGCCAACTTGGCTACTACGATTCCGCATAATAGTCAAAGAGCCAGCGCTTAAAAACAACTTTGCGTTTCTAAAAGCTGGTTCTGTTACAGTTGGTTATAGTAAATGTATACATCAATAACACAGGCCCACAAAAAAAAAGTACCGTGCGCGAAAGATCAGACCACCTGAACTTTATGTTTTCGGGGTCGCTGAATCCAAATATGGTGCCAGAATAGCGAAATTGGTTCTCGTTTTCTCAGAAATCAGAAATAATGCTGAAAAAAATCTCAAATTTCATATTCGGATTCAGCGACCCCGCGGAAAACATAAAGTTCAGGTGGTCTGATCGTTCGCGCAGGGAATTTTTTTTTGTGGTTCTATGCACAGACCAAAAAAAAAAAAAGTACCCTGCGCAAAAGATTAGATCACAGGGACTTTATGTATTCGGGGTCCCTGAACATGTCATAATTTTGATTTTTATCAAATTAATTCCTAAAGGCTGAAAATTGTTGTATAGATTGTATAATGCATATAAAAACAATTTTGTCGGTCAGTCAGTTAAACGTTAGAACAAGGCTGGTCAGCAGCCCCATGAAAGGCAAAACGCTTCTTTTACTCACGAGGGAGGCATCTTACGAAAAAAGTGTACATGGCATAAAATGCTTAGAATCGTTCAAGGAATACGTGTGCATTTTTTTAATCCAAGGAACAAGTGTGAATTTTTTTTTTTTTTTTCCGATATAAAAAATAAAATAATTAAAAATAAAAAAATTCCAAAATAATTCACACGTATTCCTTGAACGATTCTAAGCATTTTATGCCATGCACACTTTTTTCGTAAGATGCCTCCCTCGTGAGTAAAAAAAGCCTTTTGCCTTTCACGGGGCTGCTGACCAGCCTTGTTCTAACATTTAACTGACTGACCGATAAAATCTGTAAAACAATTTTCAGCCTTTAGAAATTAATTTGATCATAATCGAAATTATGACATGTTTGAGACCATATATCAGCCGCCTGTTCTACAGTTCGCTTGACTGACCGACAGATTATTGATGTACACAATTATTATAACCAACTATAACAAAATCAGCTGTTATAAACGCAAAGTTGTTTTTAGGCTCTGGCTCTCCGGCTATAAGCCTACCAAATAACTTTTTAAAATTTTGCTTTGGGTCACTTTTCCACGAAGCGCTGAAAATAATACCAACAAAATAAACAAAAAGCACATACAAACATACACATACATTTATGGATATCTGAGCATAATACTACAACATAAAACTTTACTGTACTATACTGTACTGTACTGTACTAAACTGTACTGTACTATACTGTACTGTACTGTACTGTACTGTACTTAACTGTACTTTTATAACAATTACAAAATTAAATTTTCTTTATTCGTATCAAAATTGTAGTACAATACTTAAATATCATTGTAGAAATTAGTGTTTGACCCCCTGTACCCCTAACCGTAATGCAATGTTTTTGTATCTTTTTTGTTATAATTTTTTGCACAAAAAATGCTGTGTTTTGTCTCAAATTGTGTTGACTAAAGAAAGCGGCAGCCGTCGAAAAACCAGCCGAAGAGCCAAAAGGTCTTAAGATCGGCAAGGGAAAACTTCCAGATGGCAAAGCAGAAGACGAATCAGTTTCCCTACGTCCGGTTATTGTTGAACCTGAGGTAAGTTAGAAAAAATGTTGCTTTTTACGTAAAATTAAACTGACGAATACGCTAAATAATTTGTCTACTCACAACTGTAGTCCTAAGTATATTAATACATATTTGAATTATGTGATAAGTAACTGAAAGTAGAGAATATTAGAGTCTGACTTGTCAAAATGATTGTAATAACTTTTAATTATTTTCGTTTCTCCCATTCTCTTTTTTTTGTATATGTCCACCCCCCTTTTGTCCTGTCGTTTATTACGTATGTTTTATACACATAAATACAACTGTAAACGTTCCACACAAACACACACACATACTCACACATGCGCATACTTAAACTTGCACAGCAAAAAACTGAGAAACCGGAAGAAAAACCGATCGAGGTAAGTTACAAACAAAAATGTTTTTTTGCTATCTCTTTCTCTCCTTTGTGGTCGCTTCGATCCCTTTGAAAAAAAGGGCTTAATTTAACTATAGCAACACCTAATATTTTTTTTTAAAAAACCTTGTTTGTTTTGTTATACTTTTAATTCTAAGATATAATATGCAATCAAAAAGTGTCTGTCTGATCTACTTCCGGAGATATAGCCATCGGAAGGTCAGGATATATCTTTTATAAAAACCAGTAGAAGTTGGAACCCCTGAATGGATTTTAAAAATATTGGTGTATTTTTTTTAAATCTCATATCTCGAAAACTATGACCCAAAATGTAAAATTTTGTGAACCAATTAAATATGTTTCATACAAATGTTTTTAAAATCCATCCAGGAGTTCAAAACTTATACCGGTTTTTATAAAAGATATATCCCGATCATCCGATTGCTATATCTCCGAAAGTAGGTGCGACAGACACTTGTTTTTGTTATTACTTCTAAGAGCCCTTTTTGGGCAAAAACAAAAGGTGTTTTTAAAGCTAAATTGCTTCAAAAAAAGCATTTCTCTTTGGGAAGGTAGGGGAGTTATACCTAAACCAATTAATATTAAAAGGTAAGTAGTGGAGTCATTAAAGCCAAACAGGCAAAATGAGGAAGCCCCCAAGAACAGCTACGATTTTGATGATTTTTTTTTTTAAATTTGGTTTTTTTTTTATTTAAAATCAGAAATATTTTGAATTACATAATTTTTTAAACAATATTTAAGAAACTTATGTTTTCATAAAAAAAAATTGGGGGAAAAATAGGCACTTTATATGTATCTGGCGATTATTAATCCGAATCTGGCATTAGAATTTCTGTATCTTGTAAGATTTCTGAGATATCATCTCTTTTTATAAACGGCTATATAGTACTTACAATCAATTGGGAGAATAAAATGATGTCACCTGGAAAGTTTTGCGGGATTTTTGCAAATGAGTTATTTTATAGATTTCGATGTGCTCTTTCAGAGTTTCAACTTTGCTACCTCGAATCGTGTTCGCTCGCGCCGCCATATTAGAAAAATGGCATCCGAAATCAGTTATTTACAAATATCTCTTTAACGGTTATATTTAGAGAAAAATATTGTAGATTATAAAATGTTCTATAAAAATGATCTTTGAACTAATTTCGTACGACTTATAACTCAGGATATATCCTAATTCAAAATTTGAAAAAAATTAGTAAATTGTGCATGCCGCTTATGAGTAGGCAGAGTGATGTGTTGAGCTTAAAATTACGATAACTCATGAACGGTGAGACACACGTTTAAAGTAAAAATACCAGTTTGTAATGAGTTACTTGCACTACAAGCTACATGTTGTTTTGTATAACCTATGGTTAAGGAGATATTTTTTCAAAAAACCTGAAATTTAGAAAAAAACGTTTTTAAAAAAAATGTTTCATGCATTTTGTAGAACGTTCAATTCCCTATCAGGGCCTTTTTGAACTGTTTTTTCGTCCGACTTACCGTTCCTGAGATATCGCGACTTGAACATTGAACATTGTTGCAGTAGTTGTGTATCAAATTTCATCAAAATATCTAATACGATTCAAAAGATTTGACCAAATCAAATAAAAAGTTTAGTGCGGTGTCACGCCTCTTCATAAGTGAATACTTAGCCAAAGTTTATCTCATTCTTTAGCATATGATAATGCGTATCATTTTCCAAAGTTTCATTAAAAACGCTATAGCCGTTCTTGAGAAAAACATGGCAACAGTTTTTATATACACAAAAAAAGAGAAGATTCCTTAGAAACCAAACAAGATACAGCCATTCTAATGTCAGAATGTTGGATTTAGAATCGCCAGATACATATGTTGTATTTTTTTTCAAATTTTTTTTTTATGAAAACATAAGTTCCTTAAATATTGTTCAAAAAATTATGTAATTCCGACCGCGCTCAAAAATGTTTCTGATTTTAAATAAAAAAAAAAAGAACAATTATCAAAATCGGAGCTGTTCTTGAGGACTTCCGTCTAAAAGGCTTTATTGACTTCACTAAAGGTAGTTTTTACTGCATCAGAAGATCACTTGAACTTGTGTAGGTTCACATCAACTGTTATCGCGACTTTCAATGTTTTTCGATACTTCTCTTTATTCTCCAAATTGTTATTGATGACTTTCGACTTTCATTTCGATATGTAGGTATGTGAAAATAAATATTTAGCTTTTGTGGTAAATGAAAATCAAATATCAACTAAAAATTGATAATGGTCTTATCGAAAAGTTTCGAAAAATATCAAATCTTGCCAATAGCCATTATGTATTGAAAAAGTATCGACATTTTTTAGCAGTTTATTCTTTCTGTACGCGCATTTACAAATTGAATTTTATAATATAGTACAGTAAAACTAGCTATAATATCAATGGAAAATGGAAAAAATTACAGCTGACGTAATTTTATATATTTTCGGTATTTAAACTTCTTTCTAGTAAAAAAATTGACTTTAAACTCGCGTCCCCAAAATTTAAATATTTCGAATTCACTTTTAATAATAAAACGGGTATAACATTTTTGTTTCTTGACTGATCGAAAAAAACTAAAAAGTATTAGCCTTTTAAACTATATACCACTCTTGCGTTGTTTTAGCTTTATGAGCTGGTGCAGAGTCTTGTTGAAGGACCCAGTGAAGAGTTTAGTTGTTAAATTTCACAACGCCTTTCACTCCACTTTTTACACCATTTTCAAAAAAATGCAGTTATATGACGCCTTTGGACGATACTGCCCACCAAACTATGACGCATGCAGGATGATGACCTCTCTGAACCCTAGATACTGTATTTTTTGCTTCCATCAAAGCAAAAGGCCATCACTTTGAATAATTTTTTGTATTTTTTGAAAGATTATCTTAAAATTAAAAAATAAAAATTTCAAATTAATTTAAAAACTCGTTTCTTTAATTTTTACAGCATACTTAGTGTGCAACAGAACTTATGGCACGACTAAGTACAAAAAAAAAAAAAACGAAAAATAAGACTTGCTTATGAATATTTAATTTTAGAACTATTTAATTAAAAAGATTGCATTTTGAGCTTTAGAAAGCTTTGTGCCCTTTTCCGATCGCTTAAGAAACAAAAAAGTTAAGGACGTTAGAGTTTCAAATTAATATTGAGTCAAAATTCCTTATGCAGGCCAGTAAAAAACGACTATTAGATTTTAATACATATATCTATTAACATATTTTGATAGCTTTAGAGGTTAAAAGTAATACCTTAAAAAGGTTTTTTAAAAATTTTGATTTTTCAATAATTTATTAGAGATTGAAAATTTCGGATACTTTTTTTTTAAATTACAATATATCAGCAAATAATTACTGGATTTTAATAAAAATTGGATTGTATATTAAAGGTAAGTAGAGGAACAAAATAAAAAATAATTCACGTAAAAAAAATATAATTTGCTTATAAATAATTAATTTTACAATAAACAAATGATAATTTAACTAACTTCTCGATGTTGAATTTTTTTACAAAAACTGCAAAAGAAAATTTTAGTAATCTCTTACCAGAAAAAAAAATCTGAAAGATTTAATATTAAATTTAAGAATTTAAATTTTTGGTACTCTTCGCTTTACTTATCTCGGTACATTTTTATGCCAGATAGATGTTTAAGAAACTAGAATGTGCAGAATTACATATTTGTAATTTTTGCTTGGAAACTTTTTTTGTCCGACGTATAGTTTTTAAGTTATTCGTCAAAAACTGATTTTTTTGATCTTTGAACTCCCAAAAAGGGGGGTTAAACCCCTCCTTAAGCGGTGGACTTTTTGTCCAATTAAAAACTCTGCCAAGTTTCAAGTCCGCAGGAATTTTTTCCATTTACTTACTAGTTTTACTGTACTAATAAACTTATGACGAACGAATCGAATAACTGATTTTCAACTGCTTACATCCTTCAAGTTAAGAGATGATTTGAAGCTTATGCTTGCAAACTTTATTCTTTGAACTTAAATGAACGCTTAGATCATAGCCGCCCACGCGTGCCATCGCAAAGTGCCATTATTTGAAAATCACTTGATCTCACGTGCCACAGCAAAATTTAATTATTGAAAATGAAAACCGCACACACAAGTAACGGTATATGCGAAATTTTGAAGAATTGCGATCGACCACCAGCAACAACATATGCGTAAATTTTGTTGTTGTTTTGTGCGACCGCACAAGACTGTGTTTTGTTGTTGTTTTTTCGTCCACACAGGACTGTGTGTTTGGTTGTTGCAACAAAACGCAAGGGTTCCTATCGAAAAGAAAAAACAACAACACACAATGGCAATAACAAATTTGATCATTTTATGAACTTTCAGGATTTTTTAGATTTGCGAAAAAAAAACACTCGCACAAGTAACTGTTAGTTTAAAAATCTTTGCCGGTTGTTGTTTTCAATAATTTTAAAAAATTTATGTTTTCTTTTTTATTAATTTTACATGGGGGCCACGACTTTTTATGCGAGTGCCAAATTTTTTTAATTTTACTCTAGACGGGCAGCTATGGCTTAGATCATAGTAAGTTTTTAATAGGAAGTTTTGAAACAGTTGATATTATTGAGTGAAAATCAGTCACTTTATTCGTTCGCTATACATGATAAGGCTATTATTTTTCGCTGTCTTAAAACTAAATACATACATACACCATAATTCTCATAATTTACTTACAAATATGCCCTTGATAATTTGAAAAAAAAACAAATATGTATAGGATAAGGACGAAAGCAAACTGCCACTTATGGAGTTGCTTAAACAACGTCGTCGTTCATCTGTACGTAATTTAATGTCTAAGCAGCCCATTAAAGATGAAAGTTTCCTTGGTGTTGTGCTAAAGCCTGTTACTAAAGAGCAACAAGAAGCTAAGGCACAACAAGCTAAACACATGCTAAAGGTAACATTTGATACATTTCATACAGACGTCTGCCTGTCTATTCGTCCTCTTCTATATCTTTTTCTCAGCATTTCAGTTTTGTTTCCATTTTCGATTACTGAAATTCGACGCACTCTACTTACATACATATCTCTCTTGCTTACAGCTTATTTTCTCTCTATTCAAACCTTTGTCTATTTGACACCATTTCGAAGCAGACATTTAACTTTCATATTTCAGGAATGTGTTCACAATACACAACTTATTTTCATCAATTTTATCTGCGTAATCAAATTTACTTGCTTATCTGCTGTTTTCTATTTATCTGTTACACTAGTTTACAACCAAAATGTACAATAATGCCACTATTTTTTTCAAATGCACTTTGGTCCCCTTAACTCGAAAATCACAAAAAGAAAGTTTTTATGGATATGAATTTTTGAAATTTTTGGTCGTTTTTTTCGAAGGTGAGTTCACTTTCTAAGTCATATCTCAAGCCATAAGCGTCTGATTTGGTCGCACTAGATTTTAAATTAAAGGTAATTTAATCACCTTTAAAAACTATTTGCGTAGTTTTCCAAGTGGATTAGTGTTTTAAGTGCAATAGGTCAAAATATATGAGAAAAGTCGATTCTTTTTAATCTAAATAAAAATTTAAAATTCACTCAATAAATACGCAAAAAAAAAAAAAAATTAATTAAAAAGTTTTTCTTATCTAGAGCACATAAACCTCACCTTTAACAAGACACTAAAGTATATTTGCAGAAAATCTATGAATAAATATCGGAGTCGATACAGCCATGTCCGTTTGTCTGGCTGGCTGTGCGTGGAAATACATTTTTTGAAAAAACTAAGCAAGATTATTCAATGATTCTGCCTCGGTCGTCAAAATTAGCTCGAAGGAGAATTTTTCACTATAATGCAAACAAATTTGAATTGTGGTAGCTTCACTTAATTGGTCATTACTACGTAATTTATCCATAGATTTTCTGCAAATATACTTTATTATCTTGACAAAAGTAGGGTTCATGTGCTCCAGATAAGAACGACTTTTTAATTATTCTTTTGCTATTTTTTCCATTTTATTGACTGAATTCTCAATTTTAATTTTGACGGAAAAAACAACTATTCTCATATACTTTGAACCAGGAACAGGGTGCATTAGAAAAAAATAGTGGAATTTCTTCTAAATTTTTTTTAAAATTTTTTGTAAACTAGTGTAATTTTTTGACATTCTCTATTCAACTACCTAGCTATTTTCTTTATATTCTATTCTGAAACGCTATTTATTTCTCATGCGATTTTATGTAACAAAAAAAAATCTTTGTTTTTTCGGGATTTGAATAGTTTTCTGAAATATTATTGCAGTTACAGGTATGACATTTTATATTTTTAACAAATTTAAATAAATAAAATAAATAAAGCTACAAATATGAAAGATAGTAGCTATTACAAAAGCAATATTTTATTGAAGTAATTTGTTTAAGGGATCATTGAGAGTAAATTTGGCAAACTTTAGCTTTATTGGTTTATGTTTTACCTTTATCCTTCGCCCGAACATATTTTATTTTTTTATCTTTTTAATCCACGTCAATCATTGGAACGAACGAGTGAGCGAATGATATATTATTAAAAAGTGTTTTTAACTTCATTTCCTGTGTTTTTCTACAGTTATATTAAATTTGATGAAACTCCATTAAACTTAGTTGAAAATGAGGCCTCACAAATAAGAAAGCTACACGAGTGTCGCATGAAGTTTTCTAAAATTTCTGTACAACTTAAAGGAATTTTTAATATTTAATTTATAAATGCTTTCTTCCACAGTATACTCGTAGTTCAATTTGATGCAACTCTATGAGTTTATTCGGAATAAAGACTTCAAAAACGTTTTCTCAAATTTCGGTACAACTGAAAGGACTTTTTTAAGCTTTTTTTTTTTTTAACTGCTTCATCTACATTTTGATGAAAATGGTTACTCACACGATAAAAAATATCAGAATCTTTTTGGTGGGAAATTACAGGTTCTACAAATCCGTTCAGGAAATATTCTTAAAAAACCGCAAAAAGTCGAAAAATTTCTCGAATATTTCCGAAACAGTTACTTTTTCGTAAATATAAATCAATGTTATTTGTAGAACCTGTAATTCTCCACAAAAAAGATTCTCATACTTTTTATAGTGTGACTCACCATTTTCATCAGAAAGCCTCCTAAGTGAAAAGTAATTGAAACCACGCGGATTACGGAACAGGCCTGAGAAACTCAAAGTTCAAAATTCAATTCCGGTAAAACATGACATTTCTAGTTCAACTACCCATATCATATGTACACGACTACAACGACTACACAACCATACGAATGTGCATTTCTTTAAGACTCAAAATCGATGACCTTCATATGCTAAGGACTATGCAGCAGAGCGCCTTTGTTCTTGAGTCAATGCAATGATGTTCTAGTTTTGGCTGACAGCTGTCTGAAAAATGTCTGCTGCTCATTAAAGCATTTATTAATATTTGGGCCTTTTGTTTGTTATGAAAAACAACAACAGCAATAAAATTACATAGTTCAGAACGCTCGATCGCTAGCTGGCTAGCTACATATATGTTTATTGCATTTTAATAGGAAGCGGCATATATTTGGCAGCAATTTCTATGCAATTAGTTTTCAAGTTCTTATTGTAAATAAAATTTTTTTTAATTACAATAAAAGCATGATGCAAATAGCATTAAACATAGGTATACAGTGCCAAAAAATTATTTTCATTATAATTTATTATTCAGATAATAACTTTTTGATAAGAACTATAAAGCGTGGCCACCTGTTGGTTTCTTTTTCAAATTGTTAGAAAAGTAAAAAAAAAAATGCCTTCAAATATTTTCCAAAGCTTTGTTAGTTGTTTTGAAAGTGTCAGCTTTGCGATTGATTATTCATATGATAGCCCCATACCTGGCCACACTCAATTCTGCAGAAGATTTTCTATGGTTTTAGAGCGCTATTTCACGTATAGCTTTAGCAATATCTTCTCTTCTTATACGAGCTAATATTGTATGCTTGTTTTTTTATTTATTTTTTTGATTGTTTCTTTGTACTTATTTCTATGCCAAATATTTGGCTCGAAAACGGCTACAGCGATTTTAATGGAACTTGGAATAATGTTAGATATTAGCATGCAATGAAGAATAAGCTAGGTTTGAACTTTGTAATTGCTCATCAGAGGGCGTGGCACTGCCCTAAATTTTAAATTTGATTTAGTCATAACTCGCAAACCATGCAAGGTATTTAGATGAAATTTGGTTTGCGAGTATGGCTTAATAATACCTTGTAACAAACAAAAAGTGGGCGGGATCAGAGAAGTGCCACTCCCACTTTTTAGACCTTGAAAAATTTGATTCAATATTACTCGAAAACGACTCCAACAATTTTAATGAAAATTTTGGAGATGTTACCTCTGCAAACAAGGATTAATATGTGATACGCCGTTATACTGGGAAAACTCGTTGAAAGACGTGGCACGGCCCACAAAAATATAAAACGGTATGAAAAGAAAACTGCTGAATAAATCTTTCTGAAATAAACTGTAGGGAGTCTACTTGCTATTAGGCACCTACGACCTGAAAGTGGGCAAAATATCGCCGGTGCGCGTGGAACCTCCCATACAAGCAAATACGTTATATGCTATTTCTCGCAAATGTTACAAGATATATTAATAAAATTTGGTATGTAGGTACTACTATTCAATGCCTTGTAATAACCAAAAAGTGGGAGGTATCGAAGAAGTACCACGCCCCTTTTTTAACCATTGAAAATTTTGATTCAATATTACTCGAAACGACTCCAATAACACTAGTTTACAAATGATTAAAAATTTTTTTTTCCATTGAATGCCATTATTCATTTTATATGTAAAATGGGCTGCTGATTCCGAAAATCGCATTATTTTTTTTTACTTTTGTGTCGTTTTCGAGATATCGGTCATTTTCGGTTTTTGTACCAAGACGCAATGTTTTTGTTTAAACGTATTATGTATCATATTAAAGATAATTATCTATAAATGATATTTACATCGCTTTTTGTCTGGTTTGTTAGTTTCGGAGGAATAAATTGATTTCTGAAAAAAAAAAAATTATTTTTTTCCGAAAAAAATAAAAAAAGTCAAAATCTACTGCAGAAAAAAAAAATTTCAAAAATCATTTTGTTTTTTTATATCATAGTTTATATGTAGGGTAGAACGGGGTTAAATCGCCACGGGGTTAAACAACCAATTGCCTCTAATTTTTTTTAATAAAGTCGAATCGAACGACCGTTGGTACAGTAGATAGTGATCGATACAACGCAACTTTGGCAAAAGGTTCCACTACCGCACGTGTGTTATAACCTGAGTTCTGACGATAGAAAGATTTGACTCGTGCTCGCCGCAATATTTTCAGTCGCCAAAAGTTCAAAATTCCACAAATCAGTGAAGTGCAGAAAAAAAGGTAAGTGTTTTCTAAGAGCAGAATTACATGCTGAATCCAAATCTGTAATGGGTTTTACAAAATTTAAATTGGTTAAAAAGTTGTTCGCCTTAAGATGAAAAAAAGCACGTGGGGTTAAATAACCAGAAGAAGAAACAGGCATTGGCGACCATGGTAAGGTCGGAAAAAAAGATTCTAAAGATATTTTCCGAGCAAAAGAACCAAGATACGGCAGCCAAAAGCAATACTTGTTGCTCCAAAAGAGGTCGTCCAAGAAAAGAAGTATGCGTTGAGGAAAGTGACGCCAACGATTACTGAAGCTCAAGAGAAACTTTTTCAAGTTAATTTTGTTCTTGCGTAATGTTATGTAAAATTCTGATAAAATAAAAATCCTTAAAATAACAATGTTGGTCACTTTTATTATATTGGTTGTTTTACCCCACCAGGTGGGGTAAAACAACCATTTCTCACTTTTTGTTCAAATGCAAATACCGGATAAACAATGCGAGTTTGATAAAAAATTTTCAGTTGAATTTTGTAACAAATGGTTCAACAAACCAGGAACAGTTTAAATTTTCAAATTATTATCATAAACAAAGTTTTTACAGGGTGCCAAACACAAAAGTGGTTGTTTAACCCCGTTCTACCTTATATTTGTTAAGCAAATAAGATACTATTTAAGAAAATCGATGGAAAAATGGAAAAGTTGTATACAATTCACTGAGAAATTACTAAAATGCCTTTTTTTTTTCGGTTTTTTGTAATAAACTGTTCGATAATTTGAAACTTTTTGTAAAACATATGATTAACTATATGATTCTTACATCTGAGGTGTATCATGTGTTCAGTAAACTTATGCAGGATATTGCGAGGAATATTTTTGTAGAAAATTTTAACCTACATGTGACCTACATGTGGGGGTCAAAATGACCCACATATGAGGGTTTTAGAGGGTTAAAATTTTCTACAAAAATATTCCTCGCAATATCCTGCATAAGTATACTAAACACATGATTCACCTTAGATATAAGAATCATATAGTTAAATTCATCGATTTAACACAAGAATGCGTTATTTTTGTTTTTTCATTTACAGTGGATTAAAAAACTTAAAAAATGGATTAAAAAAAAAATCTGACGTGCTGAAGAAAAACGACGAGACACGAGTATTTTTTTGTAATACCTACTTTAAGAATTTTTTGGATTTTCTCATGTGTTTTACAAAAACATTCAAATTTTCGAACAGTTTATTACAAAAAAACGGAAAAATAGGCAAAAACGCATTTTAGTAATTTATCAATGAATCGTATACAATTTTTGCATTTTTCCATCGATTTTCTTAAATAGTATCTTATTTGCTTAACAAATATATAGACTATGATATGAAAAACAAAATGATTTTTAAAACTTTTTTTTTCTTGTATAAATCTGCAGTTGATTTTGACTTTTTTCTCATTTTTTCGGAAAAAAATTATTTTTTTTTTTTCAGAAATCAATTTATTTCGTCGTAATTAACAAACCAACCCAAAAATGATGTGAATATCATTTATAGATAATTTAATTGCCTTTAATATGACATATAGTAGGTTTTAATACAAACCTTGGTTCTTGAGATATTTGTATTCAACTGGAACTATACTTTTTTTGGTCCAAAAACCGAAAATAACCAATGTCTCGAAAACGACGTCAAAGAAAAGAGAAAGCTTCTAAAGCAATCTTTCTGAATTTAACTGCAGGGAATGTACTTCATATTAGGCGCCTATGAACTGAAATTTGGCAAAATATCGCCTATGGGCGTGGAACCTCCCATACAAGTAAAACACATTAAATGCCATTTCTCGCAAATGGTACAACATATTTTGATGAAATTTGGTATGCGGATCTGGATCATGAGTATCTAAAGCATTACGAAAAGTGTGCTTTGTTTAATAATTGCCACGCCCACTTTTTATCAAAATAAAAATTTAATTAATAACTCAGGCACAAAAAAATGGAATGAACTTTTTATTTCTTATATACAGTCTTATTTAATTTTTGACAAGAAAAGGTGAAATTTTTTTTTATTAATGGCATCAAATAACCTCACTTTTCCTTATCAAAATATCCTTTCGGATTTTTCCAATAGGACTCTTATCTTCCGAGTTATGATTCTTTGAAAATAAGATATATCAGCCCCCATACAAAAGACGAAATATTTTGGGTACGTGGCATGTCCCTCTTATTTATTTTAGGGCATTCTATTTCACCAAAAAAAATTTTGAGTTTTTGATATTTCTATACCATTCGATACTTTCCGAGTTTTTTCTTATTATTATTCTCATCGGTTTATTTATCATTTTGAAAGCGTGATCATTGGAGGTGAAAAGGTACAAGTTTGATAACAAAAAATATCTATGAATAAAAACATCGACTAAAATAATAAGATCAGATTGTTGACCGAGCAGGAATCGGTCTCCAGGTACTTGTACTTAAGTGGCTAAATCGTGGCTGAACTATCGACATTACATCGATGTCTGTGCCTCGAAAAAAAGCCTTCAACTGAAAATATGCGTATATGAAATTAAAAATATCATCAGATTTTTCTGCAATAAGATAGGACTGTCTGTAGAGCGTCTTCGTAAAAACCCAATTATTTTGAAAATTCAAAATTTTCCCGCTCCAACCGTCAAATTTTTCATTCGTATTGAATGTACGCATCGTCTATACATGATCTCCTACCTTTTAAACTTGACACCTTAGCAAGAAAATATCGGCAGTTGATTGGTATTTTCATACCAAAATAAGGCTGCATTTTTATCTTGCCGCTCAAAAGATTAGAATTTATTGGAGCTTAGAAATTAAAAAAAAAAATGTTTTTAAAAATCTTAAAATCTCATGAGATTTTGCAGAAAAATCGTATGGAACTTCAGGTTGCTGTCAACAAATTTGAAGGTACAAACATTTTTTCTTAGAGGGATATTCATATTTTGTGTGTTTCTGAAATTGCCTATTCTTATACTTTGTTATTAAGTACGTGTGTCTCTCTCTAATATTTACTCTCTCCCTCAATTTATTTATTTTCATTTCCCTTTAGCATTTCTTATTCAAGATAATCTCTTTTTCTTAAGTATTTTTCATGATTCAGTCACTAAGCTAAATCATTTTAATGTATGATCTCATTATTTGGCTACAAATTGCTCAAAATGCATTGCAGTACCGAGGATATTGCCTAAAATGCTTATGAAATCTGCACTAAACAACTTGACTTAATCTTTTATTATTGAACCATGTTACTTATGTTACTTTCTCTCAAACGTGTCTTCATTTCTATGGCCAACACATACTTTACATAACATTGTATTTTCTTTATCAGCGACATCATATCTACACCAGTGATCGGCATTCTATAGCACAATTGTGCACTCAAGAATCTACCTATCTCTCTCTATCCTTTTCTTTCTTCTATCTATCTTCTCTCAAACATAAATTCTCACTCATTAATTTGCCGACCACTGATCTACACTCTTTCTATCACTTTTGCTCTACAACTGTCTTGTTCCGCTCACAAACATTTCCATATACACAATTTAATATCACTACACTTACAATTCTTTAGGAAACAGTCCAAGAACAGAATTTCAATCCTAGTAAAGCAGGAAAAGCCAAAATATCACAAATGAAAAAGCCTGAAGAACTTCCTACAATCGTTGATAATTATGAACGTCCTGAATTAGAGAAATTCGAGAAACCTGAATTTGAAAAAAGTAGAAAACAATCGACAGTGCCCGAAATTAAGGCACCAGAAGTTGTTGGGGCGCCAGTCATTGAGACGCCACCGGAAGTTAAGGCGCCCAAAGTAAAGGAGCCTCCTAAAGTGCAAGCGCCAGTTGAAGAGGTAAGTAACTGCCGTCGGCCAATTAACGCAAAGTGCATCACAGCGCGCGTGCAAATTCAGGAGGCGTCTGAGCGCAGCAAAACAAAACTTAAAATATCTATATATTTTTAATTATCTCTGCTATCTATTTCTAATCTCTAATCCTTTTCCTTACTCTTTTTTGAACTTACCATTGAATTTACAATGGTAATTAACGAGAAATGTTTGTTTTAAATATGTATGTTTTAAATATGTATGTTAAAAGATGTTTTATGTAAAATGAGTTAACCCAGGCAAATGCCACACAGTTACATATACAATAGGCGTCTTTCTTTTGATGCGTATATGTGCATATGTAAACAATTGAGTTAATTTCCAAATTGCGATAATAACACATGAACAGCGAGTCGCAGGACGAAAAGTGCAAGATCACTTTTATGAAAAATCACAAGCACTAGAAATAATTTTCATTTAAAGCAAAAAAAATTACCTTTTAGGAGTTATTTAAAAAAAAAACGATAGAAGTGAAAAAATCCGATTTATTAAATAACTTCTAGGTGGTAAATTTTTTTTTACATATAAATAAAATTATTTGTAGACCATGTGATTTTCCATAAATAGATATGTGCACAATTTGAAAATTAACACAATTGTAAATACGCGTTGAAAGAAACAGGCTTAATAAAATTCTACATTTGCTTTAAGCGCTTCTGCACTTCTACCTGCCATATATATGTATGTATGCGTAAAAATATGACTTATGAAACGCATACATCATTAATGAGTTAAAGCTTAAAAAGCTAACTTTTATAAAAACTAGATGATATTTCTTACATACAATTACTGACCGATGGGCATTCATTTGATTTCTTTGGGGCGTATGTCCACATATGTCGACATAAGTTTTCCTATTCCATTATTGACTGAGTATTTTTTATTTCCCTTAAATACATATTGGCGCAATTGAAAGAGAAAACATTCACTCTCTCACGGTGGTTTTTAAAAAATTTTTATTTTTTGAAATACCACCCGCGTTTTTTTTTTTTTCAGGGATAATGTTGGTGGACAATTCCAGTGTCAAAATCCGCGAACCGCGAAATCGAACGTCCAGCCGTTTTTTTTTTCGACATTTTCATTTTTTTAACGATTTTTTGAGTATATATTAGGGTGGGCCAAATTGTTTGGACGAAATTTTATCGACCTCGGCCACCCCCCTATGTGAAAGTTCATTCAATTCTATGAATATTTGCCCAAGAAACCATACCTCTGCGTTCAACTTTAGTTCGGCGCATTTTCGATTGAAAATTTTACCTTGCGTTTAATACTTATTTTTATGCTTACTTTTCAAAACTCTTATAGAGACAAAAGTAATATCATAATATGTTTTAGCTGGTATTCTGTCAGCAATCAATAAAATTGGGTTCTGTTTTTACGAAAAGTTTACTTGATAGCGTGAAATTGATAAAATTTATTCAAAAAAATTATATCGGTCATAGTACAATCATTTGGGAGAATAAAATGATGTTACCTGGAATGTTTTGCGGGATTTTTGCAAATGAGATATTTTATAGATTTCGATGTGCTCTTTCAGAATTTTAACTTTGCTACCTCGAGTCGTGTTTGCTCGCGCCGCGATATTGGAAAAATGGTGTCCAAAATCAGTTTTTACAAATATCTCTTTAACTGTTACATTTAGAGAAAAATATTGTGGCGCAATATTGTAGCTTATAAAATTTACTATAAAAATTACCTCCTAATTGTTTCGTACGACTTATAACTCAGGAGATATCCTAATTAAAAAATTTAAAAAAATTAGTAAATTGTGTATGCCGTTTATGAGTAGGCACAATGATGTGTTGGTTGAGCTTAAAACTACGATAAATCATGAACGGTGAGTCACACGTTCAAAGCAAAAAACCTATTTATAGGGAATTACTTTCACTATAAGCTTAATTTTACTTTTTTTTCACGTGACCTATATTTTATCAACAATCCTAAAATTTAGAAAAAAACCCTTTTTTTGAAATAGCTCCAAAACGGTACGTTCTAGAAAAAAAACAATTTCTCACATTTTGTAGAACGTTGAATTCCTTTTAAGGGTCTCTTCGAACTGTTTTTTCGTCCGACTTACCGTTCATGAGATATCGCGTCTTGAAAATTATTCAAAATTGAACATTGTACTATGCTCCATACTATGTTCAATTTTGAATGACTTTCAAGTCGCGATATCTTATGAAGGGTAAGTCTGACGAAAAAACAGTTCGAAGAGACCCTTATAGGGAATTGAACGTTCTACAAAATGCATGAACAATTTTTTTTCTAGAACGAGCCATTTTGGAGCTATTTTGAAAAAACTGTTTTTTTCTAAATTTAAGATTTGTTGAAAAAATATCTCGTAAACTATAGGTCATGTGAAATGTAGCTTATAGTGAAAGTAATTCCCTATAAATAGGTGTTTTTGCTTTGAACGTGTGACTCACCGTTTATGAGTTATCGTAGTTTTAAGCTCAACACATCATTGTGCCTACTCAGAAGCGGCATGCACTATTTGCTAATTTTTTTCAAATTTTGAATTAGGATATTTCCTGAGTTATAAATGGTACGGAAACAATTAAGGGGTCATTTTTATAAGCTACAATATTGTTCCACAATATTTTTCTCTAAATGTAACCGTTAAAGAGATACTTGTAAAAAACTGATTTTGGACGCTATTTTTCCAATATGGCGGCGCGAGAGAACACGACTCGAGGTAGCAAAGGTGAAATTCTGAAAGAGCGCATCGAAATCTATAAAATAACTCTTTTGCAAAAATCCCTCAAAACTTTCTAGGTAAAACTACCAAATGACTGTACTATCAAGTAAAAAAATTGAACGATAATTATTTCGTATAAATGTATCAAATATTATTTGTAGATCATGTAAATTTTAATAAAATAGATCCCTTTCCTTTTTATCGAGCGAAAACAGCTCCAGAGATTAAAAACTTGTTTTTCAAAGTTTGAACGGTTTGTGAAAAATATCTCCTAAGCCATAGGTCGTACGAAAAAACGAGTTGGGAATAGTTTGTAGGAAACATAATTTTCTACAAAAAAAAATTTTTTTTAAATTTTTCGTAGTAAATCATTGAGGCCAAACAACTGTTGACTCAGTAAATAACTGTCGACAACTATTTTTTCGTAATTGCAGCCATAAGTGAAATAATTGAAAAAAATTTATTTTCGCAACTTTTGACCTTGAATAACTTTTTTTGGGCGTACGATTTTGCAATGTACTTTTCACACGTTAATTTTTATGCATAAGTGAATACAATTCCGGAAAAAAAAAATTCATTTGGAACTATTTTTCAGAATTATCCCTATTTGCTTTGGCTAAAACAACATGGAAATCGTTCGTTAGCCGATCATTTCCGAATTTCTCTAAGGATTTTGAAATTTTTTATTGAAAACATGTCGAAATACGATGTTAAAGAGATGTGACCTTGAAAATATACCCCAGTTAAGTCAAAGAAGTTTCACTTCAAAAACATATTTTTAGGGGTAATTTGTAAATATGCTTTTTGTATTTTTATCCAAAAATTCAAAAGATATTCTTTTTACCCCAGTTTATTATACACAGGTACACACGTACATATTTCCAATATAAAAGTAGTTAATTTGCAAAAAAAAATATTGATACAAAAGTCAAAAATCTAAAATATAAAAAAATGCACATAAATTTCACACTATCCCACGTATTTTAGTAATATTGAAACAAAAATATTTCAATCTCAGCGCAATTAAAAAAAATCCGAGGGAAAAAAATACAAAAAACTTCTCAAGGAAGCTGATAAAAGAAATCAAATATATGTTTTTTTTTTTTTTTTTAAATCAAACACATTAAAATTAAAAAAAAAAATGTTTTGCCTTCCGAATAAATAATTTTAAATGAGCACAGCTGTCATTGTCGCGCCATATCGTATCGCATATTTATAAAGTAGATATATATGTATATATATATATACATATTTGAAAAACATCTCTCAAAAATTTGAATTTGCATATTTTGAATTTTGAAAAATAAATAAAATTTTTAAAAACCACAAAAAATAACTCTCAGCGACAATGTGGGCGACAGCGGCAAAAACAATGTTTTTCAAAAATTTTTAATCATCATTGTCATTCAACCGCTTGTCGATTGTTGTAAATTGTCACATAGCGTAACGTTACGTGTGGCGGTTGTAGCACAGGCTTATCGTATCGCAACGTCTTATCCTCGCAGCGTGCGTGTAATACAAAAAAAAAAAAAAAAAAATCAATTACTTCGAAAATAATTTTGCAAATGTGAAACTTGAAAAAAATAATGAAATAAAAAAAATGATTTTCAAATCAATTTGTTAGCAGCAAAAACAAAGGAGTAACACGCACCAACATAAATAAAAAATAAAAACAAACAACATTCCAAAAATGGCAACAATAAATATAATACCACCGGTTTGTAAACATATCATTATATTTAAATTAAATTATTTGTACATAAAAGACTTTCCAAAAAAAAAAAACTATTATCATGCCGAAATACTGTCGTGACAGCATATTTTCCCTTCTAAGGAAAAACAAAACAGAAAAACAACATGTGTACATATTGGGGCTCAAACCCACGACTGACTTCCGCCGCGTTATTAGACAAATCAGCTGAGCTAGTGTTTTACTTAACTACATGTTTTTTACTGGTTTTTACCTAACTTCCTTATCATATAACCGAAAAAAGCCACTGTTCACAAACTGTAAACTGAACTGTTTTGCACTTAAACTTTTTACCGTAGCGCAATTGGTTCAACATGCACGCACTACTTTCATCCTTATTGGGCTATTTCGGTTAATACAGCAGAAAGCCTTTCGTAATACATTCCAGAAATACTTTCTAAGACTTTCGGTGTTATGGCGCAAGAGTCTTATCGAAAAAAGCTTATAAATTTCCCACACAAAAGCTTTCGTGGTAAACTTGTCAAATTTTGCAAAATAAGGTATTTTTCTTGCGCGGCGCGATGTAATATTGTGCAGAAATTGTGGCTACATGTTTGTTTACAAAATTATCTTTTCTTTTTTAACCACTAAAACAAAAACTAAACCAAAAAAGTTATAAATTTATAGTTTTTCACTTTTTTCATAATAACAAACATAAACAAAACTCCAACAACCGCCAAATCTAAAGCAGCTGTTTTATAGTATGACAAAAAATTATGTTTTTAATAATTTTTTCACAAAACAATCAAAAATATTTAAAATGAAAAAAAATAAAAAATGTTTTCTTAATTCTTCACTTCTTCACATAATTAAAAACTTAACAGCAAGCAACTAATAGCTCTAAGACAGCTCTAAGACCTCCTATATAGCAGGTCCCAAAAATCGTATTTATAAAGACGGAAATAAGCTTTCTAACTACTACCGGAATACCAAAACATCTTAGTTGCGACTTTTGATTAATAGCGCGATTCCGGCAACAGTCTTAGAGCTGTCAAATTGCTCACCACAGTCTTAACTACGACAAAAGTCGTAACTGACTTAAATTTTTTGAAACGGACACACTAAAAACTAACTTGCTAAACTGAAACTTTTTTTGTGGTTTTTGAAGAGTTTTTGATCAAGATTATTGCCTTATACTTTTCACGGCCCGCTTGAAAAAATTCAACTGATAGGTTCGAGGACGACGGAGTTTTTTGTTGGGTTATTTTCGGGACATCATCCGGAGTCAATCCTGATAAAAATATAAATCGTAACACGTGCCGATTTTGAAAACGGACAGTTTTTGATATTTTTAAGCGAATATTTTCGAATGTTTGCACTAAATACCGTTTATTTGTGCATATATCGACCTCGGCTACACCTCTATGTGAAAGCTCATTCAATTTTATGAATATTTGCCCAAGAAACCATACCTCTGCGTTTAACTTTATTTCGACACATTTTAGGAAATAAATTAGCCGCTTTTTTTAATTTTACAGAACAATACACCAAAAATCCATATAAAAATATGAATCGTTTATTATAAATTGGTCATTTGACCGATATAATTTTTTGGAATAAATATCATCAATTCAACACCATCAAGTGAACTTTTTATGTAAACAGAACCCAATCTAATTGATTACTGAGAGAATACCAGCCAAATAATATTATGACATTTAGAATTCGTAAGCGAATGCCAGTTTGAACCTTGTCATTCTGATATAAATTATGTTAATGAATCAGATACAAACTTTTAAAACAAATCATTTGATTTCATCCGGGATCAGTTTATCCGATAGCGAGGGCTATAAAAGATCCTATTCAATCGTTAGGTCGGATCAAGGAATTTTATTAGTTGGAACCTTGTCAAACCAAGGTCTCGATTTCGGTATTTTTCTTGTCACAAATTTGACGATATGTATATTCCAATTTACAATAGATTTGAGAAATTCAAATGTTGTTCAAAAATCACTTTCGAAGCTAAAGCCAACCCTATTCCAAACAAAAACTGGAAAAAAATATCCGATGAAATAACTAAAATATGAATATATTATACAAACTTACGACTATTTCCAAACATTTTGGACTATGGCTCTATTTTTTTGCTAAAAAATCTTGATTTATAAACGTAATAATGCAAAAATTTTACGCGAAAATCACGATAATAAAGTTATGAAAGTCGACAATTCGCTAACAAATAAAAACAAAACTAATCACAAAAAAAAATATTTGATACACTTTAAAAACAATTAGTAGGGCAAGGGAGGCAAATATGGACTACCAATCTTTAATTTTTTTTTAAATAAGACCCAAAATACATAAAACAAAACAATTAATTTTTTTCATTCATTAAAGGAAACAATTCACCCTTATTTTGATAAACTTTTAGTTAAATATCTCATCAGGATAAAGAAAAACAAAATTAAAAAACTGAGATAAAAAAAATATAGTGTTATATGGACTATATAGTCCATATTGGCACACATTGTATTTGGTACAGAAGTTGCATATAAAAATGTCACTTCCACATCCGGCACATTCTTCATGACTCCAAGAACGTCAAATTACACATTCAAGCCAAAGTTCGCCACTGCGATCTTCTGAGTAAAAGGTATAACAGTATATGCATTTTTATACCCTACACCCAGGGTATATTCACTTTGTTTTTCCGTTTGTAACGCAGAGAAGGAGGCGTGGCAGATATAGAAAAGTATATATATTCTTGATCAGCGTCACCTCCTGAGTCGATATAGCCATTTCCGTCCGTCTGTCTGGCTGGCCGGCTGGCTAGCTGTGTGTGGAAATACATTTTTTGGGAAAACTAAGCAAGATAATTCAATGAAATATGGTACAGCCTCCGTCGTCAAAGTTAGTTCGGGGGATTGAAAATGAGCGAAATCGGTCAACGGACGCGCCTACCACCCATACAAAAAATATCTTCAAAATGCAACTTTTGGAGTATTTTTCACGATAATTCAACCAAAATACACACAAATACTAAGAATTGTAAGCGCAAGCTCTAAGTAAAAACTGTGCGAATTCGGACAAGAGGGCGTTGCACCTCTCATATAAGCAAAAGCTTCAAAACGCTGTATTGAAAGCGTTTTTTGAGATAGTCAAACCAAATTTTACTCAGACACTAAGAACTATAAATGCAAGCTTTAAGCACAAACTGGAGCAAATTGGACAAGAGGGCGTAGCACCTCCCATATAAGCAAAATCTTCAAAACGCTATACGAAAACATTTTTTGAGATAATCCAACCAAATTTCACTCAAATACTAAGAACTATAACTGGGTGAATTCGGGCAAAAGGGTATGGCACCTACCATATAAACAAAATTTTCCAAATACTGCTATGTAGGGTATTTAATGTTTGGCCAGGCCAAAGGTAAAACCCTTACTAGTTCGTCTTCTTTTTCTTCGTAGTTTACGAATAACAAATAATCACCATCGTCATGAAAACTGCAACTAATTTTCCATCTGAAGAATGATAAATGCATTTATTTTTGAGGCTGTTTTCTTTGGTTGTCCATATTACCCGTAGCACGAGTTGGTGAAAAAATGGTTTTTTATCAAAAACTCTTGTGGTTAATGAACTAATTTGTCCTAATAAATTATAAATGGTATTCATTGACTTTATATTATTAATCATTTATTTAAAAACACGATGTCTTTAAAGTGAAATAATGTAATTTATATGAAAACAGGTGCAATATTCAAATTTTAATTATGTGAAGCTTACGAAAAAATTGTTTACAAATCTAATTATGTAGGGAGCTATTGTGAATATAAATAATTCCCAGGGAATTTTTTTCAGCTGCAATAGGGTATGCACGGCAGTCTGAAAAAAATTTTCCGGGAATATTTAATCACGATAACCCCGATGTACTTATAAAAATTATTGTTTATGCTTATACTTATGTATTTCAGCTTTTATGAGCTTTTATGCTAATGGGTGGCAATGTTCTAACAAACTATAGTCATTATAAAAACAATATTTAATTGTGTTTCGTTTTGTTTTTTTTTTTTATTACATTCTATTTTATATAGGATGATAAGCCAAGAGTGCCGAAAATTCAACCACCCGCACCGGGTGAACCACCTAAGATTGAGGTGATTCGTGAAAAACGGCCATCATTGGCACCGGAACCACCAAGTCGGCGCGGCTCTTTGATACCACCAGAAATGGGTAGACGTCCATCTTTGATAATCAATGACGAGGTATGTTTATTGCGAAAATTATTGCAAAATGAATATATATATGTATATATAACCAACATATACGATTTGAGCTTTCCCACATACTTTAAAGTATCTCAAGAAACATACGACTTTTTTATATTTTGAATCTTTATTTGAGATACTCTTGTGTCGGAAAGTCAAATAAGTATATAGCTCACAAAGAAAACATTAAACTTAGTTGCTACATACTTACAATGGCATCACTAGGGTGTCATTCGAAAAACCAAAAAAAAAAATGTATTGTTCATGTCAGCAACATGAACATCATTTTTTAAATAATGTCTACACTGGGGCAGGGGCGTATTTATTGGGATGCTACCGATTGCCTTGCAAAAAGACGCATGAGTAACATTTATTACGTGATTTTGAACAAAATAACTTTTCGGCACCCCCCAAAACAAAACCCTATCTACGCCCCTGCTGCATAGTATATATGAACATATAAAGAGGGTGTCAAAAAATTATATTTTTGTAAATGTGCATGATGTAACTATAGCAACTTCTCAGTCTGAGAAAGCGTACACAATGATTAGTGACATTAAACCAATTCAGTTCAGTTCAATTATTTACAATTTTTTGGCACCCCATAATGAGCGTATCCTTAGCTTATGAATATGATAATCTGTGATGTTTCCATACAATATTCCTAACTACTCGCAACAATTTATTGTTGATGTTTTCCAACAATTGTCAGATTTGTATTGTCCTGTAATCGTCTCCATCAGTACGATTTCTCTTAAGCCTTGGTATTTGGTTTTTGGTGGAGGTTCGCTATTCACTGCCATTTACGAAGCTTTATCTCATTTGCCATGATAGGCTTATACTTTGTAGTAGCATTTGTGTTGAAATTCGGTACTGTTCGATATGTCTGAGACACAGCGGTGCCAATGAGAACATCATTATATCGCTATTCACAATTGCCTGTGTTACGGGTAGGAGGATATTAAGCATGGAATCATCACATTACATGTACATGATTGCACACCTTAGACGGTTGCGGCTAAAATTTAAGCGTAGCTATTTAAAAAGTTGTATTCATTTGTGTATATATATGTAGTATAGACTTAGTGTACATTTCAAAATATAAGGGTGCTTCACAATATATTTAATATCTATTTTTGTTTGAAAATGAAAAAGCTATCGGAATGAAAACATGAATTTTTTTTGTGAGCTTACTTGCCTCTAAGTTTTTCCTAAACATATGTTTTTTTTTTTCATAGCGCTATTATGGTCTGATTTACATTTATTTTTCACAGTGCGCAATATGAAGTTTTTCATAATGTGTGTACTCTTTTAACAACTCATTTTATATGATCTCTTCAAAAATAATTGAAAAAAAACTATAATAAGAACACCGAATTCGAAAAGCAGTACAATAACATACGAACATTTTTGTGCTTAAATGAATTAAAAAAATAAGTATATGTTGATTTAAAAAAAAAATAATCAAAATCGTTTCAGTTTAAATCGTTATAAATAATTTCCATACAAGTACTCACAAAAAAAAAAAAAAAAAAACAACGAGAAAGTCAACTGAAATTGCACTTTTAATAAATCTCTTAAATTTTTTTTCAGTGTACTCATACTTACATCCTTATGTTCATGAAATTGCACATTATGAATTCGCACCCAATGAGGCTTAAAAAGCATAAGAATCCATTGTATATTAAGTTGTTATAGTTTGAAAATCTTAGATGTGATATGCTCCTATATACAGATACATATACTTATGTATAGATATATAAATATGAACTAAGTAGACGTAGATTTATTATTAACATGAGTATGACTGTTATAGCTCTAAGCATTTAATTTTTTTCTATTTAAGTGGTATTTCTTTATAAGACAAACCATGCCAAAAGTCTACTCCAAATTCCTCTTATTGATGAAATTTAATTCTAAGCCTTAATGCTTATATTTTTAGAAAAAATTTCCTAAAAAAAAATTATTAAATTTTTAAAATTTTAATTTTTACATAATTTTTTATAATATTCAAAATTGATCGAACTCAAATTTTGAAAATTTATTTCATGAAAACTATTTACCCAAACAAAATGAAACAGCTCGCCGCTACGTTATTAAAAAGTTAAATTTGTTATAAATAATGCCGGGCAGTTAAATTTTCTTACGAATTTAAAATCTTATATATTACACGCTTCTAATAAAGAAAAAATAAAAAAATTATCTCATTGAGAAAACATATAAAAAGTAAAGTGTTTATTTAAAAACTTAAAAATAACAAAATTAAAAAAAAAAAAAATTTTAAATACATTTTTAAAGTTTGACATACCTGCAAAATTTGGGTAAACAGTTTTCATAAAATAAATTTTCAAAATTTTAGTTCGATCAATTTTGAATATTATAAAAGATTATGTAAAAATTCAAATTTTCAAAATTTTTTAATTTGTTTTTGTTTCAGGGAATGTATTCTAATAACACTAGTTTACAAATGATTTAAAATTTTTTTCCCATTGAATGCCATTATCCATTTTAAATGTAAAATGGGCTGCTGATTCCGAAAATCGCATTTTTTTTTTTTTTCTTTCATGTCGTTTTCGAGATATCGTTCATTTTCGGTTTTTGGACCAAAAAAAAAGATAGATCCACTCAAATACAAAAATCTCAAGAACCAATGTTTGTGTTTAAACGTGTTGTATGTTTTATTAAAGGTAATTAAATTACCTACAAATAATATTCACTTCACTTTTTGGCTGGTTTGTTAGTTTCGGCAAAATAAATTGATTTCTGAAAAAAAAATTATTTTTTCCGAAAAAATTAAAAAAAAGTCAAAATCAACTGCAGTTTTATACAAGAAAAAAAAATTTTAAAAATCATTTTGTTTCTTTATATCATAGTCTATATATTTGTAAAGCAAATCAGATACTATTTAAGAAAATCGATGGAAAAATGTAAAAGTTGTATACAATTCATTGACAAATTACTAAAATGCGTTTTTGCCCATTTTATCGTTTTTTTGTAATAAACTGTTCGATAATTTAAAACTTTGTGTAAAACACATGAGCAAATCCAAAACATTCTTAAAGTAGGCGTTAAAAAAAATACCCGTGTCTAGTCGTTTTTCTCCAACTCGTCAGATTTTTTTTAATCGATTTTTTAATTTTTTAATCCACTGTACATGAAAAAAAAAAAACAAAAATAACGCATTACATTTGAGGTGTATGATGTATTCAGTAAACTTATGCAGGATATTACGAGGAATATTTTTGTAGACAATTTTAACCCTTTAAAACCCACATGTGATATGTAATATTCCTCGTAATATCCTGCATAAGTTTACTGAACACATAAAACACCTCAAATGTAAGGATCATATAGTTAAATTCATCGATTTCATACAAGAATGCGTTATTTTTGTTTTTTCCATGTGCAGTGGATTAAAAAACTTCAAAAATCGATTAAAAAAAAATCTGACGAGTTGGAGAAAAACGACGAGACGCGGGTTTTTTTTTTTAACGCCTACTTTAAGAATTTTTTGGATTTTCTTATGTGTTTTACAAAAAATTTCAAATTGTCAAACAGTTTATTACAAAAAAAAAAAAAAAAACGGAAAAATAGGGAAAAACGCATTTTGGTAACTTTTCAATGAATTGTATACAACTTTTGCATTATTCCATCGATTTTCTTAAGTGGTATCTTATTTTCTTCGTACATATATAGATTATGATACAACAAAACAAAATATTCTAAAAAAGTTATTTTTTCTTGTATAAATTTGAATTAGAATTTGATTTTTTCTTAATTTTTTCGAAAAAAAAAAATGTTTTTTTTAGAAATCAATGTTTTTCGCCGAAACTAGCAAACCAACCAAAAAGTGATGTGTGTATCATTTGCAGGTTATTACCTTTAATATGACATATAACAAGTTTAAGCACAAACATTGATTCTTGAGATATTTGTATTTAAATGGAACTAACTTTTTTTTGATCCAAAAACCGAAAATGACCGATATCTCGAAAACGACACGAAAGAAAAAAAAAAATAATGCGATTTTCGGAATCAGCAGCCCATTTTACATATAAAATGGGTAATGGCATTCAATGAGAATTTTGGCTGTAACCTAGTGTAATATAAGCATTAGGTTAAGGTTATTAGAATTTTTATTAACAAAACAAACTGTACTTACTTATGTACAATATATTGAAGAGCTTAATCGTTTAGTTAGCCCAACAATACCCAATGATTACGTATCTTAAATTTTATTACTAACCGTAGTTTAGTTAAAGGACCTGTGTATGTGTAGGACCAATATTTTCAATGAGTGTACTACTTACATGCTTGATTGAACTAAGCTTCAACTCAGCACATAAATATTCAATAACTTGTGATCGCTGTTTGATAATAAATTTAAGCTTCATTTTAAATTCTACATATTTAGTTCTAAACAGGACTTTTCTAGGTTAAATTTAGTTCTAGTTCACAGCACTGAAAGTTAGGGTATTCCACTGCGCAAAATAAAATTTCTGACTTTCTTCTTCATGATATTCTTATGTATTTAAAAATTTTTTAGAGATAATCCAAAATTTAAACTTATTTTCGTGAAATAATAATGTGGGTGTGAGAATTTTTTTTTTTTTTTCAATGGTTATTGTCTATAAATCAATTATATGTGTAAGTCCAAAATTTTAATTTTACGATTTTATTTACAAATTATTAATTTTTTATTATTTTTTCCCAATGCCTTCCACCCCTGATCGTAAAAAATGTATGTTTTCAAATTTATAAAACCAAAACAAAACAAATCATTGCCACCAATCAACAATGTCAACAACATTAATTTAACAACAAACACAAAATCTTGCAACGCCTAATTACAAAAACAAAAAACATCAAAACAAAATATTTCGGCAAACCCAATCACAATGTACGCACTTTACATGCAACATACATATACACATGTGTGTGTATTTGTATAACATACTTGCGTATTCACATACAAAAAACTTTCCCAACCAAAATGCGCGCGCACTTATGCATGCAACACATACCACAATGTTTACACATCCCCACACACATACATACACACACGCACGCCCACACACATATATACAATTATATAAAATGATAAAAAAACAACACCACAACTGCAGAAGAAACTGCGCCCAGGTGAAGTTATGGACACACGGGTAAGCAAGCAATTTTTTCACTTACACTTACATACATATACTCACACATTTCGATACAAAATATTCACAACAATATATACAAGATTAACTGCCATTGAAAAAATACCTAGCGCTTCTGATCCAAGCACTTTAAAAGCGCTTGTCCCCATAGAAATTTAGAAGCACCTACACAATGATTTTTATAATTTTTAGTAAGGCTGCAGTAAGAACAACATGGGTTCGAACCTAGCCCGAGGGGTTTTTTTCTATTTTTTTTTTTTTTTTTGCTTTATTTTTTTTTTTTATTAAAATCAGAATTTTTTTATTTCACTTTTCTATTTTCCTTTCTCTTGTTTATTTACTTTTGTTTAATTGAATTAAAACTGAATACACGATGATTCTATGTAAGACTGTAGGAATCATTCGAATGTCAAATTCTGTTTGAATACGGACAAGAGGGCGTGGCACTTCCCATACAAGCAAAATTTTCAAAATACTAGGGTATTTAATGTTTGGCTAGGCCAAACGTTGCCCTTACTAGTTTTTTTATTTTGTTCTCTTTTCTTCCTCTCTTTTTTGAAATCCTATTCAAATATCGTCACTCTTAGGCCAGATTCACGAATGTGAAAATTATTGAATTTGAGAAATTGCTATCTGAAATTTTTTTAAATGTTAAAATTATATGTAAATTTTGCTTTTTCGTATTATAAACTTTGCATTTATTACTAAACCAGCTCAAATATAGCTTTCATACTTCTGGCATAACTTTATTGAACTATTTTGTACAAGAAAACCGCATTAGTGCAAAACCGAAGAATTTGCACTTTCGTAATCTGGCCTAAGAGTGACGATATTGAAACAAACATGCCTCTCTAAACAGAATTTGATATTTGAATGCCTTTTCCAAAAAATCGTTGTGTAAGTGCTTCTAAATTTCTATGGGAACAAGCTGTTTAAAAGTGCTTGGTTAAGAAGCGCTTGAAATTTTTCTCCTACAACGCCAAAAAAAAACGAAATAACACCCAAATTGTTTTCATTGAATTTGGGCGATAATCATTATGGAAATAATGATGTGGGCTTTTTTAAAAATTTTGTTCTATGTTTATTTTTATTATTTTTTTTTTTTTGATTTTGGGCCTTATTTCGTTTTTATATGGGCGTTATTTTTGCTTTTTGGGTTCTTTCCTACATTCATTCATACATGTATGTGTGCTATTTTGCATGATTTACATAAATACACATATATTATGTTTACTCAATGTAAGTGTCAGGCATAGTCATAATACATATGCACACATAGGCTATACAAATGGATCGTTGGCATACGGGTCGTATTACTAACCTCTTTTTTAATAAATCAGGCCTGTTCCTGTTCTGTGGTTTCAATTACTTTTCACTTAGGAGGCTTTTAGATGAAAATGGTGAGTCACACGATAAAAAGTATTAGAATCTTTTTTGTTGAAAATTACAGGTTCTTCATATAATATTGATATATATTTACGAAAAAGTAACCGCTTCGGAAATATTTGATAAAGTCGAATTTTTCGACTTTTTGCAGTTTCTTAAGAATATATCCTAAACGGTTACTTTTTCGTTAATGCAAATCAATGGTGTTTGTAGAACCTGTAATTCCCCACAAAAAATATTCCGATACTTTTTTCGTGTGACTTACCATTTTCATTAAAAAGAATCCTAAATGAAAAGTAATTGAAAATGATTACTTTGAGAGTAACAATTACATACTATGCATGCAAATTTTAGCGAAATTTTTATTTTAGTATTGCGCATTTCAAATACCACAATAAAAATGCAAATTATGTAATTTTTTTAAAAAAATATGGGGTTTTATCTTTAAAATTAGTGAAAAAATGAATTTATTATAATATTTGCAAAATTTTCAGACATTAAAATATTACTTACTTTGGAATCTAACTTTTAACTATACTACAGCAAAAACCTTATAATTTAAAAAAAAAAATTCATATCTGGCATTTCTATTGTGGTGTGTTTGAAAAGAGCTCTCTACCAAAGTTGAATTTTGTTAAAAAAAAAAATTCTTTGCACTATTTTCACACCTGTCTTGCACGAAAAAGAAAAGTTTCACAGATGCCTCCAAAAACCAAGTACGCACTTTGACTGGTTAGACCGTATATGCGGAGATAATGCCGCAATATAAAAGATTTGGAAAAACCCAAGAAGGATGAGTTGTGATATTGTTATAACTATATTCCGATTATACATGTTCTAAAGAGTCAAAGTGCGTACTTGATTTTTTGAGTCATCTGCAAATCCTTTTTATTTTCGTTCAAGACAGGTGTGTATTATAACTCGAAAAATTCTTAGCGCCTAAAAATATGCCAACAGTTCATTCCCAAGATAGTTCTTTCACAGAAACTTTAGTTTAAAGCAACTGCTAAATTTGAGAACTTAAATTTTTCAATTAGACAGTAATTTTTCCTACGAGGAGTAAAAATCAACAGGAAACCAACTTTGCCAACAAATTAATATTAATGCTAAAAAGTGATTGTATCCATGTTCAGTTACTTTTGCTGCAACTGTAAAAATTAATTTAAAAAAAAAAAAATATATATTTTGCTTAAGTGAGCTATGGCAAATAAATCAATATAGCTTTCGCGTCTAAGCGTTTTCCACTAAAAAACGTCTTTATCTGTCTTCCATATAACAAAAAATATAGGACATCTAATTGATAGATTATGTAAAATATGCCTGCTTGCTTTACTGTTAAGAGCAAATTTTATAAATGTTTTTTTTTTTTATTTTAAACTTCAAAAAAACATTTATTTTTTCAAAATCACGTGTTAATATTATCGTATAAACACATAACAAAGAGGAAAAAGCATGGAGTTCCTAAAGAAATTGTAGAATTCGAGTACGCCGAAGTTTGGTTAAGCTTCTCACATAAAAAAATATATACATACATGTTTTATATGAAGACTTCTTTATATTTGTTTTTATCAATTTCTTTGCGAATGAACTCTGAGCCTTTAGTCCATAAATAAAATAATATAAAATTAGCTTTTAATTTATTAATATATAGACATGACATAAAAAACAAAACGATTTAAAAAAAATTTTTATTTGTAATTAAGTGGAACCATCTTTGTTTTTGGTCCAAAATCCGAAAATGACCGATATCTCGAAAACGGCATGAAATAAAATAATGTGGTTTTCAAATTTTTCATTTCGGCTGTAAACTAGTGTAATCAAACAATACATTTTAATTTTTTTTAATTATGCTTACAATTTTCAGAAAATTAATTTTTTATTTTTAATTATTATTATTTGACTTAACTTCATATCTCGTGCAAGGCATTAATTTATTTATTTTTTTTTTTTTCTCTTTCCTTAATATGGGCACTCCACTGGGTAAGACATGTGCATTAAATTGATATTTCTACTTTCAATTTTTATAACTTTTGTACCATTCTGGGTATACTAGCTATAAAAAAAATTTATTTCGATTAGGATCAGTTAATAGCGGTATGAAATGTAATGAAATGAAAAAATATATATTTTTGGGAAAATGCATAAATTTTAAATTTTACGAAAATAAAAAAGAAGGTTTTGAAAGTTCTGTAATCAAATAATAAAATTTGAACTCTTTTATTTGTTCGGTCCAGAAAATGTTAGCGCTGTGAAGCAAGATACTGAAAATCATAAACATTTGCGTGAACTTCGAACTTTGGTTCACTACAAAGTGGATATTTTTCACGGCGGTGAAAAGGCGCGTTCGACCCAAACATGCGTGCTCAGTTGAAATTATTTTAGATAGTTTTTCTTTGGGGTTTTCTGAACACTGTGGAAAAAAAATGAAAATGCATGACTCCAAGAACGTCAGATTATACATTTAACCCAAAATTCGCCACGGCGCACAGTGCGTTGAGCCCATACAAGAAATGGTCAAAAATAGAAGGAGTGGTTAGAATCGATGAAATTTGGTATTATAAGTAATTTGGGGTCGCTGAGCTCAAAAATGATCTCAGATTTGTTGTGAACTTTATAGTTTTGCTAAAAACCAGGTATTTAGGACGATTTTCTTAAGCTCCATATATAACGATGATGAAAAAGTAATGTTTAATGTTAACAAATGAAATATACGTAGTAGAAATAATGTTTTTTGTACTTTTGAGACCATTTGTGTTAGTAAAAACAAAAAAAAATTTTCAACATAAATTTTATATTTCATGCAAATTTTTCCTTTTAAGCATTTTTTAAAAAAAGAAAAAAAATATTTGTAGGACGAAGTAGGAAAAGTTATTTGCAGTTCTTGATTATACAAAATCCGTACTAGTAGATTAAAAAAAAAACGGCACTTATTTTTAGATTTGTTTTTTTTTGTCATCGAAATTTGTCAATTTCTGAAGTTTTTCATTTGATAACATCATGTATTAAAATCACTACAATATATATCAAATTATATATTTTCCAAAATTTTTTAGTTTTGTTTATTTACTCAAATATTATTTATAATAAAAAACTTTACTTCGCTTAGTTTAATCAAATGACAAATTTTTTGACAATTATTTGTTTAAGAGATCCCAAAACGAATTGAATAAAACATGATTTTTTTTGAAAAATATCTCAAATTTGAAGTGTCACAGAGTGGCCAAAACTGAGTCTTTCCCCTAAATATTTTGTTTTTATTTGATTGATGCAATTACCTGTCGATTGATACCAATGTTGTTAGGTTTCGAGTCACAAAAAATTTTGATTTTTGTCCATGGGCCAACGCAGTATGCGGCGATCTTCTGAGTAAAGGGTATTACAGTATATACATTCTTCATCTTCTTTTCATTTGTAGTTTACAAATTACAAATAATGACCATCAGACTGGTCATGAAAACTGCAACTAGACTCTCCATCTGAAGAAGATGATAAATACATTTGTTTTTGAAGGTTTTTTCTTTGGTGGTCCATATTACCCACAGCACGTGACGGTGAAACAAATAGTTTTTTTTATCAAAAACTCTTTTTGTAATGAACTAATTTCTTCTAATAACTTATAAATGATACTCACTGACTTTATATAATTAACCATTTATTAAAACACGATGTTTTTAAAGTGAAATAATGAAATTTACTTACTAGAAAAAAATTATCACCAAACTCTTTTTTAGAAAAAACAACTTTACAGAAACATGCGACTTCACCGATCGCTAAAATCACACTGATATATAACATCTAGATATTGGCGTAAAGGTTGAACACGATTTACAGTAATTTCTATGTATGCAATGGAAAATATCCGTGTGGTCCATATTACTCGCGTAGTCCATATTTCCCTCCTTTGCCCTACTTATATTTTCGATTTTTATTTTGGTCAAAAAAATCGACTTTTCTCCTACATTTTGACCCATTACAATTAAACCACTAATCCGTTAGCTAAATAATGTAGGAGGCAGTTATTCAATTATTTTCAATTTAAGATCCCGAACAAACAAATCAGACGTTTCTGACTGGAGATATGGCTTAAAATGTGAAACCACCAAAAAAAAAAAAAAAAAAACGAAACGAAACTAAAATTCATGTTTCAAAAACCTAGCAATAAAAAATTTGTTTTGTGATTTTCGAGTTGACAGGGCCAAAGTGCATCGGAAAAAAATAGTGTAATTTCTTGTTCATTTTAGCTATAATTGCTCCTTAGGAAATTTTAAGATTGCCAATATAAAAAATGCAACACAAGGCGAATTAATTTGGCAACAAGTGTAGCACTTGTTCTTTCAACTGCTGCTGCTTGTGCGCAAAAAAAAAAGTTTGTTTTGGCCTTCGCCCGATTTTGCAGTTTCTAATAAGTAGATACTAAATGATGCTACTGCATTTTTTCACTCTTTAATAATAACCAGCAGCAGCTGCAGTTTCTGGCAAAACGAGGCTACCGAAGCAATGAGCTGCAAGAAAAATGCATTTACCATTTAACAAAAAGCGAGATGACAAATTGCGTTTGGCAAAAGCGGCGCAGTGGATCGCTGTGTCTTAGCTGGCATTGCTGCTCCTCACTGGGATCAATCTTAAGTCAAAAGCGACAAAAAGGAAAAGAACGTTCGATCGATCACAAATATACACAACGGTCTAATTGAAAATAGTACTAAACAGACAGATAAAAGTAGTAGTAGTAGATGTTAAGCCAAACACGTGGAAAGTATACATGAGAGAAGTTTACGCGCGTATATTTCGGCAGCTGTAATGAAGTAAAAATTCGGCAGTGAAAAAAAGAATTTAACGCAGTTAAGTGTTGTTTTTCTTAAAAAAAAATTAAAATTTTTAAAAGACGAAAATACAGTTTTAAAAAATTTCAAAATGCTTCACCGCATAGCAAAAAAAAAAAAATATATAAAAAAAAACAAAAATAAATGATAGACCTTAGCGACGCTAAAAGACTGCGTATTATGAAAGGTTTCCTAGCAGATTGTTAAATTCATACTGTCAGATTCTTATGGAACAGTTGAAATTATATCGGAATTAATAAGTCTGTCCAGCATACGTGTTTGTGACAAAATTTTACTAATAAACAAAGAGTTTTAAAAAAAACCACGCATAAAACGGAAATTTGCCCAAATTAAAAATATAAAAAAATAGTTTTCAGAAAAAGTACAGTCTAAACAAAAACAAATAATTTCATGTTAAAATAATAAAAAAAAATTACAAACAGAAAAGTTAAAAATACCAATATTAAAAGCTAAAACAAATAACAGATTAGATTAGATTTCTGCGGTAATTTTTTTTCCAGCTTGTGTTCTTAAAAATATACGAATTTCGAAGTCTTGTTCACATTTCACAAAAGGATTACGTGACAAGAATTTTGAACCTTCACAAAAAAAATTTTCTTTAATCCAAAACGTACCAATCCTTAAAAATTTTCCCTAAAATAATTTGCATACAAACTAAATTTTTATTGTTGAATAGTATTCTAAAAATATATCAAAAATTTTTTTGTTTTTTCCAAAACTAACTAGTTTTCTGAAGTAAGTTTATTGACTGTTTTATCTTGTGAAGAGTACTAATGGAAGTACCAACGCGCAGTTTATTGAAATATAATAAATTTATATTGAACTAATAAAACAGTAATTTTTGCAATTTTTCAACAGACGCAATTGATTACATATTATTCGGCTATTTCCAGCTACACATTTATACATATATATAGCCTCATCAGATCAATTATAGTTAATGCTTCTCAGAAGCCATACTTGAACCCTTGACTCGGTGTTTCTGATGAGAGAAACGAAGTGCTTAACCATTTCGGCCACCGTCAAAGTCAAATGCCAAGAACGCTCTATGTTTAGATCAAGGGTGTCAGCGTTTTCAAATCACTGAGCCAAGCGCATGCAACAACTTAAATTCGAATTTACAACAACAATAATATTTCAACAATTTTCAAAATTTCTAAGAACTAGGACACACACAAAAAGTAGGGGTATTCACGCGTTGATGCGCAATGCTCTTGCGTCGTTGCGGAAGAGCGGTTTGCGACATTTGTAAAACAACAAACACATTGCCAAAAATTTCGCACTACTTCTGCAATTTCTCAAGATGGAAATATTCACATTGAACGTTCAGGCGTTAGTGCGTAAAGACTTGCATTTTCGCAACTGCGCATCAACGCATTAATACCCATATTGTTTGTTGTTTTTGTTTTTTATGCGACGTAGTCGTTGTTGTTGTTTTATGTTGGTTGGAGTTCGATTTTGTGTGTACGCAAAAAAAGCAACAAAAACGCGAAATTTTGACAAGCGTGAAAAAAAAAACAACAAAAATTATTTCTGTGATTGTTGTACAGAAATATTGATGTTGGGATTGTTGTACAGAAATATTGATGTTGTTGGTCGAGCCGAAATTGGCTCACTTTTGTTCTACGCTGACACCATTGGTTTAGATCATAAAGCTCAGTTGGCGCCATCTGTTGTGAAAATTGCTAATTGTTTTTAATTCTGGTTTTGAGACATGCAACGCTAGCTACGTGTACAATTAACTAGTTTTCTATTAATATACCCCAAAAAAATTTAAATAGTTTCGTATATTTAGTATTGAAGATAACTTCTTTCAATTCCGCAACAATATGAGTGAAGCATAGCTTGGCCTGAATTGCTTTTTCTTCTGAATGTATTGAAATATTTAATTTTTGGAATTTTTGGCAATTTTTTTTAAACTAATAATAGGAGTTCCGGTACAAATAAAACCCAACGCTTTATAACTGGAACATTATTCTCTTCCATCAATATGGATAAATCAAAATCGATAAATATTCATGTGCAAATGATGAAAATGTGAAATGGTTTATCATTGCCAGACTGTTAAGAATTTTTCGCAGCATAAATTTTTTCCGTAAAATTTCCCAAAAAATTTTTAATTTTCCCAATAATGCGCGAAAACGCCAACCTGAGAACCCTGGTTTGCACGCAACTCTGATGTACAAAATTCACTATCTACAATTTGATTAATTCGATCGACTCGATTAATTTGATTCAAACAAATAATGTGTAATTTATATCGTTCTTATTAAGACATATTTTGTGAGAGCTTTTCATTCGCTCGCTCTCTCTCTTGTCTTGGGAAAAATCCGCAACAGTTGACTTATTTATTTTCTTTTTTATTATTTTGCCTTTTTGTAGTTTTATTTTTTTTTTCATGAATGTATTGTTTGATTATAAGAATTATATACATAAATACACACACAAAACTCATATATATAACACACTCGTTATTTTATTTCCTAACTTTTCTATCTCATTACCTTACTTGCACTTTATATTTTTGATACAATACACTAATGAAACGTATTTGGTTGTAAAAAAATTTTTGAATTGTATGTACGTATGAGATACGTATAGCTAACCAAATAAAAAGTGAAAAAAATCTGTCCATATATTCGAAAATATATGGACAAAAAGATGGCAATATATCAAATATGAACTTTTTGAATATGTTTGTGTGCAATATTTCAAATTGATTGGCAAGTATTTTTCATTAAATTTAAATAGATAAATAGATTTTAATACTACATTAATTGAAACTTACCAAGCGCGTATTCATTAATATTTCGGTTTGGTCAAAATTAACAAAGTTATGATTTTTTTAAGTTTCACGATCTAAGGAAATTTCGATTTTTTAAATCATTTATCTCAGAAACTATTTGTTATATAGAAAAATTGGTTATTATGCAAAATGTAGATAACTGATAGAATTTTTCAAATATGAAAAAAAAAAAAACAAAATTTGTTAGATTTAATGATAGTAAAGTTATAGTTTACTATCACCATCTCCCTTCCTTGTCGTTCTTGACGCTATCTTAGACCAAGCTCTTAATAAAGCCAAAAGCGATATGCAAAGCAAAATCCAAGACCTTGTCTGTGAATCACAGAAGGCCGGCCTAAAAATCAACGTATCAAAGACTAAAAACATGAATCTGAACGCAAACAGCAATGACATCACGTTTAGAGCTGGCAGTGATGACATCGAAAAAGTCGATAGCTTAACGTATTTAGGCAGCATTATCTCCATGGATGGTGGAGCAAAAGAGGTTATCGACTCAAGAATAGCAAAAGCAAAAGGTGAGTTTGCTCAACAGAACAAAATATGGTCTTCTTCCGTTATATCCAACAAAACGAAAATGCGCATTTTTAATTCAAATGTGAAATCGGTTTTTTTTTATGGGTGCGAAGCGTGGTTTGTAACTGAACAACTAATAAACAAGCTGCATGTATTCGTCAACAAATGCTTAAGGCGTATAATAAAGGTTTGGTGGCCTCGCACTATATCAAATGTCGAGCTACATCACAAATGCAATCAGAGGGCTATAGCAAACTAGGTTAAGCTGCGCAAGTAGAGATGGATTGATCATGTTCTCCGGAAACCACAAAGCAAAGCCTGTCGTCAGGCTCTTGAGTTGAATCCACAATTCGATTTTTTAAGTTTTTTTATCCACTGGCTGTGATCATCTCCCTTTTCTCGAAATTTGCAGTTGTGTTCTCAGATTTTTATAAAAATTCACAGAGATGTTCTAAGTGCTTAGCATGTAGACCTCTCATAATTAGTTTTTTTGCAAGTTATGGGCATGAAACTTCAGAGTGTGCAAGTGGTGTTTTTGCGAAAAATCGATGCAATTTTTTTTCTAAATCCCGCCATTTTGTCAAAAATAAAATTTTTTAATTTTTGTTTTCGGATTCTTGTAACATTTTAAACATTGTTTTAATTTCCATTTTTAAATTTGGAAAATTTACAAAATGGCGGATATTTTTTGAAAAATCTTAAAAGTTGATTATTTCAAAATAATATTTTTTTTATATTTTTATTTTTTTTTACAGAAAGTTGAATAAAATACAAACATTTTGTAGAAGACTTGTTTTGCGCTAAATGGTTGTGAGAGCCACAGAAATTTTTTTTCTAAAGAGCCACGTGACAATTTTTTTATCTTTGTTTTGTGTTTTCATTTACACCCACTAAGTGGCCAAAAAAAAAATTTCAGAGTACAAGGATATAACTTCCATTGCTTAGGAAATACAAGCTATACAAAAAAACCAATATTTCCTATATGAATCATAAAAATAAGTATTGACGAAATGACGGCCATGTTTTGAAAAATGTTAAAAATTAATTTTCCAAAAAAATTTTTTTTTTTTTTACTTAAGTCTTTTGGAAAACGAATGTTTATCATCCACCTTTCAAAAGATTTCCGTAAAAAAAGTTTTAAGAAACAAAAAAATTTTTTTTTCGGAAAATTGATTTTTAAGATTTTTCAAAACATGGCCGTCATTTCGTCAATACTTATTTTTATTAGTCATATAGGAAATATTGGTTTTTTTTGTAAAGCTTGTATTTCCTAAGCAATGGAAGTTATATCCTTGTACTTTGAATTTTTTATTTTTTTTGGCCACCTAGTGGGTGTAAATGAAAACACAAAACAAAGTTAAAAAAAATTGTCACGTTACTCTTTAGAAAAAAAATTCCTGTGGCTCTCACAACCATTTAGTGCAAAACAAGTCTTCTACAAAATGTTTGTATTTTATTCACCTTTCTGTAAAAAAAAAAATAAAAAAATAAAAAAAATATTATTGAGATAATCAACTTTCAAAATTTTCTAAACATGGCCGCCAATTGTAAATTTTCAAAATTTTCCTAATTTAAAAATGTGCTACAAGAATCCGAAAACAATAATAAAAAAATTTATTTTTGACAAAATGGAGGGATTTAGAAAAAAAAATTGCATCGATTTTTCGCAAAAACACCACTTGGACACTCTGAAGTTCCATGCACATAACTTGCAAAAAAAAATTTTTCCGCAAAACTAATAATGAGAGGTCTCCATGCTAAGCACTTAGAACATCTCTGTGAATTTTTATAATCTGAGAACCCAAATTTCGAGAAAAGTGAGATGATCACAGCCCACTGTACATGAAAAAAAAAAAAACAAAAATACCGCATTCTTGTGTTTAATCGATGAATTTAACTATATGATTCTTACGTCTGGGGTAAGCTGTCTGTCAAGCTGTTATTACGTGCAAATTTTCGCTCCCGTTAAATCAAATAATTAACTTAATAATTTTCTTGTGACTTTTTATAAAAACAAGAGAAATTTTATTCGTATTGTGCTTTAAACTCTAAAAAAACTTTCTATCAAAGTAACTTCTACAAGTTGCTATCGGTGCTGAAATTATGCTGCTGTCATTGTTATCCGAGGCACTGCATCAAGTATTGCCAACATTCTTCAATAAGTAGCAACTTGCATTGCTGGCGCCATCTGTTGATAAGTAGCAGAATACTTGTGCTGTACTTTCAGTGGGGGAATATTTTTGTATAAAATTTTAACCCTGTTTAACCCCCACATGTGGGTCATTTTTGCCCTTTTCTTAAAAAGGTACAAAAATGACACCTAAAACAGAGGAATATTGAGTCAGTATGTACTACAGAAATATTCGCTATAAAATTCCACTACAAGTTTCTAAATACGTAAAGGTCGAAATTTTAGCCCGAAACCAAAAAAATCGTTAAAATCAATTAGGACTTCCCACATTGCATATTAATTACATCCCTGACGCGCTTACCTTAAGTTTTAAGAATTTTTCGGCTTTGCTAACTCTTAGTGAAATTTTTTGTAGGATATTTTTCTAAAATTCTTTAACCCATTGTGGCTCAGTTTTAGAAAAAGGGGTCAAAAAGACCCGTAAAAAAGGATATAATAGGTTAATGTGAATAAAAAAAACTTGAAAAATCGATTAAAAAAATATATGATGTGCTCAAGAAAAACCACGAGACACGGGTATTTTTTTTTAACGTCTACTTTAAGAAGTTTTTGGATTTTCTCATGTGTTTTTTTTTTTTTTTTTTGTCGGACAGTGTAAATTCCTCATTCAATAACAGTTGTAGTGAATATTTCTTGAGATATAACGATTTTTCGAAACTTATGTACATCTGATGGTTATGATGTGTTCAGCAAACTTATACAGGATATTACGAGGAATATTTTTCTAGAAAACTTTAACCCTCTACATCACCCACATGTGGGTAATTTTTACCATTTTATTATAAAGGCACAAAAATTACACCTAAAACTAGGGAATTAACAGAATTGAATGGAGAGTTTTTTTATAGAATTAAGAGAAAAAGAAACCAACAAAAAACCAAATTGTTCACTTTTTTATAAGTTTACTACTATTTAAGCAAACAAATTTAGTGTATTTTTAATATTTAAAATTCAATAAAGTTCTTATCTATCTTTAGCATTATAACCAATTTTTCTATATAATTCTGTTTAATGCATCACAAAATAATTTTTTTTTTAGACTATGAAACTTAAAAAAATCAAAATCTCGTTAATTTTGACCAAATCGGAAAATTTAAAAAATACATATTTGATAATTTTTAACAGTGAATTATTAAAATTTGTAAAATTAAAATCAATTTTTAAAAAGTAAATCTGACAATAAAAACCCAATATACAAACATGTAAGTTGTGCATATTTTTTTATAAATTATTTGTTTTATAGCCATAGACATGTATGACGAACGAATCGAGTGACTGATTTTCAACTGCTTACATCTTTCAAGTTAAGAGATGATTTGAAGTTTATTCTTACAAACTTTATACTTTGAACTAAAATTAACACTTAGGTCATAATAAGTTCTTAGTAAAAAGTTTTAATCAGTTGATATTAATGAGTGAAAATCAGACACTTTATTTGGTCGTCATTCATTATGAGGCTATTAAAGTCTTATTATTATAAGAGATCATAAGAGAGAGCAAATTAGTGCTAGGTATCTTATTCCATTTGATATTAAGTATATAGCAAATTCTGAGGTTAAAACAAATGAAAGGAAAATCATATATAAAATAATTCCCAAAAAAAATAAGCTCTATGTCATGCGTAAGATCCCATACATATTTTTAGTTTCAAACAAAACGAAAACAAAATTGAAACGTGTCTAACCAAATTTCGCAAAAAGATTCATTCAAATAAATCCACCACATGGATTTCTTTTCCTTTTTTTTTTTGCGCTTATGGGTGTTTAATTTTGACATTTTTTTCTTACCAAAATAAAATTAACGCCTCACTCTCCAAAAAAATATTTATTAAGTATATATTAAAATTAAAATTTAGTAGTAAAATATTTATGTCAACACGTGTCAAAAAAATAATATTATTTCAATAATTTATTATATAATAATATTTTTTCAATTATTAAGTAAATATAAAAACAACTATTGTAATTTTTTTTTTTTTAATTTTGCAATTTTTTCTGCCTTTACTTATTATTTATTTTTCTTTCAACCCAACAAAAAAAAAAAATCAATAACCATTCCCAGTTATTAAGACCCGGCGAGGTCGGTGACGGACAGGTGAGGCTAATAGGCAAAGAAATGGATATTTTATTTTATAAAATTTCCGCTGCAGTTTCCGTTTTTTTATTTTAGTTAAACGTTACAAATTTTCAAATTAAATTTTTTACTACCTACTACTATTTCTTGCTACGTTTTTAGCAAAAAATTAACGTTAGCGCCGCATTAAAGCAAAAATGAATCAATATGAACACTTATCTTTCCATGTTATGGCAAAACTACATATTATGTATATGCAAATGTTTTCTATTAAATTCCACAAAGAAATTTTCCTCAATTTTCCAAATACATAACTTAAAAGTAACTGTCAAGATCACTCACTATACGAGTACAAGCAATAAAATACATAAACTAAAAAAAACGAATTCATAAAACAACAACAAACAAAACAATGTTTTTTTTTATGAGGGGTTTGCTGAAATAAGGAGGGCTAACTAGCATTTTTGACATTTTATTATTTTAATAGATAAATTCGTACTAAATTAATGTTTAAGTTTCATTTGTACGGTAGTGATACGTTTTATTTTAAAAGTGTTCAAACCAGTGGCGTAAATAAGAGAGGTCGAGTTGGAGCTCAATGCCCCAATGAGTCTACGACATTTTTAAGAAGATATCTATCCCCCCCATTTACGCGACGTGTTCGAACTACAGAATGCAACATCTTTTTAAGGTCATAAAATATCAGTCAGAAACTTAGTAGTTAACTAACGCCTTGATGAACCAAATCCCTCATAAGCAAATGTAAACAGTTAACTTATGTCGATAAAGCGTAAAAAGCATAAAATGAAATGAAATGAAATGAAATGAAATGAAATGAAATGAAATGAAATGAAATGAAATGAAATGAAATGAAATGAAATGAAATGAAATGAAATGAAATGAAATGAAATGAAATGAAATGAAATGAAATGAAATGAAATGAAATGAAATGAAATGAAATGAAATGAAATGAAATGAAATGAAATGAAATGAAATGAAATGAAATGAAATGAAATGAAATGAAATGAAATGAAATTAAATTAAATTAAATTAAATTAAATATAAAATAAAATTGCTGTTACGTTTTGTCAGCATAAATCTCATATCTTATTAGTTTTAATTTTAAATAAAAATTTGTTAGCATACGCTAATATTTTTTTCTATTAATATTTTTTGAAGACGGAAAAAAATAGTAGCGGCTTTAATTCGAAGCAGCGTTCAATTTTTAACAATAACATAATATATATAAATATATATATATATATATATTTTTTTGATTTTGAAGTAGTGCAGGTCTACAGAACTTCCATGTAGACTTTTTTTTTGTTTTGATATTGTGGGACAACAAACTTATAATATACGTAGAAAAAGCCAACACCTAACAGCAATTGTTAGCTATAATCACTTTCAGTTTTTTTTTTATAGTTAATGGATTTCTAAAATTTTAGTTGTAAGTATTAGCTATGCTAACCTTATGCCAAAGAATATAATGAGTAGATATTTTTTATGAAAGTAATATTTTTATTTGAAATTATAAGTAGCGTGCTTTCTATATAAAACTCCATAAAGTTACTGCTTTCATGAAAACTCACTGTGTGAGCTTTGGAATGGTCTTACTTTTATAATACTTAATCATCACAGCGCGGCAGTCAGATACCAAAAAAAATGTGCAACCTCCAGAAAGCGTCTGGGTGTCGCGGAAATACATTGAAAATGCGGTCACACGTGTACCATCTTTCCTTGCTGAAATGGCGATAATTCTTGACCGCTCAAAATCGGCAAATCTAAAAAGACATTTACGACAAGCACAACTCAACACAACTTTTCAGTTTCAGTAGGCATTTTGGTGAAACTTATTTTTGATTGCATTGCAACCAAACACAAATTTGATTGATGTTGAAAATGGTTTTGCAAAAACTGATTCCCATAATAGTTGCAAAATAATAAGAACTAGAAACAGCCAGTGGTCAAAATTCGACCACAAATGTATTAAAAAATGTTGGTACTTTTTGAACACTTTTAGTACTTTATTTTGCTTTTTTGTACGAAATTGAAAGCTTTTTTACCATCCCTGGTTTAGTTCAAGCGAGATATACACAAAACAAAAAACATGAAGTCAGTGTTTTGTTTTTAGTCTTTCTCTTTGTGCTTTATCATTTTTTTAGCTCTCTGTGACCGTGTATTTTGTTGTTGGTAATATTGAAAAAATTTGTATTTAATTTTACCTGGCTTAAAGTCCATATATTAACATACTTTGTGCACATTTACACACAAGTACCTTTCTAATGGTGTATAATTTAAAGTCGTACTCCATTTCAAACATAGTAAAAAAGATGGGCAAGTTTTTGTCTTGCTTATTAATATATAGATTATTATAAACGTTACAGTATATTTTCTTCCAAAGCCCATATGAAATAATTTCATATGAATAACTAGTGCTATTTGTGAAAGTATTACATCAAGAGTTTTTAAGTTGTACACCCAATATAAAAAAAAACGATTCGTTTATTATTTTGGTTATGAAATTAAAAAAAAGCATTAATTAAGAAAAAATAACACCAGTAAATGTTTGGAAAAGTTTAGTCTGCGTCGTTACGTGTATAATGTTCTACTGTAATATTGAAAATAAATCAGAAAACTTAACTTTTACTTTTATTAAATTTCTAATACATATATATTTCATCATGTCTAGAAAAAGCAACAGCGTCCTGGCGAAATGGGCGACACTAAGCAGGTCCGGTCCACAAAACAAACTTCTGAAAAAAATTTATTTTAAATTGCTGTTTTAAATTGAGTTTTTATCCTTTACTTAATTTATATACTTAAAAAATTTAGCATTTTATTTTTTTTTTTTTCGTAGCAAATCTAATTAGAAAGTAAATAACGCTATATCATCCTGTAAATACGACACTATGTAAATACTTCGTTTACAGGCCAAACAAAAAAATAAAATAATAAGGATAAACTCCATATTCTAAAATTAAAACGAAAACAAAAAATGAGGCGACTGGGTTTTTTTGCACTCATTACTTTTTGAAAAGTTTGGATCCTTAACTATATACGAGTATATGTATACGTACTTAATTTCAATTTTTAGCTCTGATCACAAAATGTGGTAGAGAAATATTTATATGACTGTATTGCTAAACCATTTAAAAACTTTAAACTGAAATGTCTCGAAACAACATGTTTCGACTTAGGGCGTTCTTGCATCCAACGCCTCAAATGTAGTTAAGCAAAGTTTAACGCATCAAGTGGCGATATGGGTGCTAAAGCTCAGACAGAATGAAAAATTTAAATTTCTTTAAAATCCAAATCATTTTTTTTTTTTTTTTTTTTTTTTTTTTTTTTTTGACGTCAACCGACGGTCTCAGCTAATTATTATTTGACTGTCTCTTCAATAGAGCTGAATTTTATTTTTGGATGTTTACTGAACTGAACAACCAGTCTACATATTAATTTTAAAACGATCTTTAATGTTAAACAAAAGTTCAACCACCAGCTGACAGACAAATGCCTTAGATGATTGGGAAAACCTATCATCGCAGTTGGATACTTCTGTGACATTTCTCAATTGCAAAACCATGAACGTACTTTAGACAATATTTTGTTTTTGTCTTGATTTAATTGAATAATGGAGTATTTAATCTGCTTAATATTTATGGCAGTTGTAAATAGCCCTGATGGTAAATAATGCAAAATACCAGCAATTTTAATATGTAAATAATCCATTTATTTGTTCTTCTTATTACTTTATGAAATGTAAGAATATCCGTGGAATATCATCGAAGCCGACCAAAGATAAAAAAAAAAACTTTTTTTGAGCTTTGTGACTAATCAGATATTTTTTTTTTTTTTTTTTGTAAACGACTTTTAAGCTGAAACAAAAATGTATGCATGTGAAAATAAACTACAACTCGCGGAGGTTTTTGTCTCGTTTACATTAAGGAATTTTATTTTTTTTTTTTTTTTTTTTTTCTTTCAATGTTCGTGAACTTTAATTAAATTAATTCAAAGTTCAGGTTTAAGCCAGAAATTGAAATATATTGATAGAAATATTTTACCCCAAAAAAATTTATACAATTCTTCACTTTGATATGTTTAAGTTAAGGATAAGTAGGTCCCAATAGGGACTGAAAGTGAAAAAATATGCTTTATCTGTTACTTTCTCTTTATGAGAAATTCCTTCTGTAACCATTGTTAAACGTTGCCAAATGTATGGAAATGATAAAAATATTTTCTGCCCTCGAAAACTACATTGGAAAGAAAATAATAATAAAAATATTCTCAAAAGTGCAGATTTGCACAAAATTCACAATTAATCCACTTTTATCATTTTTATTAAAATATTTGAAAATTCATTATAACTTACATAAAATCGATAGAAAAAAATAAATAATATTTTATAAAGTACTTAGAAACAATATACTTACTTTCTGGCTATACGTTACGTTAGTGCATCTTGTTTCAAACAAGTTTACTAGAGCGTTTTAACCAGCAGTTGCTTATAGAACATTTTTTCTGTCCAAAAATTGACATTGAGCCCATTGGATAGCTAAACCCAAAGAAAATTTTAAACTTTTATGGTTTGTTTCTAAATATCATCTGACGATTGTCATAAAAAATTTTAAGATCAGTAGCACTTTCTCTTTTGTGTTTTTATTTTCTTAAATCACACCAAATCTTTTTTCCTCTCAAAAAACGCACATTTTGGGACCAGACACATGTATATGACGTCATCAGATTTAGAATATTTTTTTTTTTTTGGTACCAAATTAAACCTTGTGTTTTTACTTTGGCTATACTTTTTGACACTACCTATACATATATAAATATATATCATATATATGTACATATTTTATTTCTACATTAATCTATATAATTTTACTATATGACCTCAAAACAAAATAAGATTAAACAAATCAGTAAAATCTCTAACATTTACTTATTAAGTTTGTACATGTAAATAGTTTTTTTTTTTTTTTTCAAAAGGCTAAATTTGACATCAATATTACTTTTTTGATTTGATTTACTTAACATAAATGCATCCATATTCGTATACATAAATTCCTTCTTTGCTTAGCATCTAATGATTGAAAAGGCCCTGGACAATGCTGGACAAAATACATATGTTTATATCAGATTTGGCTATCGTTCTAAACAGAATGTAACGAAGCTTTTGGGAAGTGATAGAGGAGGCCTAGACTAACAAAAAATTGTATTGGAAGAGGGCTTAAAATGCACCCCTGAGGAGTTATGGGGAAAAAACTAATTTTCTGACTTGTTTTGCAAACAAATTTTTCTTGCTTAACCTTAACGTTTGTATGAACTTTCTAACGATGGGTTTAGTTCATAAGACTTAAAAGGATTTTGCAAAGTTCTGGGTCTTTAAAGTTGAAATTTTCAATTATGTTTTTCACTATTTTTTGACTTTGGCGGCCATTATAGTATGAGTTTTTATTTTTTTAAATCCACGTTAATTTCCTTTAATTCGATAATGCTTTTGTCATACCAATTTTTTCTTTGAGGTCAGGATAAATATTTTACTAAAATTATATTTGGGGCTGTCCATAAGCTCCGTGACGCTCCAAGGGGGGGGGGGGGGGGGGTTCGAGCAAGCGTCACGCTTGGTGTATTTTATTTATTTTTTATATGAAGCTACCGTCACATAGGTTAGGTTAGATCCGGGAGATTAACATGTTGTCATCATTAACTTAGGCCTCGAGAAAGGGCCCATTGTATACCCGATACTAAGAGCTTTAGCAGAGAAAGTCTAAGAGAACCACTTGGATGTACATATATACTTCCATATGGATTTAAGACAAACCTCAGACAGTGAGTCAAGCGATTCCAAATTGAAATGACCAAAATTCTTTCTACGTCTAAGCGCAAGCGCTGGACACTCACAAAATAAATGAAAGACTATTTCTTCCATATCAGGGTCTTTACAACTTCTACAAAGGTCGCTAATGTTTGAGAAACCTAAACGAGATGCATGGATTCCCATGGCACAATGTCCAGTAATAGCACCGATTAAGATCCGTACATTATGTTTCTCCATTGCTATTAAAAACTCCGTCACATAGGGGGGGTAGTTCAATATAGCGAATTTTAGCGTCACGGAGTTTATGGACAGCCCCTTTATACTTTGCAAATTAATTTCGAAAGAATTTTTAAAATTTGGGAGCGGAATAATTATACTTTACAAAATCACTGACGTTTTGAAAAAAAAATATTTAATTTTCAAAGAGAACAAAGGAATTTGCTTCATGCTAAATTAAAACAGCCATAATTGTCCAATTTGTTAACTGAAACCTACAATTTTATTCAACACCTTTTATACAAAAGCTTGAACTGATCAAAGGTTTTGCTTATATTTCGCTTATATATATGTGTATGTATTATATTTTTTCCTATAAAATAAATGTTTATGCTTATTTTCTAATAAACTGTAGCTTTGTTTCTATCAGCCATTACAAATATGTTTATATATATAGTTTTTGATTTGAGGAGTTTTTTTTTACAATAGGGCGTGTTTCCAAAACGAGACAAAAGTAATGACATAATATGACATAATTGCCTGACATTTTGTTAGAAGTTAATAAAATTGTTCTCTATTTTCACGAGAAGTTTATTTAATGGTGCTAAATTTATAGCATTAAGATAACAAAATGATAGCGCTCAAATAACCTATTGTTATGCAACGTAATGTGTACGAATTTTGTCTCGTTTTGGAAATAAGCCCTTTTGAAAAATCACTTCTCATTTGCTTGCTTATATTAAATGCTAACTTCATATGTGTAATTGCTTTTATTTAAGTGTTGGTAAACGTTGCAAAGTAGATAATATAAATCACTGTGTTCAAATCCGAGGTTTTTTTGTTACTGACGACCACCTCGGATTTTTTCACGCCATCCGATTTCTGCATGATTATAGGTATTATTAGTTTGATTTTTAAAATATTTTACAGGGCACCTTTCGGGAAAAGTGGCAAAAATGGTTTCTATACAGTTTTCCCTAATTTCATAGTTTCACCAAAATATAAAATACTAACAAGCAAACACAAAGCAGAATTGCATTATCAAGTTTGGTTTTCGAGGTATCCCAAAATAACCGTTAAAAGAAAACATTGATTTTTGGTTTTCTTTTAACCTTTATATTGTAACAAGACATGATTATTCGTATCTATAAAGTCTGGCAATCCTAATATGTGCGAGTAAACATGTTCTCAAAGTGCGTCGTCATTTGCGTAATTAACTTATTTAACTGACTCTTACTTTCAAACGATCAGGCCTGTTCTGTAATCCGTGTGGTTTTCTTAATTTTTGATGATTTTTGTTATTTAAATTTCATTAACAAAACAGCTTTAAAAAGCAAAATTCATTGAAAAGTCGTATCATAAACTCATTAGTTTTGCGGACTTTTCAAAAAGTTTTGCATTCCACTTCATATCTACTTCTGTGTGAATGTGGAATTGAACAGGGCAGAATGTTTGGTTATAGGACTTCTGAAACTAAAGAAAAAATGTGTTTGTTTTAATTTTTTTTAGCTTTTTACGTATGCTATTTCGGGGACCAAAAAAGGTAGCCATTTTACTAAAGTTAGATGTGGAAGGAAATGGAATTACTTTTAACTGTCATATCACGATTTTTTGACTTAAAGTTACCATGTCTAGTTAAAAGACTTCAAACATAAAGCAAAACAGTGTTTTCCAGTTTTATAAACTTTTTAGATTTAAATGTCAGAGAAAAAATTAATACTACCATATCAGATTTTATGGATACAAATTACAATGTCCTGATATCAAGGTTCAAAAAAAGCAAAAATCTGTGTTTTTTTACGTTTAGGTTAGGATATTTTGAAAAACAAACGTGATAATGCAATTCAACTGCCCGAATCGGATTCAGAATCGCAAAATACGGCTATAATGACTATTTTTGTGTTTGCTTGTTGTTTTTTATGTTTTGGTAGATCTATGAGATTAGTGAAAACTCCATAAAAACTATTTTTACTTACCACTTTTCTCGAAAAATCATACTAATAATACCTATAATCATGCAGAAATCGAACGGCGTGAAAAAATCCAAGGTGGTCGTCAATGACAAAATCACCTCATATTTGAACGCTGTGAAAAACGTAATGTGTTTTTTTTTAAACTTTGTTCTTTTTTCGGAACTTTTTACATAAATACGAGCGTAAGAAGTTTCTGTTTTCTAGTGTAGAGTTGCGGTTTGTAATTTTTTTGTAGCGAATCTTTTTCTTTACAGTAGTTCTCATGGTTAATAATTTTTTTATCTTTTTTTAATTTTTTTTGTTTTTATTTTTTAATTAATTCTTAAACTACATATATATTTGTTTATTGTAATTAATATATATTTTTGTCTTCACCTTTTGTCCTTTTGTGTCTCTTTGTAATTTGTGCAACAATTTGTAACAATACAACACCAAACAACAACAACAAAATAACAATTTACAACGACAGCGAAGACGAACATCAATCGATGTACGCCGTCCCAGTATACAGGATCTCGAGGATCTCATCAACAAGCCATCGACACCATTAACGGATATTGGCGATGGTGGCCCACCAACGATTGTCGATGTACAAGAATCATACTCCGCCGTTGAAGGTATAAATTTTGAGATACAATTTGAGATATAAACATTTTAATATGTGCACATGTTTTTTGGAAAATCTGGATTCAAACAAAAAGTGCACTCATTGAAAAAGCGATAAAAAATAACGTCCAATAAAATAACGCAAAAAAAAACGAAGTAACGCCCAAACTATTTTCAATAAAATTTGTGCGAGAATCATTTTGGACATTGCGGCCAAAATATGGGAGTTATATCGCTTTTCATTTGAATGTTATTTCATATTTCTATGAATAACGCCCAAAAAAAAAGAAATAACGCCCACATTATTTTCATATAAGTGAATTGTGGTCGTTATTTTCAAAATGATTATCGTTATGTTTTACGGTTTTTTTTTTTTTCTAAATATTGGACTTTATTTCGTGTTTATGTGGGCCTTATTTTATATTGTCTAGGCGATATTTGATTCTAATAAATGGGCGTTATTTCGTTTTTTTAGTTTGCAGGAGTTATTTAATTTTTTTTTGTTTTGAGAACTATTTTTTACCGCCTATTTAAAATATCATGTATCTATTTCAAGCTTTTACACATCTTTTGCAATTTTCTTCAACTTCTTTCTGCGCATAGTACTTAGGTTGCTATTTATCTAACCATTGGTGCCAACTTGTTTTTCTGGCTCTTGTATACCATCTTAAAAGAAAAACGATTTCTTCGCGTAGATAAACAGCAATCCTCATACATTTTAAGAAACCCAGCTTCAAAACCATCGCTATCTACTCTGTTCTATGTATATATGCAAATATTCATTTTTAAAACTGAAATTTAAAAAAAAAATCTGTTGTTTTTCAAACTGTGATATTTCCCGTTCCTCTAAACACTTAGATTCGACTGCCTATATGACTGTAAGTGTTGAAGGCAATCCTGCGCCAACATTTAAATTCTACAAGGGTGTTAGTGAAATTTTAGAAGGTGGTCGCTTTAAATTCCTCACCGATGGCCAAACTAATTCGATCACTCTTTGCATGCGCAAATGCAAGCCGCAAGATGAGGGCAAATATAAAGTGGTCGTTTCGAATATACATGGTGAAGACTCAGCTGAAATGCAGTTGTATGTCTCCGATTCGAGTGGCATGGATTTCCGTGCAATGTTAAAGAAACGTCGTTATCAAAAATGGGACAAAGATGAACAAGATCCCAATTGGGGTGATCTTAAAGAAACGGAAAAACCGTTACCAGCCCTCAAAAAAGTTGAAAGGGTATGTTTAATACTTAAAACCAGAGAACTTCAAATATTTATATATACATATGCATATTTATATTTACATGTATATATATGTATATATATATATATATATATATATATGTGACCTGGTCTATGAAAAACGGGCTTACGTGCAAAAAAAAAATAAAATTTGTAAAAACAACTTTTAAATGTCAATTTATGCGAATCGGCAGAAATTGGAATATTTTTTTTTTGACACGTAAGCCCCATTTTCATAGACCAAGTCACATATATATATTTATGAATACGCAAAAAAACATACGTGAATCTGTACTAAATTAACACACACATTCGTATACTACACTTACACATATTTAGCTAAATCAACATATAGTATTTATATGTATGCATAAGGGTAATTTATTTTTGGAAACACTGACCCAGAGGATTTACTGAAGAATGTTACACAGTAATGCTGAAAGACGCCTCTTCTCAATGAAACCAAGAAACACCCACATGCCTTATAAAAATTTAGTCAAATTATTTTATACGAGTAACATGGCATTGTCAACTTGACCACTATTGTTTTATTTATGAAGGAAAACACAACCAGTTGAAAAAGTTTTATGTGATTGATTTGGCTCAACTACGGCAATGTTGTATGTAGTACCGATGCCTGTCGTGAAAGAATTTTTTCTTATTTTTATTTCTTGTCATGGAATTTGCGATTTTTGGAAATTTCCTTAGAAAACTATGTAAATTGATAATTGTAGGTAACTTATCCTATTGGTTTTTAAATGTTCTTTTATAAAAAAATTTTACAAAAATTTTCCACACTTAAAAATACTTTTGCATTTGAAAAAAAAAAAAAAAAAAAAAACCACAAAACCCTAGAATTTTTCTTAAAAAATACTTCAAGCCAAAGAGCAATTTCAAAGATTTAAAATAGCATAAAGTTCATAATGGAATTCAGTCGTAGATTGAGAGGTTGAGCTCTCGCACACACGCCGTTGTTAAACGCTTGTTTTACTCTAAAGAAAAGCATCTTCTCGAAAATGTGCATACGGCATAAAATGCTTTGAATCCTCTAAGGAATACGTGTGAATTTTTTAAGAATTTTTTGAGAAATTTTTCGAGAAATTTTATAATTTTTCAAAAATTGGTCCAAAAAAACTATTCAAAAACGTTCCAAAAATTCACTCGTATTTCTTCGAGAATTCTAAGCACTTTATGCCTTATATACTTTTTCCGTTAGATGTGCATTGCTTTTGAGTAAAAAAAAGATGTTTTGCAGAACGCGGGCGTTCAAAACTCTCAATTAATGACTGAATCCAGTAAGCAGTTAAAATGAACGGTTTTCCACATAAATACTCTCGCCTAATTATATAATAATTTCCACAGAGGACTGACCACATCTACTGCTTCCGATCTATAGCAACTCGTTGACAATACAATGTTAGCAAAATATTTACACCAATACTCGTAGAAACACACATAACTAATATATATGTACTTATAATTTATGTATGTATGAATACATTCATATATGTATATATTGGGATTGAGCAACTATTAAAAAGTGTTCTCCAAACGATTCAAGATTATTTCAACAATGTGTTGTTTCTGAATTGAAAACTTAAAAAAAAAAAACTTTAAAAAGAATCTAATTTTTATTGACTAACGCTGATCCGGGTTCAAGCACATGTATATTTTAGATTAGTTCTCCAAACGCTCCACCCTAATCTATACATATGTGTTTAAGTATAATACTAACCAAATGTCAGTTCTTACATTTTGTTTTAGAAATTTGGTCCGATTTCCAGCATTCAGAAAATCAATTCATAGAAAATAAAAAATCTTTTTGAAAATAATGTCTTCAAAATGTGATTTCAAGAAAATCTTCACTAAAAGTCTCTTGTTTCGTTTCTTTTTAATAAAGCAACCAAACTCATTTAGCTTTAGATATAAGTTTGGTGCATACTATACTATTCTGTAAAAAGTTCTGGTATTAGAGATCGCTATTATTAGCATCTCATAACTCAAAATTATAATCTCATCATACCTTAATTATTTTTTACTTATACTTATGTTGTGGCAAATCAAATGTTTACAATTACGAACCAGAAAGGATTTGGAAATAATTAAATCGATTACTGCATGTACAAAAAATCGATTTATTGGAAATTAACAAGCGATTTTAAAGATGAGAATGCCTTATTTCCGAACTTTACCAAATTTCCAATAACCAAAATGTAACAAAGTTATTTTTAACGTGTTTGAACTGACATGTGCACGCTCAAAGGTTTATTCTTATAATAAAGATAAAATTAAATATTTCATGTTATTTTGTGTGTGCCTTATGTTATAACCTCTAATACAGATAAACATACATTTGAGCTTATCATAACAATTATGTCATTCGGGAATTTAAGCAATGGCGTTGCAAATATACTTTGGAAAAAAAAAATTTAATAAATAATAAAAATTCATTTATTCCCGCGACCGAGAATTGAACCCATGACCCAACGTGCGTACCCCAACAAGTAAACGGCAGTAAATGAAACTTTATTGGACTTTGTGAGTTTAATGCAATTAATTCAATTTTTCAGAAGATTAGAAAGCTTCAGCTTTAAAAACGATAATTTTTTTCTAAAATACAGAAACGTAATGAATATTTATTTTTCACTTTAATGATAAAAAAAAAATTTTCCAAATTATTTTTCGTATTTTCAGCTATTGCCATTATAAAAATTCACCAAATGACTTATTTAAGGTTCACACTAATGGATATATATAGCCCAATAAATTAAAGAAAATATGTGACAATGTTTAAAGTGAAAAAATTTGTATGCAATTTAATTTCATGGAAGTTTTTCAATAAATTCTGCACCATCTTTATTTTTAGAAATTTTAAATACTATTTACATGAAGTTTTACAATTAGGGTGTTCCTTAAAACTTGTAAACTCGTAAACGCGTAAGTTCGTAAAGTTTACGTGCTGGTTTTCAGGAATGCACCTTTCTGCAAACGTGCAAGTCAGCTGTTTGATGATTTGAATAGTATTGCCTTTTGTACTATTTTTTGTCAGTTTATTATTTTCTGTAAACTCAAGCTATATACCAGCTAAGTAATAAAAAAGGAAAATGAATCAAAAAAAATAAAAAATACCGCGAACGAATTGTAATCCTTATTTCTTACTTAATTTCAAAATAGTTTTGTTTATTTATAAATACATACTTCCATTCAAACAAACCAGATTCACAATTAGAATAACAGCAAATAATCGGCAACACTTTTCGCCTCGTACTTTTTCGAGGCTGCTTGCGCGACAAATTTGCCTCGAAAAACTACGAAGAACGCGTAAACTGCATCCCAAACAGTTTTTGACAGTTCTGTTACGAGGCTCGAAAACTTTGTTGTGTTGCTTAAGCGTGCCGTTTTTGACCTATTTTAAAAAAATGGTAAACAGAAGATTTTAAATATAGTTGTGTTTAGTAGTTTTTGCTCAAAACAAAACAGATATGCAATAAAAAATGGAATTATATAAAATTTTATTTAAAATGAGTTTTTGATACCGTGTATATGAATTTACTGGGCTATATCTACATGTGTCTTTATGTACTATTTATTAATTTCTTGCAACTCTTTACATTTGTACGTTAGGGTGGTGTATTTAATCTTATATATTAAAAAAAACTATTTGATTTTTTTAAATTGAATGACAATTTGTTGTAAGGTATTAAAATTTGAAAAAAATCTATTAAAAATAGGCACCAACATCGCGTAGACCATCTTTAGCTGAATTAATACCCGATTGGCCAACACTGCATCCATTTCGCCGAGAAGAGGTTCGATAACTACAACTTCTACTACTTCTAATACCAAAGACTCAAGGACTGCAAATAAATAGATGTATTTTGTTAAATTTTTATAGCTCTACAGTGTGTACTCCTTTACTTTCTTTGCTATTTTATCGTTTCCTCTCACTTCTAAATAAAAAAACGAACACTTTCTATAACTGTTAACGCTATGGACCTAGTCGGTTTATGTGAGGTTTTTGCCCACGCAATTACCGCCACCCTAACCTTCTATAACCGTCTGTTTGGCTTTTTTTTTTCTTTTTCACTATACATATATATCTGTCTATTACCGTTTCTACTTTTTTGCTCTTGTATGAGATGTTGTCAACATTTCTAATTTTCAATTTCAATTAAATTTTTTTCGATAATCTCAAATACATATCAAAAACCATCTCAATGCCTTATTCTAATGCAATGCCCTTGCTCTTCGTAGAACAACTGAAACTCAAACACAATTTTTATGTTACTAATGAAGAAAAGGTTTTGGCGTTGTGAAATTCCCCACGATATGAATGACATAAACTCACATCATAACATCATAAAGAAGATTTCTGAGGCAAACACTTCTATCCAGCCAAGCTGTAATAATCTATAACTGAAAGAGAAGAAACTATCTATATACATAGTCTATCCTTGCTTCTTCATTTCTTTTTCACACTCTCAAATTGTTTACATTTTAACTCAAGCGAGCTTGGTCCTCACTCTTCAGCAAGAAACAAAATAAAACTCGGAGGCTCACAAAGTGATTCCAGTTATGCTCATATGTGGCTCTGAATCTTTTCTGCCTTACATCATATATCAATTATTTCTACTCTGATTTCTCTTAAACTATCCTTTAACTACTCGTATTAAAATGTTTAGTTTTTGAATCTTTTAAAATAAGATGGCCATTTTTTTGAAGGTCGTAACCACAAAAACAAAAAAAAGTAGTGCTTATTTTTTACGGCAGCAGTAAGTAGTGTTGGTGAAAACAACGTTGGCATTTGATTTTTGTTTCACTCTACGTACGCGCACTTTTTTTTAAAAAAGGTTTTGGTGTTTATTAAAAAATGTGATTTTTTCATATATTTAAATCACGATCATTTAGTTATAAAGCTTGCAACAATATTGTAAGTCACTGAAATCCGAGAAGGGTATATATTTTTGAGACACTGGAACTTTTTCTTTTGACGCGTACATATATACAATTATGTAAATTTTCAACTCAAGAACAGTGAGCCGCACTACTCAAATAAAGTTGATATTTTTTATGGAGAATCATATGCTCTTCAAATAATTTTTGTTATTTGTAAAAAAATTTACCGTTTAGGATTTACTTAAGTGTTTTACATAAAATTAAAACTATTTGTAAGACACGCGGTTCTCCAAAAAAGGATCCTCGAGCTTTTTACAATGCGACTTGTCGTTCTTGAGTTATCGCTATTTGAAAATGAACACAATTGTATACACGTATACTCCTATTATTTCTGACAAAAATTTTGAGAGAGATAAAAAATGTTTGTTCTTACTTCTTTAATGTAACAGTGTACATTCGACTGCTTTAAAAATTTTTATTTTTGTTTCCTTTTTGCTTTCAAACAAATTAAATAGTTTAAAGGATAGATACCCTGCAGGCAAACGGACTAGTTTAAGAGTAGTCCATTAACTAGTCCTCTACCAACCAGAACTGGTTCTACTTCAATCCCTTTTGCATACATGCAACTGTTCTTTTTTGTGTGTTGATGTCCTACGACATTTCAATTGGTCCCTTATGCATTACTTTTACACCAGCCCAGGGCTAGTTATGGTATGAATTAGTCCTATAGTAATATTTTTTTTTTTTTATTGTATTTGAATTTATATTTTCTTAAAACAAATTTAATAAAGTTAAATTACATTCATAACAGCATTAAAAAAATTAATTCATTAATTTTATTTTTTTACACAATTTATTTTGACACAATTCAAGTGACACAAAACACAAATTATTTCAAAAGCAAAAAACAAAAATTGTAATTTGTTTTCATCATGATTCAAATTTATTTGCCGCTACAAACTAATAACTGATATCCCATTTTCACTAGTTTTGGGTTAGTTCTAACCGTGAACTAGTATTTTTTGTAGACTGTCTCATATTTTTACTGCAGGGAAATAACAATTCTTGAGCAAAAAGAGCATATAATATTAATACTATATTTACTGGTGGCGCATTTTATTTCTTTGATTTAAGTATGAACTAGCCAAAAATTTTATGCTCTTTCTAATGGTGTTAGCCTCATTCGTCTTGATTTTCCCTTTCACGAGATATACACAAAACTGTTTAGAAAAGTACTTTTTACCGTACAAGTTATGGTAAAAAAGTAAAGAGGATGCGCCAGAATTATTATTTTCTATCCTTTTTTACTATTAAACCATTTTGAAAGCAAAAAGGAAAAATACAAAAAAAACTTGAAGCAGTCTTTTGTACATACATATATACCGATACAACCAACTTATATGTTGGTAACTCAAGTAACCAACTTTTTATGGGACAAGGTTTTTCGAAGTCTGCGCATTAGACTCCATCTTGAGTCAAATTTTGGTACCACTAGCTTGTAATTTGGTTGTAAATTATGAGTTGAAATTGTTAATATCTCTGTAAATCAATTTGGAATAGTGACAACTATTTAATATTCGAAAAAACTTTATTTTGTCTACAGATTTCAAAAGAGTTTATTCAATTTTAGTTTATAGTTTTCTTGTTTTAACGAAAACAATACAAATCATAACTAAAAACTACGATTTTCGAATTACCATCTTTTACGTTGGACGTATCGATATGCTACATACCTACCCATGCAAAAATATATTTACTTTGAAAATGTTTATAACAATATTGATTTTAAAACATTTTTTAACAAAGACTGACAATAGCTGTCTTTTAGACGGCAGCGTGTTAACACGTCGATCTCACTGTTCTTCTAAAACGTGTTTGTGTGCTTTCTTCTTATTTTTTTCTTAGTTTGTTTTACTTTATTCTGCTGCTCGTTTCCGCACCACTTTCCTCCGCTTGCCAAGACAATCGGTAAAATTGTGGTGCCACTATGTTGAAATTCTATTAAACACAGCGAATTTTCAGTGTAGTATGGCAACATCAACAGTCTACTTTGTTCTTAATAGTTATTAAGAACAAATTAATTATAATTAAACACGCAAATTAAGCAGCGTTGAATTAAGCACTTAAGTTGTTGCTTTCCCATGCGTTTCTCAGAAAGTGGTTAATTAAACACTGGAAACTGTCGTCTAAGACACAGCTAATATGTGCTAGGCACACAAGCTTTGAGCACAAACTGGATGAATGCGGACAAAAGGGTGAGGCTGGCAACTACCATATAAGAAAAATCTTTATAACAGAGTTATTGGGAATTCTTTTTTTTTTTTTTTTGTATAAGAGCTGTAGGGTGTTTAATTTTTTTTGGCTAGGGGCCAAAGATAACAATCCAACTGGTTTTACAAAAGTAGTATTTATAAGTTTTTGCATCATACTGCTGTTGTTTTGCACACACACTACATATCTTTTTTGTGCTTTTTTTTTTCAATATAAAATATTTCCATAATTCTTCAAAAGATTTTTGGGTTAAATTATTTTCAGCATTTAGAGTTTAGAAATTCGTTAAAACTTAAAAACTTGCTGAAAATATATAACTATCCTACTTATCTATATATTTATAAGCATAAGTATACGTAATAAATTAAGGCTTAACACTATTAGCGCTTACAGCTATGTATGTAAATATATAGCGAGTATTTTAAGGTATAAAACTTTACATCCGCTACTACAAAATTTTAGTATAAGTATATTAAAATATTTGCGCATGAGATAAATCAACTGAGCGCGTACGTGTATATCAAATCCGAAAATAATATTTAAATCGGTATATGCTATGCAAAAATATATTTGAACGCTGTATGTGCTAAAGAAAAGTTTACTTTTTTCAATAAAATTATTTACGATAAACAATCTATATGTATGATATTCCTAGCAACTAAAAACATAACCAACATACATATAGCAGCATTGTTTATGTGCACATACATGTAAACACAAAAAAAAAAAAAATATCGGCCTTAAAGTATGCTAGCAAAAATACAGGCAGGCTGTTACAATAAAAGATATCATTTTTAATCATCGATTTTTTTGCAAAGAATTTATAATATATATTTCTTATACATACAAAACTTAAGTACAGAGTATACGGTTATTGATGAAATGAAACCTTTTCTTGGAACAGTCTTTATAACAAGCATTTACGTATTGCGTTGTAGAATATGGCGTTGTACAAAAACATTTGTATTACGGAAGCTCTCTTCGACAGATTGTTAGTCAGTGAAATTGAATAAATAAATAGATATTTTGCGAATTGAAGTCATTCACAGGAGATGCGAAAAAGTTATAGATTATAGCAAAGAATAAATATCACTCCAGTAAATGATAAATACATACTATATTTGGAGAAGACCAAAAAAATGTGACAAATACCATTGTTGAACCCAGTTATATATCAACAGTACTGATGATATATCACAAATAGACATGAATGATTTGAAGAATATCCTTAAAGTTACATATGGGTATTTCCACAGAAAAGCGAATTATTAGCGCAAGCTCTAAGCAAAAAATGGGTGGATTCAGACAAGAGGGCGTGGCACCTTTTATATAGGCAAAAGCTTTAAAACGCTATACTAAAAGCGTTTTTTGAGATAATCAAGGTAAATTTTACTCAGACACTAAGAACTATAAATGCAAGCTCTAATTGAAAAATGCAGAATAGTCAATTTTTGGAAGCGCATATTATCCATACAGATATAGTTTCTAGAGTCCTTCTAACTTTTGAGACGGTGTGAGAATGAATTTACCCGAGGGGAAAAGAAGTGCTTCAAAAACTCTTCTGCAGTGCATCCTTTTCACCAATAAGCGCTTCCGCTCCGTAAGAACTATACTTTCTTTTTAATATTGCATGTCATAGTATGTAAGCGAGCAAAAGCTTACCGCAGCCTTACCAAAAAAGAGTTTTTAAAGCGCTTATTTGTAATGCTGCGGTAAGTGTTTTTTCAATAAAATTAAAAAAAAAAGAAAAAAAAAACCCTCCATAATTGGAATCCACGACCGTCCGCGTGCTAGATATTTTTACTTACATTTACCAACTCTTTAGACCAATGCCCGATGATATGAAGAGGTATTAAATTTGTATATTAAGCAAATGTTTTCCAAACGGAATTTGACATACGAATGCTCCTGCAGCCTTACATAGTGCAATCAGTTTCAATTCAAATAAGCAAAAGTAAATAAAAAAGAGAAAGGAAAATAGAAAGGTGAAATATAAAAAGGTTGAATAAAAAATATTTTAATAAAAAAAAAAAAAAAAAATGCTTGGATCTGAAGCGCTAAAAATTTTTCCTCTTGGGTATATTCGACGCTATCTAACGTACACATAAAAAATTTTACTCTCTTTCATTCTAATAAAATATGATTTGCATTTGTTAACCAACTTGTTTGCTCTGATCGGTGTTTTTTCTTCCCCTAGCTCATTTCAGTGTTGCCATTAATCTTAAAGACAAATTCTTCAGAGTTTCAATTCAAGAAAATAAAAATTATTACTTAGAAAGGACCAAATGCTCGCAAATTTTTTTGTACAACGCTCGTGTTGTTTTTTTTCTGGAAAACACACTGTTCAACAAAGTAACAATACTCTGCTTGTTAGGAAAAAAAAAATTTTAATTTATAAAAGATAATAATAATTTTTTACAAGAAAAAATTGTATAAATTTTTCTAATTGTATATCGTATATATCGATGTTTCGATATTATTTCTTTTCCCATTTTTGACAACGCAAAAATAACAATTTTTAAACCAAAACAAAAAAAAAAAAAACAAAACAAACAAAATCCACAACGATCAAACAACTTACAACGACGCCTTCGCTGGATATGGATTTTTTGGAACAATATTAACAAAACCAACAACTTGAACAACTGCTACAGAAACAAGAGTCTTTCCTTAGTCCATTAATAGATCAATTTGCTAAGGAGAACAAGGACAAAAAAGTTGTATTTGAAGCGCGTTTCAGTAAGCCAAATTGCAAACCCAAGTGGCTCTTCCGTAAGGATGTAAGTACAAAATTATAAAATTAAAAAAAGAAAAAAACATAAGTGAATTTTCAAAGAGGAATATTTAATGTGTGTACTTTATATCATAGAAATATGAAAGGTGTTTTCGGAAATGCAATACTGCGTAAGTGCTGCCGCAGTAGCAATATTTATATTTACATACTTACTTAGATACAACTTATGGAATCACTGCTCTAGTCAAATAGTCATAAATGCGCAGTATTTAGTTCTGTGTAGTGCTCCAAACAAAATTTTGTTTCGTTTCTTAATTGGTTTCTATCATGAAATTCGCTTTGCCATTAGAAACCAAAGCTGTCAGTTTCGTTTTCAGTTTATATTTTGACTGTCAGAATACGAAACTGCTAAGTAGCAGTTTCGTTGGTGTGTGTTGTGAGTTGGTATGAAATGTGAAGTGTTCCAAAGTGATGATAAAAGGTAGATTGTACACTTGGAAAGTTTCGGATCATTATTTTGGAGCAATTTTTTTCGGCTAAAATTTACTTTAGCGAATTTTATAAAATGTAAAATAAAAATGTGAAATGTGAATATTTGTGAACAGGACGAAATTAGCAAAACAACTGCTACCTAAAAAAAAGGGTTGAACTAAATAACTGGTCATAAAACATGCAGGTCAAATTTTATTTGGCTTTTTCGCGTGTTGGTGCCTAACTGTCGCGAAATTTCGTTTCTATTCGCAATAGTGGCCTAAATGTAGTTGTATTTCCAAAAACACCTTACACACCTCGCCTGAAAAATACACAGGTTGACCTAAAATGCCAATGAAAACGGAAAGCGGGGTTTTTTTGAATGTCAATTGTACATAAAAAATCCACTCAAATCGAAATCCTAGCTGATCCTTTTTTTAAGATATCGGTCATTTGGTTTGCTTTAATTTGACATATAATACGACAAAGATTACCGATATCTTAAAAAAGGGTCAGCTAGGATTTCGATTTAAGTGGATTTTTAATGTACAATTGACTATCAACAAAACCCCACTTCCCGTTTTCATTTCCATTTTAGGTCAATCTGTTTATTATTCAGGAGAGGTGTGCTTAATTGTTGATTTTTCTTCTTCTAATATATATTTTTACTTATTTATTTAACGCACTCCTACGAACCGGATCCTTAATTACAATTCAATTCAATTTAATATGCCCAAAATTGTTTTGTCCTGTTTTCTGACTTGAATTTGTGCTGTGCCCTCTCCTCTGCTCTGTGCTGTTGCTGTGATTCTGGATTCTATAGGAACTATTTACCGGTAGCAAGTGCAAGTTTAAGCAGGAGAATGATACCTATCAGCTGATCATTATGAATCCTAAAGTTGATGATACTGGAAAGTATACGATTGAAATCGGTGGTGTATCCAGCACAGCTTTTCTAAATGTTGAAGAAGCCGATCCAAACTATACATTCACAAAGCCATTAAAGAAGAAAGTTGATGGTTTTACGCAACATGAGACTACGCTTGAATGTAGCGTTAGTAGTAGCATGGCAAATGTGACATGGTTTAAGGATGATAAGAAAATTGAATCGGACGATCCACGCTTTCTTATTTCTAAGGATATTAATGGTAACTTGAAGTTGATCATTAAAGATTCATTAATCGAGGATACGGGCAAGTATAGATGTCAGTTAGACAGACAGCCGGACAAGACCGAGACATCAGTGAAAATTGTCGAGTACCCGTATAAGTTTGTTAAGGTACTTAAGTCACTGCAATGTATTGAAAAAGATACAATTACATTGGCATGCGAAATCGATGATGCGACTGGTGAGGTACAATGGTGGCGTGGTAATGAGGAAATCAAACCAGATAAACGCATGCAAATTGTTAAGGAGGGTCGTAAACGTAAATTGATTATTAAAGACTGTAAGGTTACTGATGCTGGTCAATTCAAGTGTACAACAAATGCCGATAAAACAGAAGCGGAAATTTTAATCAACTGTAAGTCAATAGCCAAAACCAAAGTATTGAGCCAGCTATTGATTACATCCAGTGCTTTAACCTTCATGTCGGCCACACTTGTTTTTTTTTTTTTTTTTTTTTTTTTGTGATTGTGCTCTTAGTTCACTTCGAACAAAAAAAAAAACCATTTACCAACATTCCCCGCAAGCCACATGCCGAACAAATGACCTTTGTTGTAGTCGCAGAATAGGCGTCGAAAAAATATCGCGTGCATATATTTTTCAAAGTTAATAATTACTAGGACTAAAGAATTTTTCACGTGCATGTATTTTTCAAAGTTAATTATTACTAGGATTAAAGAATTTTTCTACACGTAAATACTTTTCAGTCTGAAAGATAATATTTTTAATGAAAAAAATGATTCCTTAGTTATTCGATGTCTTATATTACAAAAATTTTATAAAATCTCGCGTAGTCTAATAGGCTAGGTACGACCGCTTTCGTTATAAAAATGTTGCTCCGCCTGCGTGAAGGTTAAATCGATTAAGATACACAATCTGGTTCAATCTGCTTTCGGTTATTAGTATTCCGAATTTCGAATCAATTTTCTATATTTTATGGGACGTGGTTTTTTTTCTTTTGTAGATCAAAATCGTTTTAATAAAAAACTCAAGGACACTGATGCTGTTGAACGTGAACGTTTGGTACTTGATATTGAACTACAAGACCAAACCGCACCATGTGATTGGAAGTTTAATGGCGAACCCATTGTTCCTAGTGAACGTATTGAAATTAAAAATCTTGGTGGTGGGAAACATCAGCTGATATTTAACAATCTGGATTTGACTGACGCAGGTGAGATCACCTGTGAGTCGGGGCAATTAACTTCAACTTGCAAGCTCAGTGTGCGTAAAGGTGAAAGCAGACCAAACATTGACTGCCCAGATGAGTTTGCTGGTCCAATAAGTGCACCGGTTATATTGGAAGTACCATTTAAAGGTAGGTTTCTATTGGCTTTAAAACCCCCCATACAATTATTTATTTATTTTAACAATAATCTCTTAGTAAGCGGTACTAAGCAAACACCCGTCGAGGCTAAGCTTTTCAAGGACGGGAAACAATTGCCTGTCAAAGAAGTAGATGTTGCCATCACAGATGACAAGGTTACATTTAAAATCAAAAAGCCAGCACGCGATCAGTCTGGCCCATACCAAATACGCCTTTCAAACGGTCAGGGTGAAGATGTAAAAGATGTTCAAGTCATTTGCCAAGATGTGCCACAACCACCACGTGACGTTGATGTTACCGATGTCTACCAGACATCGTGTGTAGTGAATTTTAAGCCACCAGAGGATGATGGTGGTGCACCAATTTCCAAATATATTATTGAACGGCAGGATTTAAGCAAAAAACAACAATGGGAAAGTGTCGCTGAGGTTCTACCGAATGAAAAGTGCTCAAAGAAAATTGAAGACTTAGTGCCAAAGAAGCAGTACAGATTCCGTATGCGTGCTGTCAATAAAATTGGTCCATCTGATCCTGCAACCTTCAAAAACACAATTCTGGCAAAAGATCCTTGGGATGAGCCCGGTAAGCCTAAAAATGTTGACCTTACCGATTGGGATAAGGATCATGCTGATTTAAAATGGGAAGCGCCCGATTCCGATGGTGGCGCCCCAATAACAGGCTATGTCATTGAGTACAAAGAAAAGTTCTCTAATGATTGGGTCGCAGGCAAAGAAATACCTGGTGGCGATGCTACCTCTGGTACTATTGATGGACTCAAAGAAGGACAGCAGTACGAATTCCGAGTCCGTGCTGTTAATAAGGCTGGTCCCGGCGAACCAAGCGACAAAACCAAATCGATTATTGCTAAATGCCGTTTTGTTAAACCGTTTATCGTTGGTGAGGGCTTGAAAAACATTACCGTGAAGAAAGGTCAAACCGTACGTTTCGATGTTAAATATGATGGTGAACCAGAGCCAACTGCCAAATGGTGCAAAGGCACCCAGGATTTGGTATACGATAGAGATCGTATAACATTAGATCAAATGGAGCGAAACTCTTCCATTACTATTAAGAAAGCGGTGCGAAAGGACACTAGCACATATAAGTTGATATTATCAAATAGTTCCGGTACAATTGAAACTGAGGCACAAGTTACCGTATTGGATAAACCACTGGCGCCTGGTGGACCAATGGAACCGGAAGAAGTACGTTCCGATCATATTAAGATGAAATGGAAGCGACCTGCTGATGATGGCGGGCTACCAATAACTGGTTACGCGTTAGAACGCATGGATGAGGAAACTGGTCGTTGGATACCAGCCGGCGAAGTAGGACCTGATGAGACTTCATTTAACTTTAAAGGTCTTACGCCCAATAAGAAATATAAATTCCGTGTTAAGGCAATTAATAAAGAAGGCGAGTCCGAACCACTTGAAACTACAGAGCCAATTGAAGCTAAAAATCCATATGATCCACCAAGCGCACCTGGCAAACCAGAAATCGATGATTATGATAATAAGAGCGTTTCGCTCAAATGGAAACGTCCACCATCTGATGGTGGCCGTCCAATCATAAATTATGTTGTCGAGATGAAAGATAAATTCTCACCCACCTGGACTGAAGTAGCAAAAACAGAGGATGCAAAACCGGAATGCAAAGTAGAAGGCCTAAAAGAAAAAATGGTTTATCAGTTTAGAGTAAGAGCTGTTAATAAGGCTGGTTCATCCGAACCATCAGAACCAACCGACAATCATTTGTGTAAACATAAGAACCGTAAGTACATACATACATATGTACATTATCTCATTTATTATATAATATTATTTAGTATATAAAAGCTTTGCATTAAAAAAAAAAAATATAATTTAAAATGCTTTTAGATGAAATGTCATATTCACTTTAAATTTAATGTAATACAGACATGAATCATTTAATATTAAATTAAACCTCTTACTCTGGGCAACAGTTGTTGAAGCGAGTTCCAGACGATTGTATAGGGAAATGATAAGAATGGTATCAGATCAAACTTGTAAATCCTTTCATTTCATCGAAAAGGATTATGCGTACAGTCTTCCTAGAAGAAACCGAATTGTACGTGTGATCAGTGATGGTGAAAATGATGGACATGATATATACGCATAAACATTTACATCAAATTTTCTGCTGAAATGGAAAATTACGGTTGCGCACTTACCCAATTTTCAACTTATTCAAAATTTTTCGTCTACCTTCCAAACATTTTTCGAACTCTTTTTGATGCTAATCGCCCATAGAATCTGTCCGAAGACAGGGGTTTGGGGCCATTAAAATGTACAAAAGTGGACAAGGGGCCAATGTAGAGGCGTCAATACATTTTTTAGAGGTCCGTTTTCTTTAGTGTTTACAAATTAAAATCAATAGGTGAGGTGGGATATTTGTTTGTGGACTTTCAATTTAATGGCGGGAGTGAGTCAGAGAGAGAAAAGTTATGGAATTCGGACAATCAACGAGTCGGAAATTTTTTCGACTAGCTTTCATGGATGAGCCCGAAGTAACATATACGCATTAACTTCCTTTTTTCTACTTCTTAACCCTTAGGTTCGTTTTCTATCGTCAGATCATTCATTGTTTTAAGACATTCTTTAAACTATCAGACTTGTTCCGTAATCCGTGTGGTTTCAATTACTTTTCATTTAAGAGGCTTTTCGATGAAAATGATGAGTCGCACGATAAAGAGTTTTAGAATCTTTTTATGGAGAATTACAGGAAATATTTTTAAAAAACCGCATAATGTCGAAAAATTCGACTTTATCGAATATTTCCGATACGTTTACCTTTTAATAAATACAAATCAATATTATTTGTAAAACCTGTAATTCTCTAAAAAAAAGATTCCTGTATTTTTTATTGTGTGACTCACCATTTTCATCAAAAAGCCTCTTAAGTGAAAAGAAATTACGCGGATTACGGAACAGACCAGTATAACTAAATTTTTGTATTATATTATTTAGTACGCTAACTCATACATAAACATTTAGAGTACTCATTTTGATCGCAAAACATAGCTTTCTTGCGCTTGGAATCATTAATGTGATGTAGAGCAACACCATTGTATTGTAAGTTGGCTAATTAACTTAAGTACCACCCAGAATAAAGTGAATGCTAAAAATTATACACATATACAGTGGCTCACAGCTTATTCCAACCAGAAACTTTATAAAATTTGAAATGAGTATAACTTTTAAACAAAATGAAATATCAAAAAAAAATTCAAATGTAGATTTGTACACAAGGAAGCCTTTATAAAACATGCAAAAGAAAAATAACGAATATACTCCTTCTCGTCCCACAGCACTAAAAAAAAGAGCTGATCTAGAAAAATTTATCTCACACTTTATTCCAACCAAAAAAGTTCTTAGTATATTGAAGATCGTCCATGGTAACGAATGATGGTATTTTCAGTTTCTATGCTTTCCTCCCTATCCTTGCAATATGTTTAAGCCATTTTATGTTCGAGATCATCAATGGACTTGAGCAGGTGAGTATTTTTTGACAATGATCTGATGCACAACGATTAAGCAGCGGGTGTTAGTCTTCCAGCAATTCTAAAATGGCTTTTCGCGTTGGAAAATAATATTAATGGTTTGTTTCAGTGACTCAACAATCCGCAGTATAAAAAATTGCATTCTACATGAGAACAGAGTGCTTGATAAAGGAAAAACTACATTAAAAAAAATTTTCAACGCAACTAATTGCGCGGTAAATCAGGGAAAACCCAAAACTATCGGCTTCAAAATAAGCTAATTAAGTTAACCATAAGCTAGGCAAGCCTTGAAGAACCGAATTATCAATTAAATTCTTCGGGCTTGTGACTTACAGGCCAAAACAAGTCACAAGAAACTTTTTCTAAGTAAAAAAATCAGCAAAACCGTTTCGCTGCCGCTAAAGAGCATGTTGAAAAGGGCTTCAGAATCGAAAATGTTTCATTTTAACTCGCCAGCAAATATAACGTTCTCCCAAAAGCTAAAAACCTTCTGAAGTTGTTTTAAACATGCTCTTTAGCGGCAGCGAAACGGTTTTGCTGATTTTTTTCTTAGAAAGAGTTTCTTGTGACTTGCTTTTGCCTGTAAGTCACAAGCCCGAAGAATTTAATGGATAATTCGGTACTTCAAGGCTTGCCTAACTTATGGTTAACTTAATAAGCTTATTTTGAAGCCGATAGTTTTGGGATTTCCCTGATTTACCGAGCAATTAGTTGCGTTGAACATTTTTTTTAATGTAGTTTTTCCTTTATCAAGCACTCTGTTCTCATGTAGAATGCAATTTTTTATACTGCGGATTGTTGAGTCACTGAAACAAACCATAAATATTATTTTCCAACGCGAAAAGCCATTTTAGAATTGCTGGAAGACTAACACCCGCTGCTAAATCGTTGTGCATCAGATCATTGTCAAAAAATACTCACCTGCTCAAGTCCATTGATGATCTCGAACATAAAATGGCTTAAACATATTGCAAGAATAGGGAGGGAAGCATAGAAACTGAAAATACCATCATTCGTTACCATGGACGATCTTTAATATACTAAGAACTTTTTTGGTTGGAATAAAGTGTGAGATAAATTTTTGTAGATCAGCTCTTTTTTTTAGTGCTGTGGGACGAGAAGGAGTATATTCGTTATTTTTCTTTTGCATGTTTTATAAAGGCTTCCTTGTGTACAAATCTACATTTGAATTTTTTTTTGATATTTCATTTTGTTTAAAAGTTATACTCATTTCAAATTTTATAAAGTTTCTGGTTGGAATAAGCTGTGAGCCACTGTATGTATATATGTACATACTTATTTAATTTATTTAATTAAAATTAATCAATTTTGTTTTTATTTCCATCTCCTCCTCGCTATTTCTCTTCAAAATTCATTTTCTGTGCTCGTTTTGATGTCTGTCTTTTTCAAACCGTGTCTTTAATGTATCATTTATGTATTGCATCTTCTGGATGCATTCTGAAAAAAACAAACAGTAAAGCCTCAGATTGATCGTTCAACATTCAAGCGCGTCACAATCAAAACTGGACGCACCCACAAATGGTCTGTCGATGTTATTGGTGAACCAGTTCCAACTTTGAATTGGAGCTGGCGCGATGACATTCCTTTATCAACTGGCGATCGCATAAAAATCGATAATGTCGATTATCATACCGATTTCGTCATCACAAATGTGGTACGCAAGGACAGTGGAATGTACACTCTTAAGGCGGAGAATCGTAATGGTATAGATCGTGAGACCGTTGAGCTGATTGTATTAGGCAAGCCAAGTTCGCCGAAGGGTCCATTAGCTGTTAGTGATGTCACTGCTACGGGTTGCAAATTGCAATGGAAGAAGCCTGAAGATGATGGCGGTGTACCTATTAAAGAATATGTCGTTGAGAAAATGGATACTGCTACAGGCAAGTGGGTACGTGTTGGTCGTTCGCCAGGTGAAAAAGAACCACCAGAATTTGATGTGACTGGCTTGAATCCCGGTTCCGAGTATATGTTCCGTGTTTGTGCTGTAAACGACGAGGGTGAATCTGAGCCACTAACAACACTAGTTGGTGTCGTTGCTAAAGATCCATATGACGAACCGAATAAACCAGGTACACCAGTAGTTACTGACTATGATAATCAAAGTGTTTCATTGAAATGGGAACCGCCCAAGAATGATGGCGGTGCACCAATTGAAAAATACATAATTGAAAGGAAAGACAAAAACAATCCGGATTGGGTTAAAGCCATTGAAGTTCCGGGTAATCAATTAGAAGGGACTGTTGCTGGCTTGCAAGAATATGGAGAATATCAATTCCGAGTTATTGCAATTAATAAAGCCGGTCCTTCGCCACCATCTGATGCTAGCAAGCCACAGGTTGTTAAGTATAAAGCACGTAAGTATTGATTGATATGGAACATTTATTTAACATTTTTTTGGCAATAGATTTGACTTCATCATATTCAGTTGTAATCCTTATTTCAAATAAGGCAAGGAGTTGACTATAGGTTTTTTGCTCTAAGTTAAGCATTTTTCACATCAAATTATCCTTTTTCCAAATCAAATAAACCATTTTCCAAATCAAATTAAATTTTGCGGAAAATATACTTAAAATGATATATCTATGTACCTACAGCAGCTCATGTAATGAAAGTTGGAATATGGATGAATTATGTTTCCACCGAGCACCTTCAAAATGTAGATGGGGTTGGCCAAGCGATTTGGAAAAAGTTAATATGATCTGGAAAAGACATATGTATGTATGCTGAAGTCAAATTATATTCATTTTTTTATCTATTTAATTAAAGAAGATAAAAAGTTTCGAGAGATTTTCTAGATTATTTTTTTTTTTTTAATATTTTTTAAATATTTCACACAGTTAAACCACGTATTGACCGCACTAATCTTAAACCGTTGCTTATTCGCGCTGGAAAGCCCATTAAATATGATGTTAATGTTCGTGGCGAACCAGAACCTACCATAACATGGTATCAAAATGACAAGGAATTGAAACCAAAAGATTTGCCAAGCAACTATGAGATCAAGAATATACCACATAACACTAAGATTTCCATAATTGATACAGTACGCAAACATACTGGCCTCTATAAGATACGTGCAGTTAATGAGCATGGCGAGGATGAGGCTGACGTTGAGGTTAATGTTTTGGCAGCACCGGGTAAGCCAAAGGGTCCATTAAAGGTTAAGGATATAACCAAGGATAGCTGCAAATTGAAATGGGAGAAACCCGAAGATGATGGTGGCAAACCTATAACTGCGTATCAAGTTGAGAAATTCGATAAGAAACAAGGTCGCTGGGTACCAGTCGGTCGAACCTCAGGCAATGATACCGAAATCGATGTCAAAGGCTTGCAAGAAGGCCATGAATATCAGTTCCGGGTTAAGGCCATTAATGAGGAAGGTGAATCTGAACCATTAGAGACCGATGGCAGCATCATTGCTAAGAATCCTTATGATGCTGCTGGTAAGCCTGGTACACCAAAAATAGATGATTATAATGAGCATATGGTTAAACTAAAGTGGGAAGCACCGAAAGATGATGGCGGCGCACCAATTACTGGTTACGTTATTGAAAAGAAGGACAAATTCTCACCTGTTTGGGATGAAGTGCTAACAACAGATGTATGCTATATTATATAGAGATTAAAACTATATACATATGTATGTACACATGTGAGGGGAAAAGCATAAAAAAAATGTTCCACATATGTACATACATATGCAGGGTGGTACGGTTTGGGATGAAAATACTTTAGAAGCTGATTCTCTGGCTGCTTAAGTTTCTATATCTTAAAACGAATCACTCCCTATTCATATCTTAAAATTTATTTCTTAAGAACTATTATACATTTTTGGTAGATACTTCTATAGAAATTCAAAAATAACTTTTTATCGGAATACAAAACTTAAAAAATATTCATATAAATACATGGGTGGCATAAAATTTTTTTGACATTAATTTACTTTTGAGCCACCCTACGCTGTAAAATATAACATCAGGTGTTACAAAAATCAAAAGGAAACTGAAACCCACTTATGAGATAACTACGGTGACCATTTACTTTAAATTGAAATAAAAAACACAAAAAAGGGAAAAAAATAAAGGAATTAGAGCAGTCAAATTAGATTTGAGTCTTGCACTAATTACAAAGTTCATGAAACCTATACCAATCCATAGAGAACTTTGCCTTGAACAACATATCAAAATGGGTCCTCCCAATTTTTCCGGGAAATTATGTAAATACGGGTTCCCCCTTGAAGTACGAGGTAAACAATTTTGATGTTTCCGATTTTAGAAATATTTGATTCTGTTATACCTACATATATATGTACTCGACCCAGATACAAAATATTTTTACAATATTAAGTCTGGTTAATGAGCTATGACCAACCCTTTACCGGAAAATTCTTAGAAAATTTTTCACATAAACTATGGTTCTAAAGTTAATATCGAGCTCCCGATTTTTAACGACACGTTTTTTCTACGAAATTTTGAACTAAAATAATAACTTTTTTAAAATACATTATTGTTTTATAAATAAATAATAATTGGTTTTGTCAGCTTTCAGAATCTGTTTTTATCATGAACGATTTTTAATATTCAGGCAGAGTTTTGAACAGGTTTTGTTTTGGTTGAAAATCCTGAAAAACTTTTGTTGAAATAAGACTTTTTGATCAAAAAATTAGAGCCAGCAATTTTTTAATTGAACTCGCTTTACTTCTGTGTTTTAAAACCAATGTCATATATATCCATCGAGATCACTGCCGCATAAAAAATTATTCAGGCTCAAAGGTCACGAGGATATTTGCAAAAAAACGGATTTTTGCGATCTCTGAGGCTGAATAACTTTTAAATACCTTCTAATGCGGAAGTGATATGGATGGTGAATTTTGACCTTTGTTATAAAACACCAAATAAAGCGATTCCAATTAAAAATTTGCTGGCTCTAATTTTTTTACCATTTTTCAAAAAAATGTTATCAAAATTCTTTCAATATAAAAACAGATTTAGAAAGTTGACAAAATCAGTGATATTTATTTTTTTAATATGATACAATAATGCTTTGTAATGAAGTCATCTTTTCAATATACTTAAGAATGTCGTAGAACAATCATCACGTTAAAAATCGGGGGATCAATATTGATTTTAGACCAATGGTTTATTGATGAAATTTCCTTAGAATTTTCCGTAGATTACTTTTCCGTTGGACACTTGGTCATAGTTTTTCCACCAGAACAATTTGACCCACAGGCAAATTTTCATTAGAGTAAACAATGTTACCGACAACTCTTCTTTCATTTCAAATTCAGTGTTTGGGTGCAATATTTATATACACGTAGGCAACAATATTTCGATTTTGCTACTTCTTCATTATTTGATTTTTTGGTGGAAATACCTCCACAAAACAATTTTGCGAAATCCAGAACAAACACAGAACACCTTCTAAAATACAGAAAAGTTTTGTAATTAAAGAACATATCGCCGGTGCTTACGAAGAAAATCTTCCAACCAAAAGTTGCGGCGAAGAAAATCTTTTTTTTGAAATTGCGGCAAAAAAAAACTTTTTTGTAATATGCGGACAAGAAAATCACTTTATAAAATGCGGCGAAGAAAATCACTTTTTACAAAATGCGGCGAAGAAAATCACTTTTCACAAAATGAAATTATTTTGAAAAAATAATTTTTTTCAGAGAAATTTGTCCTATTCCTTTTTAGAAAAAATTTGCATTACTAATCGAAAGAGTGATTTTTTACGCTACATTTTTATAAAAGAGATTTTCTTCGCCGCATTTTGTAAAAAGTGATTTTCTTCGCCGCATTTTGTAATAAGTTATTTTCTTCTCCACATTTTGTAAAAAGTGATTTTCTTGTCCGCATTCGCACAAAAAAGATTTTTTTCGCCGTAGTTCGAAAAAAAGGATTTTTTTGTCCGTATTAAAAGAAGAGATAGTCTTCGTAAGCACCGGCGATATAAAGATAGTTTAAAGATATAAAGAACAGAGACCTCAAATACAGAACTGTTCTGTATAATACAGTACGGTTGGTCACAGCAGAGATAACAAGCAAAACACTAATGCGTGAGTGCCATTAGTGGCTGTTAGTATCAATGTAGTAACACCGATGTGTAATATTAATTCACACTATACACTCATAGAAACTAGCAATGATTAATGTCATAAATAGCTTTTCTTACAGTGGTTGTTTCACATAAGAGATGAGCGCGTTACATGAATAGCAATGTCTTTCGAAATCTGATTTTCACTGGTCGCCCCAAAAACTGTTAAAAAAGTGGGCATGCTACTTATTTGATTACGTGTAATTTTTGTCCGAGTGTACTGTATTCATATACGGAACTTAACATATCGGCGGATAATTTCTTAGTCTAATGAAGAAAAAACAACTTAGTTGGTCAAAATCGATTTTATTCATAAACATAGGCTCATTCAAAAGCAATACACTCATTCTCGAAACGTTTCGACACACTTCTTGTGGAACGAGTTACATATATATGGCCTCAAAATGAACCAGATAGGTATATACCGAACATAAATACCATGCACTGGTCGAATAACGGGTGTTATCAAGTGAGTACCACGCCCACTTTTTAAGATCAAACATTTTAACAAGTTATATCTCGCAAGCTATACAACTTATTTTCATAAAATTTGGTAGGTATATCCAGAATGTAAGTTTGTACCACATACTGTTCAAAAAATGGTCGTAGTCACAAAAGTGTTACGCTTACTTTTTAACGATTGAATATTTTAAAACATTATGTTTCGCAAGTTTTCCAAACTATTTGTATGAAATTTGTTATGTAGACGCCAAACATTAAACATTAGTTGAGTTAGTGATACGCCTATTTTTTCACGATTATGTCTCCCAAACTATACAAGCTTTACCAACATACATTATGTACACTGGTCAAAAAGTGGGCGTAATAAGATAAGTGAAACTTTTCAAATATTATTTTCTTTTTCTTTCACGTATACTGAATCACACACAAAGAGAGCTTTTCGTGTTATTTCGTTTCTCAAACATATTTCAGGAAAGCTCTGTAAAAATTGACGAACTTTGAACTTCAATACAAGTGATCTACAAGTACAATTTTGAGTTTTTCATTTAACGACTCTAAAATGCCATTACTCAGGCAATGTCAATTTATTCAAAATAATATGGATTTTGTGAAGATAAGGTCCCTTTCTTGTTGAGCATCCCATATACTAAACAAGTTCCAAGCTTATTTTGTTAATAGTTTTCAGCGACCATTTAACATCAGATTTGAAAAGATCAATAAAATATTAATTAAAATTAACGGTGAATTAAATTTGCTTTCACAAAGTCGTCGGTAAGAGAAGAGATTGAACGCAAATCAATCTCTTCTCTTACTCATATGCGCATAGCGACATACGAGTATGCAGGCTTGTTCCGTAATCCACGTGGTTTCAATTACTTTTTCATTAAGGATGCTTTTTGATGAAAATAGTGGGTCACACGATAAAAAGTATTCGAATCTTTTTTGCGGAGAATTACAAGTTCTACAAATATTGCATTAACAAAAAAGTAACCGTTTAGGAAATATCGTTAAAAAACTGCAAAAAGTCGAAAAATTCGACTTTATTAAATATTTCCCAAACAATTACTTTATCGTAAATACTTATCAATTTTATTTGTAAAACATGTAATTCTCCAAAAAAAAGATTCTAATACTTTTCTAAATTAAAAGTAATTGAAACCACACGGATTATGGAACACGGCTGATGATGTGATATTTTCAATTATTCATGCACACAGACACATCTACATGTATATCTATCTAAATACAATTTTTTCTATAGACGCCAGCACCTGAAGCCACTGTGGATGGTCTCAAAGAAGGCAACGTTTATCAATTCCGCGTACGCGCTATTAACAAAGCAGGTCCTGGTGAACCTAGCGATGCTACTGAGCCACATTTGGCTAAACCAAGAAATTGTAAGACTTGAAGGTCTTTTTTCTCTCTGAAAGGAGGACCTCAGTTGATTATTATTGTTTGCTGCAATTTTTTTATTTTTATTCTTTATAATTTTGCTGAAAGAACACTCGACTAAACATTTTGGTTTTTTTCTATTTTCAGCATTTACTGATTTAGATTCTTTAGGAAAATGCAAAGCTTTTATTTGCTTATTTTTTATTAATGTGTATTATGTTGCAACAATATAAAAAAAAAGTTAAATTTATTTTTTTTTTTGTTTAATTCTCAATTTTGTTTTTTTTTTTTTAATTCTTAATTTTTCTTTAAAACTTTTTTTTATTTTTTTTTTTTAATTTATTTGTTAATTTTCTCAATTTTTAATTTTAATTTTGGGCATCTTATTTTTTTTTTTTTATTTCTTTTAATAAATTTATGTATTTTTCTGAGTAATCCGATATTGGTATGTTGTTTCGTTAATTAGTGAAACCATCTATTAATCGCGAAAAGATGAAGCCAATCAAGGTACGTGCTGGGCAAACAGTTAAATTTGATGTTGATGTTAAGGGTGAACCAGCACCTACACTTACTTGGACATTTAAGGAGAAGGACTTATCACCAACATCGCAGATACGTTTGGACAATGAAGATTACAACACCAAGCTCACCATACTAGATCCAACACGTAAAGAAAGTGGCATTTATAAGCTTAAAGCTGAGAATATCAATGGTGTAGATGAAGCTGAGGTGGAAGTTATTATACTTGATAAACCATCTAAGCCCGAAGGTCCATTGGAAGTTTCTGATGTTCACAAAGAAGGTTGCAAGCTTAAGTGGAAGAAACCAAAAGATGACGGTGGCGTACCAATTACCGGTTATGTTCTTGAGAAAATGGATCTTGCTACTGGAAAGTGGACCCCAGCTGGTAGTGTCGATCCAGCGAAGACTGAACATGATGTAAAAGGACTTGAACCGAACCATCGTTATCAATTCCGTGTTAAAGCTGTTAATGAAGAAGGCGAATCAGAACCGCTAGAAACCGAATCTGCTATTGTCGCTAAAAATCCATTTGATGTTTCTGCACCACCTGGTCTTCCTGAACTTGAAGATTGGGATGAACATCATGTGAAACTTAAATGGGAGCCACCAATAAGAGATGGTGGTGCACCAATTACTGGTTACATTATTGAAGTTATGGATAAGGATTCTGGTGAATTTGTTAAGGCTGCTGAAACTGAAGGGCCTATATGCAAGGGTGTTGTTAAAAAACTGGAGGAAGGACAACAGTACAAATTCCGAGTGCGCGCAGTCAATAAAGCTGGTCCTTCTGAACCATCTGAGCAAACAAATTGGCATACCGCTAAGCCTCGTTTCTGTAAGTAACTACCTGAAACTTAACTTCGTGTTCGCATTAATTTAATGTGTTATGCCAGTTGACCACTTTGAAAAATTTAAACCTTATTTTTTCTTTTCAGTGAAACCTCATATCGATCGTACGAATTTGAAGGCAGTTGTTGTTAAAGCAGGTCTTTCCATAAGTCTTGATATAAACATTAAAGGTGAACCAGCCCCAAAAGTCGAATGGTTCTACAAAGATCAACCACTTATTTCTGATGAAGAAGGTGTTAAAATCGATAGTATCGATTACAATACAAAATTCTTTGTTATGCGTGCAAAACGTCCACAAAGTGGAAAATACACAATTAAAGCTTCTAATGAAGTTGGTGAAGATGTGGCCGAGCTGGATGTTTCCGTTTTGGGTAAACCAGGAAAGCCTAAGGGACCGTTGCAAGTGAATGACATTACAAAACATGGTTGCAAATTGAAATGGGAAAAACCAGAAGATGATGGTGGTGCACCAATTGATTACTATGAAATTGAAAAATTGGACCCACACACTGGGCAATGGTTACCATGTGGTAAGAGCACTGAACCAGAAGCTAAAGTAATTGGCTTACAGGAAGGTAAACCTTACAAGTTCCGCGTCAGGGCTGTTAATAAGGAGGGCGAATCAGAAGACTTGGAAACTGAAAAACCAATTATTGCAAAGAATCCATTTGATGAGCCTGACAAACCAGGTCGCCCAGAGCTAACGAACTGGGATAAGGACTTTGTTGATTTGGCCTGGGATCCACCAAAAAGCGATGGCGGAGCACCTATTCAGAAATATATAATTCAAATGCGTGACAAATCTGGACGTGCTTGGGTTGATGCTGCCACAGTACCAGGAGATAAAACAAGCGGCACAGTCAACAATGTTGAAGAAGGTCATGAATATGAATTCCGAATTGTAGCTGTTAACAAAGCCGGTCCTAGTGATCCCAGCGATGCATCAAAATCCGTCATAGCCAAGCCGAGGTTCTTGAAGCCTCACATTGATCGTAAAAATTTGCAGAAGAAGGTCTTACGAAGCGGCCAAATGTTGCATATGGAAGCTGCCGTCAAGGGCGAACCGCCAGCAAAGGTAACATGGACATACAATGGTGAAATTCTCAAGACAACGGACAGAATTAAAATTGAAAACGAGGACTACAAAACTACATTTATTATGCCAAAGGTCAAACGTGCAGACAAAGGTATTTACACTGTTACTGCGAAAAATGACTCCGGCACGGATATTGTAGAGGTTGAACTGGAAGTTTTATGCAAACCAGGTAAACCAAAGGGCCCATTGGCTGTTTCAGATGTTACCGCAGAAGGCGTGCATTTGAAGTGGGATAAGCCAGACGACGATGGTGGCGAACCAATCGATCATTATGTTGTTGAACGAATGGATACCGAAACTGGACGTTGGGTTCCAGTTTGCACCTCAAAAACTCCAGAAGCTGATGTTACTGGTTTGACTGAAGGTAAAGAATATCTGTTCCGTGTTAAAGCCGTGAATGCTGAAGGCGATTCCGAACCATTGGTGACTGACTTTCCAACAACTGCCAAAAATCCATATGATGCTGCCGATACACCTGGAAAGCCCCAAATTACAGATTGGTCTGCTAACCATGCTGACCTTAAATGGCGCGCACCCGATGACGACGGCGGTGCACCAATCACTGGCTATGTCATTGAGAAAAAAGACAATAATACGAACAAATGGCAAAAGATTTTGGAAACGAACACTCCTGATTGTAAAGCACGTGTAAATGATTTAATTGAAGGTACCAAATATCAGTTCCGTGTCAAAGCAGTAAACAAGGCTGGTCAAAGTAAACCATCTGAGCCATCAGATCAAATGCTAGCAAAAGATCGCTTCGCTCCACCAAAAATTGATCGCACTAATATGAAAGATATCACTATTAAAGCTGGACAGCATGTGCGCCTCGATATTAAAGTATCAGGTGAACCTCCAGCAACCAAGACGTGGTTCCATAACAAAGCACGTATTGAAGATAACGAAACTGTTAATATTGACTTGGAACCATATCGTACAAAATTTACAATTCCATATGCCAAGAGAATTCACACTGGCAAATACACTTTGAAGGCTGAAAACGAATCGGGCCACGATGAAGCTTCCATAGAAATTACCATTTTAGACAAGCCTGGTAAGCCAGAAGGTCCGCTGCGCATAACAGATGTACACAAAGAAGGATGCAAGCTTAAGTGGAATCCTCCATTGGATGATGGTGGACTTCCAGTTGAGCACTACATTGTGGAAAAACAAGATGTTGAGACTGGCCGTTGGCTGCCATCGGGCCGTTTTAAGGAACCGTTCGCTGAATTAAATAACTTAGTTCCTGGTCAAGAGTATAAATTCCGTATTGTAGCTGTAAATACTGAGGGTGAATCCGAACCATTGGATGGTGACCACTCCATTATTGCAAAGAATCCATTTGATGAGCCAGGAAAACCAGGTACTCCAGAAGCCGTTGACTGGGACAAGGATCATGTTGATTTGGTATGGAAACCACCACTTAATGATGGAGGTTCACCAATTACTGCGTATGCTGTTGAAAAGCGTGAGAAAGGCACAGATAAATGGGTGAAAGCACTAGAAGTTTCTGCACCAGCAGCAGGTGGTGATTGCAAAGCAACAGTACCTAACCTTGATGAAAATTGTGAGTACGAATTCCGCGTAAGAGGCATAAATGCCGCAGGTCCTGGCGAGCCATCTGATGCAAGCAAATCTGTTATAACCAAACCAAGAAAACGTAAGTTAAAGCTCTTCGTTTAAGAAATTCAAATGTTATAGTTTTCTTTTTAACTTTCAGTGGCGCCCAAAATCGATCGTCGCAATATACGCACTTATAATGTTAAGGCCGGTGAACCTATATTTTTGGACATCAAAGTTGTTGGTGAACCTGCGCCAGATGTAGTTTGGTCCCAAAATGGAAAATCAATTCAACAAACTTCAGCCCATCGTATTGAAAACGTTCCCTATAACACAAAATATGTAAATAGCAATCCAGAACGTAAAGACACTGGTACATACAAAATTATTGCAACCAACAAGTATGGTCAAGATCAAGTTGAATTTGAAATCAACATTCTTAGTAAGTAAAATTAAAAAAAAATATTGACGTCAACACTAACGTCTCTTTAATTTATTTCATATATAATAGCCAAGCCTGGTGCACCTGAAGGGCCATTGGAAGTATCTGACATTCATAAAGAGGGTTGTAAATTGAAATGGAAAAAGCCAAAGGACGATGGCGGTGAACCAATTGAAGGCTATCTTGTTGAGAAGTTCGATCCAGACACTGGTGTTTGGTTACCAGTAGGTAAAAGTGATGTACCTGAATTTGAAGTCGATGGTCTTATACCAGGGCATGAATACAAGTTCCGGGTTAAGGCAGTTAATAAAGAGGGAGAATCTGAACCACTGGAAACATTCGGGACAATTGTTGCTAAGGACCCATTCAGTTAGTATCTCCTATATTATTGTAGAATTTACTAATAGTCTAATCGTGCACATTTTTTTATTTAGCTACGGCAAGCAAGCCCGGTGCACCGGAACCAACTGATTGGTCTGCCAATCATGTTGAACTTGCATGGCCTGAACCAGCTAGTGACGGTGGTTCACCCATCACTGGCTATATAATTGAGAAGAAAGATAAGTATAGTCCAATGTGGGAAAAGGCTTTGGAAACAAGTACTCCAACTCCTGTTGCCACAATAAATGGCCTTATTGAAGGAAATGAATACCAATTTAGAGTTGTTGCTGTCAATAAGGCTGGTCAATCGGAGCCATCAGATGCAAGCAAAAACTTTGTTGCCAAGCCTCGCTACTTGGCTCCGAAAATCGATCGTCGTAATCTACGCGATGTGACAATATCAGCTGGAACTCCACTTAAGTTTGATGCTAATATTATTGGTGAACCAGCACCAAAGGTTGAGTGGAGATTCTCCAACTGTCCATTGCAATCCGGAAAGAATGTGACTATCGAGACACCTGATTACTACACAAAACTGGTGATACGACCAGCCCAACGTGGTGACTCTGGAGAATACACAGTTACTGCAACCAATAGTTCCGGAAAAGACAGTGTATTGATAAATGTAGTTGTAACTGACAAACCAGGAGCACCAGAAGGACCATTACAAATTTCGGATGTACATAAGGAAGGTTGTCACCTTAAATGGAAACGTCCAAAGGATGATGGCGGTACCCCAATTGAATACTTCCAAATTGACAAAATGGATCCAGAAACAGGTTGTTGGGTACCAGTTTGTCGCTCGACTGAACCTCAAGCAGATGTCACTGGACTTACGCCAGGTGGAGAATACACATTCCGTGTATCAGCTGTAAATGCTGAAGGTGAATCTGCGCCATTAGTAGCTGATGAATCTATTATTGCCAAAAATCCATTTGATGAACCAGGCAAGCCAGAAAATTTACGTGCAACAGATTGGGATAAGGATCATATTGATTTAGCTTGGACTCCACCAGTATTCGATGGAGGCTCACCAATTACAGGTTATCTGGTCGAAAAGAAGGACAAATATGGGCAATGGGAAAAAGCTTTGGAAGTGCCCGCAGATCAAACAAAAGCTACTGTTCCCGATTTAGTTGAAGGACAAGCATATGAATTCCGCGTATCAGCGATCAATGCAGCTGGTCCTGGTGAGCCATCAGATGCCACTCCACCAATAATTGCCAAGCCACGAAATAAGGCTCCATTAATTGATCGTGCAAATCTGATTGAAGTGCGCATTAAAGCTGGACAAGCATTTGCATTTGATTGTAAGGTATCTGGAGAACCCGCACCAAAAACTAAATGGTTACTTAAGAAGCGTGAGGTATACACAAAAGATAACGTGAAAGTGACCCATGTAGATTATAACACAAAACTCAAAGTTACCAATGCAACGAGAGCTGACACTGGAACGTACACTGTTCATGCAGAAAATGCAAACGGTGAAGACAGTGCCGATGTTAAGGTTATTGTTATTGACAAACCGTCGCCACCAAATGGACCACTCAAAGTGGAAGACGTACACGACAAGGGATGTACACTTAAATGGAGTCCACCAGATGATGACGGTGGTCAACCAATAGAGAACTATGTTGTTGAAAAATTAGATGAAATCACTGGCAGGTGGGTACCAGCTGGTGAAACAGACGGTCCAGTAACTAGCTTTGATGTGCAAGGACTAACACCAGGCCATAAATACAAATTCAGAGTACGTGCCCGTAATAGGCAAGGTACATCTGATCCACTTACAACTCCACATGCTACTGAAGCTAAAAATCCCTATGATGAACCAACCAAACCTGGTACACCACTAATTAAAGACTATGACAAAGACTTTGTTGATCTTGAATGGGCCCGTCCAGAAAGCGATGGAGGTTCCCCTATTACTGGCTACATAATTGAAAAGCGTGATAAATACGCGCCTGATTGGGAAAAATGTGCTGATGTTGAAGGTGATGTTACGACTGGCCATGTTGGAGATCTTGTCGAAGGTGTTAAGTACGAATTCCGGGTACGCGCTGTTAACAAAGCAGGACCAGGTGTACCGAGTGACCCAACCGCTCCACATGTAGCACGTGCTAAAAACTTGCCACCCAAAATTGATCGAAACTTCATGCTTGACATTAAAATTCGAGCAGGAAATACCTTTGATTTTGATGTTCCAGTTATTGGTGAGCCCGCACCAAGTAAAGAATGGTCACATAAAGACAATATGGTACTAAATACTGATCGTATAAAAATCGTTAATGAAGATTATCGAACAAAATTACGAGTACTAGATGCCAAACGAGCTGATTCGGGCGAATATACACTAGTTGCTCGCAATGTCAATGGTATGGATAAGGCAACGGTTAAAGTAACAGTATTAGATGTACCATCACCTCCAGAAGGCCCCCTGCGTCCGGATGAAGTTACAAAGAGTTCAATTACATTGCGTTGGCGTCCACCGAAAGATGATGGTGGCTCTGAAATTACACACTACGTTGTTGAAAAAATGGACACAGATGCTTTACGCTGGATTCCAGTCGGTGAATGTGCTGATACTGAAATTCGTGCAGATGGTCTTATTGAAAATCATGACTACAATTTCCGTGTACGTGCTGTTAATAAACAAGGTGAATCATTACCATTGGCAACAACACAAGCAATTACAGCTAAGGATCCATTCTCTCGTCCTGAAAAACCTGGTCAACCACAGCCTGTAGACTGGGGTAAGGACTTTGTTGACTTGGAATGGGCTGTACCAAAACGAGATGGAGGTTCTCCAATTACTGGTTATATTATTGAAAAACGACCAAAATTCGGACAGTGGGAAAAAGCGTGTGATGTGCCAGAAGGTCAAACAAAAGCTCATGTTCCTGACTTAACTGAAGGAGGAGAATATGAGTTCCGTATAATTGCTCTTAATAAAGCAGGACATAGTGATCCATCCGATCCTTCTTCATCAGTTATTTGCAAACCAAGATTCTTAGCACCATTCTTCGACAAATCTCTGTTGAATGATATTACAGTACATGCTGGCAAACGTTTAGGATGGACCCTACCGATTGAAGCTTCACCAAAACCATCAGTTAAATGGTTGTTTAATGGAAAAGAAATTGAACCGAATCCTCGTACTGATATGAACGTTTTCCAGAACGAGATATCGTTCGAAATTCCATTTTCACAGAGAAGCGATGAGGGCCGTTATACAATAATATTGAAAAATGAACACGGCTCATTTGATGCGTCCGCTCATGCCACCGTTTTAGATCGTCCTAGTGTACCAATAGGCCCATTAGATATTTCAAAGATCACCAAAGAAGGTTGCCATTTGGCGTGGCATGTACCTGAAGATGATGGCGGATCTCCTATTTTACATTACATTATCGAGAAAATGGATTTATCACGCGGCACATGGTCAGATGCTGGCATGAGCACTCATCCAGTGCATGATGTTTCACGTCTAGTACATCGTAAAGAATATTTATTCCGTGTAAAAGCTGTTAATTCTATTGGCGAGTCAGAACCACTAGAAGCTAATCGCAGCATTATTGCTAAAAACGAATTTGATGAACCAGATGCCCCTGGTAAGCCAAATATTACCGATTGGGATAAGGACCATGTTGATTTGCAATGGGCTGCTCCAAAATCAGATGGTGGCGCACCACTCACAGAATACATTATCCAGAAGAAAGAAAAAGGTAGCCCATATTGGGTCAATGTACTTCATGTACCTCCAAATAAAACTTCTGCTACTGTTCCTGAACTAACCGAAGGTCAAGAATACGAATTCCGAATTATCGCAGCAAATCAAGCTGGACAATCTGAGCCATCAGAGCCATCTGATATGATTATGGCTAAGGCACGTTATTTGGCACCAAAGATAATAACTCCATTGAAAGACGTACGTATTAAAGCTGGACTTATCTTCCATATAGATATTGACTTTATTGGGGAACCAGCACCAGAAGTTATTTGGACAGCCAATAATGCACCGCTTACAACGAATGAACGCTCAACAATTACATCTATTGGACATCATACCGTTGTACACACTGTTAACTGTCAACGTGGCGATTCTGGAACGTACCATTTGTTGTTACGCAATGATTCAGGCATTGATGAAGGAAGCTTCCAATTGATTGTACTAGATCGCCCTGGTCCACCAGCTGGACCTTTGGAATATGAAGAAATAACCGCAAATTCTGTGACAGTATCATGGAAACCACCAAAAGATAACGGTGGGTCTGAAATTACATCATATGTTATAGAAAAACGTGATTTGACTCATGGCGGAGGATGGGTACCAGCTGTGACTTATGTCAATGCAAAGTACAATCATGCAGTTGTTCCACGTTTACTGGAAGGTACAAAATACGAGTTCCGTGTTATGGCCGAAAATTTACAAGGACGTTCAGATCCACTGACATCGGATGGTCCGATAGTTGCAAAGAACCAATACACTGTTCCTGGGGCCCCAAGTAAGCCAGAGCTCACAGATAGTGATAAAGATCATATTACTATCAAATGGAAGCAACCAATCAGCAATGGTGGATCACCTATTTTGGGTTATGACATTGAAAGGCGCGATAAAGCTACAGGGCGCTGGATCAAAATTAATGGTGAGCCGGTACCCACAACGGAGTACACTGATGACCGCGTTACACCAGATCATCAATATGAGTATCGTGTATCTGCAGTAAACGCCGCTGGCAATGGCAAACCATCTGAGCCATCAGCCACTTTCTCTGCTCGTCCAATGCGCGAAAAACCACGTCTTCATTTGGACGGTCTGCTTGGTCGTAAAGTTAAAGTACGGGCTGGTGAACCAGTTAACATTAATATTCCAATTTCGGGAGCACCAACACCAACTGTAGAATGGAAGCGTGGTGATTTTAAAATACCCGAAAATAATAAAGTATCATATAATACAAACTCGGAAAGAACAATTTTCCGCATTGATGATTCCACCAGACAGGATGCTGGCAAATACACTGTTACGGCTACAAACGAGTTCGGAAAGTGTTCAGCAGACATTGAAGTTATTGTTGTTGACAAGCCCAGTCCGCCAGAAGGTCCAATTACATATAATGAAGTTGCCCCAGATCATATTTCCTTATCTTGGCTGCCATCTAAAGATGATGGTGGTAGCGATATAACTGGTTACATTATTGAAGTAAGTGAATACGGAGTTGATGCATGGCGTCCCGTGCCTGGTTATTGTCCCAAAACGAATTATACTGTGAAAGGTTTGACCGAAGGAAAGAAATATGTATTCCGTGTGAGGGCAGAAAACATATATGGCGTATCTGAACCATTGGATGGTAAGCCAGTAATTGCCAAATCACCATTTGATCCACCAGGTCCACCAAGTCAACCAAATGTCGTAGCGTACTCTCCCAATTCTGCAAGCTTAGAATGGCATCCACCAGAGTATTGTGGTGGCAAGCCAATTTCTGGATATATCGTAGAAAGACGTGAACGCGGTGGTGAATGGATTAAGTGTAATAATTATCCAACACCAAACACAAGTTATACCGTCCAAGATTTACGTGAGGGTGGACGTTATGAATTCCGTGTAACCGCTGTTAATGAAGCTGGCCCCGGTACACCATCGAAACCATCCGAGCCAATCACAGCTCAACTACAACGCTATCGACCAGATCCTCCAGAACCACCAAAACCAGATCGTATTACTAAGGACAGTGTAACATTATCGTGGCGTCCACCAAGACATGATGGCAAATCTAAAATTAAGGGGTATCTTTTGGAAATGCGTCCAAAGGGATCCAAAGATTGGAAGCGTGTCAATGATGAACCAATTAACAACACGGTACACACAGTTCCCGATTTGAAGGAAGGAGAAGAATATTCATTCCGCGTAATAGCTGTTAACGAAGTCGGACCGTCTGATCCATCCAAACCATGTCAACCAATCGTAATTGAAGAACAACCTAATAAACCTTGCATGGACTTGGGAGGTGTGCGCGATATTGTATGCCGCGCAGGAGATGATTTCAGTATCCATGTACCCTACATCGGCTTCCCGAAACCAACTGCTCAATGGTACGCTAACGATACAATATTAGAAGATGATGACCAACGTATGTTCCAACATTTGACTGATGACGCTGCCTCATTTGTTGTTAAAAACTCAAAAAGATCAGACTCTGGCCAATATCGTTTACAACTTAAAAACCCTTCAGGATTCGATACAGCTACGATTAATGTTAAGGTGCTTGATCGCCCCAAACCACCAACGAATTTGCGTGCTGATGAATTTGCTGGTGATTCGCTTACACTTTATTGGAATCCACCAAAGGATGATGGTGGCTCTCCTGTTACCAACTATATTGTAGAAAAGAAGGAAGCACGCTCTAACACTTGGACTAAGGTAAGCAGCTACTGCACTGTGCCATTTGTCAGAATACGAAACTTGACAATTGGAAACGAATATGATTTCCGTGTTATTGCCGAAAACAAATATGGTCAATCGGATCCAGCTTCAACCGCAGAACCAATTCGTGCTAGACATCCATTTGATGTACCAAACGCACCTGGTATTCCAAGAGGCATTGACTCCACGGAAGACAGCATAACTATTACCTGGACTAAGCCAAGACACGATGGTGGGTCCCCAATAACAGGATACGTTATTGAAAAGCGCATGTTAAGTGAAGATAAATGGACCAAAGCTATACACACGCTCTGCCCTGATTTAACATGTAAAATACCGAACCTAATAGAAAATGCTGAATACGAATTTAGAGTAGCAGCTGTCAATGCTGCTGGTCAGTCTCCATACAGTGCATCCAGTGATGCTATTCGCTGTCGTGCACCCCCACACGCTCCAAAGATTACATCAGACTTGTCTATACGAGACATGACTGTGATTGCAGGTGAAGAGTTCCGTATAACAGTGCCATACCATGCAAATCCTCGTCCAACACCCAATTGGACTATCAACGGCCAAGAAGTTCTTCAAGATGAACGGATTAAGTTTGAAACCAATGAATACAGCTCAGTTTTCCATAATAAGTGTGCTAAGCGATCAGAAACTGGTTCGTATACTATAACATTGGCAAACAGTGAAGGCTCGGATTCCGCTTCCTGTCATGTTACTGTTGTTGATAGACCAGGTGTACCCCAAGGTCCAATGACTGCATTTGACATTACACCCGATACATGCTCCCTTTCTTGGAAATCTCCTTTGGATGACGGTGGTTCACCAATTACAAACTATGTCGTTGAGAAATTGGACAACAGCGGTACTTGGGTAAAAGTTAGCAGTTTTGTTCGTAATACACACTACGATGTAATGGGACTAGAACCAAATCATAAGTATCACTTCCGTGTACGAGCTGAAAATCAATATGGCCTCTCAGATCCATTAGAAATGCCTGAACCAGTTGTCGCAAAATATCAATTCACTGTACCTGATGCTCCAGGTCAACCAAAGGTTATCGACTGGGACTCTGGAAATGTCACGCTTATATGGGATCGTCCAAGCAGTGATGGTGGTTCTCGTATTCAAGGATACCAAATTGAGTATAGAGATATCGTTAACGATTCATCATGGAATACATATGAATACTTGATTAAGGATACAAAATATCAACTTTACAATTTAATCAATGGTAGTGAATATGAATTTCGTATCAAAGCCAAAAATGCTGCCGGCTACAGTAAGCCGTCAGCTCCATCTATGCGCTTCAAATTGAAGGGTAAATTTACAGTGCCATCACCTCCAGGAACTCCGCAAGTAGTTAAAGTTGGCAGAAACTATGTTGACTTGAAATGGGAGAAGCCACAAAACGATGGAGGATCACGTATTACAGGATATATTATCGAACGTCGTGATATTGGTGGAGCTGTTTGGGTTAAATGTAATGACTATAATGTCTTGGACACTGAGTACACGGTTTTGAATCTAACAGAAATGGGCGATTATGAATTCCGCATTTTTGCTGTAAATGCTGCTGGTCGATCCGAACCAAGCTTATGCACCATGCCAATTAAGGTATGTGAAGTACTAGGAGGTGAAAAACCGGAATGGGTCACACGATTGCAAGACCGCGTCGCACCTTTGGGTAAAGATTATATACTTCAATGCCAAGCTACAGGAAAACCAGCACCAACAGCTAGATGGTTGCGCAATGGCAAGGAAATTCAAATGGGTGGTGGACGTATTACAAGTGACAGTAAAGATGGTGTATTCCGTTTGATTATATCAGATGTACAATCCGGTGATGACGGTGATTACACTTGTGAAGCAATCAATTCACTTGGCTTCGTTCATACTACTGGCCACTTGAAGATTGGTTCACCACCAATCATTAATAGAATTCCAAATGAACTATTCCTCCCAGAAGGTGATAATTCCAAGATTAAAGTCTTCTACTCTGGCGACCAGCCTATGGACATTAAAATTACTCGAAACAATGAAAATATTTCTGATAACACAGACGAATCACACTTCAAATTTACAGTTTTCGATGACTATGTTGCCTTGTTTATAAGAGACATTGTCAAGAACGATGCTGGCTTGTATCAGATTGAATTCAAAAATGATTCTGGTGTCGCCACAGGACAATTTGATGTACATATAACTGGTTTACCATCAGCTCCACTTGGTCCAATGGGAGTGTCACATGTCAACAAACATTCTTGCACACTCACTTGGCGTCCACCAGCATATGATGGCGGTCTACGAGTAACACACTATGTAGTCGAACGAAAGGATACGTCTTCACCTCATTGGATAACCGTTTCTAGCTTCTGCAAGGATACATCATTTAATGTACAAGGCTTAATAGAAAATCAAGAATACATATTCCGTGTAATGGCTGTAAATGAAAATGGCATGGGTCCTGCATTAGGAGGTCTCAATCCAATAAGAGCTAAGGCGCCAATCGATCCACCATCTCCACCAGGAGTGCCTAAAGTAACTGAAATCGGAGAAGAGTTTGTACATTTGGAATGGGATAAACCAGAATCGGATGGCGGTGCTCACATACAGGGCTATTGGATTGATAAACGGGAGGTCGGTAGCAGCACATGGCAACGTGTTAACGTTACCATTTGCCCTACCACCCAAGTTAATTGTTCAAACTTAATCGAGGGCCGTCAATATGAGTTCAGAGTATTTGCACAAAACGAAGCCGGACTTTCTAAGGAGTCTGTTGCTTCGACGGCTGTTAAGGCTATCAACCCGAAAGCCGCAACACCACCAATTATTGTGAAACCGCTAAGCGATACCCAATGTATACAAAACCATAATGCGCAATTCACGTGCACTATAACTGGTGTACCTAAGCCAGTAATTACTTGGTACAAGGGTGCACGTGAAATTACAAACGGAGCGCGATACCATATATATGCAGAGGGTGAAAACTATTTCTTGAATATCAACGATGTATTTGGTGAGGACGCTGATGAGTACGTTTGTCGTGCTGTTAATAAGGCTGGTGCTAAATCAACAAGAGCCGCTTTAGCCATTATGAGTAAGTATTTGCTGTTCAAACACAACGCCGAAATCGGAAGCCACACACATCCTAATCCTGTGTATAGTATTCATTGCATTCGGTGCACATAGGGAGGGTTTGTATGGAAAGGCGGTCATATATAGTAATAATAGATCTAGGAAGTTGAAATTTGGTCCAGATGTTTTTTACATTAAAATAATACAAATCTGTGAATATGAACGAAATCCGCCCACTGAAACGCCTATCTCCCAAACAAAGTTAGGGCGTGGTCATTTTTCAAAATAAGTATCAATTTCCATTTAACTTGACCACGCTGATTTCAAAAATTTTGAGATATCTTTTATAGTTTTCAAGTTATGAGAAATACACGAAAATCTACTTTATAAAAACTAGATGTTGTTTGTTTGTGTATTTGTCCCTTATTGACTCGGAAAATAACTAAACATTTTTAAAAAAGTTGTTACATTTTGTTAGTACAAAAAAAGGCTAAGTTATAGGCCATAACTCTTTGACCCAGATAATTGAGATTTGGTAAATATGTAAAAATCGTCAGCACAAATAATGTTCACCGGAAAAATGGGCGTTGCCACGCCCTCAAAAAAAAATTATTGTAATAATCATTTCTCTGACAATATTTGACGCACTTAGTTATGATTGGGTACATATGCTAAGACAATAAGAAGAAATAGTTCTCACTAGAAAAGTGGGCGGTGTCACGCCCCTCTGAATTCATCATATCTCAGTCATATCTATGAAAAAGTTCATAAAAAAAAAGTTCTCAAAAAAGGCAGCAGGGACTTTGCATTTCGATTAAGCATACTACATCGCCGGTGCTTACGAAGACTATCTCTTCTTTAAATGCGGACAAGAAAATCTTTTTTTTGAAATTGCGGCAAAAAAAATCTTTTTTGTAATATGCGGACAAGAAAATCACTTTTTATAAAATGCGGAGAAGAAAATAACTATTACAAAATGCGGAGAGGAAAATAACTTCTTACAAAATGCGGAGAAGAAAATAACTTATAACAAAATGCGGCGAAGAAAATCACTTTTTACAAAATGCATTGTAAAAAATCAAATTTTTTCGAAAAAAGGAATAGGAAAAATTTCTCTAGAAAAATAAAATGAATAAAGAGATTTTCTTCTCCGCATTTTGTAAAAAGTGATTTCTTGTTCACATATGACAAATAAGATTTTTTTCGCCGCAATTTCAAAAAAAAAAGATTTTCTTCGCCGCAACTTTCTTCGCAAGCACCGGCGACATATCGTCGGGTTAAAACTACAACTAGACATCTACATATATTGATGTTTTGAGTTAAGTATACGGAGACATGAGGAAAAAACGGATTTATGCCTTAGTCTTGTCGGTTTTTTGAAATATAGTCCCCATCCAATTTCATATAAAGAATAAAAAGCCGAAAACAGCAAAATCCCATATAAAAAACGAAATTCAAAAAACTTAAAACGCTTTTTTCTCAAAACATGAAAAATGTAGATGTCTAGTTGTAGTTTTAACCCGACGATATTGTATTGAAAAATCATCAAAATCGGGAAATGTTTATTTTATTTTTAATGTCAAAGTTTAAATTTTTCCATTTTTGCCATTTTTTTTTTTTTTAACATTTGAAAAATCACTATAATTCATATGAAATCAGCAGAAAAAATAACTTATTTTTAACAAAGTGGAACGATATACTACATAAGTACATCCGACTTAAAATAACCTAACTAAGCGTTAATCCAGCACTTTCTAATGTTAGAAGTTCCATAGAGCATTTGTGTTGTTTAAAGTCCAACTTTGAGCCCACTGTGTTACTAAACCAAAACAAAATTTTAAACTTTTATAGTTTTTTTTCCGTCCCTAAGTATTATCTGACGATTGGCGTAAAATTTTTTTAAGACCATAGCACTTTCGAATTTTACCTATTTATGGCCACGATTGTGGGGCCATTAACGGATTCAGCTTCCATTTTGTCGTTGTGCTTATCTTAACGACTGAATATTAACATTCTTATACTCATGATCATGATTTAATTTTCAGCTGCACCCAAACTTAATGTGCCGCCACGTTTCCGCGATACTGCCTACTTTGATAAGGGTGAAAATGTTGTCATTAAGATTCCATTTACTGGCTTTCCTAAGCCACGCATTTATTGGGTTCGTGAAGGTGAAACTATAGAATCTGGTGGCCATTACAGCGTAGAAGTCAAGGAACGTCATGCGATATTAACAATACGAGATGGCTCTAAACTTGATTCTGGTCCATACAAAATTACCGCTGAAAACGAACTTGGCTCCGATACAGCTATCATCAAAATACAAATCAGCGATCGTCCAGATCCACCACGTTTCCCATTGGTTGAAAATATTGGCACTGACTCATTGTCGCTCAGTTGGAAGACACCACTTTGGGATGGCGGTTCAAATATAACTAATTACTTGGTAGAGAAACGCGAGCATCCCATGTCTTCATGGATACGCGTTGGCAATACACGCTTTACATCGATTGCTGTGTCCGCTCTAACGCCAGGCAAAGAATACGAATTCCGCATTTACGCTGAGAATGTTTATGGACGCTCAGATCCATCAGAAGTAAGCACATTAATACAGACAAGAGACACTGGCAAAAAGAAGACAAAAGAGAGAAAATGGGAAATCGATGAAAATGGTAAAAAGATACGCGGCAAAGCTGATGGTCCCATCAAAGATTATGATTCTTATGTATTTGATATATATTCGAAGTTTGTTCCACAACCAGTTGATATTTCATATGATAGTGTATATGATAAATATGAAATATTGGAAGAAATCGGTACTGGGGCATTTGGTGTTGTTCATCGTTGTCGTGAACGCGCAACTGGAAACATTTTTGCTGCCAAATTTATACCAGTATCACATGTCATCGAAAAGGATCTGATTCGTCGTGAAATTGATATAATGAATCAATTGCATCATCAAAAACTTATTAATCTACATGATGCTTTTGAGGATGATGACGAAATGGTGTTAATATTTGAATTGTGAGTACCTATTACTAAAGTATTGACGCCATTGTATTATATTTAATCATTGTGTGAATTTTGTAGCTTATCTGGTGGCGAACTCTTTGAACGCATTACATCCGAAGGATATAATATGTCAGAGTCTGAAGTCATCAATTACATGCGTCAAGTATGTGAGGGTGTAAGACATATGCATGAGAAGAATATCATTCATTTGGATATTAAACCTGAAAATATTATGTGTCAGACAAGAACAAGTACGAATGTCAAGCTTATTGACTTTGGTTTAGCTACACGTCTGGATCCCAATGAAGTGGTTAAGATAACAACCGGTACAGCAGAGTTTGCTGCGCCAGAAATCGTTAACCGAGAACCAGTTGGTTTTTACACAGATATGTGGGCCATCGGTGTGCTTTCCTATGTGCTGTAAGTCTTTTTTTTTTTTATACCCTACACCCACCAGGGTTATTTAACCTTGTCCTTCCGTTTGTATCGCTGAGAAGGACGCGTGGCAGGTATGAAAAAGTATGTATGCATATTCTTGACCAGCGTAACCTCCTTGACACATGTCCGTCTGGCTGGCTGTCTATCTGTGGAAATCATTTTCATATTTACGCGAAGCAAGACAATTCGAAAAAATTTTGTATACTGCTTTCGTCGTAAAAGATAACTCGCGGGATTGAATATGAGCGAAATCGGTTAAATACCACGCCTACAACCAATACAAAAAAAAAAGTCATTCAAAACGCTAAATTAAGAGCAGTATTCACGCGAATACAACCAAAATACATACTAATACTAGTAACAGAACGGCAGGTTTTGGAAAAAAACTTTTCAAATTGCCGCAGTTCATGCGTTATTTGAGGCAATGCAACCAAATTTCGTACAGATACTTGGAAAAGTCGAGCTAAGCTTAGAGTCAAAACTAGGTGAACCAGTCCAATATAATGCAACCAAATTTTGTACAGGCACTTGAAATAGTCGATTCAAGCTGAAGGTGAAAACTTGGTGAATTTGGACAAGAGGGCGTGGCACTTTCCTTACAAGTTTTTCAAATGTTACAGTGTAGGGTATTTCAATTTTGGCCACGCCAAATATAGCAACCTCACTAGTTTTTTTTCTTCTTGAAATGGGAATAACTTTGTTGGGTTTTTGCAGTTTAAGCGGTCTATCACCATTTGCTGGTGACAATGATGTTCAAACACTGAAAAACGTTAAGGCTTGTGACTGGGACTTTGACATTGATGCCTTCCGACACATATCTGAAGAAGGCAAGGATTTCATACGCAAACTATTGCTTTCAAATAAAGAAAAACGTATGACCGCTCACGAATGTTTATTACATCCATGGCTTACTGGTGATCATAGTGATCGCACACAAAAAATTGCACGAGAACGTTATCTCGCATACCGCGATAAATTACGCAAGAAGTATGAAGACTTTAATAAGTATTTACTCCCAATTGGTCGTCTTTCTGAATACTCTTCACTACGTAAACTGCTCATGGAAAAATATAAGATACATGAGGCTGCTATCGACCGCCGTCAAGCAGCGCCACGCTTTGTTATACGTCCAACATCGCAATTCTGCTATGAAGGCCAAAGCGTAAAATTCTACTGTCGCTGCATTGCTATTGCCACTCCAACACTTACATGGTCGCACAACAATCAAGAATTACGCCAGAGCGTCAAATTTATGAAACGCTATGCCGGCGATGATTATTACTTTATTATTAATCGTGTTAAACTTTCGGATCGTGGTGAGTATATTATACGCGCCGAGAATCACTATGGTAGTCGCGAGGAGGTTGTTTTCCTAAACGTTCAGCCACTTCCAAAAGAACCGCCAAGATACAAGCACGAATCAACACCAGTGCGACGTCGCGAACCACTGCCATACACGTTCTGGCAAGAAGAATCTGAATCAGCACCTAGTTTTACATTCCTGCTTCGTCCACGTGTCATGCAAGCACGTGACACATGCAAATTACTCTGTTGTCTCAGTGGTAAGCCAGTTCCACATGTTAAATGGTATAAGGACGGCCGCGAACTAAGCAAATACGAGTATTCGATGACACATTCTGATGGTGTTGTTACTATGGAAATTATCGATTGCAAGCCATCGGATTCGGGCAAATATACCTGCAAGGCTACAAATGTACATGGGACAGATGAAACTGAATGTGTTGTCATTGTGGAAGGTAAGTTTTCAAATTTCATCACAGCTATGCCAGACACATAAAGCTGCCTACCATATATGGGAAAAAGAAATAGTAATGAAATCACACTATAGCACGAGATGAGTTAAGACTATAAAATAAGTTTCGCTATTGAAGTGTACCACCGGTGATATTACAAGATCATATCAATACCCAACACACCACATAAATATAAATTGAATGTAGAAAAAAAGATTATTGTCACCCCCATTATCCAAAGTACTTCTCGAAATAAATGTTCGAAATTTTGATATCTCTAAAGGCCTCTCCAAAATTTTTAAGAGTAGATATGAACATGAAATATATCTAAATCACCCCTTTTCTGAAATCCAATTTCGATCGGAATTCAATTCGAAGTTAGGTGCTCCAAATTTCGATGATTAACAGCATATCGGAATAACAGTTTATTAAATTAGATTCCAAATTTTATTTATTGAAATACAATTCTGGTACTTTTTTTTCTATGCCATTCGACTTTTTGATATTTTCTGATTATTACAGGGGTGGAGTGGAGTGGAGTGGACCAAGTTAAACCTTTTCCACATCATATTGATATATTTTCATATCAAATTAAATTTTGGAAAAAGGTAAATTTTTGGAAAAAGTTGAAATTTATTTGAAAAAAGATCAATATGTTGTAGAAATGGAAACTTGGGAAAACCTGTATCAACTTTTTCGATACAATTTCAATGGTATGAAAAGTGATGAAATAAATCAGCATTGGTCTTGAGTCTGGGTATTGGTCTTGACAGGTTTTTGAGACTAAAACCAAAACGCTTCTATGATTTCAAGACAATGACCAAGACCAATACGATTATGATCCTGGTATTGGTTTGCGCATCACGTGGTATGAAATGTAGTTTTCTGTAAATTGAAAAAATGATGGAAAAATTAAAATAACACAGAGAAAAGAATAATAAATGTGGACTTGTTAGAAAAATTTAGCTCATCTCGTTTGAAATGCCTTATTTGCAGCAAAAACTAAAGCAAGGTTGCCAATACCGAATACTTGTCTTGGTACCACCATGTAAAAGCATGTGTCAAAGAAAAAAAAAGAAACACAGTAATTGACAAAAGCAAGTGTCATACATTATTAAAATTTATACATACACATACATACACACATTAATCACACGATTTAGTCACATACATACACATGTATGTAAGTATTGTTCATTAATAACGACAAGCAATTTGTATTATCAAAGATATAGCGTTCGCAAGTTGAAAGCTATCGCTTTTGATTTTTGAGGAAAAAAAAAATTTATTTTTTTCGTCCTCTGAATAATACGCTATTTGGTTTTTTCCTATTGCTCCGCCATTTGACATCCGATAAGCAAGTATGGTATATCGTTGTAAATGTCTCGATGTGGGCTATATTTCATTCACAGAAGTAATCTATTTAAAATGTTTTTTTCGACTAGTTGTACTCATTATCTCAGTTTCTACCACCCTAAGGTGCCAAGGGCACTTCGTAGAATTGAAGCTCATAAAAAATCATAAAATTCATCTCTACGAAGTTTCCTCAAATTATTGAATTTGGAAAGATATAGCGAATCTAAAACTTCTGACGAAACATGAAAAACAGGATGTTTCAAAAACGAAAATCGCCCCCTAAAACTATGCAAGATTTTTTTTTATTTATTTGCATACTGTTTGAAATTTCAACCCTTTGGGGGTTAAGTGTGTTCGTTGACGTATCACGCCCATTTTTGGAATATTTCTTAACTAGTTATATGTATCTTCTAAGCATGCGAAATTTCATTGTTCTATTCAATTTTACTATTTTTTTCCAAAAAATTTATGAAACCATACCACTGTGCGGCGTGCCTATCAGTTTATGCTGATATAGCACATTTTTAATGAAAATCAATTCATACCTACTAAAATTTCATTTCATTTTTGATTCTAATGCGTAATTCGACAAATTCGAGAGTGAGATCGAAAGTATATATAATTTTTGTTAGTTATATATTAAGCTCTTATGCTCGCATATATATAGGAAGTTCACGTCAACCGCAACAGCCCTGTCTCCAGAAGCAGAAGCAAGATAAAAATGCGTTTGAGGTCTCAAAATTTTCGTCTGCTCAAGATCTTTCGAATGAACAACGGCCATTTTTTAGTAAATGTCGAAATTCAAAATGGCGGACACAAAATGGCGACTTTCTTTAGAAATTTAACAAGAAACAGCTCGTATTTTTGTAGAAAAAAATCCAAGTGAAATGTTTTCACTTAAAAAATCTTTATTTATGCATGGTAAATAAACTGTATCCATTGCAAAATTGTGTTCACATCAAAAGTTATTCCAGGTCAAAGGTCGAAAAAATCAGTTTTTTGCAAATATCGCGGTAACGAATACTTTTTCAAAAAAATTTTATAGCCCAGGAAATTTCCTATAAAAAAGACATCGCATTTATTTTCGTACGACATTTAGTTTAGGAGATATGTATACTTTAGTGCGTTGGATGTATAACCAAGCCTTGCCACTTTTTTAATAACTATATCTCCTTAACTGAATGTCGTACGAAAATAAATCCGAGGAAATAGGAAATTTCCTGGGTTACAAAATTATCTTGCAATATTTTTTTGAAAAAGTATTCATTAGCGCGATATATGCAAACCTTTGACCTTGAATAATGGCATAGCATATGAACGATAAGTTGCACGAAAAAAACCAAACCACCTATAGGGTATTGCATGCTCTATAAATCATAAGCAATATATATACACATGCAACTTACCGTTTAGGAGTTATTCCATAAAATTTAAGAAAACGGAACAAAACCTGTTTTTATGGAATAACTCGTGCACCTTATCATTCATAAGCTGTTCCAATTTAAAATCAACATACCATATTACAATGCACAGATATACGAGTACGTTGCATGCATGCATTACCAAGCTTTACCACATTTTTTAATTAGGATATCTCCTAAACTAAATGTCGTACGAAAATAAATCTGACTTTTTTTATAGGAAATTTTCTGGGCTACAAAAATGTTCTGAACTATTTTTTTAAAAAAATTACCGTTAGTGCGATATTTTCAAAAACTGATTGGATAAACTTTCGAACACGCATTCACAATGGACTTTTCAAAGTTTATTAACCATGCATAAATCAGGATTATTTTAGTAAAAAAATTTCACTTGGATTTTTTTTCCACAAACATCCGGACTATTTTTTCTTAAATTTCTTACTGTGGTCGCCGTTTTGTGGACGCCATTTTAAATTTCGAAATTTACTAAAAAATGGCTAATGTTCATTCGAAAGATCTTGATCAGACGAAAATTTTGAGACCTTAAACGCATTTTTATCTTGCTTCTGCTTGTGGAAACAGAGCTGTCAGGGTTGATATGGAACGTCCCATATATATATATATATGTACAGTGCGGTTCACTTGAATAGAGGCAATATTTTTTTCGGATAGAATGTGTGATAATACCCACTGTGTTTGAGCTAGAAAAATTGGTTTTGAAAATATTCAAGAGCAAGCTCTGTTCACTATAAAAATATTAAAAGTTTACCACTGTAAATTTACCACATTATGTTATGCCGTACTTTTTAAAAGTGTGATAGAAAATAGTCGAGTTTTTTCGCTTTGAGTGGACTTATTCCACTTTCATTTATAATACATTAAAAAACTTGTTATACTTTTGTATGACTTATTCCATTTTCAGTCACAAAATATTTTGTAAATAAAGACAAAGGGAAATCAAAACTTTTGGATAAATTACACAGTCCTGAAATAAGAGTAGGTGATTTTTACAGATTTTTGCTCGCTGAATCTGAATATGGCCTCCGATTTGCTCCATCACTTCAAGTTTTTGTACAATTCGAGTTTGAAGTTTCGGAAAAATAATAAAATTTTTCGTGTTTTCCGAAAATTTTTTTTGGATTTTTCTTTTTTTCTGAAACGATATATTATATCTAAGAATGTGGTTTTATTTGATATTTTAGTACTTATTTGAAATAAAACTAGCAGTTTTGTCTATTAAAATGATTTAAAATGAAAATGGGAACTATAATACAATCATTTGGGAGAATAAATGATTTTAGTTTTGTTAAAAAAATATCTCCTTAACTATAGGTCATACGAAAAAAAAAAAAATATTCAGCTTATATTGCAAGTAATTTCCTATAAATAAGTATTTTTACTTTAACCGTGTGGCTCACCGTTAATGAGTAATTGTAATTTTAAGCTCAATACATCACTGTGCGTTCTCATAAGCGGCATGCACAATTTAATAATTTTTTTAAAATTTTGAATTAGGATTTCTCCTGAGCTATAAGTCGTCGAAAACAATTGAAAGGTCATTTTCATAGAAAATTTTTTTTAAACTACAATATTGCGCCACAATATTTTTCTCTAAGTGTAACCGTTAAAGAGATATTTGTAAAAAAAAGTGATTTTAGACGCGATTTTTCCAATATAGCGGCGCGAGCGAACACTATTCGAGGTAGCAAAGTTTAAATTTTTTTTTATTAAAAAAGTATTTACAAGATTTCTTTGATTATAAGAAACATTTATTTACATACTTTCTTATGATATCTAGTTTTCTGAAAAAAAAAAAACTTCTTTTGGAACTCCTCCTTGAGTAAACAGCGTACGGCTTATCCCCTTTGAGCATCCAGCAGTAGTCCGCCATCATATGTTCATCCTATTTGCCTTGATATCTTCTTTCCATTTCCTTGATGTCTTGGTGGAATCTCTCTCCCTATTCTTCACTGTATTCCCCAAGATTTTCTGGAAAGTAGTCCACGTGTGAGTGAAGGAAATGGGCGTACGCAGGATTTTATCTAGGGGGGCGGCGCCAAACTCAAATTTTGCGAAACTTCTTTGTTTTTTTTTTAGAAATTTCAATGTAAGAGCTAGTAAGAACCAAGATCTTTATATAACATCATATTGGTAACATTTTTGTGGACTAAAATATTTAATAAAAGTTCATAATAACATATGAAGGTACTTAGATAACTTTCTATTTTTTATTCTGAATAAATAAAAATTTGCTTGGGTATATTATCTTTTAAATACACATATCACACTTAAAAATAATTAATTTGTGCTTGTAACATTTTGCTAATAATATTTTCTAAACTAATCTGAGGTCGCTGATTCCGTTCTAGATATAATAGACACTTTCGATTTTTGAGGTTATTAGCTCTAACTTTAGAAAAAATATTTCGAGAAACCCAATTTTGATCGAACTTTTTTACACACTTTTTTAAAGAAAAATTCTTACGCTTCTTTTAAATGTACCAATAACTAAAATCTTATTTAAATTGGCTGAGTTAAAGTTAAAACTTAAAGTAATTTTTTACAATTTTGTAATATTTTTTTTATTTTTATTTATAAGTGTATTTAATTTTAAATATTTTAAGCCCAAATTTACTAAAATCAGATCATATTTTAGAAAGTTATTAAGGTTTCAGTGAAGTAAGACAATTTTTATTTTTTATCGAAAAAATAAACAGGTACAATAAACTGGGTCGATTTGTATGAAGCAAAAAAATTGTATAATGTATAAAATGCTTAGAATCGTACAAAGTAAGTACACGTGTGAGTTTTTTTACAGTTTTTGGAAATTTTGTTTTTTCTTTTTCTTTGACCAATTTTTGAAAAGCTAAAAAAGGTCCGAAAAAATTTATAAAATACTATTTTAAGCATTTAAGCCTTTTACAGTTTTTTCGTAAGAGCCTTCCTTTTAAGTAAACGAACGCTTTCCGTAATTGAAAAACATAAAAAAATCGACTTTTGGAAGCGGATATTATTTTGAATTTTTTAACGCAGCATTTTTTGCAAGAACAAGAGTCTTTAGTTTTTAAGCAACTTTGGGTAACCCTTCTGAAAAGAAAAAAAGTTAAGAGCAAAAAACATTTTTTTGTACCTGTTTATTTTTTCGATAAAAAAACGAATAGTCTTACTTCAGGGAAACCTTAATAACTTTCTGAAATATTATCCGATTTTACTACCAATTGTTTGCAATAGTAAAGATACAAAAAAGTGTATTTGCATAAACTATTGTCCAAAAAACCGTGTTTTATTTGGCTTTTATATGAAAAGTTGTAAAAACTACTATAAAAATGAATGAATATGATATATTTATAACTCTAAAGCTAGAGCTAGGGGGAGGCAGTTGCCCCCTCTGTCGCCCCCGCTTGTGTACGCCCTTGTTTCAAGCTCATGTTGCAACCTAATTTTTTGAACTTCCGCAACATGTTTCCAACTATGTTTCTATAGTTTGCATCATTTTTATTTCCAAGAAAATTTGCAACAACATCTTTGAATGCTATCCATGCTTCCTTTTCTTCTTCTTTTCAAACCAAATCTCGCACCAAATCATTCAACTCCTCTTGATTAAAAGTTTTCATCTCAGCAGAATCAGTGCGATACAATACTTCAGTGTCAGTGTCAGTGTCATTGTCATTGTTTGAATCATTCAAGTCAGAAAGAATTTCTGTGTTAAATTCCTCGTTCTTTTCAGTTGGTGGCGATGGTACTGTAATATCTGGTCCATGTGCCACAGGTCGTGTTGCTGACTAAACTTGAGGATAACAAATTTTCTTCTTATTTTTTGAATTGAACCCTTTGACGTCACAAGAACAGAAGTAGCAATCGTCACTGTGATTTTGAGGCTCTCTCCAAACCATTGGTATTCCAAAACGCAAACAGGTTTTTTTATTCTGTGACCATATTCGAAGATATTCAACACACAACTGGCAAGTTTTTTGTGGAGCCCACGATTTGTCTTGGTCTGTCAACTGTACACCGAAATATTTTAAATATAAATCTTTTACAGAGTCTGTTACAATTCTCCGATATTTTTTTGGTAGCACAAAATCGCCACAGATGTAGCAAAACAAATCAGGCGAATTTATACATCCCCTTGAGGCCATTTGAATATTTTAAATATTTACTTAACACTGGAATTAGCACACTTTTGAGATTTACTTATATAATTCAACACTGATTATAAGAATACATGTTTTTCAAAATCTTTTTTACTGGGTGAGACTGTGAAATTTTTTTTGAAAAATTCGAAAAATTTATATGTTTTTAGTCCAAAAAGACGAAACTGCTAGTTTTATTTCAAATAAGTACTAAAATATCAATCAAAACCACATACTTAGATATAATATATCGTTTCAGAAAAATAGAAAAATCCAAAAAAATTTTTCGGAAAATACGAAAAATTTTATTATTTTTCCAAAACTTCAAACTCGAATTGTACAAAAACTTGACGTGATAGAGCCATGTTCGGATTCAGCGAGCAAAAATCTTTAAAAATCACCTACTCTGATTTCAAATTTTTTTAATTTTTTCAAAAACGCAGGACTGTGCTATGATGCTGGCCGAATTTTTCGATATTTTTCGATACTTTTCGATTCATTCCGATTTCTGCACTCTTTTTCGATAACTTCAGGATCTAGGCAATTTTTTCAGTGTTTTTAATTCGATACTTTGTGATTAATTTAATTCCTATAGACTTTTTTCATAGTTTTCGAATAATTCCGATTCTTGTGGACTTTTTCGATGTTTTTCAATAACTTAGACTTCAATTGACTTTTTCGATGTTTTTTCGATATTAAAATAGTCAGTCGGAAAAACATCCAACAAATGTGTTAAACCAGAAAACTATCGAAAAACATTTGAAATTTTTATCAAGGTCGGAAATTATTAAAAATATCGAAAAAGTCCACAGTAATTGGAGTTCATTGAAAATATCGAAAGAAATTGCAGTAATCAGAAGTAATCGAAAAAGCATCGAAATAGTCAATTAAAGTCTGAAGTTATTCTGAAATATCAAAAAAGTCTACAGGAATCGGATTAAATAGAAAACTATAGAAGAACATCAAAAAAGTCTATAAGAATCTGAATTTGTCACTAAGTATCGAAATCAATCTAAAGAGTTGAGTTAGAAATCATCGAAAAACACTGAAATAATCGGCAAGGTTCTGAAATTATTGAAAAAGATTGTAGGAATCGGAATTAATCGAAAAGTAGCGCAAAATTCCATAAGAATCATAAATTATCGAAAAGTATCTGAAAACCCTGAAAAAATCGACGAGGGCCTGATACTATCGATAAACAACAAAAAAGTATTCAGAAATCGAAAAAAATTTAGCAACATACAGAAGTTTTGATTTTTCTTTGCCTTTATTTACAAAATATTTTGCGACTGCAGATGGAATAATTCATATAAATGAAAGTGGAATAAGTCCATTCATACCAAAAAAACTCGAATATTTTCTACTACTTTTGTAAAATTTTTTACAGCATAACATAATTTGATGAATTAACAGTGGTAAACACTTTACACCAGTTTAATAACGCTTACCAATATTTTTAAATTGAGTCGTACGCAAACCCTGTCATATTTCTGTTTATGAACAAGTGGACTTATTCCACTTTCAAAAAAAACCCATTCATATATTACAACAAAACAATAATAATAATACATACTTACGTAAAAAAAAAAACTATTTTATTAAACATCTTAACCAAAATAATTGTACAAATATATATAATTTTTCGTAGGAGAATGGGTTACACCTGAGCAGGCTGAACTTGCTCACAATTTCCTTTATTCAGGAGGTAAAAAAAACGAATTAAAAAACAAATTTTAAATTTTTGAATTTTTGCATTGCAAATAATATAATTTATTAAAACTATGTATGTTCATTTTCATTGAGTGGTTATTGTGCGTTGTTCGTAGATAGTTCGCGGTTGTTTTTTTTTTTTTTTTTCATTTTTATATGATTGAAATTTTTGCACCATATGTTACTATTTTATACAACCCTAGCTGTTTTGCCCGCCATTGCACGGGATACATCTTTTATTTACATTTAATTTTGTACAGATTTTCATGATGAAATTATGCTTTTAACATCATAATTTAAAATGTTTAAAATATATTACAATAAATAGTCTCAAGTTCCAAGCGGAGGCTGCAAACAAAAAAAAATAATGGGTGCTATTCGTGATTCCGTTCGATAAGGAAATTTTCGCTCAAAGAAATATCGTTCGATATGAAAACTACTATTCTTGATTCCGGCGGTAAAGAAATATCGAAAAACAAATTGGGAGCCCTGAAATAAAAACATCTCTAACATTTTGACAGATGACAAACGATAAAAAAAAAATAAGAAGTGTCAACAGAGAAATTATCTATACATTTTAGAGTTCGGTGAAGACGCGAGCTTCTCTAAAGTTTTTTTTTGTAAAAAAGTGTTTGTTGATTGTTGTTGTGTTTACATTTCATCTTTTGATCACCGCAGCGAGGGTTGGATGTGAAAGTGACTTCTTCTATATGAGTTGTATATCTAATCAGAATAAAGATGAATTGTTTCCTTTATTTAATAAAATTAAGTATTTTGTTTTATGAATTTTGAGGTTTATTTTAAAAATAAATTTTCTAGTTTTTAGCTAAACCGACTATTGTGTAGTAGTAAAGTGTTTAAATTGTTATCGTATATTTAGCTTACTTTCCCTATCAATAAAAACAGCAAAATTAACAAAAAATGATACATTTTTAACTTTTTATTGTCGTTCCGTCACAAAAATTTCGCGGAAGGAAAATACTGAAATATATCTATCCGTCGGAATCAAGAAAACACAAAAATTAACGTCACTTCAATGTCACGGATGTTAAATCTGTCAAATTATGTGCGGAAATAATAATGCCAAATTTTTCTGTTTTTTTTTTTATCTGTTCAATAATAAAAAAATTTGCTTCCGCGCGCAATCAAGACGGAATCAAGAATAGCACCCAATATTTCTCATAACATAGCAAGATGAAATTGTTGAATTTAACTAAAAATTATTTCTTTATACATTGCTGAAAATATAAACGCTGCCACATTTTAAAAATTAATGATAGATTGATTAATTTATAATAGGGAATTTTAAAAACCTGCATGGGATTTATGTATTTGTGTACGGGGCTCTTCAAAATTTAATGTCAAGTTATGAAATCCATACATAAAATATTTTAATAATTAAATTCAAAATAAAATACAACGCACAATTTCTTATGATAATTAAATGTAATAATAAATAATACTCGTATATAACTAGTTTTTTGATAACTCCATTAATTGCATATGCCCGTATTGTATATTGATGCACAAGTGAGAATGTATACACTTGTTGGTGGTCCTTAAATCGCTAATGCAGTGAAAAATTTTATGAAATAAGTGGAAATTCTTGAACGTACTACGTTTTTCCAAGTGGATAATAAAAATTGTTCGGTATGAAAAAAAAATCACATCCATTATGTACTTGGAAACAACAGGGTGTGTTGAAGGGATGCAACTTAGTGCGCAAATCAAGAAAAACTTTGCGTACTTCATGCAACCTACTTACTGCTATTGAAATTAACCCTGTAATGTTCCAAGCCGCCTTAAGGCGGACTTCACATACTCGAAGTATTTGCAATTCGTGTTATTTGGGTGAAATAAATCATATCACTTCAAGCTAATGAAATAAAACTTAAATATTGATTTTATTTAGCCGAAAAAATTATTGGTGAGTAGAAAAAAGTGTTGTCTTTCTAATAGTGCAGACATTTTTTTGAAAAAGTGATTTGCTTAATCAGCGAGACTAAATTTGTTGAACCCGTCTGAAGGCGTAACTGTGCACCTACACCTAAAATTTTCTTCATCATAGATTACTTTTTCAAATAAATTTATTAACGTTTTTCAACGAAAAACTGATGTTTTCTTACATTGCTAGTTATTGTGGAACATCGCAAAAATTCTTATGACATGTATCGTATGTCGGACAAAGAAATTTCTCGATTCGTGGAAGCACTTCCAGTGACATGGAGTGAAAGCGATGAGGATTTTGATAGCGATGACAAAATACCTAATATTCTTAGCATACATTTTGAATTAGTCATTCACCAATACGTGGATAAAGTTGTAATTCGTGGCCGAAACGAAATGTCAGCCGATCTAAGCAATTTTGCACGGAAGTCCTTAGACCTACTCCATTCTGTGGCCAACCTTGAATTTTTATAATATTTAACCTTTACAATTGTATTGATCGAAAAGTTAAAGGGGGCTGAGATGACACTGTGGGCCACAGACGAACTTGTTCATTCATGCCAAAAAGTTTACAAACAAGGAATGTAATATTCAGCCATGTTGTTAGTATAGCCTTCATAAGACATCAGTCTTTTTATACTAACATTAAATAAATAAATAAATAAATACAATTACAACTGTTATAGAATCGGGGTACTGCCCAGTTAGCAAACATCTAACTATCTGTAGCCAAAAAAAGCAGCAGAATATGATAGTCTTGCAAGACTTCGTTAATTCAATATTCTACTTATTTTGTAGGCGCATTATCCCCAAGGGGCATACATCAATGCGCCTATGGAATGACTTTTAACTAAGTATTATTAGGGATAGCACAAACTAATAGGCCGCGGTGACTTTTGGCGTCTGGACCCCAACCCTTTATAATTGTGATTCTATCTCTTAATGATGTTTGCAACAATCAAAAAAGCTATTGAAGCGAATTTCTCGAAAGATCTGGCAAAAAGCAGCAGGACGAATGAACTTAATACCAAACAATAAACTTTTTCACGTTATATGTCGGTAAAAGATCTTTCTGTAGAAGGATTTGAACCCCCAAACTTTCCCCGTGTGCACGGCCCTGAAAAAATAGAGCAAAATGGCATTTTTCTCTCGAGAAATACATCATATGATGAAAAATGTAAAACAAACCCTCGCAATTCTGAACAAAAAAAAACTACATACTACTAGCTGCGCAGGCGGAGTCGCAATTTTGGTCCAAAAAGAACACAATTAAAACAAAATTATTTCTGATGTCAGATTCGCCTTTCTAATAACAATAAAATTATAGGCTCGAAAAAAAATTGGCGCATTACAGGGTTAACTACAAAAAATAAGTTCCTAAATGCGAAGTCACACTAAGGCCACGGGCACGTAAGACACTTCAAGTTTGTAGGCGAACGGAGGTAAACGAAAAGCACCACTTCCCTCCGCTTGCCTACAAACTCGAAGTGCCCTTCTTCTGACTTTATTTTAGCTCACTTGCATTGATAAGTTGGTCTATCTAGTTCAAGGGTGTCAGCGTAGAACAAAAGTGAGCCAATTTTGGCTCAACCAACAACATCAATATTTCTGTACAACAATCCCAACAACATCAATATTTCTATACAACAATCACAGAAATAATTTTTGTTGTTTTTTTTCACGCTCGTCAAAATTTCGCATTTTTGTTGCTATTTTTGCATACACACAAAATCGAATTCGAACCAACATAAAACAACAACAACGGCTACGTCGCATCAAAAACAAAAACAACAAACAATATGGGTATTAATGCGTTGATGTGCAGTTGCGAAAATGCAAGTCTTTTACGCACTAACGCCTGAACGTTCAATGTGAATATTACAATCTCGAGAAATTGCAGAAGTAGTGCGAAATTTTCGGCAATGTGTTTGTTGTTTTACAAATGTGAAACTTTCGCAAACCGTACTTCCGCCACGACGCAAGAGCATTGCGCATCAACACGTGAATACCCCTACTTTTTGTGTGTGTCCTAGTCCCTAGAAATTTTGAAAATCGTTGAAATATTATTATTGTTGTTAATTCGAATTTGAAGTTGTAAAAGCGAAAATTTTGCGCTGACTGCGCTGCATGCGCTTGGCTCAGTGATTTGAAAACGCTGACACCCTTAATCTAGTTCGTGCTTGTGCTCAATGTAGAAAGATTGTTTGGACTAGCGATCTATTGTATCAAAATAAAACAAAATTCCGTTCTAAATTACATATTTTTCTATCGCTGAACTTAAGGATCATTTTAATAATTAAATGTATATATGTGTAGGTGTATGCATATACAATATAAGACTCTTGAACGCGGTATATATATATATATAAGATGTTCCATGTCAACCGGCAACGGTATCTCCAGAAGCAGAATCAAGATAGATGCGATTAAGGTCTCAAAATTTTCATCCGCTCAAGTTCTTTCGAATGAACAATGGCCATATTTCAGTAAATTTCAAAATTCAAAATGGCGACTACAATTAGAAATTTAACAAATTTAAAAAACAGGTTTTTTACGTTTTCTTTAATTTCATGGAATAACTCCGTAACGGTAAATATGTGTACATACATCGCTTATGATTTATAGAGAACGCAATTTCCCATAAACAGTTGGCTTGGCTTTTTTCGTGAGACATATCGTTCATGAGTTATGCCAATTTAAAAATCTACACATTACAATGCACTCTTATACGAGTACGCTGCATGCATTCATTACCACTTTTTTAATTAGGATATCTCCTAAACTAAATGTCGTCCAAAATTTCCTAGGCTACAGGCTAGGCTTTTGAAAAAGTAACCGTTAGCGCGATATTTGCAAAAAACTGATTTTTGCTATCTTTCACCTTGAATAACTTTTTATGCGAACACGATTTCGCAATGTACTTTCACAGTTTATTTACCATCCCTAAATGAAGATTTTTTTAGTGAAAACATTTCACTTGAATTTTTTCCACAACAATCCAAAATATTTTTTGTTAAACTGCTAATTGTAGTCGCCATTTTGAGCAGACGAAAATAATGAGATCTTAAACGCATTTATATCTGGTTTCTGCTTCTGGAGACAGAGCTGTCTCGGTTGACATGGAACGTCTCATATATACATACAGTGAGCTGGCGATAACATGAACTAATTAAAACTGAGCCTTTCGTTCATATATGTATACGAAAGGCAGTGACGGTATTCCTTAAAACGAGTAAATGCCTCCAAAACCTCGTAAGCTCATAGTAGTTCTCAAAATCAATATGAATTTGTCAACAAGTAAGAATTAAAGATGTTTTCGAGGTATAAACACGTTTTAAGGAATACCCTAAGTGTGCTTGCGATAATACACACCTGCTCAAAATAATAGGTACACATATTATTAGCGTCACGGAGTTTATGGATAGCCCCAAATGAATTTCTACTTCAGTTAAACATAAACATTTTTAATGCAGTTACCTTACAAAAAGTCGATTGCAAGTTAATGCTTTGTAATAAACCAAATTAAAAAAATTTTATTTTATATAAATAATATCAAACGTAAATATAATTTGAGATCAATGAATGAAATGTGACAAAATTTGGCTGCTCACAATAAAAGTTACATTTTTAAATTTCTTACAAAAAACATGTAAAAAAGCAAGTGTTTACCATTATTTTTTTATGTCCGGTATACCCTCTTCTATTATGAAAGAGTTTCACCATCCTCCTTAGCGTGCTGCTGACCAAGGCTTGGCAGGCTTCCATTGGAGTTTTATATCATATTTATTGCCCGCAATTTCTTATTACTTAGTAAAGTTTTGCTTAGCAGCTTTCTTCCTTAATTGGCCTGTAAGTTCTGGTTCAGATTAAGATCTGTGGACTTACTTGTCCAGCCAAAATGATTGACTTATTGGTCCTTAAAGCATTTCTTGACAGGTGTAGACATGTGCTTTGGTCATACTTTCTTGGTGAAAGACAAATGCATATTTCCCTCAGCATTTGCTACCATTGTCTTTTCTTATATTTCTAAAGCTATCTCTGCCTGGAGTATTGGACCTAGTCAGTTTCAAGAAAAGCAGCAACACACAATAATATTTTAGCCCCAATGCGGAAAAGGCTTTTTGTGAAGGTGACATAGAATTCTTTGCCTTGGTGACGACAAACATTCTTCTCGGAGTCATTTCAAAACAACTAAATTTTTGTTTAATCACTCCAAAAAATATTTCGCCACTTCTTCTCGCATTGCAGTCTTGAGTAATTTCCATGATTTCTGTCGAAACTAAGCCTCATGCTCAAATATTTTGTTCGCATCAATCGAAAAATTTTTGCAATGCGCCCAGGTAGATGAGCTTCTTTGAAACGTCCTCGTACCGTTGAAGCCCTTAAAACATTTACAATTTCTGCAGAAATCATCTTTAAAGGTGTAAATATGGTCTTTCTTTTGAGCATCATTTTCGCACCGTTATTTGACAGTTTTAAGCAAAGCAATGTTCGATAGTCTCGAAGCTATTTACTCAAAATACTTATTAAGACGTGTGTATTATTTTGAGGAAGATAATTTTGATCTTTTACAAATAATGTAATAGTGAAATAAGGAACAGGGAGGTAAGAGTATGTTTTCTATGTGTAATTTCATGGCGAAGTCGCATTATTTATGTTGATACTAAAATTGGTTTTTAAAGATACCAATATAGTGATTAACAATGAGCTAAATAAAAATCTTATGGGTGTACCTATTATTTTGAGCAGGTGTGTATGTCATATTTACGAAAGGCGCAACAATTGAAAAAATAGTTTCAAAATAAATATTTTTTATTTGAAAACTCAAAAGAAACTTTTTTATTAATTTTGTTTGATGCACAGGTCCCACATGAACAAAAATATTTAAAAGTAAATTCGTGTTCTGTTTCAAGTTTAAGAAAAAATTATGTTCATATTTTAGAGCTTTTGCACAAAGTTCATATTTTGGAAAAGTCAATGGTAGGGAAAAAGTGTTCATATTTTGGGGTGTTCATATGTTGGGATGTTAATATTATCGCGAGTTCACTGTATGTATATATATTTATTAAATTAAACCCAAAAAGGAGTTACTCGGTATGAAGTAAATCATTGCAATATATGTTATATAAATTTATAAAATTATATTGAAGCATGCGTAGGTTGCAAATATACATATACATATATACGTTTAATACTTATTGCCTTGAATTTCTATGTTAAAAAACAAATTAACAAAAAATCAAAAATAGTTACGTTCCAAAAAAAAATAGAATATGGCTGAAATAATAATAAATAATACTTCATTGAAGAAAAGCATACATTTGATCTTTTTTGCACTGTTTTTAGTTATAAAATTTTTTTGTAAGAAACCGGAATTTTTTTTTTTTTTTTGATCTAATGTATATACTTCGTGGGCCCGGAGACACTTCTAGTTATTCCCAAAATTTATTTTTGACCCACATATCTCCATAGATTGGTACATAAAATTTTTTTTGTTAAAATGGGCCCAAAACGGCTACTTGGAGGACCCGTAGACACCTATTTTTAGTTATTTCTAAACGTTATTTTGTACAATGCAATTCGTGCAATTGGACCCAAAACGGCCACTCTTATAAAAAATTTTATTAACTTTCATTTTTCAAAGATTTTAAAACTCCTTTTTAATATAAGTCAAGAAAAACTTCACAACTTAAGAAAAAGTTTCGAGTCAACTTTTATTCTTAAAGTTTAAAGTTTTCCTAAACTTTTATCTAAAGGATTCAAAAATATCATGTCTGACTTATAGCGCTTTCGTTTCTCGACTGAAAATTCTGCACTCTAAAGATGCAGAACTTTTTCAATTTTGACCTGAACTCGTAAAATGTTGACTTGGGGTCGAATCGCCGCATCACTAAACGTACAACTCGTGACGTGAAATTATGTATTTCGCATTATGGCTAATGTGAACGTACTACAAGTTTCTTAAATATGCGAGTCGACCCCTGTTCTCGTTTAGAATCTTGTTTTAAAAGTCACAAAAAATTCTAAGACTCAATAACAGAAATTGGAACCTAATGTTTCTTTTCCCATTTATTAGTTAATTTACGTATATTGCGTTTAAAAGGCAATTAAAATATTTTTTGTTCCTGCAGTTGGTAGCAGTTGTAGGCAGAATTTTTTACACCTTCAAATGTGGAGGGTCGAAAAGTTCTGCATTTTTTGCATTTTAAATGTAGCATTTTTTTTGGAAAGGAACACGATTTTAAACATTTTTTTTAGAAACGAACAGTTAAAATGCAACATTTAGAAAAAGAGCAGAACCTCCAAAACCCCTCCTTGCAAGAACTATACCAATGAATAATAGGTTCAAACGATCATAATCAATCAAAAAATAACATACATACAATGATCATTTTATAATTTTGTCCATGGCTTAACTCGTCAAATGAAAAATACCACATGCACTTGGTTTCATAAGAATGGAACCAAGCATTCTTTGAATGTGCCTCATTATGTTTGCCAGACGTTTTTGGAAAATTTTTTTATTTCTTTTTGGTTCTTGCCTTAAAATTGCATGCATTTGGCATATGTTATGAAACCCCCGAGGTTTTTTTATATAGTTAAATAAGTCTAACCCATTTCTACTAACTTTCTTTGGAAATTTTGTTTGAAGACAAATAAGCACTTGTAGTTATCTCTAAAATATAACCTGATTTTGAATTGCTTGTTTTAGAAATTTCAAAGTGTTTCGAATTGTTGAAATTATTTGCACTAATTGATTATTTATTTTGGTAAATATTTAAATCGTTAAATATCTACTTATATATTGTATTGTCTTATGTAGATCGGAAATACATTGAAAAACCACTCAGGCCAACGCCTCCACCAATCGTTGTTTCAAGACAATTTCATTCATCTAGTAACCAATCTAGCAGCCACCAGCATAATAGCAGTTCCTCAACACAACAGAGCAAATCCAATTATTCTTCGACTACGCAAAATCAGTCATCATTAACATCAAGTTCAAAGGTTTGCCTCGATCCTACAGCTCGAATGTACTCTCTAAAGTATGCTCAAATTTGTTCAAACTTTTTCCTTGCAGACTGTCAACAACTCAAGTTCCTATGCAGCTGATACGACAAAAAGCTCGACCAAGAAAAATAAATATGGTGGCAGTAGTTTAACAACTCCGGGCAGTCCATCCAGGTCACGTAGTGCCACCAAAGAACTAATACGTAATACATTTTGGAATGATTGAATTGAAATTTTAAAATTATATTATTTATTCATCATCATAGTTCCACCCGACGACTCTTTAATGTGCAAGCCAGAGTTCTCGAAACCCCTTGTAGACGCCAACATACGTGATGGCGAACAATTAGTGCTAACTTGTATTGTCAAAGGTGATCCAGAACCACAAATAACATGGTCCAAAAACGGAAAAGCTATTTCATCATCTGAAATAATGGATCTTAAATACAAGAACGGCATTGCCAGCTTGACAATTAATGAAGTTTTCCCTGAAGATGAAGGTGTCTTTACTTGCACTGCCACGAATTCAATTGGATCTGTAGAGACAAAGAGCAAGTTAACTGTCAAACGTAAGTTAAGAACTCGTAATTGTAATTATAAACCCAAGAAATCTGAAACGATATTGATAAAAGCAGAACAGACAACATTTACGGCGGAGTCCCCGTAATGTGTAGGCTGCTTCAAAATATATATATTTTTTTTATTATTATTTTTTTTGCTTTCAAACAGATTAAATAGTTAAAAGGATAGAAAATAATAATTGTTGTGCAAGGAGAGTATATAAAATTAATATTTTCTGGTGGCTCATTTTATTTCTTTGTTTTTAGTAAGTATGCTAAAGAGTACTTCTCTAAACACTTTTGTTATGGGGGTTATTGTGAATAAATATTCCCGGGGAATTTTCTCAGACTGCCGTGCATTTTCTATTGCAGTTTAAGAAAATTCCCCGGGAATCTTGATTCACGATAACCCCCTACGTCTATTTGAAACCATTCCAATCTTTTGTAACAATCCATATTTCCTGGATTAAAATACATTGATCCGATTCTGAATCCAAATCTATCCGAGAAATCTGGTACGCAATTCTGGATCAGAATATGGATTCAGATAGATAAATAAATTGCGTCTTATTTCATTCATTTCAATCCTTCGTAACAATCCATATCCCCTGGATTTAAATGGATTGATCCGATCTATAACCCAAATCTGTCCGAGAAATCCGGTTAACAATTCTGGATTAGAATGGATTGTCGCTAATCTGACACTATATTCGGGTTCAGCGACCCCGAAAGCATAAAGTTCCGGTGGTTTGATCTTTCGCGCAGGGTACTTTTTTTGGCCTGTGCACAGGACTAAAAAAAAAAATTCCTTGCGCGAACGATCAGACCACCTGAACTTTATGTTTTCGGGGTCGCTGAGTCCGAATATGGTGCCAGAATAGCGGAGTTGGTTAGAGTTTTTCACAAATCAGAAATAATGCTGAAAAAAATCTCAAATTTTTCAGCATAATTGTTGATTTCTGAAAAAAAGCGAACCAACTTCGCTATTCTGGCACCATATTCGGATTTAGCGACCCCGAAAACATAAAGTTCAGGTGGTCTGATCTTTCGCGCAGGGTACTTTTTTTTTTGTGGGCCTGTGTTATTTTTGTGGACTTGGTTTTTGGGCATTGAAAAATATTTTCTTTGGTGTACAAGTTTGGCTTTGACTTACTGTATATGTTTGTGAGTACTTAATAATTGTTTTTCTATCCCTATACCGCCGGAATCAAAAATATTAGCTTTCATATCGAATGATATTTCTTTCCGCGAAAATTAAGAATAGCACCCACTGTTTATGAAAATGTAATGTTAGCTTTAAGAAAGACGCCCTGATGAAGCAGTCAAAAAACTGCGAAACGTCGGCAAATAAATAGAAAATTATTTCTCAAAATAAGTTTTTTAAACAGTTTTTTTTTTAATTTTTTTCGGTCGCAAAAATTTGCCTTTTTAAATATTCGTTTTTAGTCTTATAGGGCTATTCTGGCTAAGACAGCAGAAAGTCTTTCTGAATACATGTCAGAATTACTTTCTAAGATTCCCGAAGACATTCGGTATTCTGGCGCAGAAATCTTTTAGAAAAATCTCATAAATTCACCACATAAAAGCTTTCGAGGTGAATTGCTCTGGTTGCAGCGATAACAAATGCTGCTTCTTCTTAAACTACGAAAATGTCAAAATTCTTTGTTTTGATTATAGACTTTTGACAGATAGCAAGGCAAGATGCCGGGTTACATTTTTTATTTTGACATGCAAAATAAGTTCTTCCTGCGCGCCGCCATATAATATTGTGCAGAAATTGTTGCTATATGTTTTTACACAAACTTTTCTTTTCTTTTGTAACTATTAGAACAAATATTAAACCAAAATAGTTATAATTTTGTTTTTCCCTTTATCATTATCACTCATACAAACAAAAATTTAACAACTGCCAAATCTTAGGCAACAATTTTACTTTAAAAACTGTTGTTGTTTTTTTATATTTTTTTTGCCCAAATAGGGCTCTCAAAATTAATTACAGCAACAGCAACAGAAAGTTCTGGTCAAATCTACTTTCGGAGATATAGCCATCGGAAGATCGGGATATAGCTTTTATGAAAACCAGTAAAAGTTCAGAATCCCTTAATGGATTTTAATATTATTGGTGTCATATGAAAGGTATTTTAACTGGCTATAAAAACAACATGCAAAAGTTTTAAATCCGAGTCATGGTTTTGGAGATATGGCGAATTTTCGAAAATTTTTACCAGTTTTTTTGTTTTTAATGCACTATTTTTCAAAAATTTTTTATTAACAAAAACGGCATATGAAAGGTAATTTAATAAGCTACAATACTGAACAAATCTAAATCTTGCTCGCAGTTTTCGAGATATTACGATTTTTCTGAAATTTGGGCCGATTTTTTTTCCCACAGTAATTTGGCATAAGAGTAGGAGTAAGTGGGCGGCTTCGGCCGCAGCTCCGGATTTAAAACTCCCAGAAATCCAATACCGGCTTCACGGCGGTCTTCACGCCATATCTCGAAAATGTTGACTCAGATTTAAAATTTTTGTAAAACAGTTTTGTAGTGAGTTAAAATACCTTTCATATGCCACCAATATTATCAAAATCCAGCCAGGGGTTCCGAACTTATATCGGTTTTTATTAAAGCTATATCCCGATCTTTCGATGGCTATATCTCCGAAAGTAGATCCGACCAGACATTTTTGATTATATTTTCTTTCTTAAAATTAAAAGTTTAATAAGCCAAATTAGGTTTAAAAAGAAAATATTAACAGTCGATAATCTAACATTAAGCCCAGCTGTTTTATGATAAAAAATTATAAACAAGCAATAAAATAAAATTTTTCATAATTCTGCACTTTTCACATAATAAAAACCTGACAGCAAGCAACTAATAGTTTTAAGATCGCTCTAAGATCTCCTACGTAGCAGGTATTAAAAGTCGTATTCATAAAGACGGAAAAGAGCTTTCGAAATGCTGCCAGAATACCAAAACATCTTCGTTGCTACTTTCGTAGCATTGAATACTGTGGTGAGCTGTTTGACAGCTCTAATACTGTCGCCAGAATAGCCCTATTAGTATAGTTTTTTAATCTTTGCTGTCAAAATAACATGAAAAATATCAGGGCTGCATAGTAGTTTTTTTTTGCGAAAATCGGAAGAAAGAAGTATATGTACCTGCTGGAAGGAGAATTTCCATTATAGAAATGTTTACGATTACAAATACTTCCTTTCGAGAAGGGAATGAACTCTTGAGAGGGAATTTCTCGATAGAGAAAGGCCATTGTTTCTTTTTGAAAATTTTATTCACTCAGCATGTTTTTACAGTGACTTGTCTTAAAATGGAAACCTAATTTTGATGTTTTTACTTTTTTAGCTATGGAAAAGAACTCAGCTAAACGTGCAACACATGGCGATAACCCACCAAAGATTGTGAGTCACCTGGAATCACGTTTTGTCAAAGACGGAGAAGCTGTTACACTAGCCTGCCGCATTATTGGCGCCCAACATTTTGATGTTGTTTGGCTGCACAATAACAAAGAAATTAAGCCAAGCAAAGATTTCCAATACACAAATGAAGCAAACATCTATAAACTACAAATAGCCGAGATTTTCCCAGAAGACTCGGGCACCTATACATGTGAAGCCTTTAACGATGCTGGTGAATCATTCAGCACCTGCACCATTAATGTGCTGGTGCCCGGTGAAGAACCTAAACAGCCAGCGTTTGTTAAGTTCCCAAGTTCTGTAACTGTACAAGCTGGTGAGACAAGCACATTCGAATGTGAAACCAGCAATGATTCAGCACTGCTTCAACTAACCTGGCTAAAAGATGGCAAGGCTGTCGATGAGACTAGTCCACGTTTTGAATTCACTAAAGAAGGAAATCGCTACAAATTTAACATTGCAAAGAGCAACATGGACGACGTTGGGCAATATCAAGCAAAGGCAATCGGCAAAAAGGGCGAGACTTTCGGATCATTCTCGGTTAATGTATATACGACTGAACCTTAAACGACTGCAGAGAAAAAAGTTCCAGTTGATATTTAAAAAAAAAAAAAATCATATCAAAACAAAGACGACAAATATATTTATATTAAAAAAGAGACAAGAAAACTAGAACCGCTCTCCTTTTCAAAGGATATTTATATTTTTCTTTTTTGCTGAAAAACTGAATAAGCGATTTGAACGAATGCGATATAACAACAACAACTACTATCATGAATTCAACTTTTTCATTTATTTAAGTTTAGCGCTCATTTATGCACATTCATTTTTATTAATTACTGTAAAACTATTTAATCTGAGGTTTGTTGGATTATAAGAATCAATTTTAATGTAATATTTATATACATACATATATGTATACACACGTCCATATACAATATTTAAAAAAAAAGGAACAGTTAAACGCAACAACACAAGCTTAACTGTTTTGGAATCCAATGTTTGTGTATTTAACGATATTTGTATCGCAAGGAAACACCGTTCAGAATAAACGAAATATCAATGCTCTCTCAATCTCTCTCACTCCCATCATGTATCTAAATTAACAAATTAAACAACTTAGTTTAACATAATTATTGTATTACACCTGCATACAATGGCTTAGTGCTCTCTCGCACCGAATTGCACGTTTGTAATCACTATCTCTCTCTCTTCTCTTTCTAAAAATAAATGAGAAACTATGCTCAGTTTGTTTAAATTATTTAAAAACTAAAAAAATATATAAATAAATAAATAAAAATAAACTTAATTTTTTACAAATACATCGAACATATTTATGTATTAATTTAAAAATTCTCTATATATTGCACTCGTCGTGTTCTTTAAAACACCATCGCCGCCGCGCCCAGCATCCTCAACACCAACAACTACAAAAAAAATCTAAATACAAACACGCATATAAATATTTAGAGTAACGAGTACACTTACACCACATGCAATAACGTTTAAAACAAAAAAAAAAACATTTTAATACAAACTTCGAACCGCACGGAAATTCATAAATATAATTTTAGTTTTATGTTTCTATTTCATAAATAAATAAATTAATATTTTATTTACTTGTTTTAAAAATTTTATATTCAAAAATTCGAACTTATAGAGTGTAATGTGGTTACCTTTTTATTGATTTGCCAATTTCTACCAAAGTAATGGTAGTAGGTTAGCTTGGTCAATTTATTTGTATTAGCTATTCTATCTATTGTTTTTACTATTTGATAATTTATAATATACTAAAATATTAACATTTTCAAGCGTGAGGCCAGTTAAATTGAAAGTACCTAAAAATAGCTGAAAAAGAAAAGTGTCGGGTAATGTGGATCACCCTGTCCATTTCCTAAAGCACTACCATTATTCGCAATTTTTGTTGACTAAAAGTTTAGTAGTATTTTTTTAGATTATACTTGCTATGAAATAGCTTTATAGGCTTATTAAAGAATATTTTTTAGTATGATAAACCAAATTCATACTAACAAGGGAATACGTAATAAGGGTTACCGAATCATACATAAAATAGTACTCAACATTACTCAAACTCGTTTCGTTCTTAGAAAAGTAGTATTTTTTTATAAGCTTCGAGTCAATGGGCCGTTAACTATGATACCACTTCATAAAAAAATTAAAATAATATGTTCTAACCACTTTTTGGTATTATTCACAAGTTCCTGTCTTTATAAATATTTCTCTTGATAATATCAATTTAACTCTATCTAATGAAGCAAAATTGCTAGGAACAGTTTTAGAGCGCAAACTAAATTGGAAACCCAGTGTAGAAAACATAAGGCACATAGTGCTTTCTTTGCTTGTAAAAAATTCTACAGAATCACTTGGGACTTTGACTCTAAAATCACCATCTGGATCTACACTACAACAATAAGGCCAATTTTATTGTACGCAATACATATGTGGTGGACAGCGCTAAGCACAACATACATACAAAAGAGACATTACAACGTATTTTATGCATCGGCATTACTGGAGCCCTGAAGTCCACCTCTTCAGAATCTATAAACGCTATACTTCTTTTGTTTTGCAAAGCTTTTAAGTAAACAATGGCAAAGAAATCATTAAATAGCCGGATTGCCCATTGGGTCTTGCAGTTGGAGGAGTATCACTGTATTATTCAGCATAGGGCAGGAACGTCTATGAGACATGTGGATGATCTCAGCAGATATCCAGCATCCGTTTAAACAGTTGAAGATGGTTCATTACAGCTGTTAAAAGGAACGCAGGCAAAATATCAAACTTGTAATGTTATTTTAAAATTACTCGAAATGGGACAGTATGAAGACTTTTTGCAAAGAAATGGAGTTTTGTACAAATTTGTTGAAGGCGCCTATTTATTGGTTGTTATCAAAGGACTTCAGAGACAAATAAGAATGTATACCACAACCAAGGACATTTTAATAATGAAAAGGTGGAAAAACTTATTAGGCAAGACTATTTTATACCGAGTTGCAAGTAACAAATAAAAAATGTGGCTGATAATTGCGTATCGTGCATTCTAGTAACAAAAAGGGCAGGAAAGCAAGAAGGAACGTCGCATCCAATTGAAAAAGTAGATTTACCGCTTCACACATACCATATCGACCACCTTGATCCTTTGCCCTCTACAGCAAAAAGTTACAAGTATTTGTGTGCTGTTGTAGATGGTTCCACGACGAGTTATATCTGATAGAGGATCAGCTTTTGCATCTAACGCTTTTAGTGATTACTGTGCTAAAATGAAATAAGTCATCATTAAGTTACCACTGGTGTACCAAGGGGAAACGGCCAGGTAGAAAGAAGTAACCGAATAATAATTTAAGTCCTCACCAAATTGTCGTTAGAAGATCCTTGTAAATGGTATAAGCATGTAGCAAAGGTTCAGCAAATTATAAATGCCACAACATCAACCGTAGTCCGTTCGAGCTAATGTTTGGGTCACCAATGTATAAAGAAGACGATTTGGAGCTACAACGCATACTAGAAGAAGAAATTCGGCTTGAGTTTGAAAAATCGCGAGAACATTTAAGAGCTGAAGCTAAAAAGCAAATAGAAAAATACAACAAGAGAACAAAAAATCGTTCGACCAAAAATGGAAGATTTCAACTGAATACCAAGTCGATGATATAGTCGCTGTTCAAATGACCTATTTCGGGTCAGGTCTTAAGCTGTTTCCGAAATCATTTGGTCCATATGAAGTAATAAGAGCCAACCGAAATGACAGACATGTAGTTCAAAAAGTGGGAAATCATGATTGGCCAAACCGTACGTCAACAGCAGCAGATCTAATGAAGCCGTGGAGATCGCTAGAATCCGAAAAAGAAGAAGATGAAAATGTCAAAAACTTAACAAGACCTGCAGTAAATGTATCGCCTGAGGCAGGCGAATTTCAAAATGGCCGATTGTAGGATGTAGCTCTTCTTATACGAGCTAAAATTGTATGTTTTTTTGTTTGTTTGTTTTTTTGTACTCAATATTTTTTTCTCGAAAACGGCTTCAGCGATTTCAATGAAACTTGGAATAGTGTTAGATATTAGCATACAATGAAGAATGAGCTGAGTTTGAACTTTGTAAATGCTCACCAGGGGGCGTGGCACTGCCCTAGATTTTAAATTTGATTTAGTCATAACTCGCAAACCATACAAGGTATTTGGATGAAATTTGGTGAGCAGGTACGGCTTAATAAGACCTTGTAACAAACAAGTGGACGGAATCGAAGAAGTGCCACGCCCACTTTTTAGCCTTTAAAAATTTTGATTCAATATTCAATATAAAAGGTGAAATTATTTTTTATTAATAGCATCGGATTTTTCTAATATGACTCTTATTTTCCAAGTTTTGATCCTTTGAAGATAAGATATTTCAGCCACCATACAAAAGACGAAATATTTTGGGTGTGTGGCATATTCCATTTATTTATTTTAGGGCATTCTATGCGAGGTTTTGATATTTTTCTATACCATTCGATTATTTCCGAGTTCTTTCTTATTATTATTCTCATCGGTTTATTTCTCATTTTGAAAGTATGATCATTAGAGGTGAAAAAGTTCAAGTTTCATAACAAAAAATACCTATGAATAAAAACATCGACGAAAATAATAAGATCAGATTGTCGACCGTCGTACCTCTATGACTTTTAGTTGCAGAGATATAGAATCAAAAATCAACCTATCTCGACGTTTCATTCCAAATTACGTTTGACAAAACAACTAATCTCTAATAGATTAAACAATTCAAGCATTTGCAATAACAAATGCTTTTCACAAAACAACTTAAGTCGATATAAGAAAAGGATGTTTGTCTTCACAAAACATCTTAAGTCGAGATAAGATACCGGTTAAATGGTAAAAAAATTTCTTAAATCAAAATATACTTGACAAAAACATCTTATTTCAATTTTATTAAAAACTATTGAGCTTAGAGCAAAAAAAGTTAATGAAAAATATTCGTTTAGTATTCATGTATAATAAAAAACTTTTACATTCGTTCCAGCTCCTACACAAAAAGTTTTTTAGCTCTCCTCAAAAGTTGCCAATTTCGAGCTTGGTTGTTTTGTCCAAAGTCCACAGATATGTACTTAAATACATTTTAGAAATATCAAATCACTTAACAGATATAAAAAAAATTGTATATTGAATATAAAAATAATATTGCAGCAGCTAATATTTAGTAGCATTGCCTTTATTATTAATCACTGCGCGACATCTTTTTTTCACTGAGTCCACCAAGGCCTGTCCAGTCCTATATTCTCTTTAACTATTTTCCACAAATTTTCGATTGGGTTTAATTCCAAAGATTGCACTGGTCATGTCATTAATTCCACAGTATTGTCCGAAATCCATTTTTTTGCTAGACGCGAAATGAGTTTTGGGTCGTTATTAAGCTAAAATTACAATTTTAATGGCATACTTCATTCAACATATGCAAGCATGACTTTCTCCAAGATACGGACGTAAAAATATGATTCCATTATAACCCTGATGCAATATACAGGCCCGACACCACACTAAGAAAAACAAAATCTCCAAACTATTTTATTGCCACCCTTATATTTGAATGTTTTGGTTCTTTAGCGAGGATTGTATTCTGTATTTCTTGGACGTTTTGTCCAAGTTTTCCATGACTATCGATTTAATTAACTTTTGTTTTGTTCGACAAAAAGGTTTTGTGCAATTTTTTTCCGTTAACTGCACCGGTCCTAATCTGTAATTTTTTGAATGCTAGGTAGCTTAGGTAGCATTATCTCCATGGATGGTGGAGCAAAAGAGGATATTAACTCAAGAATAGCAAAAGCAAAAGGCGCGTTTGCTCAACTGAACAAAATATGGTCTTCATCCGTTATATCCACCAAAACGAGAGTACGCATTTTTGATTCGAATGTGAAATCGGTTTTGTTATATGGGTGCGAAACATGGCTTGTTACTGAACAACTAACGAACAAGCTGCAAGTATTCGTCAACAAATGCTTAAGGCGTATACTAAAGGTTTGGTGGCCTCGCACTATATCAAATGCCGAGCTACATCAAAAATGCAAACAGAAGGCTATAGCAAACGAGATCAAGCTGCGCAAATGGGGATGGATTGGTCACACTCTCCGGAAACCACACAGCGAAGTTTGTCGCCAGGCCCTTGAGTGGAATCCACAAGGCAGTAGAGGACGTGGTAGACCCAAAACCAACTGGAAAAGGTAGTTGGAAAAGGAAATCCAAGAATCGGGAAAATCGTGGCAAGAGATCAAAGTCATCGCAAGGGATCGTGACAAATGGAGAGATTTCATATTGGCCCTATGCTCCTCCTAGGAGTTAAAGGAGAATACATACATACAATCGGTTTTTCCTATGTCTCTTAGTCAGAATTGGTACTTTCCGTGATGATCTTCAGAAAATATTTTTTTTTTTCACGTCGCCAAACAGTTCTGGTAGAAACTGGAACTCCAAACTTTGCTTGGATGACTGCAGCAGACTAAAAAAGATCCCGACATGATCATGTTTTTCGTGATCTTCCGCAATTTAATTGTTATTTTTGTGCCAGCATATCATTACAAACAAACTTTTGAGATCTTCCAATTATTTTGGCTATTTCCCGTTGGCTTCGGAAATCACTTCGCAACTTCTTGGTGATGGAACGCTGCCTTACACGACCCATTTTGTCCTATTTTTTTTATAATTTTTGCTTAAAGTGTCATCTATTATACAAAACGGAGATCGACTGATACTAAAGCTATTTTGCAAAAGAAGGGAGTTATTTGAAGCACAGTATTAGACAGTAAGGACCTATTTTTTTGTCCATTGAAAGTTTTGCCGTTGTTTTTAAATCGGTGAAAATGAGAACCACAATCAATTAAAAATTTTTCCAGGCTTGTGTTTTGGAAACACATAATATTTGCTACAATATAGCTTAAAACATTAGAGAAAATACTAGAAAGTGTTGTTAAAAAACAACTTGAAGAGTATTTTGAAAAAAATGATTTATTTACAAAGTTTCAATCCGGGTTTAGAAAACAACATTCGTGCGAAACTACGATTAATCACATAGTTTGTGAGTGGAAACAAGCGAGTAAAAAAGCAAAATTATTGCACTTTTCCTAGACTTTAAAAGAGCGTTCGAGACAATCGATAGGAAAATACTAAAGAAGCTGCAAAAATACGGAATAACTCATTGCGAATACAAGTGATTCGAATCATACCTCACCCAAAGAAAGCAACGAACAAAATTTAATGATTGCGTATCTGAGCGTTTGGAAGTAGATCTTGGCGTACCTCAGGGATCTATTGGAGAATATCTATATATACAGGGTAGCTGATTCGAAGTGTTGCCAATTCAAAAGACTATATTTTTAGTTTCCATGCACAGATTTTATTGATCAAACGCTATAATTGTTGGGAAATGTTCAAATTTTAAGAATCTACTTGAGATTTTCGATATGGCCACCTTTGGCCTTAACTATGGCCCGTAGACGGTCGAAGAACGAGTCGCATGCTGCACGAATTTGATTTTGTGGAAGTTTGCGCCATTCTCGTTGAAGGGCCACTTTTAGCGCATCAACGCTCTGGTATTTTTTAGTCAAGACCTTCCTGTCCAACATACCCCAGATTGAGAAATCCAGCGGATTTGCATCAGGCGAATTTGAGAGCCATTGTTGAGCAGAAATGAAGCTAGGAACGTTTTTTTCTAACCATTCTTGATTCACACGAGCTTTGTGTGACGGTGCCGAGTCTTGTTGGAATGTCCATGGCTTGCGACCGAAATGTTTGCGTGCCCACGGTAGTAAAGCACCCTCCAACACTGATTCACGATACACCTGGGCGTTTACTTTGACGCCAGCGGCCAAAAAAACGAGTGGTGAGCGCCCATCAGCAGTCACTGCAGCCCAAACCATCACATGCGGTGGTGCCTGCGTCCTGGTGGCCAAACGAACATTCAAATTTTCGTAGGACCTCTATGTCAAGTAAACCCGATCATTTTGTTTGTTTACATATTGATGGATACAGTAATTTTTCTCATCAGAGAAGACAATTTGTGACAGATTTCCAGCGGCGTGCAAGCGCAACAACTCCTTGGCTCTATCGAGCCTAACTTTTTTTTGAGCAGGAGTGAGATCATGCGCCTTTTGGAACTTGAGGGCCTTAAGTCCGAGCTTGTTTGACAATATGTGTTGCATTCGTTCACGCGATATTTTCAGCTCGGCAGCTATTTGTCTGCCACTGCGTCTCGGATTTCGCTCAATAATGGCCTTTACCTTTCGAACCATTTCTGGTGATGTTGCAGTTATTTTCCGACCACCATCATGTCGTTTGGCAACGCTGCCGATACCATTGTAACGTGTTATGGTCCGATACACAAACATTTTATTCACTTTTAAATGTTTCAGCTCACGAACAATTGCTGGTTGCGATTTTCCAGCAAAATAAAGAGCAATCACACTATTACGTTTGAATTCCATTTCGAAAATTTTTTATTTTCAATAAATTGACGCGCAAATGCTTTTGGTTACTTGTTGACAATAGAATGAACTAACATCATGTCAATTTTTAGACAGCTGTCATGTTCCATCTGTCAGATAAGTCTATCTGAAGTTGGTAACAGTTCGAATCAGCCACCCTGTAAATAGGCAAACGAAATCGGTTAGGTCCCTGTTTCTATATCTAAATCTCAACCGATTTGCTTGATTTTTTTTTTGTTGGAAAGGTTGTGAGGAGGAGCAGTGCATAGGACTATATATTTTTTTAAAAAGGGCGGTGCCACGCCCCTAAGTGAAAAAAACGCTCTCACAGCTAAACCGCTGCATCGATTTTAACGAAATTTGGTATGAAGATAGGGTTAGCACTAAGAAACGATAATATGACCATTATGTTTTTCAGTGGGGGGTGCCACGCCCCTAAATGAAAAAAATGGTCTCACGGCTAAACCGCTGCATCGATTTTAACGAAATTCGGTACGAAGGTAGAGTTAGCACTAAGGAACGATAATATGACAATTATGTTTTTCAGTGGGGGGTGCCACGCCCCTAAATGAAAAAAATGGTCTCACGGCTAAACCGCTGCACCGATTTTAACGAAATTTGGTACGGAGGTAGAGTTAGCACTAAGGAACGATAATATGACCATTATGTTTTTCAGTGGGCGGTGCCACTCCCTTAAATGGAAAAAACGCTCTCACAGCTAAACCGCTGCATCGGTTTCAACGAAATTTAGTATGGAGGTAGGATTGGCACTAAGGAAAGATGACATGACCATTATATTTTCAGTGGACAGTGCCACGCCCCTAAATGGAAAAAACGCTCTCACGGCGAAAATACTGCATACGGGTAATTCCATGGTAACTCGCGTTACAATTAGAACACTTTTTAAGAGTTTAATGGAGCTTTTGAGGCTCAGCCTTTGGATTAACTAATAAAATTGGATTCTTTATAAACAAAATACTTTGTTCTTGTTGCATATTAGTTGAAATTTTCAGTGATAACTTAATACTTAACCAGTTAAAATAGTGAATAGTGCTGGTAACTCGCGTTACCATTTTTGGACAACATGTTCAGAGCGTAAATTTCTTTCGCAAGTTTCTGCGAAATTTGTGGGTAAATTTCTTTACATTAGACATAAATAAAGGCAGCAGGATATCAATAAGTATTTCTTCATTAGAAACAATAATATTAAGTGGTATTTTTAAAAATAATGCTAAATTATGTGGTAACTCGCGTTACAAAAAAATTGGTAACTCGCGTTACTATCGATTTTTAGACCAAAACAGAGGACCTTTTCAAGTTCATAGGTATAAACATTAAAATTGGGTCAAAATACAAGAATAATAAAGAACTACTTCTGGCTTTTATGCACAGGAACCAAAACTAGATCAAAATTTAATAATTGTTTAACTAAGTCTTTTTTATCGCGATTGAAATTATTTATGGTTTAAATACAGATGGTATATTATCATCACAACTTATACTGTCACCACCAGATTCATAACTTTCCTCGCATAAGTACCGTTTTATTTTTATGCCCGTTTTTACTTCTTCTGATGTGCAAACATTAACTTAAAAACGCAATAATAACGAATTGCAATTTCCAATCTTAATTTTGACACTAAATGGTAATTTTTCTTCAATTAAACATTAGTTTGGATATAGTTGAAGGTTGAAAAGAAACGAGAAATTTTTCAATACCTTGTCCACATTTACATGGAAATACCCATACGATTTTTATGAAATTTGGTATAGATATAGAGTTAGCACTATATAGCACGATAGCATGATTGATTTTTATGAATTTTGGTATAGAAAGATATCAAAAACTGTTTGCTCTTTAGTAGGAGCTACACGCCTCTAAATGGAAAGTACGATATTGCAACTTAGCTGCTGCACCGATGCAGATAACCTAAACCTAAGGAAGAATATTAAAAGCCTTTTGTGTTTTATCGACCAAGGAAGGGTATAAAAACTTTTTCCTTTGTCTTGTGGTCAAATCGAAATGGTCGAATTTCGGCCACAAGGCGAACTCTAGTTCTAAAAAATGCATAATCACGCTATACGCGGATGATACACTGATTTACGCACAAAATGAAGATATTGAAAAATGTAAACAAGATCTTGTATGTAAAATAAATAACGTAAACGAATGGCTAAAAATTAACAAATTAAAATTAAATGAAGAAAAAACAAAACTTATGGTCATAAACTCAAATTGTGAAATAAATTTAGAACAAAATCAAATGTCTTGGAGGCGTGATTGATAAAGAATTAAGTTTAATGAACATGTCGAATATATGTGTTAAAAATAGGTAAAAAAATCGGTTTCATGAAAAGCCTACGCAGCAAAATGGATATTATAACTAGAATTCAAATATATAATACAATGATAAAACCTCACTTTGAATATGGCTCAACTATAACATATACATGCTGTAATCAAACACAATTAAATAGACTACAAAAATTACAAAATAAATGCATGAGATCCATACGTAAATCTAACAGATACACACCAATCACGTTTATGTTAAAGTACCTGGAGACCGATCCCTGCTCGGTCAACAATCTGATCTTATTATTTTAGTCGATGTTTTTATTCATAGCTATTTTTTGTTATGAAACTCGTACCTTTTCACCCCCAATGCTTTCAAAATGATAAATTAACCGATGAGAAAAATAATAAAAAAAAACTCGGAAAATATCGAATGGTATAGAAAAATATCAAGAACTCAAAATTTTTTAAGAGAAATAGAATGACTTAAAATAAATAAATGGGAAACGCCACGCACCCAAAATATTTCGTCTCTTGTATGGGGGCTGAAATATCGTATCATCATGCCTCGGAAAGTTCATTCCATTTTTTTTTGTGCATGAGTTATTAACTAAAATTTTTATTTTGGAAAAAAGTGGGCGTGGCAATTATTGAACAAAGCCCACTTTTCGTTATGCTTTAGATACTCGTGATCCAGATCCGCATACCAAATTTCATCAAAATATGTTGAACCATTTGCGTTAAATAGCATTTAATTTGTTTTACTTGTATGGGAGGTTCTACGCCCACCTGCAATATTTTGCCCACTTTCAGCTCGTAGGTGCCTCATAAAAAGAAGATTCCCTACATTTAAATTCAGAAAGATTGCTTTAGTAGTTTTCTTTTTATAGCGTATTAAATTTTTGTGGGCGGTGCCACGCCCTCCAGCGAGTTTTCTTAATATAACGGATTATCACATATTAATACTTGTTTTCAGGGGAAAAATATTTTAAATTTTCATTAAAATTGTTGAATTCGTTTTCGAGCAATATTGAATTAAAATTTTCAATGGTTAAAAAGGGGGCGTGGCACTTCTTAGATACCGCCCACTTTTCGGTTATTACAAGGCATTGATAAGTAGTACCTACATACCAAATTTCATTAAAATATCTTGTAACATTTGCGAGAAATAGCATTTAACGTATTTTGCTTGTATGGGAGGTTCCACGCGCAATGGCGACATTTCGCCCATTTTCAAATCAGAGATGCCCTATTGCAATTAGGCTCCTTACAGTTAATTTCAGAATGTTTGCTTTATTGGTTCTCTTTTTATACCGTTTTATATTTTTGTGGGCGGTTGATGTTTTCCCAATATAATGGCGCATCACATATGAATCCTTGTTTTCAGAGGTAATATCTCCTAAATTTTCATAAAAATTGTTGGAGTCGTTTTCGAGTAATATTGAATCAAAATTTTCAAGGGCTGAAAAGTGGGCGTGGCACTTCTTCGATCCCGCTTGTCTGTTACAAGGCAATATTAAGCCGTACCCGCTCACCAAATTTCGTCCAAATACCTTGTATGGTTTGTGAGTTATGACTTAATCAAATTTAAAATTTAGTGCAGTGCCGCGCTCTCTGGTGAGCATTTACAAAGTTCAAACCTAGCTCATTCTTCATTGTTTGCTAATATCTAACACTATTCCAAGTTTCATTGAAATCGCTGTAGCCGTTTTCGAGAAAAAATATTGGCACAGAAATAAGTACAAACAAAAAAACAAAAAAACATACAATTTTAGCTCCTATAAGAAGAGAAGATACCTTAAACTGGTTAAATATTGAACAAACGTTAAAACTTAACACACTGGTAACCATTTTTAAAATAAAGCATAATATGGCACCAAAATATTTAACAGAAAATATCGCCTATGTGGGAGAAGTACAATCCTATCAGTTGAGGAACGCAGCGGACTTTAAAGTGAAGTTACATGCAACGCGTCGTCGTTTTATCGCGGCACACGCCTCTGTCAGAAAAAGTTGAAACCATACATTCGTATGAAGTGAGCTACAAAACACAACGCGTTGAAAGTCAAAAAGCATATGACGCAAAATGTTGAGCAACTTTCTACTTTTTCTACGCTTTCTAGCGTCAAGCTTATTAAACACACCTTTCAATTTCTTCAATTTCAAAACGTATTTTTTCTATCAACTGTTTGGCTGCTATTAGCTCCGTTCCAGAACGAAACAAAAGTTAACTTTTGTTACCTTTTGTTACCTAGAGTTGACTAAATCTTGTTCCCGTATTAAAAATTTAGTCAAATGAGAGCGAAAAAAAACATGGCTGATCATTTCCCCTCCAAACAAAAATAACCAAATTTTACCTAAAGAAATTCTTTAGGCAAAATTTGTTAAGTTTTAAAAAAGTCACAATTGACAAAAAAGTTTATATGTACGGGGGCTGCGGGCAAAACAAACATTTCAAAATAAATTAAACGTCATAAAAATACATCAAAAATATAAAAGAAAGCACAAATAAAAATGCAATATAAATTTTCAAATCAAATAGCTGCACATTGCTGAAGGAACAACATCAAAATGCAGATTTTCGTAAAAACCCTCACCGGCAAAACCATCAACTTGGAGGAGCAGCTTTCCAATACATTGAAAAGAAAACGTCAAGGCCAAGATTGAAGAATTGATATTGGAAGATGGACGCACTCTTTCCAATTATAACATTAAAGAGGAATCGATATTGCACTTGGTGCCTCGTGGTGGTATCATTGAGCTATGTATATTTGCGTATTTTGGCACAAAAATGCAATTGCGACAAAATGCTCTGACGTAAATGTTATGCCCCTTTGCATCCAAGAGCTAGCAATTGCCGCAAGAAGTGTGGACACACCAGTATAAGACTGGAATGTATAAACATGCGGCGATGTTTCTGGGAGTTGGCCAGGAGACAGGCCGTTCTATGTGTACAATGTTGTTTTTTTTTTCTTGTAATTGTAATTTTAAAGTAAAATGTTAATTTAAATTCCAAAATAAAATAAATGCATTAAAAATTAATTTGGCATACATAATCTTATGACACAAAATTATTTAATTTATTTATTTGTTTATTTATGTTTTTTAATTTGTGACAGTTAAAACTTTAGCTAAATTTTTGACTAAATCTTGTTCCCGTAAATTTTGTAGTTAAATCTCTTGCTGAGAGCAATTTTGCTGTTACTCTCCAAAATTATTTAACTAAAGATTTAACTCAAAATTTAACTAAAAAACTTCTGGAACGGAGCTAATATAAGTAAATAACAAAATATTTAAAATTAAAATTATTTCGGTGATCTCCGAAAAATCAGAAAAACCTCTGGATACTTCCATTTTTTTACACAAACGGATTTTATTTTTTCCAAATTTGTGAACTATCAGCTGTTGTCATAAAAAACTTTGACGCGAGGAAGCGCGGCATGTAACTCGAAAAACGAGACGCTTGAAAAGCCATGACGCGGCAAAGCGACGACGCGTTGCATGTAGTTCCAGCTTTAAGGCGCTAGTACATACAGGGCAGCGCGCGCATTATAGGCTTTGACAGTTGATTTAAAAACATAGCTCCTTATGGAGAGTGATACATACAGAAAAGCGAACAACGCACGCGCTGCGTTGAATGCGTAGAGTTGACCAACTTTCAACTTTTCGAACGCATCATTTGCGTTTGACATTTCGTTTCTTTTGTTTATTTATTTATAAATAATTTTCGCAGTTGAAAATATAAATTAAAAAAGAAAAAAAATAAAAATGAAGGAAAAACGTATAAGCGAAGTGCAGGAGCAAGTCTGCCTGTATAATAAAGGCCATTCTGAGTGTATTTGAAAACGCATTTACGCGTTCTATGTAACGGCACAAGCATCACTCGCGTGCGTTGTGATGCATATGATGCGCGCGCTGCACGCGCTGCCCTGTATGTACTAGCGCCTTTAGAATACAAATGCAATGGACAACGGCGGCACAAAACTCGTTATTCTACAAGGGTTTAAAATTGTTCAATGACCTACTTAATGAAGTCAAACAAGAGAGAAATATTTACGTATTCAAAAATATTTGAATGTAATCATATAAATTATTGTATAATTAAATTTTTTGAAACAATTTTAAATTATGAAATTATTTATGTAATACAAAGCATTATTAATGCTAATAATGATATATAAAAAAAAACAGGTTTCCCGAATTTTTATGGGCCACATAGGAAAAAGTTTAAAATATATTGGGTGACCCTATTTTTTTGTCCATCACTGAAAATCGAAAAAATTGTAAAAAGTAAAACCAACAAATAAAAACCAAACTAGTCATTTCAGATGTATTTTTTTGATGCTGAATCCGGCACCAAAATTGCGCTAACTGGTCAGGATTTTGAGATATTCTAACCTAAAAGTGCAAAAAATACCGTTTTTGGCTATTTGGATATTTCAGAGTAAAATAAAGATATTGATATAATTCAAATTGGGTTTTGAAGGCCAAAACTAGTTCTTTCAAATACCATATCAATACATCTAAAATGACTTTTTCAGTTTTTATTTGTTGGTTTTATTTTTTACGATTTTTTCGTTTCATACCTATTGAAAATTTTGTACAATTTTCAAAATGAGATTTTATAAAAACGGCACGCACTTTTAGGTCGAACGATCCATTATACCGCCGTGGCTAGTGTTGGCGCTCTCATATGCCGCAATGAAGAATCGGATAGTTGCGCAACTATCCTGTCTGTCATGTATGGTTCTCTATGTATAGTGTACCACAAGCACGACGTTACCTTATTTAATAAAACTTTTAAATTAGTCGCATGGCAATACTGTTGCGAAATGACTGATTTGCGAAATTAGTGATTTCAGTTGAAAGTTTATTGTTTTTATTTTTAATCTAAAAAAGTTGTGTGATTTTATTAAGTTTTGCATTAAATACTTCAGTCAAATGATATTAAATCCAATAATTTATTCATCTGTTAAATTCCCGGCGAACCAACAGATTCGTTTTATTATCGTTGCCGCCACTTCCAGGAAGAAACATGACTTTGTGACGTCTGAGTCGAGCGTATTGTCATTAACAAAAACAACAGACGAGACTGTGCCTCGGAATATTGTTCCCACTATGATTCCATTACGAACCAGGGAACAAAACACTTCTCGGCGGTTCATACATTTACATTTTTGGGACCTATTGGGAAAAAATATTTTTCGCTATATTGAGGAAGTATCTCACATGGACGAAGTTCGTGTTGCACAGGAGAAAGTCATTAGAATAAAGGTAATAACATTTAGGCTGAAGTTTAAGTCCCAAAGTCCAATTGGTTCAAAACAAACTTTTATTGTAAACCTTAAACTGGAATTAGCCAAGAAGTAGCAATCCGTAACGTGACAAAATCTATCAAACGGCAGAAGCGTGTGAGCGAATACTGAAATCGTGTCGTAGCGGTAGGCAACGTTGAGACCTGTTGAAATTAGATTTTCAAACGTCGCGCTACGTTAACAATTCATTTGTTAGTTAAAATAAATTAAATTTGGATGTTATAAATGGAACGTTTAGAACAAATTAATTAAAATAAGGGAACAATTCCAGTTTATCGACTGTTGTTTTTTTTTTTGCCCAAATAGGGCTCTGGGAATTAATTACAACAACAACAACAACCACCTCTGAGCGCATCTACTTTCGGAGATATAGTCATCGGAAGATCGGGAAGTTGGGAACCCCTGGATGGATTTTAAAAATATTGGTGTCATATGAAAGATATTTTACCGGACTATACAATTGTCAAGTTTTTCAATTTGAGTGATAGTTTTCGAGATATGACAATTTTTCAAAAATTCACCCGATTTTTTTTTTGCAAAAAACCGTTATTTTTCAAAAAAAATGTGTTATTAACCTATAATTTAATAACTAAATTAGGAAGCCTAATTTATTTCCTTTCATTTGATATGCATTATGTATCTGAAATTGCATCATTAATAAGTTTTTATAGAAAAAAACAAAAATGGACCAAATCAATTTTCTTCCAATTTGGAACTTTAAACAACAACAATGCCAAAACAGACAACAACAACTTTACTACTACTACACCAACAGTAATTTTACATAAGAGTAGGGGTAATTGGGCGGCCTGCGGCCGCAGCTCAGGATTTAAAACTCCCAAAAATCCGACACCGGCTTCATCAGTCTATAATATATCCAACACATAATTTGCTAGCCAAATTGCGCGCGCAATTTTTAATAAAAATTAAAAATTTTTTTAATATAAGTAGCTGATCCTCTTTGTTGTTGTTGTTGTTGCTTGTTCTTGCATTGTTGTTGTTTAAAGTTCCTAATTTCAAGAAAATTGATTTGGTCTCTTTTTGTTTTTTCTATAAAAATTTATTAATGATGCAATTTCAGATACATGTTGCATATCAAATGAAAGGAAATAAAATGGGCTATCTAATTTAGTTGCTAAAATTATAGGTCAATAATAAATTTTTTCGGAAAAATTCAGTTTTTTTGGGAAAAAAATGGGGTGAATTTTTTGAAAAATTGTCATATATCGAAAACTGTCACTCAAATTGAAAAACTTTGTATAGCAATTGTATAGCTTCATAAAATACCTTTCATATGACACCAATACTTTTAAAATCTATCCGGGGGTTCCCAACTTATACCGATTTTTATAAAAGATATATCCCGATCTTCCGATGGCTATGTCTCCGAAAGTAGATCCGCTCAGAGGTTGTTGTTGTTGTCGTTGTGATTAATTTTCAAAGCCCTATTTGGGCAAAAAAAATTTTAAAAAATACAACATAAACTGGAACTAAGCCAAAATAAGTATGACAGTGGATGCTTGTTTACAAAAACTGGAATTTTTCAAGTAATTTTTAAGTTGTAAGGTGACATTTCGAACGTTGCCTACCATTTTCACTAATCGATGCTACGTTGAGAAGCAACCGTGACGTTATGTTACGAAACGCAACTTGGCTAATTCCACCATTACTAGATGAACAAACAAACGAACAGCTCACAAGGAATGGGCTGATCGATTAAACGATCAGCTCAAAACTCGCGAACCAACGAACTGAGTTGAGCTGAGCTGATCGATCTTGGTTCGTTGTGTGTGGCACAGCCTTTATTGCAATAGAAGTAAAAACTTTTTTCTAACTTCAAATTCAAGTGATTTATTCAACGCCTTTGAAACAATTTACTTGTTGTTACGTCCTTTTGTTAAGATGTTTTACATCAGTTATTTTAGAAGTAACTTTAAGTTTCCTAATATCAATTTTTCGTTATAATTTCTCATATTTACACATTTAGTCCGTAGTCTATATTCTAACTCAATTTCGAGTTATATTTTAAAACATCAAAAACAATAGTCATGTTTCTTTTGACGCGTATATACAATATGTTAATTTTCAAATTGCGATAACCCATAAATTATGATTCGGACGATAAAAAGTATAGGAATCTTTTTTATGGGGAATCACATGGTCTGAAAATAATTTCCGTTTAATGTTAAGCGCAGATAAACGTCAAAAAATCACTTTGTATTAAATAACTTCTAAACAAGAAAGTAAAAGCAAGCCTTATTTTTAGATTGTTCAATCCTCTCGTTAATTGTATCCGGCATGCAGTGTTTGTATTGGGAAAACAATCACATACCAGAAAAAAATTTACTTTACATTTTCGGACCTGTAAAAAAATATCCATTTTTTCTTCGAAGAAGTTTGGCGGGACCCACAATACCCTTTTAGGTAATTCTGAGACGAAAATGATCCCTTTATATGGTTATACCCACGATCTGGCATCACTGCATCGGTATATGAAAACTAGTGATGAAACTATCAAATAATTTCTTCTACTATCGATATTTAGTAACTGAATGATTTTGACTATCGATTGATTTTTTTTAGCACATGATCATATTAGAATTTTTTAATAAAAAACTCCCAAACATGACTTCTTAAATTCTGGGCGTATTTTAAACCGTAATCTATTAATAACAATATTTCGAAATCAATAATTGGACAAATTATTAAAATTAATGATTTACCATAAATCTGATGGCAAAACTAGGTATCGCATGTGTTCAAAATTTTTCGGGAGAGCAAATCTAAATTTTAAATTGATATGAAAAAATCACAATATCCGGTTTTTCATGTTGATAACTAGTTTTGGCATCTACGCAGAAATTACATAAGATAAAATATTTGTAATATTTGGTGTCTTTGCTTTTTGACGTGTGCCCAGGCTCTAAGTAAACTCAAAAATGTCAGAATAATGCATGTCGAATAACTCGATAGTTTTCATTCGACTGTTCTCATCACTAATGAAAACCTTAATAAGTTCTGAATTCGATGATGGATTTTTAAAAAAGTAGTGTAACATGAATATTACTTTTACAGGCTACAAAATACAAAAGTCTTAAATCTTCATGATTTTCGAGATATGGCGATTTTGCGAAAATTTTTAACAGTTTTTTTAAACCATGATTTTTTCCATAAATGCCACAAATTAAAAATTATTTCTTAGCTTCCAAGCATGAGTCTAATCTCATTGGTGGTTGGAGCTCACTGTTCCATGTTTTTTAGTCGAGTTCTTTCGGATGTCAGCAAATTCATTTGATTGATATGGCTGTCAATGAAACTATTAACGAAGACCAGCCTTCCGATAAATTTTTTTTTTTTTTGTTTTTCTCTGCATTTTGCTTTGTTTTTGTCATGTTGGTGTTCTTTACTAAAAAAACATGGAACAGTAAGCTCCAACCACCAATAACATTTGACACAAGTTTGGATGGAAGCTAATAATGTAAATCAAGCCCGTTGATAAACATGCGATGCTATTTACCAACAGAAGGGCGATGCATAGCAAGGGAAACAACAATGAAAAAAAAATTGGAATTTTGCATGTGCTTCATTTAGTTTTTTGCTGTGATTCACGTCTAATCTATACAAAGGGCTACATAAAGCATGCTTGCCGAGTTCTTTCGGATGTCGGCAAATTCGTCTGATGATTTGATATAGTTATCAATGAAACTAGTAACCAAGACCAGCCTGCCGATTAATATTTTTATACCCTACACCCAGGGTAAATTCACTTTGTCTTTCCGTTTGTAACGCAGAGAAGGAGGCATGGCAGATATAGAAAAGTATATATTGTATATTCTTGATCAGCGTCACCACCTGAGTCGATATAGCCATGTCCGTCTGTCTTGCTGGCTGGCTAGCTGGGTGTCTGTCTGTCTATGTAAATATTTTTTACGGGAAAACTAACCAAGATAATTCGGTGAAATTTAGTCAGTGGCTTTGCCGTAAAAGTTAGCTTGACACGCCTACCGCCCATACAATATATTCACAACGTAACTTTAGGAGTATTTTTCACGACAATGCAACCAAAATACACATAAATACTACAAATTGTAAGCGCAGCTCTTAGAAAAAACTGGGCGAATTCACATAAGAGGGCGCACACTGCGTTGTCTAGTGGGCAAAAATCAAAATTTTTTGTGAGTCGAAACCTAATAGTATTGGTATCAATCGACAGGTAATTGTATCAATAAAATAAAAACAAAATATTTATGGGAAAAACTCAGTTTTGGCTACGCTGTGACACTTCAAAGTTGAGATATTTTTCAAAAAAAATCATGTTTTATTCACTTCGTTTTGGGTTCCCTTAAACAAATAATTATCAAAAATTTGTCTTTTGATTAAACCAAGCGAAGTAAAGTTTTTTATTATAAATAATATTTAAGTAAATAAATAAAACTAAAAAATTTTCGAAAATATATAATTTAGTATATATTGTAGTGGTTTTAATATATGATATTATCATATGAAAAACTTCAGAAATTGACAAATTTCGATGAAAAAAAAAAAAACAAATAGTATAAAATTAAGTGCCATTTTTTTTTTAATCTACTAGTACGGACTCTATATAATCAAGAACTGCAAATAACTTTTCCTACTTCGTCCTACAAATATTTTTTTTTTTTTTTTGAAAAAATGCTTAAAATGAAAAATTTACATGAAATATGAAATTTATGTTAAAAATTTTTTTTTGTTTTTATTAACTCAAATGGTTTCAAAAGTACATAAAACATTATTTCTTCTACGTACATCTCATTTGTTAACATTAAACATTACTTTTTTATCATCGTTATATATGTACCTTAAGAAAATCGTCCTAAATACCTGGTTTTTAGCAAAACTATAAAGTTTGCAACAAATCTGAGATCATTTTTGAGCTCAACGACCCCAAATTACTTATAGAACCAAATTTCATCAACATCCAACCACTCCTTCTATTTTTGACCATTGCTTGTATGGGCTCAACGCACTGTGGGGCGTGGCACCTTCCATATAAGCAAAAGCTTCAAAACGCTATACTGAAAGCGTTTTTTGAGATAGTCGACCCAAATTTGACTCAGAAACTAAGAATTATAAATTCAAGCTCTCAACAAAAATTGGGTGAAGTCGGACAAGGGGGCGTGGCACCTCCCATACAAGCAAAAGTTTCAAAAAGCTATACTGAGAGGTTTTTGAGATAATCCAACTAAATTTGAACTCGGACAAGAGGGCGTGGCACCTCCCATATAAGCAAAATGGTGCAGTGTAGGGTATTTAATGTTTGGCCAAAGGTTACACCCTTACTAGTTTTGTTTTTTTTTTGTTGTTCTCTGTGTATTTTGCTTTGTTTTTGTAGCGTTTGTGTTTTTAATTAAAAAACATGTAACAGTAAGTTTCAACCACCAATGACATTTGACACATAACCTGTTCAAAAGAACAAAAATTACAAATTATTTCTTTAAATAGTTGAGGGTTTTTTACACATTACGTGGCATAAAAATAGGTTTTTTGAGCGATTTCATTTTGTTATCTTAACGCCATAAAATTTACGCCATTAAGTAAACTTCTCTTGAAAACAGAAACCAATTTTTACAATTTCTAACGAAATAACAGGCGATTAACATTACTTTTGCCTCGTTTTGGTTATAAGACCTTTTAAAGAGTTACTCCTCAGTTGTCTTTAAGAGCTGGTTCACGACAGACAAAGTAGTCGTGGAAATATTTTGTCGGAATAGGGTTTTTGTCTGTGCCAAATTTTGTGTGGACTTTTAGTTGGCCGCGAATTGTTTAAAAAATTTACAAGAAAAGTTCTCTAATATGTCGCGGAAATTGTGCAAAAATAAATTTTGTTTTTCTTACACGCGAATGGGTCTAAATTTTAGAAAAAAAATGAATTTATTGGGAACGGTACCTCAGTTTTAAGATTGGTTATAATCAAGTTTTTTAGCTTGTTAAAATACCTTTTCTCAGTCTGATATGAGAATGAGATTTTTTTAATCGGCCGATAGAAAATCGCTCGTGTCCGCTCTCATATGCCGAAATAGAGAATAGAACTATCGCCAGACTATTATGTCTGTCGTGTGAACCAGCTCTATGCCAACTAACTTTTTCTTTCTATGATAGGATAATTTAAAAGGATATGGTGATAAGAAACGTGATATCATACGTAATCTGGAAGGTGTACGTCATGATTTGCAACGAGTCTACAGTGATATTAAATATAACGATAACAAAGCATCAGAGCGCTACTTACATTTGGTAAAAGAAGAAGTCGATGTAAGTGTTACACAGTTTCTTCTAATGAATACTATATATTTTTAATGACATATTTTGAAAAAAGCTCTATCGCAGGGAGAAACTACTACAGGAAAATTTCAAAAACACCGATGAAGAAGAGCGTCTTCTATTCAACGAATTTTCAGCTGCTATTAATGATTCTTATGAAAAAGAAAAGATTCATACAAATTTTATAAAAGTGTGGGGCATTGTTGGTACTTTATTAGCATCTTTTGTAACACTTGTTGCGGCCATAATTGGACACTATCACCATCAAAAGAAATTCGCTACGTTGGCACTTGATTTTCGTCAAGACGTAACTCGTGCAATTGATAATGAAGTGACTAAAAAATTAGAAAACTTGGAAAAAAAACTTCAGGAAGGATTCAATAGACTGCAAATTCAACAACAAAGCATTTCAATCAGTCAACATCAACGGCAGCCGAAGATTGAATCGTGGGCACACTATTTAAAGCGTCATACGCGATGGATATACGGATGGGTACTACCTAAATAATAAATTTGATTAGAACGTTATGTGCCTACTGATACCTTATTACAATAAAAAAAAACTAGAATTTTAAACATTTTATTATTAACAAATGTGAATAAATAAGAAATGCAAAACTATTTTTAACACAGTTTTTAGATTAAAAATTTTTCAAAAATCATCTGAAATTTACATGTTTTTTTAATTTTAAGGCACTTAAATATTCTTCTGATTTGATTTATTTCCTAAAGATTTTTCTTTTTTTTACGTCCATGTTAATCAAACATCAGATGTGGAGCGTGTCCGGGCCAAGGCAGCTTGTAATTCAGAAGATCTTGCTGTTTGATACTAAAAATTTGTAAATAGTTCTTATACATAAATTATATTATTGCGAGTACACAGTTTTATACACTTACGCCTGAAACACTTTTCTGCAGCATGAGCTGAGAAGCCAAGCGTCGACCCTCTTTTATGCCAAATAACTCTTCCAGTTGCTCCGTTGATAGTGCAAAAAGTTCATCGCCACCAATGTCTTGCAAACGTTTTAAAATATTTGGCGAAAATTCCTTGGCAATTAACCATGCCGCAATCTCAGTGGGGTTTGAATTTTGTTTGATGTATATTTGTGGTGTCTTTAAAAATTCGAGATCGCTGCGACGTCCACGCATGCGAAAAACTTGCTTTAATTCCTCATGGATCATCGCACCATTGTCAGAATTAGTAGAGCCTCCACTAAGTACTGAAGACGTCAAACGTTCGTTGTAAGAGCGTATGGTGGAATCTTCTTTGTTGTCAAGAATTAGTTACAAAATTTAAATACTGGTCATTTATACATGAATGCATTTTTGAAACGATTACATTGGTCTAGTTTAAATGTAATAATATTAAGTACAGGTTTTTCACTCCAAGTTAAAACTTTTCCATATCATATTGATCTTTTTTCAAATCAAATTTAAATTTTTCCAAAACAAAATAAACTTTTACCAATCAAATGAACCTTTTTCCAAATCAAATTTGACTTCTATATCGCTTGGCCAACATGCGTAAGCGTATTTTTGCAAAGCTTAATTTGATTTGGAAAAAGGTAAATCTTATTTGGAAAAAGTTGAATTTGATTTGAAAAAAGATCAATATGATGTAGAAAAGATTTAACTTGGAGTGAAAAACCTGCATCACATCAACGACCAACTTTTCAAATTGGGTTATGTTATTAATACTTCTAGCTTTCAATATTGGTGAAAAATAAAATTTGCATTGCTGTGCTGCTTGTGTTGTGTGTACTTGATATGATTAAAAGAAGCGTTTTTTTAATATATAAGAAATTTCTGGTCTAGAAAAGTTTTATGCTGCAAAAGATTATATATTTAAGTAAATGTTGCATTATTGAGAAATCATGTTCGACCAAATTGTATATCTGTGCGCCCTGCCACCCATTTAATGAAATTATCCATTTAGCTGTCCGGCCGGTTAAGGAAACTTTAAAACTGTGCGCATACAAAAATCAATTCTAGAACGGAAGTTCTTCCTTTAATACCATACTAAATAGGTAGCTCTTGCAAAACAATTGGGTGAGAAAATGGGCAAAAAAAAAAACATAAAAAAGGCTGAAAAATGAAGTAACACATAAATACCCGTGCTTACGCTGTCAGTTTTTGTCTTAATAACTTTTGCAATTGCTTTGTAAACATCGTCGTTGCTTCTTTGTTGTGGTAAAGGCGGTGGTACTGGAGGTGATTTGCTGTACTGTAGATAGGTTTTGCTGCTTCGCGTCATAGGAATCCCTGCGGGATTTATTAATTTATTTTCTTTGGGTTGCTGCTGTTGCCGGTAAACGCCTGAAGGAACTGCATACACTGTTGACGTTTGTTTTGATGTTGCATAGCCTGCTGTTGGTTATTTTATTTAAGAAGATTAGCAGGTTTATATAAAAAACACAAAGTTCGTAAAACAATTTTTTGTATAAACCGTTAATAAAGAAAATAATAAATTATATTCAAAATGGACTTGCTTATCATAGTAATAGTGTGAAAAAAATAAAAATTCGGCAGTCGTTTTAGTTGAAATAGATCTATGATGATTAGGCTGATCGCTTCTTTCTACCAATGACTTGATAAACCCTCGTTATCGTTTCAATGTATTATCTGAATCTGATTTTAATAATGAGACGACGATAGAAACTAAAACGACAGTTAAAATGCCGACGGAATAGGGGGGTTATCTAAGTCATCTATTATCTACCAAACAAAAAAAAAAATAAAAACATATCTACTATATAAATAGCAGCAAAAAATTACTACACAATAAATTGGATAAAAAAATATTTATTCATAAAAGTAAACAAAAAAAAAAAGTACAAAGAAAGCAATAAAACATAATTGTACTTAATAACAGCGAAATGCAAACAAATGTGCCATTATTTAGACTGTTACAAATAGCTTAAGATAAACAACATTACAAAGAAATAAATTAATGAAAAAGTTTTCAAAAATATCAATATACAAAAACAAGTGTAATTTATAATGCAACTTAGGAAATAGCGTTTCATATACAAGGTGTCCCAAAAAAATATTTATATTTCCTTAGCTTTCTGCGTGCACGCAACGAGGGGTGCATGTCAATTGATAGCCTGGGTCTGGGGTCTCTGCCACGAGCAGCCATCACAAAGTCTGTCTACCTGCCATGGCATCATAAGAAATTTTTATGTTCGAATAAATGAGAGCCGTGACGGCGAGGGTCTACAATCGGACGATATCCTTCTTAAAAATTAAATTCTCAAATTGAGTACTATAATAAATACTAAACACATTTTCGATAGATAGCTTATTTTTTTTTTTAATTCGTACAATAAATATAAACTTTCTTTTGGGACACCAGAACAAATTATGTTTCAATATAAACAATGCTGATGTGGAACCAAGCAAAGTAGCGTAAAATAAAGAGGGAGAGAGAAAAATCTATCAAGCAAACAAGCAAAATCGATTATTTTAAGTAAACAAATCAACGTAATTTACAACTCTGCAGAACAAAAGGAATATCTTAAACATAAAAACTATAAAATCATTAAATAGTTTTGATTCTAAATTTCAAAATTAATATAAAAACATGGAATAAATAAGTACTAGAGGCTTGCACTGAACTGAAGTAATTGATCCAAAAAATTCAAGATTCAAACCTTCACTTTACACTGATTTCAGATACTGATACTTGTTTTATCAGCATAAAAAAAAACCTGATTCTAACATAAACTTCAGCGTACTGTATTTTATACAAACAAATACTTCTACGTGCGAGTAGAAAAACTTCATCACAATTTATGATATTGTAGCACTTCCAAGTTGTAATGCATTTGCAACCCAGGATTGTAGTAGCTTTCATATAAAAAACACAATTATATTCACGAGAGAGAGCGTAAACAAAATTGAGGTATAAAGAGAGCGAAAAACTAAACTAGCGTTTTGTAGTGTATACACTACTCAACTGAACCAAATCAAAGCTATGTATGTTTATTTTTCTTTCGTTTGCAAGTACTATCAAGACAGTTGCACGCGATATTAAACCGAAGTGTTTGATAAACAGCCGGAACAAGGCATGAAATGATATGTTTTAAAACTCCAACAAGACGTCTAGACTCCTTATAAGTACATTCTGATCAGGTTTTTTTTAAATAAAGAGTGAATCAATATTGGTGGTTTTGTATTGATACATACAATTACTGCTACCGTTCTAACCATGTACTTCACGAAAAAATGTGAATAAGAACAAGCATATTGGAGATTCCAAAAGCTATTGGAGTTACTCCAAACCCAAAAAGAAAAGATCATTCTTGAACTCACATACATTTTTTTTTTTCATCTATCGATCACTTGCAAATTCATATTTTATCGTACTTGCATACAAAACATTCCATCATTCTTGATGCACAATGGAAAAGTTTTGTGGAGACACTATAGCCATGTTCACAATCCGGTGCAAATGGTCTTGCATCATAGCATTTGTAAACAAGTGTAGAAAAATTTTGCTTTACAACAACAAAATATGTAGCTTTGAATTTATCATGCTTTTATACATTTTCTATACTAAACCTATAGCATAAAAATATCATAACACAAATATATAATTTTCTAAAGAAAAATTGTTTGTTTATCCGCTCGTTCTCTTTGCTCATACGGTTTTCTCAGAGAAATAAATTTTTTCGCAGCTTGCAATGTTCATACTTTTAATAGAGCTCGCAATTGATTGGAAATTATTGCTATTTTGCTACTTAGCAAGTCTTTATGCTCAGGATTGTGAACACGGCTTATGTTTCAAAAGCAGGTGAACTGCACTGTATGCAACGACAAAATGTTTGGCACGCATTATAGCCCCTACCAAAGTAGCAATAAGACGCATTTTTCAGAACATTATGATGTTAAATAACAAGGATATATTAAAAAAAAAAAAATAAAAAAATATCAAACCTAAGTCAACAAAAAACTTTTCGTCTATCTTACATATCTGTGGACTTTTGACAAAACAACCTAGCTCGAAATAAAATAATTTTCTAGGATTTTAATCATAAACATAAAACAAAAATACGCTTCTTTTGGTGAAATCGCCATATCTCTATGACTTTTAGTTGCAGAGATATAGAATCGAAAATCAACCTATCTCGATGTTTTATTTCGAATTGCATTTAACAAAACATCTTATCTAAAATAGGTTAAAAAATTCAAGCATTTGCAACAACAAAAAACTTTTACAAATGCTTTTCACAAAACAACTTAAATCGACATAAGAAAATGGTTTTTTCTTCACAAAATATCTTAAGTCGAGATAAGATACAGGTTAAATGGCAAAAAAAAAATTTGACAAAAGCACTTCTTCAAAATAAGTTACTTTTTCTATGGAAAGAAGCAGAATTTTTTAAATAAAAAATATTTGATAATAAAAAACTTTAACTCAGTTAAATTTATGCAAATACCTTGTCTTGTTCAAAAGTTATATTGTAGGATTTAAATTGAAAAAAGTACTCAAAATGAAATGGTGTCCGTATGTAGCTTATGGACGCGGAAACTACACGGTCGATTTACACGAATTTTTTTAAAAATTGTTTCTTATGGTCTGTAGAAGGTTCTTAAGGGGGTGAGATGCTGCTTAGAGGGACGGGGGTTGCACCCCCCATACAAAAAAAATACAAAAAATTCTATATCTCTGCACTTATACAAGCTATGATTATGAAAGTTGGTGAACTTATGCATAATGTATCTACCATTCACAATGCAAAACTTGGGGGATATTAGGTGTGGGAAAATTGCATCCTCTTTACAAAAAATATACAAAATGCTATATTTCTTCACATATGTCAGATATCGTTATAAAACTTGGTACATAAATGGTTGTATATTCTATCTACCATTCACCTTGAACAATTTGGGGGGGGGGGAGAAGGGGGAGTTGCAACTTTCATACAAAAAATATATAAAATGATATATCTCTGTACATATGGAAGCTATAATTATAAAAGTTGATAAATGGATCTTAAAATCCTTGGTGATTGGAAGAGAGGGACGATGGAGATGGACTTCATACGTTAAGGGCATCGGGAACGGGCGAACGAAGTCGCAACCAGGCCAGCTAGTTTGTTATAATTCATACACAAAAAGAATTCAGAAGCATCAAAGTAGTTTTTTTGCTCTCCTGAAAAGTTGGAAAAATCGAGGTTGTTTTGTAAAAAGTCCACAGACATAAATACAAACTGATATAAAAAACGGAAGTGTATTTGTATATATTATCGCCGTCATTCAATTGCTTAGTTTTTTTCAAGATGCGAATAGTATACATATTAAAAAATCTTAACGTGATAAATAATAATATTTATTAAAATAAAGTAAATACAATTGTTAGACAAATACGAAACAGAAAACACTGAAATAAATGGACATTTTTGAAATAACTTAAATTTTAAGCAGATATTTTTAACGCTTTGGCGGACAAATCGAATGGCTCAAAGTCAAACACGTCGGCATATGCCATACACTGGCGACGTTTCTCAAAAGTGGTTGCGAAAATCAATTTTGGTGTGGTGGAAATTCGCAAATGTAATGATGCAGTTCGATAGACAAATGCTCAATACTTAAGAATATAAAATTTTAACTCATTTGAAGAAATGGTTTGCTTTGTAGACCTGGTCAAAGTCGATGTTTTTTTCAAGTTTTTACATTTTTTTTTTTATTTAAGATGAGGTCAAAATTTTTCTGCAACTTATGAAAGAAAGTTAATTTTTTTTGTTTCATAAATGCCATAAGCGGTCTTTATACTATCTACAAACACTTAAAATAAATTACTTTTTTTAATGTCGGAGGTGACTGTACTTTTCTGAAAAACTATTTTTACCCTTTTTTTCAACTTCGAATGGACTTTCAAAAAAAAGTTCGAAAAAGATATTTTTCGGACTTCTAAATAGACCCAATAATTCCGAATACAATATAAAAATTCTAGCGGCGGGAATTTGCGGTTTTATGAGTTATAACGATTTTTATCAGGAAACCTGTGACTGATGACATCATTTTACGAAAAGGCGTTGCAAAAATCAATTTCGAGTGGGTCCCTTTTTAAATCTGATATCGCCATAGGATAGAAAAATGTTGGGAGCTAAAGGATATGAAAATTTTAACCCATTCGGGCTAGTGGTTTTGTTTTTACAGCCTCTCAAAGTTGAGTAAATTTTGAAGTTAGTGAAAAAAATTTTGAGAAAAATTCATATTTAGGTTAAGTCCTTTGGCAAATGGTTAAAGGAAAGTGAGTTTTTCTTAATGGTTGTGTCTCATAAAACTGAACATAAAAAAAACAAGTTTTTTAATAGTTTTTATTTTTTCTGAATTTTTTTGTAGACATTGCTTTTAGCGTAGTTTTTAAGCTTTGGGTTGAGTTTAAAAAAAAACTTCACTTTTCGTAAAGTTCGGCTTACTACACAACTAATTTGGGTTTATCTCTTAACATGTGCTCCAAAAACTGTATGCTTTTACTTACAACCCTTTGTGTAAGAGCGCTTTTATAGCGAAACCTATGAATAAAAAAACTAACAAAAACATCCTATTTTTAGTTGTTTTTTTTTTTTGTCGATTACATGTCGGCCATCTAGACGGGATAAGAAAAAAATTTTCAGACGAAATTTTTGTACTTTTTTACGTAGAATCCGAATCTGCAATAAAAAAGGGGGTTACCATTTAAAATTTTGAACTTTTCTCCGCCCCACCCCCGTCGGGAGGTGAGAGGGGATCAAGATTCATATCGTTGAATAGATCTTTCAAAGTGATTGGACACGTGTTTTCTTATTTTTGATTTAACGTTGTTTCTAAAATATTTGAACGTTCCCGGGTTTTCCTAAAATCGAACTTCAACACTGACCTTGCTTTTCACCCTGCAATGCAATCTAAATGGAATTTAGGGTCGTAATAGCTATAAGAATTTACTATCCTTAACCGAAAACAGAATTAAAATATCTTAAATGGTTTAGTTGTTATGATCTTTGTAACGAGAAATGCCAGATGTCGCCACAAATCTTTTTTTTTAAGTTGGACTTAGCTGACTGAGATGGCATTGGTCCTATATTTCTAATTTCAGTAAAAATAGAATATTTAATAAACTAATACTCAAACACTTCAAACCGAATCTTGTCTAGAACTCAAGATATCACCGAATTCAAATATCTAGTCTAGACCTCAAGATATCATTAGTGACGATTTGCGAACCACTTGTGTCCGCCAAAGAGTTAACTCAAAAAAAAAAAAAAAATATAAACATGCTGAAATGGAATGCTTTATAGTATATGATATCTATATGCTTACACTAATATTATTTATGTCTTAAGGGTTTTCTTTAAAATAAAAGCATAACATATCATTAGCACAAAGGCTTGTATTTTACGACGCACAGTGTGAAATTTAGTCAATCTAGGACGCTGAAATAAAAAAAAAAGTGCTGGAAATTCGATCATGTTTTTTAATTTGTTAGAAAAGACCCCAATTGTTACGAAAACAAGCACAAAAGAGAATAAAAGAAATGTCATTGGCATGATAACAGCTATCAATCACGTGCTATTGAATAGCATACAGAAACAAATTTTCAAGCTTGAATCGATAACAAAACTTTGAGCGATCAAATTGGATACTTTCACTAAAAATTTTTGCTATACACGACCCTTACATTTGCTCTTAAGTGTTTTTATCAAATTATTTTATAATCAGCTAAAAGGTAAGATGAATTTCAAACATCTTGAATCTTTCATAGACTATAACTGGCATGTTCAGTGAAGTTCGGCATGACAAAGCATACAGAACATACTCATAGAACAGACTTAAAAAATAAAATCTTGCTTATTTTTTGCCCAAAGGTTACTTTTTTTACTATGACTGAAGTGTTATAATTAACAATTCCACTGAAATCAAGAAAAAAAAATTGATGTTATCTTTTTTAATCACGCCCATTTATTGTCAGTAGTTTCCAGTTACACTGAAATGGTAAATATAAATCTTCAAGTTGATATCTTCATTACAACCAATTGTTTTTTTTTTTTTTTTTTTTTTACAAAAAAAAGGCACATTTGTATGGGAGGTGCAAGTAGATTTTGTCCGATTTTTTCCATCTCTGCATAAAGGATTAAAGTAAATATACAAAATTTCAACTCGAATTCTTTGAAACTACGATCGCAATTTAGTTAAGAGCATCCAGATTGCCAAAATCTCACACTGTGCAACGGTCAAATGTCACACTTAATTAAATCATAAATGCACTTTTTCTTTATATGTTTTAATTTTTTAATGTTTAACTGCGATTAAAAATTATTGGCAAGTGAAACCTCATAAAAAATGTATATCATAAATGCACTTGTTTTCAGCAAATATATCCGTAGTTTAATTTCGAATGATACAAATCCTTAAATGAAAACTATTTAGGAATATAGCATAAGAAATAATTTCTACAGTTTAAGATTTCGATATAAATTACATTGGTGCTGATTTCAAACATGTTTTCGAATACTTAAGTTTTATATTTAATTCCGTCATTTAAACGATGTGATCTATTCGACCATTCATACATTAATTAAGACTGGAGATTAAAATTACTAAGCAGAAATTAATTTTTTTTTATATATATATAGAACAAAACAAAATGTTAAAAAATTAATGGATTTTCGTTATTTCTTAGCAATATTAAAAGTTTTCAAAGTGTTATTACTCCATAAAAAAAATATTAAAAGCTACTCAATAAAATTAAGCTCGCATTTTGAAATTGATAGCATGATATACGCCGAACATTGTATGGTATTCGCTTGCTTTACCTGCGCATTCAACAGTGCTCTCACTTAACCTTTACCTTAGTCCATAAATTATGCGATACACAACATTTAACAAAACAAACAGTGCATTGATTGTGTGTGTGTCATATCTAGGTGTATAATTGGAGGTGTCTGTTATGTAATTTCAGAAAAAATTTGTCCAGCAGAAAAAATAAATAAAGTTTTGAATTTTTGACTAGAGACGTTACAAAACTTATTTACATAAAAAAAAATAAACAATTATTAAAAACGCCAAGAAAAGAAAACACCAAACATTTGCATTAGCGAACAAATCCTCCTATTCTTACGAATTGTACATAGGACGATAGGTACAAAATATTCCTTGTGAGGATTTCATAACTGGGAACAAAGTTGCATTTTATTTCTGAAACGAAAATCGGAAGAGTTCCAGAACTATTTCTAATACAAATTCAATTTTTTTTAGCTAGTTTAAGGATATCATTTGAAGTTGCATCTATGTATACACTGAACGATTGAAGATTTTAAAATAACTTCCTGCTGAACATTTTTAATTACGACATATTTGTGGATGTAGGAAAATATTGATAACGTGTTTGTTGCCTCTAGTAAAGTTTAAAATATCATACACTATGTCTACTCGTCGTTTACTTAAAACTAAGTATTTTAAAAATAACGAAACTCTCCTTTCTTACCCAAATGCTTATTGCGTATCCAGTCGGTTGAATCTGTAGAACGCTGTTCAACTGTTTCCTGTGAAAATATATAAAAAATAAGAACATTAGCCAAATTATTACCATTATTCGTTGTTGTATTCCCAAAATTGCTTGCCTTATAATTGTTGTTCGTTTGTTGTGGCTGTTTTCCATAAAAATGATTATTGGCTTCTGAGTCTCCATAATTATATGGAGTTACAATAGTGTGCGGCACATGTGCAACATGTCCTCTTCTATTTCTCGCCTTCCACCACTTACGTGTGTCATCCAATATCTAAAAGAACATTAGACAAGAGAACGTATTAAAACTTCAACAACAAATGTTTTTAAAATTATTAACAAAGGGACGCATGAAGGAAATATCTAATACAGTAGTGAGTAAAATCAGTCATTCATAAGAAATATACCTCTAAATATTCACCGCGGACCACGCTTAGTTCCTTATCGTTGTTGGCTGTGCGCGGGTATGTGACTAACACGATTTTAGCACCAGTCGCTTGCAAGTTATCAAGCCAATTCTCTAATATACGATTTTCATTGTCATTATTAGTGGCACCTCCTGCAGAATTACTGCCATTTCGTCCTTCCGATACCCCACCACCACTTTCATTTGTAAATCCCCCACCACCCTTGCGTGTGTTAAGGTTATGCAAGCCAGCAGTTATGGACTGGAGCAGAGCTTCATCCTGTCCCCCAGTGTTTGTAGTAGAAGTAGTTACGTTAGCGCCGCTACGCTCTATCGAGTCAATCGAAATCTCGCTACGCGTGCCGAATTCTCCGCCGCCGCCACCTTCACCGGCACTACCGCCCGTTAAAGTACTGACACCACCACGTTCAACCGGTACCTGTTGACTATGCATTGTATATTTTTCGCTTAATGCGATAGCACTACCATCATACTCGTCATAATTTCCAACAGCAGAACCCATGCCACTGCCGGCGCCATGAATTCCACCACCGGTCATTGCAATGTGCCCTAGCCCGCGACCATTCAAGCCACCTATATGATGCATTTCAAGTCGACGCTTACTTATGTTTGTCGGTGTTGAGGGCGTGTTTGTCTCAAGCTCGTCTATCACTAAATAATCTGGTGACCAACCATCCAGAAATACTGGATGATAAGAGCCAACATCTTCTTTCCACTGATCGCGCGGTACAATCCAAGCATCTCCGAGCGATCGCCATAGTTCGGTCTCTTTGCTGGTGACACAGTTAATAAGTAAATTAATTGCCTCACGAGTAAGCAATGGATTGATGACACGAGCAGGAAGCTGTGACTCGTAATATGTGTCACTAGATGCTTCAACAATAAGTGCCAGTGGCGTAAAAAGAAAATGCACTAATTCCGGCGCATTCGGATCATGAATATGAGCCTTAAGCTTTGCAAGTAGATTGAACGAAAGCTTGAACTTGGCAAATATGTCTATAAACTCTTTTTCATGTGGCGGACGTGTCCGCAACGTTAACAACCCCTCACCAGGATCTTTTTTCTTGGTCTTACGGTTGCGTCGCCTTCGTTCAAGTTCACGTGATGCAGCAGCTGCGTGCTGCAACCGAGCTATAAATTTTTCAATATCATCGAAGCAGTGATTAAGAACAGTTACGTCACGCTCATATTTATCGCTAGATGTTGAGCTTGTCTCATCATTAATGCCACCAATATCTGAGTCGGTTTCACCATTTCCAGCACCCGAAGCTCCACCTACGATTTGTCCCATCTCACGCATTCCATATTGATCGACATTGCCGCGATGCTGATGATGCTGCTCTCGGCTTGTTGTAATCATGGACTTCGTTATTACAGAAGATGAAACGCCGCCACCATTACTTCCACTAACTTGCGCAATTGGTTCACGTTGCTGTGTGACTATTTTACCATTTCGTAGGTTTTTAAGGTCTTCTACAAGGTGGACGGCAGAAACACTTTGTGACTATATGTGTAAAAGAAATAACAACAAAATTAAAGTAATAACAGAATAATCTTCTATATATATATAAAATAGTAGTCTACGTATTGTTAAAGGCGCCTATTTTGACACCCTCGAAATCCACACTAAAATGAATTTAACATAAATTCCTACCCAAGATTTCGACTTGGGTTTGTAAACCAGGTAATTTAACTAGGAGTTTTCAATAAAGTAATTTTTATAGGCAAAAAGAAACACTCGAGAGCTTAAATTTCAATGCTTTGAACACTTTATTGAATTATATTTTTTAAACACGATGTGAAACTTAGTTCTTGATCGATATCGAAATTTACTGAGTACAAGATTTCGCACGTACGGTTATAACTGAACTGATTTATTCTTCTTGAAACTGAAGCCTTAAGGGCTACATAATAACAGGAGTTTTCCATGAATTGAGAAAAATAACTTGATAATAATAAAAGATGTCGTCTAATTCGCGTTAGACGCGAAGTTTAAAAAAACGATATGAACACAAGCTGTGCGATTCAAATGAAAAATAAAATTAAACATTTTATGCAAGAAAATTTTGAAAGGTTAATAAAACTGTTCAACGAATTTCAGACCTTTGATTTTACCTGAGTTCGGACTATGTGATTATTATTCTTTGCTATTGACATAATAGGACTGCATTTACAAAATTTGTCCATCACGTCTCAGTTTTCAGATAAAATGACTAATCTAAAATCATCCGCGCAAAAATAAATTAAAAAATTTTAAGTCGTCAGAATTTCAAAAAAGAAATGCCAAACGATGCAGAAAATAACAATTTCAAATCCGAACAAAATTTTTAAATCGGTCTGTCAGATTTTTTTTTGTACGCCCGTTTTATTGAGAAAAACGACTGAAAAGACCAAAAACCACCTATCTTTAATAACATGAATCTTGCTTAAAACAATATAAAATTAGGAAATCTCTTCGTGGTTTTGTGCGCAATTATCACAGCTTTATTTTGGCATCAAAAACTTAAGGATTTGACCATAAATAACAATCTAGTCATTTTGAACGAAATTCATTTTAGTTATGAAAATGATTACGTACAAGTACACAGATAATTCAATTCAATGGCTTTTGTATAACTGCCTGTATTTAAATTTTTCATTCAAAAGACCTAAGGTTTAATATGTATGAACCAATCTTTAAGTTTTTGGTGCTAAAGCTCTGATAATTGCGCATAAAACTATGAAGAGGTTTTTTTTAATTTTATATTGTTTTAATGTAATTAAAGATAGGTGGTTTTTGGATTTTTAAGTACTTTTTCTCAATTAAACAGGCATACGAAAAATACTGCCGAACTGATTTAAAAAGTTTTTTCAGATCTGAAATTGTTGTGATTTTCTGCATCGTTTGACATTTCTTTTTTTAAACTCTGATGGCTAAAAATTTTTTAATTTATTTTTGCGCGGATGTAAATTGTGATTTTGGATTTGTCATTTTATCTGAAAAATGAGACGTGATGAAAAAATTTTGTAAATGCAGTCCTCTTATGCCAATAGCAAGGAATAATAATCACATATTCCGAAATCAGATATTTTTTTACTGTTGAACAGTGTAATTAGTGGATTCAATAAAGCTTTTTAGACGAAAGTCCTCAAGAAAAGCTACGATGCATCTTACAATCTTTGGAAACGGTACAAGACCCCAGAAATATATTCAAATATGTTTTTAAAATAAAGTTTTTTAATTCTAAGTGTGACGTGGTCCTTAAAGTTAAAAAATAGGCGGAATATTTGTCCTGGGTCATATTAAACCCAAAACAACCAAAAATGTAGATAGCTACATAGTTGCAGTGTACAACATATTTAAATAGTCTAACCTGGAATATATGCATCTCAGAACGTGAACCGCTTCCTCCAGAAACGACAAAGACCAGAATATTATTGTACAACTCCATGGCATCTGTTGAAGTGAATGCTGTGGGTTCTTGTATGAGCGATGCTGGAAACCTTTCAATTATATTCTATGAAAAAAAAGTGAGAAAATACATATTTTTTATATTCTTCTACGTTTTATTAAAATTTTGAAACATATGTTTACACTTACGCCTGTCTCATAATCCATAATTAGCAACCATTGACAATCCAGACACAACTGCATCTTTTGTGACCATATACCTGTGGTTTTTTCTAATTGTAGTAGACGTCGCATTCCGTCGGCTGGATAGACTATTCCTGATTCCTTGTTCACGGTAAATGTTGCCAAATGCTCCAACAGATAAACAGGTTTATCATTAAAATCATTGTCAAGACGCTCCTCACCACCGCTACGGGACTCACGTTCATCGCCAGAGTATCCAGCCCTAAGGCCACGCAAACTTCCACCACCACCGCCGGCGCCACCACCATTTGAATGAAAGGTCATTTTACTGACACAGAAAATACGCCCGACACGAAAATTGGGTCGTACAGGCACAATATTTATTTTATTGCTAAAGATGAATCTTACTTAATCTAAAGTAAAAAGTCAAAAAAAAAAAAATAATGTGGAATAAAGATGTTAATATATAATATATGGAAAATTATATTAGGTGCATTTGTCAAAATTACTATCATCTACTATAAAGTCCGAAAGATTAATTTGCTTCGGTCAAAAAAAACGCCTTCGGCCAATATAAGCCGAAGCCGAATGTTTGTATCTTTAATCAAAAACGAAACGGTTGCTGCAAAAAAATTACATTTGGACAAGAAAGCAAAGATGTTAAAAATCGAAATACATTTATTTGAAATTATGCCAAATACCTTTTTCTATTTTTTAATTTAAAATACATTTTTTCAAAAGCATTTCTATTTTATTTTTAATATTTTGTATTTGTAAAATAAACTAGAAAAGGTGAAGTAACCTTTGGCCTGGCCAAACATTAAATACCCTTCACTGCAGTGTTTTAAAAATTTTGCTGGTATGGGAGGTGCCACGCCCTCTTACCCGAGTTCACGCAGTTTTTGCTCAGAGCTTGAATTTATAGTATTTAGTATCTGAGTGAAATCTGGTTGTATTACATCAAAAAGCGTTTTCAGTACAGCATTTTTAAACTTTTGCTTATATGGGAGGTGCCACGCCCTCTTGTCCGAATTCGCCCAATTTTTCTCAGAGCTTGCGCTTACAATTGGTAGTATTTATGTGTATTTTGGTTGTATTGTCGTGAAAAATACTCCTAAAGTTGCAATTTGAATATATTTTTTGTATAGGAGTGTCTGTTGACCGATTTCGCTCATTTTCAATCCCACGAGCTAACTTTGACGACGGAGGCAGTGTACCGAATTCCATTGAATTATCTTGCTCAGTTTTCCTTATAAATGTATTTCCACGCACACCCAGCCAGTCAGCCACACAGACAGAAGACATGGCTTTCGACTCAGAAGATGACGCTGATCAAGAATATACATATATACTTTTCTATATCTGCCACGCCTCCTTTGCGTTACAAACGGAAGGACAAAGTAAATATACAATATCTTGGGTGCAAGGTATAAAAATAAAATATTAATCTTTTTTCGCATTTTGATACTTCGTTTATGCGAATCTGTTAACAAGAGATTTGCTTACATAAGAAATACTTTGCAGCTGTCAATTGCCACACTAATCAATTCACAGTTTAAAAGAAAGTACCTGACAACTGATGAAATTGTTACTACTTAATAAGACAGAAATTATGAAATTTCTGCATCAAAATAAAGCTCAAAAAAATGTAACAGACGATATAATTATCAATTTTGAAGGACCTACCCCTTCCTGTTCGAATAAAGCTGTTTCCCTTGGAAGCCAACACCTAAAATGTGATCTGTGGGACACGCACGATAAAATGTTTTTGACTGGGACCGAGGTAGCAGCTTCTGACCTTTTTTTGCCTTTTGAGGAACATTGAGCATGTTATTTAAAGCTCCTCCTACAAGTGTCCCAAGTGAACAATTGTTCAAGAGCGTGAAGTTAAATTCCATAGCGAAGTTAGCATAGGCGCAAACCAAATGACTTAACAGAGAGTCCAGAAAACATTAACAGAGCACTGTTAAAATTACGCTAGGGGAGACTTCGAGAGAAATGGATGGAATTTCCAATATAATCAGACTGAACGTATCAATCTGGGCGAAATTTATAGCACATATAACACCGTTTCAAACTATATCCAACACTACTACAGATTATTTTTTTAAACATAAGAACTTGTCTTTTGAACATTGAGATTTATAGTTGTAAAAACCCAAGATAGTCATTTGGTCACTGGTCACTCATATATGATTGTGCACGGATTAAACCAAATGCATTCTATAGAACAGGGAACATCCTTCAAAACGACATATCAGCTTTGTGCAGTTTCTTTTTTCTAAGGTTTGATTTTTATTTTCAAAAATATGGACTTTTCCCACCAAAAACCCAGTAGGATGAACTAAGTGTTGGTCGCTCATATATGATTGTGTACGGATGAAACTAAAAGTATTCTATAGAACATGGAACATCGTTCAAAACGACATATAAGCTTTGTGGAGTTATTTTTCCTAAGGTATGATTTTTATTTTCAAAAAATAATAATATATGATTGCGCAAGGATGAAACCAAGTGCATTCTATAGGAACATCCTCCAAAACGACATAACCGTTTTGTCCATTTTCTTTTTTGTAAGATGATTTTTATTTTCAAAAATAAGGACTTTTTGCACCTAATATCCAGTAGGATGAACTGGGTGCTGGTCACTCATGACTGTGCACGGATGAAACCAAGTGAATTCTATAGGACATGGAACATCCTCCAAAACAAGATTTCCGCTTTGTCCAGTTTCTTTTTTGTAAGATATGATTTTTATTTTCAAAAATAAGGACTTTTTGCACCAAAAATCCAGAAGGATGAACTGCTGCAATCCACAGAACGAGCATCTTCAAAACTAGCTATCCACTTTGTGCATTTTCTTTTTTTTAAGATAAGAAATTGTATTTGAATATTTGACATTATTGTATAGAAATGTTAACAATTCATGTTATGTTAACCTCTTTTAGCAGGGACATTAGATAGTATCACAAAAAAAAAGTTCGAATTTCCGCCCCCAGTTTGAAAGCTAATATTGAAAGTTTTTTAAGGAAAAAAAAAAACATTATTTTTTTCGGCATTGTTTTTTCCTTATATCTCCGCCGTTGTAAATGTCTAGACATGGGCTATATTTCATTCATAGAAGTCATTTACCTCAAATGTTATTATTATTATTATTATTATTATTTCTTTATTAGTTAAAAAATAACTGTTACATTTAAAATTTTTGTACAGCTTGATTTTTCAATTTTAAAATATTTAACAAATTTAACAAATTTAAAAATTTTAGTGGATATGTAATAAAATAAACTCTACCACAAGTTTTTTAAAACAATGGAAATTATTTTCATTTTTGATTAAAGCTGGTAGGGAGTTATATAGTTTTAAGCCATTATACATAATTGAATTCTGAGTACTACTCTTGTTGAATCTTTCTAATCTGAAGTCATTTGCTCCTCTCAAATGATAAGGTTGGATGTCCCTGACATAAACAAGTTCATCTTGAAGATATTCCGGAAATACTCCGTGCTTTACATTGAACACAAATATCAGGACTCTTAACGTCAAACGCTGTTTAACATTCAACCACAGTAACATTTGCAACATATAGGACGAAGGGGTGTAGATATTGCACTTTATTATTATACGCATTGCTTTATTTTGCAAAGTTTGTAGTCTATTCTTAACACTAGTATTGCACATATATAGAATGGTTGCACAATAATCGAAATGCGGCAAAATTATTGTATTGAAAATCATTACCGCATTTCCAAAGTTAAGTCGTTTTCTGATTCTGCTCGACTAGTTGTACTCATTATCTCAGTTTCTACCACCCTAAGGTGCCAAGGACACTTTATAGAATTGAAGCCCACAAAAAATCATAAAATTCATCTCTACAAAGTTTACTCAAATTGTTGTAATTGAAGAAGTTATAGCGAATCTAAAACCTCAGTACAATATATGAAAAACAGGATGTCTCAAAAACGAATATCGCCCAATCGGCAATGCAATATTTTTTTTAACATTTGACATTTTAAACAGTATGCAAATAAATAAACAAAAAGAATCTTGTAAGTTTTAGGGCGCACTTTTTATACCCTACACCCAGGGTGTATTCACTTTGTCCTTCCGTTTGTAACGCAGAGAAGGAGGCGTGTCAGATATAGAAAAGCATATATATTCTTGATCAGCGTCACCTCCTGAGTCGATATAGCCATTTCCGTCTGTCTGGCTGGCTGTGCGTGGAAATACATTTTCTGGGAAAACTGAGCAAGATAATTCAATGAAATTTAGTACACTGCCTCCGCCGTCAAAGTTAGCTCGGGAGATTGGAAATGAGCGAAATCGGTCAACGAACACGCCTACCGCCCATACAAAAAAATATATTCAAAATGCAATTTTAGGAGTATTTTTCACGACAATGCAACCAAAATACACATAAATACTACGAAATGTAAGCGCAAGTTCTGACAAAAACAGCGCAAGTACGGACAAGAGGGCGTGGCACCTCCCATATAAGCAAAAGCTACAAAATGCTATAGTGAAAACGTTTTTTGAGATATTCGAACTAAATTTGACTCAGACACTAAAAATTATAAATAAAAGCTCTCAACAAAAATTGGGTGAAATCAGACAATGGGGTGTGGCACCTCTCATATAAGCAACAGTTTCAAGATGCTATGCTGAAAGATTTTTTTGAGATAATCCAACTAAATTTCACTCAAATACTAAAGACTATAAATGCACACTCTAAGCTAAAACTAGACGAACTCGGACAAAAGGGCGTGGCACCTCCTATAAGGACTGCCCCAGAAAATTTTGACCATTTTATTCATTAAGATTATGATTTACCTGATGATCGTGCAGGTCGAAATATGAGTGCTATTTTTTCTATATAACATGACGATTAAAAAAATATATAACACTTGGCAAACAAACTTCAAACGATAAAGATGTCTAGCAATCAAGAAAAAAAAACGCGAACTCATTTTGTACACTTACCTGCAAAAACCAGAATTAAAATATTCAGTCATAGCTAAAAAAACCGGTGCATCAAAAAAAACTGTCCAACGGGTTATTTCGAATTATAGAAAGGGTCAACTTATTACGCGGAAAAAGGGTTCAGGTAGAAAAGCCAGTATAGACCCACAGTTGGTGAAAAAGGTGAAGCGCCTTTTTAAGCAGAATCCCAACACTTCAGAACGAGATATGGCTGCCAGAGCAGGAACCTGATAATCTTCTATAAACAGACTAAATAAAAAACTTAAGCTAAAGACCTACAGAGTTCAAAAAGTACCAGACCGTTCCGATGAAAAGCAGTAAGAGGCTCAAAAGCGAGCTCGAAAGTTATATGCCGGTTACCTGACCTGACTTAAAAATTCATTACGTATTTTTTTATTAACGACAAACAAAGGGACAAATTTTTCTGGGGTAGTCCTTATAAGCAAAAGCTTCAAAACGCTATACTGAAAACGTTGTTTGAGATCGTCCAACCAAATTTCACTCAGACACTAAAAACTATAAATGCAAGCTCTGAGCAAAAACTGAGTTATCTCGGACAAGAGGGCGTGACACCTCCCATATAAGCAAAATTTTCAAAATACTGCAGTGTAGGGTACTTATTTTTTGGCCAGGCCAAAAGTTACACCCTTACTAGTTGTTCTTGAAACATCCTGTTTTTCATATTAGATTCGATATAACTTCTTCAATTTGAACTATTTTAGGAAACTTTGTAGAGATGAATTGTATAATTTTTTGTGGGCTTCAATTCTATGAAGCGTCCTTGGCACCTTAGGATGGTAGAAACTAGGATAATGAGTACAACTTGTCTAAAAAACCATTTGAAATAAATCGGGAGTCGAATGGCGGAGTAATAAGAAAAAACACTGCATGGAATTTCGAGGCCGAAAAAAAAATGAGTGACCAGCGCCCAGTTCATCGAACTGGATTTTTGGTGCAAAAAGTCCTTATTTTTTAACATAAAAATCATATCTTACAAAAAAGATACTGGACAAGGCGGATATGTCGTTTTGAAGGATGTCCTACAGAATGCACTTGGTTTCGTCCGTGCACAATCATATATGAGTGACCAGTGACCAAATGACTATGTTGGGTTTTGACATCTATAAATCGCAATGTTCAAAAGACAAGTTCTTATGTTTAAAACAATAATCTGTAATAGAATTAGATATAATTTGAAACGGTGTTGTACGTGCTATTAATTTCACCCAGAAACCTCCTCTAGCGTCATTTTAACAGTTCTCTGTTAACGCTCTGTTAAGTCATGTGGTTTGTGTCTATGCAAAGATTGCGATGGAATTTAACTTCACGCTCTTGAAAAATAGCGATGACTTTTGCCTACCCAAAGCGTAAGAATACCCATCAAAACTAGGGCTTCGTATTTGTATATTGTGGATGCGCATTAAAATTCTTGATTGGGAAGATATACAAGCTCACACCAAGTAAGAATTCGTGCAAAATCAGCGTACAAAATTTTCCACTTTTGATTTATTATTTTTTACCCGTTTTAAGTGAACTTTCCGCTTTTCGGCAACACTGAACATGTTTGCTTAAGAACAAAAGCATAGTGCGTACAAAAAGCAGCCATGCTGAAGTCCCTATTTAAACGAAAAACATATCGTTAGAGAGAGAGGGATGCATGGGGAAGATAGAGGGTACATTTTTTCACGTACATGAGACACGCTTTTTACTTGTCATTCGTATTGAGAAATTTGTAGTTCACTATAAGAAAACAGTACCTGGAGACCGATCCCTGCTCGGTCAACAATCTAATCTTATTATTTTAGTCGATGTTTTTATTCATAGCTATTTTTTGTTATGAAACTTGTATCTTTTCACTTCTAACGGTCATGCTTTCAAAATGATAAATAAACCGATGAGAATAATAATAAGAAAAAACTCGGAAAGCATCGAATGGTATAGAAAAATATCAAAAACTCAAATTTTTTTTTGGCGAAATAGAATGCCCTAAAATAAATAAATGGGATATGCCACGCACCCAAAATATTTTGTCTTTTGTATGGCGGCTGAAATATCTTATCTTCAAAGGATCATAACTCGGAAAATAAGAATCCTATTGGAAAACTCTGAAAAGATATTTGGATAAGGAAGAGTGTAACTATCCGATGCTATTAATAAAAAAGAATTTCGCCTTTTCTTGTAGCTACGCTGTAAGACTGAACACAGCGTTTTCTTCAACTTCAAGCAAGGATATTTCAAAATCCTGCAGGTATAGTGACAGTTCTGCTGATGAAGACGGATTTAGCGTCAAAAAGTACATAAGACTGCATATAAGAATTAAACAGTTCATTTTGATAAAAAAGTGGGCGTGGCAATTATTAAACAAAGCTATCTTTTAATTATGCTTTAGATCCTTCTGATCCAGATTCGCATACCAAATTTCATCAAAATATGTTGTATCATTTGCGAGAAACAGCATTTAATGTGTTTTACTTGTATGGGAGGTTCCACGCGCACTTTCGATATTTTGCCTACTTTCAGGTCGTAGGTGCCTAATAGCAAGTAGACTCCCTACAGTTAAATTCAGAAAGATTGCTTTAGTAGTTTTCTTTTTATAGCGCAATATATTTTTGTGGGCGGTGCCACGCCCTTGAACGAGTTTTCCCAATATAATGGCATATGACACATTAATACTTGTTTAAAGAGGTAACAGATCCTAAATTTTCATCAAATTTGCCGGAGTCGTTTTCGAGTAATATTGAATCAAAATTTTCAAGGGTTAAAAAGTGGGCGTGGCACTTAATCGATCCCGCTTACTTTTCGTTTGTTACAAGATATTATTAAGCAGTACCTTCGTACCAAATTTCATTAAAATACCTTGTAACATTTGCGAGAAATAGCATTTAACGTATTTTGCTTGTATGGGAGGTTCCACGCGCAACGGCGATATTTTGCCCGCTTTCAGATCAGAGATGCCTTATAGCAAGAATGCTCCCCACAGTTAATTTTAGAATGATTACTTTATTAGTTTTCTTTTTATACCGTATTATATTTTTGTGGGCGGTGCCACGCCCTTCAACGAGTTTTCCCAATATAACGGCATGTCACATATTAATACCTGTTTGCTGAGGTAAAATCTACTAAATTTTCATTAAAATCGTTGGAGTCATTTTCGAGTAATATTGAATCAAAATTTTCAAGCGTTAAAAAGTGGGCGTGGCACTTCTTCAATCCCGCCCACTTTTTGTCTGTCACAAGGTATTATCAAGCAGTACCCGCCTACCAAATTTCATTCAAATACCTTGTATGGTTTGCGAGTTATGACCAAATCAAATTTAAAACTTAGGGCGGTGCCACGCCCCCTGGTGAGCATTTACAAAGTTCAAACCTAGCTCATTCTTCATTGTATGCTAGTATCTAAAACTGTTCCAAGTTTTTTTAAAATCGCTGTACCCGTTTTCGAGAAAAAGTTTTGCCCGTTCCGAACAAACATACATAAGTACATAAGTACATACAATTTTATCTCGTATAAGAAGAGAAGATTCAACCGAGTTGACATGTCGCACAGTATTTTGAGCCCATACAAAAGTTGGTCAAAAATAGAAGGAGTTGTCCGTTATGAAATTTCACATAGTACTAAATATGAAGTCGCTGATTCCAAAAATGAGATTAGTTTTTCTGTAAACTTTTTTTTTTCTCAGAAATCTGGTTTGAAATTGAAAGTTTGACCATTTTTAAGGAGATATAAAAATATATAAGAAAGTTTTATTTTTCTTATTTCAAAACTGAATTTTTTAAAATTTTTTATTAAATCCTATTGTTTATAATTATTATTTTTTTTTTTTTATAATGTCCTTGAATTTTTCACTAACAATTTAATACTGCATATAAGGGTCTTCTTCATATGACTTATTTTTACGTTTAATATTTCTTTTCGAAGATAAGTTGGGATCAATGTTAACACATTAACCACTAAGGTGGTTCGTTAAAAAAGTTTTGACAATGTTTGCTGCATTTTTTTCTAAAATCATGTATGTTTGTAATAATAATTTTGATATCTCTTGTTGTTCTAGAAAAAAATTTAAGTTGCTGCTTAATAAGTCAGAATTTGTATTAAGTGGAAAATATAGCTGTTTTCCTATTGTATCTTGCAAAGGATGAAAATAAAACTCAGGGAAGAGGGCCGATATCTCAACCGATGTGTATGAAATTTTAGACATAACTAAACGGAGAGAATTTTGAGCTGAAAACAAACCCAAACCAATCAATTTTGGGTGCGATTTTCAGCTTAGCCATAATTTTCTTGATATCAAGTAATGTGATTGTTTATCAAAAAAGTGAATATGCCCATTTGAGCTCAATTCAACAATTTTGGGCTGTTATTCAAAAATTTATTAAACTCATTTGTGCTTAACCATTTGTGCCCTTTTGTACTTTTTCATAAAACAAAATAAATATGCCCATTTGTTCTTAGTAATTTCTTGTTTATCAAAACATGAATATGTCCATTTTTGCCCAATGCAAGAAATTTCATTTAATTTTCAAAAATAAATGTACCAAAATGTCGAAAGACACTTTAAAACTTTGGAACAAATATTTAAAAAATAATTTGAAAAAAAAAATGTTTTAATTTTTTATAGTTTCTAAACTATTGTTCTCAAATTATGTGTTTGTTTACATTTTTTATGTAAAGGAATGCAATGAAAATATTTTGTTCTGTGAAAAAACAATTTTGGACAATTTTTTGAAATCAAATTTCTCAAAGAATCGGACATACTCGGACGAGTTTTTTACACGTTCTGAGAGATAATGAAACATTCTTATGATATTCAATAATATGAATGCGGACACTTCTGAACAAAAAAAGTTTTTGACTGCTGAAGTGGATAGTTATTTAAGCTTTACCCGAAATTTTTGACATTTTCAGTCATGTAAAAATTAACATTTTTTTTTTTTTCAAATAATGGAATTTATTTTTTCTACGATATTTTTAATAAATATTAAAAAAAAATCTTTGAATACCGAATACCGTTAAAAATGTATTGACAGGAATATTTTTGCCTGGACACCCGAAAAATAAAATTCTACTGCAATAAAATTGTGAAAAAGTGTTGACTTTGAATAGGTGTAGCATACACAAGTTTTTTTTTTGGTTGATATTTTGAAACCTTATTAGCTAAAGTATTCCCTTTCCAGTGATATCCATTTTGTTGGGTTTCGTGACTACGAAATCTTCGATTTTTTGACACTAGACAAAATACTGTGTGTTGCCGAGAAAAATGTTCGGGTGTAAACGAAAACCAAGCAGCTCTCTTTTTGCGTAAACGTATGCGTTTAAGACTTTTATGACATTATGGTTCCGGATTCATACTTTTCGAAATAATAAGTTTTTGTTGTAGTGACAATTGAAATGTCAGGGCTCCAAATCAAAGACAAATTATTTTTTATCAGACGTATACTACTAGTATTGTTTAAATAACTAAAAATTAAAACTAAAGTCGAGGCTTGAAATTGAAATACGCAGGAAGCGAGCTGTTTCTTCTACTGGACAGCACCAAAAGTATATCACATAGAGGATGTCCGGTGTCATAGGGACTTCTTCTGCACAAACGACACTGATTATTGGCGTACATACCTTCAACTATATCTAATATTCGCCTGCAATCGGTTCGACTACGTATAAATCGACCCATAAATAAAACGACAAAATCGAATCAAATTTTTCAAGATATCGAGGGTTAATTTTCAAATGAAACAGGTAGATCTCAAAAATCTAAGTTCAGACTTAGAACTTTTTTACAGCAGTTGCGTAGATTGCTAAAATTCCTTTCTTTTGACACCAATTTTTTTCACATCCATTTAAGGGGTTTCCAACATCTAGTGGCTTTTATATGATATTCCGATGGCTACACATTAGGGATTTCAGTCCCGGGATCCCGGGATTCGAGCCTTTTTGCAGTCCCGAAAATCCCGGGATTAGTGCTACCGATCCCGGGATTTCTTTTGTAAGTTTTTTAGGTTAGAAAAATTGTTAGAATGTTCCAAAAATCACCAACAAAAGTCTTACAAGATTATGGTTAAATTGAACATAATAAAGAGCTGAAGTTAATCTTAGATTGCAAAACGAGATGGAGTAGTCTTTTAGATATGCTGCAGCGCTTTATTATGCTTGAGAGTAGCATAAAAACTGCTTGTATTGACTTAAAGGTTTCTTCGATCCACTGTAGTGAATTTAAAATTATTAAACAACTAGCTCGTACTCTTCAACCAATCAAAATCACTATTGATATTATAAAGAAAGATAAATCTGCTTTGAGTAATATCATTTTTGCTAAAAGGCACTTCAGACTAGTTCTTTACGTTTTTCTGTATGATTTTTTCTCCTGTAAAGCTCCATCTTTAAATCGCGTTAAAGTAGAGATAAAACGTATTCTCTCTAGATTTGAAACTGAAACTTCTTGAGAAATTGAGGACAATAGCCATAGAGTTAAAGTAAACTCATCAATAAACTTGAAGAAAAATTAAATCTAGTTTTGAATACCACTTCAAAAAATTTGTTTTCTAGAAAGTCTTATAATTTATCCAACGTTTTAGTAAAAGAAATTGATATATTTTGTAATGTGGTGATAGGGGTTATTTCCTCCAGAAAACTTTCGATTATCTTTCTTCAATTCAACTAACAAGTGTTGAATCAGAAAGATGCTTTTCGTGTGCAGGTTATATACGTAATAAATTTAGATCCAAATTGGATGATAAAATAATAAATGCTTTAATTTTCCTAAAATCATATTTTAATAATAATAAAACTGATTAAAACAAAAGTTAATTCTTCCAAGTCCAACACTTGTTAAAACTTTGATTTCATAACTTAGAGCGCTATAGTCCTATCTCCACTTTTTGCGATTTTCTTTACCGAGTGGAAATCTGTGGGATGTCAAAATACCACTTAAACACCGAAATATTCGAGAATTAAGAAAAATCCTATCTCCAAACTGTAATTTTTTGAAGAGCGCTACTGTTCTATCTCCTCTGAATATTCAAATAAGTCACATTTTTAAGAAAATTATTTAATTTTTTTCGTCTTTTCTACACGCTTCATGACATTTTACATGTTTTTAGTGGAAACATTTTTTTTTTTCACCCAAAGGTTAAAAATTTCTTGTTTTTTCCATGATTCGAAAAAAAATAATTTTTCATGTCTCTCAAATCATTTAAAGGATATGGATGAGATGTGGTATGTGTATTTAATGTCTAAGGGAAAAATGGGCGGTCCCACGTCGTTAAAAAAGTATCATACCCCTGAAACTATCTAATGCACATAGATGAGTTTTGGTGCGCATATAAATTGCATCGGAACAATTTACATTCATTGGTTTAATTGGAAATGCTCTGCCCTCCGTGCAAAAGAAGGTATCGCAACGCACACCGGGAAATGCTAGTCGCTCATAAAATTTACTAAATGTGTCGTTTATTTGAATAGTAGTACAATTCCATATAATTTGTTAAATTGATTTTGTTAAAAATTAATAAAATTAGTTTTTAACACAAAATTATGTTTAAATATACTAAGGTAAAATTATTGCATGTATAGTTTTTTCAAAATCGCAGCCAATTCTTAATAACCACTGTTTGAAGTATTCTTTTTGCATTTCCCAATAACTGAAAAAATGGAGATAGAACTATAGCGCTCTTAGGTATCGATATGTATTTAACTAAGCATATAATGCAGCAATGTACCTTTATGCTTGTTTTTGAAGTAAATAAATATATATGAATTTTTGTTTTTTAAAAATGGCGTGAATTGCTTAATAAAATGTACCTGCTTTAAGAAATTGTTCTTTTTTAAATAAAATATCTTTGTAGGGGTGTAGTAGGGGTATATAAGACAAAATACTAGGAATTTTTGATACTAAATTCTGTTCTATTTACGAAGAAAGCAAAATTCATACAAATCCCGAAAAATCCCGGGATCCCGGGATTCAAAAATTTCTGATCCCGAAATCCCGGGATCGCAAAAAGTCCAAAAATTGGAATCCCTACTACACATACATATTTCCGAAACTATGTAGGATTTGTTATTTTCGTTATTGATATTTACTTTAAATGCTATTTAACCCCTTGCTCCTTAAAAACTTAAAACCGAGAAGTGAGGTATAGAAAAATTTTATTCAAGTTTTTTAGACTTATTTTGGGTTGTTTTATGTGAAAACATCGTCATAACGAGCGGACACGTAAATCGTAGATTTCCCGGAGAGACGCTTCGATCTCAAGGCCAAGAATCGCAATTTCGGATGTCTAGGCATTTCAAAAAACCGTAATAGTTGTAGTTGTTTTTTGTGTTGTTATTATTAGTTGTTTTTTGTGTAGTTGTTTTTGTAATAGTATTCTTCGGCCCATCCAGGGAGGAGTTCCCAACTAATACTGGTTTTCATAAAACATATATGTACCTATTCCGCAACTTCCGATAAATGGCTATATCAACGACACCAGATTCAAGTGACAGTTGTTGATTACACTGTGCAACAATTTTAAAAAAATGTGATAGGGACAAGACTTGGCTATACTGGGACGATAGCCCTACCATAGCTGAGTAAAACTATAGGTCTAAAAAGTTTTTGTCAGAGGTTTTCATCAACCTCCAAAGTTTTTGTCAGAAGCTCCCCAGTTTCCGATCAATATCTCGTGTACTATTTCGGGAACCGGTTTTTTTTTTTAATAAAATTGAAGCTTAATATCCAACAAGTAACTTTTCCTAACAAACTATGTCAAAAAATTTCATACAGTGGGTGTTTTGATGTAAAATGTTCGGTCTTTTTTAGTTTTTCGACCATAACTCACAATATATCAATTTTCCAAAAAAAAACTTTCTGATGCTAAATTGAACTAGACTGCAAAATGCATAAACTTTGTAAATACCTAATATGGGACTTGGTGGTTAAATGAGAATTTCCTGCTGTTGAACGCCCTCGGTCGGCAAAACTCTTTTTTTACTCAAAAGTGAGGCATCGTACGAAAAGTGTTTAAAGCATAAAATGGAGACATTTTGAAATTTTTCAAATATATAAAAATTTAAAAATAAAAAAAATTTTAATTTTAATTCTGAAAAAATTCACACGTATTCCCCGAAAAATTTTAAGCAATTTATGCCCCAAACACTTTTTTCGCACGATGCCTCACTTTTGAGTAAAAAGAGTTTTAACGACCTGTTCCTGAAATAGTACACGAGAGTCCGATAAAATACCTTTCATATGACATCAATATTTTTAAAATCCATCCAGGGGATCCCAACTTATACCGATTTTTATAAAAGATATATCCCGATCTTCCGATGACTATATCTCCGAAAGTAGGTTCGAGCGGCAGTTGTTGTTGTTGTTGTTGTAATTAATTCCCAGAGCCCTATTTGGGCAAAAAAAAAAAAAAACAACAACAGTCGGTAAAGTAAAATGGCTTAATGTTACTTTATCGACTGTTGTTGACTTCTGGTCAAACCTACTTTCGGTGATATAGTCATCGGAAGATCGGGATATATCTTTTATAAAAATCGGTATAAGTTGGGAACCCCTGGATGGATTTTAAAAATATTGATGTCATATGAAAGGTATTTTACCGGGCTATATTGAAATTTTTCAATTTGAGTGATAGTATTCGAGATATGACAATTTTTCAAAAATTCACCCCATTTTTTCCCCAAAAAAACCGTTATTTTTCCCAAAAAATGTATTTTCAACCTATAATTTTAATAACTAAATTAGGAAGCCCAATTTATTTCCTTTTATTTGATATGCAATATGTATCTGAAATTGCATCATTAATAGATTTCTATAGCAAAAAAACAAAAATGGACCAAATCAATTTTTTGGAAATTAGGATTTTTTAACAACAATGCCAGAACAGACAACAACAACTTTACTACTACTACAACAACACCAACAACAACAACAACAACAACAACAACAACAACAACAACAACAAAGAGAATCAGCTACTTGTACAAGCGCAGCAGCTACTTATTATTTTAAAAAATATAAAAATTTTTATTAAAAATTACTGTTGTTGTAGTAGTAGTAAAGTTGTTGTTGTTGTCTGTCCTGGCATTGTTGTTGTTAAAAGTTCCTAATTTCCAAAAAATTGATTTGTTCCATTTTTGTTTTTTCTATAGAAATCTATTAATGGTGCATTTTCAGATACATGCTGCATATCAAATTAAAGGAAATAAATTGGGCTTCTTAATTTAGTTATTAGAATTATAGGTTAATGACACATTTTTTGGGAAAAATATCGGTTTTTGGGGAAAAAATGGGGTGAATTTTTGAAAAATTGTCATATCTCGAATACTATCACTCAAATTGAATATAAATTTTGTATAGCAATTATATAGTCCGGTAAAATACCTTTCATGTGACATCAATATTTTTAAAATCCATTTAGGGGTTCTCAACTTATACCGATTTTCATAATAGATATATCCCGATCTTCCGATGGCTATATCTCAGAAAGTGGGTTCGACCAGAAGTTGTTGTTGTTGTTATTGTAATTTATTCCCAGGGCAAAAAAATTAAAAAAAAAAACAACAACAGTCGATAAAGTAAAATTGTTCCAATAAATAAATAAATAAAAACGATTATCCGCAAACTGGAGTCGAACCCTTCTTGCTGGGCTGTGTATAATCGAAGCTTAACGCAAATATCTTCGCCTACTTCGCAATTGAGGTTAAACAACTAGCGTACATGACGGCATGCCCAAGATATTAATGTGGGTACGCCCACCATTACGACGTAGTACAAATATTTACCTTTGTACGAAGCCAGTACCAAAACAGTGAGAGCCTCTATGTTCTTAAAATTCATATATCTTTCATTTTATCATCAAAATCTTACCACTTTTCATTACTTTTAAATCAAATGTTTTTGCAGTCGCATGTACAAACTATGCAACTATCCAATTTTTTTTCTTTTTTTTTTGGAATTTTAACAAATGTCGTTCTTTTTGCATATACGAGAAAGAGTATTTGGAACTTACTAATACACTATCAGTTAAAATGCCACACGAATTTACCTGTACAATGGAATTAACACACCTGTGCTAAGCTAAGTTTTCGTTTTTACTTAAAAAAATTTATTCATTTTACTTTTTTTTCTTCAAACTTTCAATTATTGCACTTTGAAAGTATTTTATAGAAACAATATATATTTGACAAATTATCGGACACAGAAAAAACAAACGACTTGTTTTATTTAAAATCAATATATTTGCTTTCTCATTATTCTTGTTTTTTTTTTTTTTTTTTGTTAAACAAAAATAGAAATCTTTATTTTTCCCGAAACGAAATAAAACGCACGCGCGCGATCTTTGCTGTAAAATTTTCATTCACATTATTCACTCCACTACCATGTTTACCAACGAACCGAGCTTTGACAGCTTGGCAAAGTTGGGAAAAACAACGGCAAATAAGCCTCATATGTGCACGCACACATAAACGCAAAGGGATGAAAGAGCCGACTACTGCTCAGTGCAGTGTTGCCAGGTAGGCTTAACTATTTTCCACCAAACTTAGACGAAATTTCCTCTAAATTGAGGATTATGCTTAATTTCCCCTAAATCAAAAATTTTATGTTTTGGTGTCTAAAACAAAAAAAAACAAATTTTTTCAAATTTTAAAACGAAATAAATATATCAATCGATACCTTAGAGCACTATAATCCTACCTCCACTTTTTCAATTATTGGGGATTATAAAAGGAAGATTTAAATATCTAGAACGACATATGACACACAGATAGTAAAAGTGAGATAAAAAAATTGGGATCAAAAATGATTTAGAAATTGTTGATGGTAAAGACGAAACAACTTTTGATTCAGAGTAAATACAAATCATTTATTTGAATTGACAATTGATTTCAAGTTATGAAATTGAATGTGATTAGTATTCAATAATACAGTCATTTGGTAGTTTTACCTTGCAAGTTTTGCGGGATTTTTGCAGATGAGTTATTTTATAGATTTCGATGTGCTCTTTCAGAATTCCAACTTTGCTACCTCGAATCGTGTTCGCTCGCGCCGCCATATTGGAAAAATGGCGCCCAGTACGCGCAGTACTATGTTCAGTTTTGAATGATTTTCAAGTCGCGATATCTCATGAAGGGTAAGTCTGACGAAAAAACATTTCGGAGAGAACCTTATAGGGAATTGAACGTTCTACAAAATGCATGAACAATTTTTTCTAAGACGAACCGTTTTGGAGCTATTTTGAAAAAACGGTTTTTTTCTAAATTTTAGGTTTGTTTAAAAAATATCTCCCAAATCATAGGTCATCTGAAAAAAAAAAAAAATGTATGTAGATACTAGTGCTAGTAATTTCCTATAAACAAATATTTTTACTTTAAGCGTGTGACTCACCGTTCATGAGTAATCGTAATTTTAAGATCAACACATCACTGTGCCTATTCAGAAGCGGCATGCACAATTTACTAATTTTTTTTCAAATTTTGAATTAAAATATCTCCTGAGTTATAAGTCGTAAAAAACAATTGAGAGGTCATTTTTATAGAAAATTTTATAAGCTACAATATTGCGTGGGAATTGAACGTTCTACAAAATACATGAATAATTTTTTTTCTAGAACGAACCATTTTGGAGCTATTTTGAAAAAATGATTTTTTTCTAAATTTTAGGTTTGTTGATAAAATATTTCGTTAACTATAGCTCATTTGAAAAAAAAAAAAATAAAATGTAGCTTATAGTGGAAGTAATTTTACTCTAAGCGTGTGATTCACCGTTCACGACTTATTGTAATTTTAAGCTCAACACATCAGTGTGCCTACTCATAAGCGGCATACACAATTTACTAATTTAACCGTTAAAGAGATATTCGTAAAACACTGATTTTGGACGCCATTTTTCCAATATGGCGGCGCGAGCGAACACGACTCGAGGTAGCAAAGTTGAAATTCTGAAAGACCACATCGAAATCTATAAAAGAACTCATTTGCAAATATCCCGCAAAACTTTCCAGGTAAAACTACCAAATGACTGTACTATGTACTATCAAATCAAATACTTGATATAACAAACATTTAGGTTGATTCAAAGAAAATTTCCTTTTGATTCAAAAAACATTCGCGGTAGGTTCAAATGCACTTTTATTTGTTTTATTTATTTTTTTTATTTTTATTACTTTTAAAAGTTCTTCTTCTTCAATTACTATGTTTAAGGAGGAGCTTCCTCGTACTCGTCGGTATTATCAATTTTACTTTTTTTTCGGCACCATATACACGTTTTCGTCGAACTTTGCGACACTCTTTTTCTTATACACATTTTTTCGTGACGAACTATATGGTTAGTAGGCATAAAAAGAAAAACAAGACCTAACCATGTACGTCACATTGTCGTTTTTCGTTGAACTTACGAACCAATTTCTGACATTGAATCAACAGTGAAGTAGTTGATTTTACAAACCAATTTTTCACTGAATGTAGGTTTTTTCTAACCCAGTTTTATTCCGATAAAATTTTTTTTGGAAATTTTGCAACTTTTTGAGAATTTGCCAGTTTTTACCAGATATGTGTTATATTTCTGTTGTTGTTATTTATTAATTTTAAAAGTTTTTTGAACAAACACATCATTGACAAAAGACCCGGTGACTGAAGTATAGGTACGACCGTTTTGGGCCCACTTTTGAAAAAAAATGTTACTGCACCAATCGATAGGGAAAGGTCAAAAATGGATTTTCAACATGACCAGAGGAGTCCCCGACCCCACTCATTAACCGTTTTGGGCCTATTTAAAAAAAAAAAAATTTGATTGCACCAAACGATGGGGAGGGATCGAAAATGGATTTTGGACATTATCAGGGGAGTCCCTGACTTCTCTAAGTGACCGTTTTGGGCACATTTTTGTACAAAAATTTGATTGCACCAATCGATGGGGAAAGGTCGAAAATGGATTTTTGACATGAAAAGGGGAGTCCCCGAACTAATCGATGTGGAAAGGTCGAAAATGGGTTTGGACAAGACCCTAGGAGTCTCCGACCCCTCTATGTGACCGATTTGGGTCCATTTTTGCACCAATCGATGGGGAAAGGTCGAAAATGGAATGGGTCGGAGACTCCTCTGGTCTTGTCCAAAATCTATTTTCGACCTTTCCCCCTCGATTAGTGCAATAAATTTTGTTTACAAAATGGGCTCAAATCGGTCACTTAGAGGGTTCAGAGACACCGCTGGTCATGTCCAAAACATATTTTCGACTTTATCTTATCGATTGGTGCTTTAAATTTTTTTTTCAAAAATGGGCCCAAACGGTCACTCCTCTGGTCATATCCAAAATGTATTTTCGACTTTTTCCCATCGATTGGTGCCATAACATTTTTTTACAAAAAATGGGTCCAAAACGGTCACTTTTTCCCATCGATTTGTGGAATAATTTTTTTTTACAAAAATGGGCCCAAAACGGTCGTACCTATACTTCAGTCACCGGGTCTTTTGTCAATGATGTGTTTGTTCAAAAAACTTTTAAAAATAAAAAATAATAGTCTAAGATCCGGTAGTTAAAAATGTATCGATCGAGTTTTTAGTTAAAATCTAATTTTTACATATATTTAGGAATGGCGGAATATATTTTTGCTGGGTTGCCTATCAAATTATGGCCGCTAGCATTTTCAAATCGCGATAACTTATGAACCGTGAGTCTCACGGGGGAAAGTGTCGAAATCTTTTTTATGAAGAGTCATGTGCTCTACATGTAATTTTCATTATATGTTAAAAAAAATTTACCATTTAAGAATTATTTATTAAAAACCGATTTCTTTTTACGCAATAAACAATAAACTTAAAAAAATGGGTTTTTAATAAATAACTTCTAATCGGTAAATTTTAACAGATAATAAAAATTACTTGTAGAACATATGACTCTCCATAAAAAAAGATCTGGGCACTTTTTCTCGTGTGACTCACGGTGCATAAGCAATCGCAATTTGAAAATACTTGCGGCCACATTTTGATAGGCAACCCGCCAAAAATATGTTCCCCCATTCATAAATATATGTAAAAATTAGATTTTAACTAAAAACTCGATCGAAGCGTTTTTTTTACCGCCGGATCTCGTACTATGACAACAGCAGAAATATAAAAAAAAATTTTATCGAAATAAAACTGGGTTAGAAAAAACCTACGAGTAAAAATTGGTTATATATTTTTTGCGAGTAAAAACAGTTTAAAAAGATTTTCCGTTTTTACTTTACCGTACTAATTTTCTAAATAGTTTTTACTCTGAATGGAAGTTGTCTTGTTTTTACTCCGTGGCGGAACAGATAACCCATTTTTATTCGTAAAAAAAGTTTAAACCAGTTTTACTCTCAATGTTTTTTATCCCACTTTTACTATCGGCGTGTCATATAATGTTACGAATAGTTTTACCTTTAGTATACTAATAGGGCTATTCTGGCTAAGACAGCAGAAAGTCTATCGGAATACATGTCAGAATTACTTTCTAAGATCTTTGAAGACTCCCGAAGACATTCGGTATTCTGGCGCAGAAATCTTTTAGAAAAAGCTCATAAATTCACCACACAAAAGCTTTCGAGGTGAACTTGTCAAATTGTGCAAAATAACATGGTTGAATTGCTCTGGTTGCAGCGATAACAAATGCTGCTTCTTCTTAAACTACGAAAGTGTCAAAATTCTTTGTTTTGATTCTAGACTTTTGACAGATAGCAAGGCAAGATGCCGGGTTACATTTTTTATTTTGACATGCAAAATAAGTTCTTCTTGCGCGCCGCCATATAATATTGTGCAGAAATTGTTGCTACATGTTTTTACACAAACTTTTCTTTTCTTTTGTAACTATTAGAACAAATATTAAACCAAAATAGTTATAATTTTGTTTTTCCCTTTATCATTATCACTCACACAAACAAAAATTTAACAACTGCCAAATCTTAGGCAACAATTTTACTTTAAAAAATGTTGTTGTTTTTTTGATATTTTTTTTTGCCCAAATAGGGCTCTCAAAACTAATTACAACAACAAAAACAGAAAGTTCGGGTCAAATCTACTTTCGGAGATATAGCCATCGGAAGATCGGGATATAGCTTTTATGAAAACCGGTAAAAGTTCAGAATCCCTTAATGGATTTTAATAATATTGGAGTCATATAAAAGAAATTTTAACTGGCTATAAAAATGCAAAAGTTTTAAATCCGAGTTATAGTTTTGGAGATATGGCGAATTTTCAAAAATTTTTACCAATTTTTTTTGTTTTTAATGCACTATTTTTCCAAAAATGTCTTATTAACAAAAACGGCATATGAAAGGTAATTTAATAAGCTACAAAACTGAACACAAAATTTTCTAAATCTTGCTCGTAGTTTTCGAGATATTAAGTTTTTTTTGAAATTTGGGCCGATTTGTTTTCCCACAGTAATTTGGCATAAGAATAGGGGTAAGTGGGCGGCTTCGGCCGCAGCTCCGGATTTATTTTTGAAAATACGCCATATCTCGAAAATGTTGACTCGGATTTAAAATTTTTGTACAACAATTTTATAGTGTGTTAAAATACCTTTCATATGACACCAATATTATCAAAATCCAGCCAGGAGTTCCGAACTTATACCGGTTTTTATTAAAGCTATATCCCGATCTTTCGATGGCTATATCTCCGAAAGTAGATCCGACCAGACATTTTTGATTATATATTCTTTCTTAAAATTAAAAGCTTAATAAGCCAAATTAGGTTTAAAAAGAAAATATTAACAGTCGATAATCTAACATTAAGCCCAGCTGTTTTATGATAAAAAATTATAAACAAGCAATAAAATAAAATTTTTCATAATTCTTCACTTTTCACATAATAAAAACCTGACAGCAAGCAACTAATAGTTTTAAGATCGCTCTAAGACCTACTACGTAGCAGGTATTAAAAGTCGTATTCATAAAGACGGAAAAGAGCTTTCAAAATGCTACCAGAATACCAAAACATCTTCGTTACTACTTTCGTAGCAGTGAAGACTGTGGTGAGCTGTTTAACAGCTCTAATACTGTCGCCATAATAGCCCTATAAATCGTAGTGGAAAAGGTACCTTATCTTCACAAAATAATAAACAGTTTTTGCATTTTCTAAAAAAACATAAAATTTTGAATAAAATTGCACCTCGATCGCTGCAAAATTCCAAAAATTGACTAACTTACGGCATTTTGAAATCGTAAAATGAAAAAAAGTTTGTAGATATTGAAGTTCAAAGTTTGTCAATTAACAATTTTTACAGGGAAGAGGTTCGGTAAGACCGCTTTTGCAATTTGATAATCGACCTCAAATCTGTTGTAAAGTGTTCAGTGCTTGTCTAAGCATTGAATTCCACTTTAAACTTAAATTTTGTGAGTGAAGATAAGGTACCTTTTCCACTGGACGGTCACATTTTCTTATTAGTTGAGAGGCATTTTTTCTTCTGCGGACATAGATATAAATTTATACATATAAAAATAAATCTTCGCATATACAATATGTCTACAATTCTAATCAAAAAAATAAAATTCTTTTACATTAATGTTGAAATTTCATAAGATTATCATCAATACATATTCACAAAAAAGCTAAAATGTACTTAAAAACATGGAATACAATTTGTTTTAAAACACATAATTACTGCAACCGTTCTAACCATGTATCACGAAAAAATGTGAATAAGAACAAGCGTGTCGTAATCTTGTATTCTATCATTCTTGGCATAATATTTAGTGAAACATATCTGTGGCAGTTTGACAAAACAACCTAACTCGAAATTGGCAACTTTTGATGAGAGCTAAAAAACTACACATGAATACTAAACGAATATTTTCTAGTAATTTTGTTTGCTCTGAGGTCAATAGTATTCAATAAAATTGAAATAAGATATTTTGTCAAATATTTTTGATTTAAAAAATTCAGTTTCTTTCCATAGGAAAAGTTACTTATTCCAAAGAAGTGCTTTTATCAAATCTTTTTAACCTGTATCTTATCTCGACTTAAGATGTTTTGTGAAGAAAAAAACCCTTTTCTTATGTCGACTTAAGTTGTTTTGTGAAAAGCATTTGTAAAAGTTTTTGTTTTTACAAATGCTTGAATTTTTTAACCAATTTGAGAGAAGTTTTAAATGCAGTTTAAAATAAAACATTAAAATAGGTTGATTTTCGATTCTATTCTCTGCAACTAAAAGTCATAGAGATTTGACGGTACACCAAAAGAAGCGTATTTAAATTTAAATTTTATATTATTGATTAAAATCTTGGAAAATTGTCTTATGTTATGTTATTTTGTCAGAAGTCCACAGACATGAGCTATAAGGGGTGAACACAACATCAAGTTACAAAAAATTATGTGATGAATTCAATTTTGTTTGGCATCACTAATTTTGACAACTTCAGTGTCCACACTATGTGTAGTGTCACACGAAGGGCACGGGCACGTAGGGCACTTTGAGTTTGTTGGCAAACGGAGGGAACGGAGCACCAATTCCCTTCGCTTGCCGACAAATTTATGCCAGTGCCCTTCGCGTGACTTCACTATATCAAATAACACTTAAAATTTTAGTTTGCCAGTGATGCCAACTTAGTGCTTTTTTGGAATAAAATTATATATATAAAATTATAAAAAATTCTTTGATGAATTCGAATTCGTTTGGCATCACTAATTTTGCCGTAAAAAAAAAATTAGTAAGGATTTGATGAGTTTTTGATGGTGAGAACCACAGAGAACTAGAGGCGAAAGCGTTTTATTTGAACCTGGCAACACTTTTGGGCACACAAACAGTATGAAAAAATCGTTTATTAGTATTGAATTCGCGCATTAATTGTCCCTGACGTATCTTTAATTTTTGGTGAAATTCATCACAGCCACCATAAAAACGTGGCCAGATGTTGTGGGCTTTGTCAAACATCCCAAAAATTCTACAGATCTTAAAAGTATTTTTTCAAAATAAGCGATTGCAACATCTGCCATCTCCTTCTTTGATAGTAAAGTTAAAAACAGCTGATTTAATTTCAACATTTCAATTTATTTCTGCTAAATGTAAACAACAGATCTAAAATAGGCTATATTAATTGAAATCAAAAATTAAAACTTCTTCAAATATAGAATAATGTTTAAACGGCTACTTAGGAATTTATTTATCTGATGGCTTTTAAAATCACAGCAATTTATTTATAAAAATTATCAAAAAGAAAAATAAAGCAACACTTTGATTCGATTGTTTGCATCGATTAGTATTCACCTTGAACTTTTGACGTTTTGCCATTTCACGTACATAATGCAACCCTGCAAAAATACCCCGCTCGCCTATACCCTGAATTTTACATCCTCCCGCTACCCTGTCAAACATTGCCATCACGCCATTCGACCTCTTACTTCCAGTGCTGTCGTTGACACTTCAATTGAAGTGTTTTGCTCCTTTTTTTATCAAAAACACTTCGCCACTACCCCTTTCATAAAATCACTTCACTTTTTCTTAGATACAAAATTTGTCTATTCTTTTTATGAGAATTCAGAAACATACTTTTTTGTATGCCCGAAGCCTGCCCTGACTGAAAAGTAATTTGTTTTTTCAATATATCAAGCGAACAAAGCAAAATTTCGAAAAACTTCACAGGAAACTTTTTGTAGAGATTTAAATTTGCCATCGACATAGCTTATAGACCAAAAAAAAGAAAGCAAAAATTTCGATTTCTTGTGTTTTTACTCTTTTGTCTATAACTGTTTAGGGTCAGAGATAGGTAAAGATACAGCAGAATATCATAAAAGTGGATAAAATTTCCATTAAAGCGCTTCATTATAAAATTTGTAGGTGAAAAATTGGCCGAAATATGGTCACTCGAACATATAATGCCTAAAATACTTAGAATCATTCAAAGAATACGTTAAATTTTTGGGTACATTTTAAAATTTTTAAAAAATTGGTCAAAAAAAAATTAAAAAAGTTCCAAAAAATTCTGAAAAAAATTCACACGTATTTCTTGGACTATTCTAAGCATTTTATGCTTAATACACTTTTTCATTGCTTTGAGTAAAAACCGTTTTTTCGACCGCATAAACAAAAATTTTTATGTTCGAGTGGCCAGCCATATTTCGGTAAATTTTTGACCTAAGAAATTTTTTATTTATTTTTTCATATTTTTTTAAAATATATTTTCAAATTTTGTTACGTGTAGCATAAAAATGAATGCATTGAATAAATAAAGTTGTGATTTTTGTGTTCACTTCGCTAATACTTCACTTTTTCAGAATTTTACTTCGCAACACTTCACTTTTTACTAAATTTCACTTCGCTCAAACTTTTCAAAACGACAGCACTGCTTACTTCTCCTCCTAACAGTTCTCCTTTGGTTTACCCCTATTACGAAAACGTCAAATATTTTTTGTGGTTGCCAGAGTTTTCTCCAATTTTAGCCATTGTTAGTGAACTTCTTTAGCTTATGTTCAAATATAAAATGTTTATAAAAATATTTTGCGATGGAATGACAAAACCTTTGATTACATTAATTGCTATAAATATACGAGACAACTTTGTATTTATTAATATTTCTGTGGTAGTCTCACCTTAAATCTTTTACAAGTAAGAACAGTTTCAAAATAGAAGTGTTATTTACGATTTTTTTTTTGCCGCTTAAGAGAATAAGTACCTGGAGACCGATCCCTGCTCGGTCAACAATCTAATCTTATTATTTTAGTCGATGTTTTTATTCATAGCTATTTTTTGTTATGAAACTTGTATCTTTTCACTTCTAACCGTCATGCTTTCAAAATGATAAATAAACCGATGAGAATAATAATAAGAAAAAACTCGGAAAGCATCGAATGGTATAGAAAAATATCAAAAACTCAATTTTTTTTTTTGGCGAAATAGAATGCCCTAAAATAAATAAATGGGATATGCCACGCACCCAAAATATTTTGTCTTTTATTTATTTGTATTTTATTTATTTATTGCAATATATTAGTACAATAAGAAAAATTCTTTTGCTGTACAACGTATTAAAGTGGCCAGTTACATATTATTGAATAAAGTTAATCAAATTAAATTATTGAAATTATTATTGAATTTGAGAAAACAAATTAAAAATAAATATATATTAAATAAAAAATTTAAAATAGCTTTACATTAAAATATAATAAAAAACACTAACGATATGACGATAGATGCTTGGATATCTTAAAATTAGATGGGGCTGAAATATCTTATCTTCGAAGGATCATAACTCGGAAAATAAGAATCCTATTGGAAAAATCTGAAAGGATATTTGGATAAGGAAGAGTGTAACTATCCGATGCTATTAATAAAAAAGAATTTCGCCTTTTCTTGTAGCTACGCTGTAAGACTGAACACAGCGTTTTCTTCAACTTTTATTTTGATAAAAAAGTGGGTGTGGCAATTATTAAACAAAGCCATCTTTTTGTTATGCTTTAGATACTCCTGATCCAGATTCGCATACCAAATTTCATCAAAATATGTTGTATCATTTGCGAGAAACAGCATTTAATGTGTTTTACTTGTATGGGAGGTTCCACGCGCACTTTCGATATTTTGCCTTCTTTCAAGTCGCAGGTGCCTAATAGCAAGTAGACTCCCTACAATTAAATTCAGAAAGATTGCTTTAGTAGTTTTCTTTTTATAGCGCAATATATTTTTGTGGGCGGTGCCACGCCCTTGAACGAGTTTTCCCAATATAATGGCATGTGACACATTAATACTTGTTTGAAGAGGTTACAGATCCTAAATTTTCATCAAAATTGTCGGAGTCGTTTTCGAGTAATATTGAATCAAAATTTTCAAGGGTTAAAAAGTGGGCGTGGTAATTACTCGATCCCGCCCACTTTTCGTTTGTTACAAGATATTATTAAGCAGTACCTTCATACCAAATTTCATTAAAATACCTTGCAACATTTGCGAGAAATAGCATTTTACGTATTTTGCTTGTATGGGAGGTTCCACGCGCAACGGCGATATTTTTCCGGCTTTCAGATCAGAGATGCCTTATAGCAAGTATGCTCCCCACGGTTAATTTTAGAATGATTACTTTATTAGTTTTCTTTTTATACCGTATTATATTTTTGTGGGCGGTGCCACGCCCTTCATCGAGTTTTCCCAATATAACGGCATATCACATATTAATACTTGTTTGCAGAGGTAAAATCTCCTAAATTTTCATTAAAATCGTTGGAGTCGTTTTCGAGTAATATTGAATCAAAATTTTCAAGCGTTAAAAAGTGGGCGTGACACTTCTTCAATCCCGCCCACTTTTTGTCTGTCACAAGGTATTATCAAGCAGTACCCGCCTACCAAATTTCATTTAAATACCTTGTATAGTTTGCGAGTTATGACAAATTCAAATTTAAAATTTAGGGCGGTGCCACGCCCCCTGGTGAGCATTTACAAAGTTCAAACCTAGCTCATTCTTCATTGTATGCTAATATCTAACACTGTTCCAAGTTTTATTAAAATCGCTGCACCCGTTTTCAAGAAAAAGTTTTGCCCGTTCCGAACAATCATACATAAGTACATACAATTTTGTCTCGTATAAGAAGAGAAGATATACAACCAAACATGATTAGTGTTTCAAATAAGCAATATAAATCGGTATTTTTATGAAATCAAAACGCCTTTTCTGAAAACATACAGTTTTTATGATTTCCCAATTAATAGCTGTGTTTTTGATGACAGGTTATGTATGTCTTCAGCACATTTATCAGTGTTAAATTAAGCTCATTTGTTGTTGCTTTCCCATACGTTTCTCAGAATGTGCTTTCACAAATATGGATAAACTGTCGTGAACAAGTCAGCTAATTGTAGGCGTTTTTTTTTTTTTTGTTCAGAGCAGATCCTGAGTTGTCAAAAAATAATTTGCATTTCTTTTTTAAATCAGAGCACAAAATTTGTGTTTTTTTTTTTTTTTTTTTTTTTCAGGGTAAAATCGGAGCGCGCTCTGTGAGCTTAGAAAGAATAAACCATGGTTCAATAACCATGGTAATTCAACCATGGAATAAACCGAGCGTTTAGAGTTAAAAGGGAGCACATCAAAATTGACAAATCAAACAAGAAAAATATTATAAATAAAATAAAAAAAATAATTTTTTTTTTTTTTTTTTAATTTTTGGAACAGATGATGATTTACATTATAAGCTACCAACAATGAAAATACATTGATAGTCGGAGCTTACTGTTCAGTGTTTTCGAGTAAAACAACAATACAAAAATACGCATAAATAAAAAAAGCAAAAAAATGTATCGGAAGGCTGGTTTGCGTTACTAGTTTCGAGACCCACCACAGGTCAAAATTGACTATAATAAGTCAATTCCTCATAAGACGCTTTGCCGACATCTTATAGAATTCTGCAAGCATCTTTATTTAACTTTTAGCATCGATATTATACTATTTTTGCATAGCGCTTCGTTTGCAAGGTTTTTTGCCGAGACAAAACGAAGTAGCAAGCGCATTCGTATGTTTATCAATTGGCTCTCTGAGATTTTCTAATTTTTTAGTTTTTGGAACAGATGATGATTTACATTATTAGCTACCAACAATGAAAATACATTGATAGTCGGAGCTTACTGTTCAGTAATTTTGAGTAAAGCAACAAAAAAAAACACAAAAAACAAGGCAAAAATACACATAAATAAAAGCAAAAAATTTTTGTGTTTTTATTGTTGTTTTACTCAAAAACACTGAACAGTAAGCTCCAACAATCAATGTATTTTCGTTGTTGGTAGCTAATGAAAAAAAATTAATTTCGGTTGTTTTGAAGCAAAATAAATTGAATTTAATTCATTCATTCAATCAAAATGTGCTGAAGTGTATTTCATAAATAAATCAGAGCGCTCCGAGCGTGCTCTGTTCTGATTGTACTCGACTTACTCTTGCTCTATCCAGAGCTCTGCTCTGAACAAAAAAGAAAAACGCCTTATTATCATAAAAACTATCTGTAAGCTGTAGAAAAGATTTTTAGGTCGTGGTGCAATTCGTAACCTTTTAAATAATAGCTGTGCTTTTGTGGACACATTATGTGGGCTTGTATAAATACATTTAGAGAAATGTATAAATAAATGTGTTAAGGACAAGCCTAGATAAAGAGTCCACAAAAATACAGCTAAAAAGTACAAGTAATATTTTTACAGTTTAAGGATCCATTTCACAATGACTAAGTGCCTATATAAATTTAACATGAGGTTTACTTATTATAGCTTAAAATACTTGAGAGTTAAAAATTTTAGTTTTTAAAGATATTAATTTAAAATATATGCAATTTTTTCATTTTATTGATGATAAAAAAAGTTTTTTGTTAATTCTTACTGTAGTATTTTCTTTTATTTTGAATTTATTGCATTAAAATTGTTTTAAAAGTAAAAAACAAAACCGAAAAGAATGATTTAATTAAATAGAAATAATTTTTTTCTTAAAAAACAATAATTAGGACTGCTGTACAAAAGAGTGTGATATTAAAAAGTAAAAGGTTTTTATAAGATACTGTAGTCATTAACGGCCCTTAGTAATGAAAACAAAGATTCAATTTTATCAAAAAGTAAAAAAAATAATACAGCTTTTTTAAGTTCATTTTTTTTACTATAAAAATTTTACCATTTCTTTTAACTTTTAAAAGCAGGAAATATGTGAAAAAATACTTTTCACACAAATTTGAAGACTTACTCCCACAAAACTCCGACTCTTCGTTTGGTTACATCTGGTATCACCAAAAATTATGATTTTCATGTGGTGAGTTCTCACCATAGAGTAGACTAGAGGCGAATGGTGGCCAGATTTTTTGGGATTCTATACGTTTCTATGAATTTTACAATATTTTCACTCACCACACGAAAATCGCCATTTTTGGTGATACCAGACCTAACCAAATAAAAAGTGGGAATTTTGTGGAAGAAAGTTTTAGAAAAATTATACTGATGTGATGAATTTGTGTGAAAAGTATTGTTACGAAATTTCCTGACTCTTATGACGATAATTTCAATCTCTTACTGTTTTCTGAGTTCGATCACTGGATTGTGTAGCAATCAAAAACACACACTTTATTTAGTTATAAAATGGTTTATTTACATAAATTACAAATGTTTACTTTCACACGGTACAATTGTATATTTCCAACTATTTATTACATTCAAAATCTAATATTACAATTAGCACTTTACTTTCACTGGCACTGTGTGTACAACCTTTTCGCTTTATTGCTTAAAATCAACTGTGTTCGGCTCTCATGAACAGCTCCTTTTATAGATGTATGAACGTTCTAGAATTGCATTAGCGAAACATCTGGCAACATCTCGTTAATTCCTTTTATTTACATCTCGAACTGTCAAGTACTTTCGTGACGTCACTGGTTTTATTGATATCTCGAACTGTCAAGTATTTTCGTGAAGTTTCTTTTCATTTGTTTGTTTATAGATTTATCGTCACACAGCCCTCCTCTTAAACTTGTTCATCCCGAACAAGAGATTCACTGTCGCCTCCACATGGCGTTAGTCTTTCAATGTGTACCACTTTTAATTTACCTTTGTTACCGGGGTATTTTTGGATTCGATACACAACATCGCTTATCCCTGTGACTATCCGACAAGGTCCCTCCCAGTGAGTCTGTAATTTAGGGGACAAGCCTCGTTTTCGTTGTGGGTTGTGTAGCTGCACTAAATGACCTTCTTTGAACCCTTCAGTAATTGCTCGCAGATCATATCGAGCTTTCATCTTGTCGCTAGCCAATTGAGTACCTCTCCTGATAAGCTCATGTATATCAGCCAGTTCTTCTCTTTTTCGCGACATGTAATCGTCAGCATGGGTCGTTTCTGAGACAACGCTTACTCCATACTTCAAATCCGCTGGAAGCCTTAAGTCCGTACCAAAAATGGCTTTTGCTGGCGTGACTGTAGTGGAATCGTGTATCGACGAACGATAAGCCATTAGAAACATTGGTAAACGCTCATCCCATTCTTTTTGTCCTTTGTCGACAACCTTTTTTAGATGCTTTTCTAGAGTACGGTTGAACCTTTCGACCATGCCATAGGACTGAGGATGCAATGCTGTGGTGCGTGTCTTCTGTATTCCAAGCATGTCACAAACCTTCTTAAAAAGTGCCGACTCAAAATTTCGTCCTTGGTCGGAATGCAACTCAAGTGGAGCTCCATATCGACAAATCCCATTCTTGATGAAAATGCAACTGTTTTTGCTTCTTGATTGGGAATGGGATATACTTCTAGCCACTTACTGAAGTAATCAATTACCACAAGGATGTATTTATTTCCTGCATTGCTGATTGGAAAAGGTCCAGCTATATCCATGGCAATCCTCTCAAAGGGAGCTCCAACGTTATACTGATGCATTTTCCCGCGAGTTCGTTGCCTGGGACCTTTAGCAATTGCACATTGGTCGCAACGGCGGATCCAGTCAGCAACTGTTTCTTGGCATCCTATCCAGTAAAACCGTTTCTTTATTTTCTTTGTGGTTTTTGTTATGCCCAGATGTCCATTGTAATAATCCTCGATTATTTCCTGAAATTTTGCCTTTGGAATAACCAGCAGTTTTGAGCGAATTTTACCATCCTCGCTTTCCCAGATTCGATATAGGCAACCATCATGCAACTCCAAACTTTGCCATTGCGCCCAGTAAGCTTTACAGATTTGGCTTTCACTTGAGATTTCTTGCCACGCCAGTTTCCTACCCAGCTCCTTATACTTAATTATAGTTGCCAAATCTGTATCACTGCGCTGGTCCCGTTGTATCTTCTCATTTGTCCACTTTTCTTCAGGCAAAACATTCAAAAACCGCACATCAATCGTTCCAGCCTTATTTTCCGTTCTCGAACAATGGCCGCATTCAATTTTACATGGACGACGGGAAAGTGCATCTGCATTTCCATGCTGGCTTCCTTTGCGATGTTCTATGGTGAAATCATAGCTCTGCAAGCGTTCTATCCACCGTGCGATTTGGCCGTCAGGATCCTTGAATTGAAGTAGCCACCTTAATGCCGCATGGTCTATCCTCAGGAGAAAGTGCTGTCCATACAAGTACTTATGGAAGTGTTTTACGCATTCCATTACAGCCAGTAACTCTCTTCGAAATACGCAATAAGTTTAGACAGAATTTTGCTGAAATATGCGACGACTTTTTCCTGTCCATTGATGACTTGGGACAAAACTCCTCCAATACCATAGCCACTCGCATCGGTGTCCAATACAAATTTTACGCCGGGCATTGGGTACACGAGTACTGGCGCTGTAGACAATAATTCTTTCAGTTTTTGGAACGTAGTTTCCTGTGTGCTACTCCATTCAAATTTCCGATTTTTCTGTGTCAGCTCATGTGGACTGCCTGCGACGTTTGCGAAACCAGGAACAAAACGTCTGTAGTAAGTGCATAGGCCCAGAAAACTTCGCAACTCATGAAGATTAAATGGTCGTGGCCAATTTTTGACAGCTTTTATTTAATCCTCATCTGTGTGTATTCCTTCTGACGTTACCTTGTGTCCTAGATTTTTGACTTCACGCTGGAAAGTGAGCTCTTTTTCGCTCTTAATTTTAGTCCAGCTGCCTCTAAGCGCTCAAACACTTCCTCCAGATTTTTCAAGTGGTCATCAAAATCTTTTCCCATGATGATTATGTCATCGAGATACACTATACAAGTCCTCCAATGTAGTCCTTTGAGAACTCGTTCCATTAACAGCTCGAACGTAGCTGGAGCGTTACAAAGACCAAACGGAATGACGTCAAACTGCCACAGATCATCCCCAATACTAAAGGCAGTTTTCTTTTTGCCTTTGTCATCTATTTCGACCTGCCAATATCCACTTTGTAAGTCCAATGTGGAAAACCATGTTGCTCCAGATAACGTATCCAGTGTATCATCGATCCTGGGTAACGGGTAGCTGTCTTTTTTGGTGACGTCATTCAATTTCCTCTAATCCACACAGAATCGCATACTTCCGTCCTTTTTCTTGACAAGTACGACTGGTGAACTCCACGGGCTTTCCGATGGTGCAATGACATTCTCTTGCGCCATTTCTTCTATAAGGCCCGTCACTTCTTCTCTCTTAGCGAGTGCTAGCCTCCTTGGAGGTTGACGAATTGGCTGAAAATTACCTGTATCAATGCGATGTTTAACCACTGATGTTCGGCCATTATTTTCTCCTTTGGATGCAAATATCCGCCGATGCTTTTGCAGAAACTTTTTTGCTTTATTTTTGTTCTGGGCAGCCAACTCCTTCGTCCATTCTTTCGTCAATACTTCCAAGGCCGACGCTTTTGTTAAAGTTGCATCTTCTGTGTCCTGCTGGTCATTTTCACAATTTATAACTGCCGTAACTTTCTCACAATACGCTATAAGTTCACCTTTTTGCATCCATTTTGGCTGATTTGTTGGATTCAAAATTCGTACCGGTATTTTGTTGTCCACTCTTTGTTTTACTATGGTCTTTCCAATTATCAGGTCTTTCTTTGATTTTTTTCTTATCTGCTTCCACTAACCACAGATGGCTTGTCCCACAGTCTTTACTTGTAGTAGCCCAAATAATTTCTTCGGTGTTGGGTTCAATTTGACAGCGCTCACTTATGTCGACTCTTGCAATTTTTAAATTTTGTCCACAGCCAATGTCCAAAGGCAACTCCACATTGGCATACCTTAACGTTTTTTTTTTAAGGTCCAAAGTGAACCCGTGTCGAATCATGAAGTCCACGCCAATGATAACCTCATCGGTGATGTTTGCAACAATAAAATCATGTTCCACAGTTTTGTTGCCGATAAGAATACTCGCTGTAACTTTTCCTACTATTTGTGCAATTTCTCCTGTCGCTGTTCTCAATTGGATCCCATTTAATGGCGTAACTCTTCGTGCGGCAGAGCTTCGAAACTAAGATTATGGGGCAATCATAAGTGGGAGTCAGCTCACGCCCCTTTGTACTGACTCTCTCGTTCACCTTATTTTCAATTTTTCTTCTTGGTGAACGTGATGCAGCTCGTTTGTGACGTGATCGGCAGTCACGTGCCATGTGTCCCTGCTTACCACAATTATGGTACATTCCACTGAAGCTACTGCTGGCAAACGATGAATTTTTATTTTCAGCCTCCACCTCCATCCGACGAGTTTTCAATGTTGGGCGGCATGTCAATGCAATCGTCTCTTGAGTGAGGGCAACCGTTACTGTTTCATTAAATGTTGCCTTCGGGCTCCTCATTGTCTCGCGTTTTGTCTCAGAGTCACGTATGCCGTCAATAAACGCCTCTATTTTAAATTTTTCTGATACGACACTTAACTCGTCAGGATAGGAAAGGTGTGCCAATCGTTCAATATCCGCAGCATACTCCTGCAAGGACTCACCACATTTCTGGATACGACTTTTCAACTCCTGTCTGTGAATCTGTTTCATGTGGTCACTGCCATATTTATTTATTTATTTATTTAATTCTTTATTAAGTCTATGAACATAAATTCTTACAGACTAGAAAATAATTACAATACAATTTGAAATATACGATTTAAAGTAGATCTCATTTCATTATTTGATAAAGAAAAATCTAAATTACAATTACGACTTATATTATTAAACATTCTTAGTGATCTAACAATAGGAGCATTGGCAGCATAGTTTGTACGAACAGTACTTAAATAAAAAGGTTCTGTATTCTTAAGAGCTCTTTGAGTAACATTAAAATGTATCAAATTAAGCAATTCTGGGCAATCAATACTACCAGACACTATGTCAAACAAAAAAAGTAACGACAAGACATTTCTCCTGTTTTCCAACGTTTTCAAACCAATCAAAAGGCAACGAGCATTATATGACGGGATCTCAAGGAAATTAACAGTACGCAACGCAAATCTTGTAAATGATTTCTGTACTCTCTCAAGTCAAAAATTATGACACTCATAATATGGATTCCATATAACCGAAGCGTATTCTAACCTCGAACGAACAAGACTATTGAATAGAGTTAATTCTATTCACTAGTCTTACGATTTGTATTTTACAAATGAAATTGAGTTTGGAAATTACGTTTCGGCATAAGCAAGAGTGCGTTCACATTGCCGAATTTTTAGCGACTTTTATTTGCTAAGCGCACGTACTTTAGAGCCTGGACACATAGCAGACAAAATAGTTGCGCAACCATCTTGTCTTGATCGTGTTTGTGGATCAAATCGCTCGTGTGGTCGCTCTCATATGCCGCAATGTAGAATCGGATTTATTAATTGAAAATAAAATTCACAGATTGTTTTCTTTTTTTATTTCTTTCAAACAATTAAACAAATTTGTTAATTTTTACACAAGAAAAGACTAGCTAACTTAGATAAATAAAATTTTTATTTTATCAAAGTTTTTTAAAGGGAAACTCGTGATAGATCTGTATCTTGTTTGTATTTTAGGTACTAGCAAATGCTTGTTAGCATTATTTTGTTACAATTTGAGAATATGATTATATTATATTCTACCTTCATATATTCGCCAGTATATGCCTAGTAATATGGTTCATAATTTGCACAGACCATTATGTGGCGCACAGCATCATAATCCATATCATATGGTGTGTCATCAGTACTTGGTTGATGTATTCACCTAAAGAATTAAAGCTCACCTAGTTAAAATTTGGTAGATCTTTGTAGCTTCGCACCCATTTTTGAGAATTTTGAATTTTAATATGGAGATTTCCATATAAAATGTCATGTTTTTGTCCAGAATCAACATAATAACCCTTAAATAAAGAAGGTGACATTCAGGTTATATGTAGAAGCAGCTACAGTAGTTCCATACATTTTTCCAAAGTTATATTTATGTTTTTTATTTATATTTAAAATTATATTTATAAAGAATTAAGCTTACTTACATACATAATTATATATTTGTTTTTTAAATACATATCTACGCATACATATGTCCATATATATCTTGGTTTATCAAATGAAGCACTATTTTATTTAAGTTATGTAGCTCTAAGAGAATCTTTTCTGGTGATCTTTCAAAATGCGTGAAATCATATGAAGCACTTTGGAATGTCCAATGTATATTTCATTAAAAAACAAACTTAGTTATAAATTTATGATCAAACTCCTTTGTTATGATGCATCTTCATGTAAACAGACTGGGATTCTATTCGTTTGGTTTTGTAAACAAATATGAAATTAAATCTAGATAACATCTGTCATACACATACAAACCAATACCTTTTGTTGAAGAGGATCATTATGAGGATTATTAGGATTATTATGATGATAGTTTTAATAATTGATAAGTTTCAAATTTTCAAATGTTTGAAAAAGTTTGAAGTTTTCAATTTGAAAAAGTTTGAAAAATTTTGGAGTTTCAAGTTTCAATTTGAAAAGTTTGAAGTTTGAAGTTTTCAATTTGAAAAAAGTTTGAAAAATTTTAAGTTTTCAATTTGAAAAAAGTTTGAAAAAGTATTTAAAGGATGCAAGAATGAATTCAATATCAGCATACTTTTTACCTTCAATTGTATAACATCATGAATCCAAAAATTTTAAAAGATCTTATCAAAACTCGAATTTGAAATAAAATTGAAAGAAACAGCAAATGATGATTTCTTAGAGAAAACTTTAAAGCCAATAACAAAACCATTCAAAGAATTATATAATGCGTCTAATGAAAACCTAATAGAAAATAAAAAGATTGGAAACAACTTTAATCGAGATTATGATGGGAATTATTATGACGATAATGCTAGGAGTTCACCAACTAAAAAAAGCAAACTAGATTTTGAGAAGTTTGACGACAAGAAACAAGAGAACTGTTCATCTAATGAAGAAGATATTGATGAAGACGCCGAAAGTGAAAACAGTAAAGCCTATAAAAGTCAAAATAGTGAAGATGTTGAAAGTGAAAATAGTCAAGCTTTTGAAAGCGGAAATAGTATGGAGCTTGAAAGAGAAAATTTTTCCGTTTATAAGGACTTGAGTTGTTTAATAAAGTCAACTGATTTCGATGTTTTGTATGGACCTAAAAAACAATTGGACGGAAATTTGAAATTAGGAAACATTAATTGTAAAATAAATAATGAGAAAATTATGTTTCCTAATCACAAAAGTTGGTTTCTAAGCCCTGGACTACATCAATTATTATTTTTAAAGAAGCCTAATCCAAATATCTATAATGATGATGATAAAATAATATATAAGGCTATTTTAGAACAATCAAATGTTCATAAAGTTGGATTTGTACCTAATGGCCGTATTAGGGGTCCAAATTTATATTATTAAATATTTATTTACTTTAAGAATTTTTTCTAGTTTCAAAGGAACAGCTATACCAAATATCAATAAATAACACAAACAACAATTATGATATATCAATACGTATTAACACACAAACAAAACTGGCAAAAGTCGGCTTCGCAGCCGGGCAAGGCTGGTGCAGTGGTAACGACTTCTGCTACCAACCGGGAGGTCCTTAGTTCAACTCCCTCCCAGGCCAAAAACACAAAAAGTTTTCAAACTTGCAATTTTTCAATTATAATTAGTTCAGTGAAATAAATATAATTATAATTACAACAAAAATAGTCTGATGAGTCTTTGTGGCGAAAGATAAAACATATGTCACTATAGCCGTGTTTTTAATCCGTTCCTTGATTTGCCATAATTATGTGTTAGAAAATGCATTGATAGATTTATATGTAAATCGATCTTTGCAAATATATGACTAAAAATTCAATTAAAAAAATCAATTTTCAATATTTATTTACTAAAAACCCTAGATCTAGTTATAAATTCGGAGGCAACGTACTAATGCAATCAAATCAGCATAAATCTAATAATTTTGATGATTGGAATGCTCCAACTGAACTGGCGGATAGATCAGGAAACAAACAAAAACTTAGGAAAATATCTACATATAGCGATATGTACGGAGATAACATGAAAATACAATTAAATGAGCGCAAGCCTAAGTGTGATGACTGGGAGGATTCAAATGAATTGGAGGATAGATCGAGAGATAATCAGCAATTAAGGGAAAAATCTGCATCTAGTGATATATATTGTATAAAGATTATATACAAATGCAAATAAATGAGTGCCAGCCTAATTATGATGACTGGGAAGACCCTAATGAATTGGTTAACAGACCGCGACATTTATTTAATAACATTCGGATGCAAAAATCATATTACCGAAATAGTTTTAATAATTGATGAATTGCGTGAACCTGGATAAAAATACATTCAGTAGGTCAAAGCAAAAGTCGTACACCAAACAAAATATTTTTCAATGCCCCAAAACTAAGTTCGCAAAAATAATTTAAGAAATTTGAAGCACATTTTTAAATAGCCTATTTAATCCTTCAATTTTAACAAAAAACTAAACTTGATATTTTCCGTTATTTTGGAAAATAAATAAAAAGTTATAGAAATCAAGCATATTCAGTGCCAATGCCAAAGTCGTACACCTTAACAAAATTACAATTTTTAAATGAGTTCAGTAATTAGTGTACATTATTTTGTTTTTATATGTCATGTTTAGTTCTTTTGGCATCCTTTGAATTAATTTTTCACAATAGCTCGGATAAATTTTTTCCCATTTTCCATGAATACCCTTTTCAGTTCAGTTTTTGAAGAAATATTGTGCTGGCGAACTTTTGCGTCCAGATAATTCCACAAGATTTTAATAGCATTTATATCTGGAGCTTGCGTCAGTGTTACGAATACATTGGGACAGTTGTATTGAATCCATGATCTCATATTATAAGAAATATGTTTGAAATCATTATCTTATTAAAAGTACCTATTACTACATTGACCAAGTTTATTCTTATATTGCAATAAATTTAGTCTCTAAATGTTCAAATACATCCTATGATCCTTAGTACTATCAACAAAATGGAGTATTCCAGGCCCAGCTGCTGAAAAAGAGCCCCAAACCATTAGTGAACCACCGTCATGTTTTACATATGGTTTAAGGTTATTCGAACAAGGTGCTTCAGTTGGTTTTCTCCATATGTATGGTCTGACGTCTGATCAAAATGTATTAATCTTTCTTTCATTCAAGAAGAGGACATTTTTCCAAAAGAAAATATCTTTATGGCAGTGAGTTTTAGCAAACAGCAACCGAGCCTCTTGATGCTTCTTCTTTATTTAAGAAAAACGTAAGACCAAATGTAAAACATGAAGGTGGTTCACTAATGGTTTAACGCTCTTTTCAGCAGCTGGGCCTAGAATACTCCGTTTTGTTGATGAAAGTAAGGATCATAAGATTTATTTGAACATTTTAAGACTAAATTTACTGCAATTTAAGAATAAACTTGGTCAATGTAGTGATATGTATTTTTACCAAGAAAACGATCTCAATCAAATTCCTTATAATATGAGATCATGGATTCAATAGAACTGTCCCAATATATTCGCAACACTGGCGCAGGGTTCAGATATAAATGCTATTAAAATCTTGTGGAAGTATCTGGACGCAAAAGTTCGCCAGCACAATATTTCTTCAAAAACTGAACTGAAAAGGGTATTCATAGAAAAATGGGAAAAAATTTATCCGAGCTATTGTGAAAAACCAATTCAAAGGATGCCAAAAGGACTAAACATGATAAATAAAAACAAAATAATGAACGCTAATTACTGAACTCATGTAAAAATTGTAATTTTGTTAAGGTGTACGACTTTGGCTTTGGTACTGAATATGCTTGATTTCTGTTTTATTTTCAAAAATAACGGAAAATTTTAAGTTTGGTTTTTTGTTAAAATTGAAGGATTAAATAGGCTATTTAAAAATGTACTTCAAATATCTTAAATTATATTAGCGTACTAAGTTTTGGGGCTTTGAAAAATAGTTTGTTTGGTGTATGACTTTGGCTTTGACCTACTGTATATGGATGATCAATTGATTGATTGATTGATTGATTGACTGATTGAATCTTCAATACGCTTTTGGAAAGAAATAAACAAATCTTTAAACAAATTGTATTACTCCTAAGACAATTTTTGTTTATGAAATATCAAAAAGCTATTAAAAAAATACGAAGAAAGAAAACTTTACTTTTGTTCTTATTTAATATATGTAGGGGAGATGTGTGTACCTTGGTCCGAGTGTACCTCGGTCCAAGTGTTGGTTGCCACTCAACAGTTGCACGTGTACGATAATGTTCTTCTATGGAATTTTCCACTCATACCACTGACTCATATTAGTTGACTTGAGACCGTCAAGCTGCATGCGTGTATAAAAAGCAACGGAAAAAGTGTTTTTTGTGTGTAAAAATTTGTTTTTGGAGTAAACTACGAAACGTTTTTTGAGAAACTTACTTGAAATATTTCAGTTTTACAACATCAGGAAGGAAGTTTAGTTATTGTTTTAAGCTTTATGTGTGTTTAAGTAGTATTTTCATTAATATATGTTATGGGTGCTGACAGTTTTTAAAACATGCTGTCTGTGTGTACCTTGGACCTATGCTTATTGACCAGGAAGCCTTTTTCGACGGGCAACCAGGAAGCCATAATCGCCTCTCAATATAATAATATTATTATTATTTACGTGATAAATATATTTATTTTCAACCATTTTTGTTTAATTAATTGTTTTTTATTAAATGCACCTTTTTGTGTTATAATTTTTGTTTATGATAAATTTTTTTTTTTTATTGAAAAAAATGTTACTTTTGATTACGTAATAAATGGTTCTTTTATAATTAATTACCTAAATACAATGTATTTTCTTTTATTTTTAATAGTCCAAGGTACACTTGCATGGTGTACCTTGGACCGTTTGAGATTGCAACGGAAAAAGTAATATTTCTACTCAATGGCTAGACATAGAAATATCATTGTCACGTCACTTGATGCTGCAAGCATTGAAGAAATATAACTTAATCAAAAAACTAAAGAAACTTTTTTGGAAAATCCAGCACATTGAAAAAACTGAAAAGCGGACCAAGGTGCACACATCTCTCCTACGTAGGTCAAGAACTTGCAAAATTTCAAGTTCAGACACATACTGGATACAAATTATGAATTAAAGAGTCTATTGTTTGATTGTTTATTTAGACTGAAATTTAATACTTAATATACTGAAGCTGCCAATATTATACGTATATTTTAGCTTCAACAAAGCAAGAGGGAAAAATATGATCAATAAACAAATTGCAGCATACGACATACATACACACACACATATTTGCATATCGAAAATTGGTTGACACATGAAATATGTGATCCACTGAGATATACAAATAACAAGTCTTATCATGATAAGTTTTAAAATGTTCACCCAGTCTGAAGTTTCTGATAACCTGATACATTAATTTCAAATTCATATCAAAATTCTGGTCTGGGGGAGGGGGTATGAATTTGATCATTTTAACCTTTGTTGGATTGTCAAGGATTCTATAACAGTTGATCGAAAAAAATATTATAAGTATATAATAGTGTAAGTAATATGCATAATCTATTTTTGCATATAAAAACATGAAAATTCGTATATTCGCCAGAAAGCATAGTGTTAATACCTAATAATATGAGCCATCGCTAGCAGTAATTATAAGTTTAAGAAATACCACCATGATCTACTAAGGTATATGTTCCCTAAAACCCCATTAGGATATAAACCAACAATAAACAATTACTGACAAAATAACAATAACAAACAAAAAAAAAAAAAAAACAAAAGAAACAACAACAACAAAAAAAAACCAAAAAAAAACAAAAGAAACAACAACAACAAAAAATGACTTATAAAAAATATCTCAAAAAAAGAAACTAGGATGAAAATTCTGTCTCTTACAGGAGCAATTCTGCCACGATGTACTAGGAAGGGGGTAAATTCTGCCTAGGTGTATGAGAATGGCGCACATCCTGACGCAATTCTGCCAAGATGTACTAGGAAGGGGGAAAATTCTGCCTAGGTGTATGAGAATGGCGCACATCCTGGCGCAATTCTGCCAAGATGTACTAGGAATGGGAAAAATTCTGCCGCAATGCACTAGGAAGGGGGAAAATTCTGCCAGGGGCCTCTTGCAGGAGTGTCCTCGAACGCAGGAATACACCCTACTCCCCGGATACCCGTCTCTAAGGAAATGAGTCGCGGTGCTGAAATCAGCAGTTTAAATAAAACTTTGTTGAACTCAAAAAATCATTTTGCCTGGCGCTTCTTTGACTCAAAGTTAAACTTTTTCATATTTTTGACCTAGGTTGTGCCGGCCAATTTTTTTTTCGACATTTTTCAGTTTTTTAATACAATTTCGATCGGAAAAACGGGAAGTGTATTGGCAAAAAATGCAGAGAAACGTTTCAAATAAAATGGATTCGGGCATGAGAAACGTTTCCTTTTGTATATGGAAACGAGTATGATAAACAGGTTTGGGAAACAGTTCCATTTGTTTACGAAAACGTTTCCATGAGAAGCGGTGCAGATGCCGATCATGAATTAATCTTTCAAAGCTGTCACCTGTTATTTTCCTAGTTATTTTCCAAAATAAGTTGAATTTTTTACCCTACACTCAGGGTATATTCACTTTGTCCTTCCGTTTGTAACGCAGAGAAGGAGGCATAGCAGGTATGGAAAAGTATAAATATTCTTAATCAACATCACCTTCTGAGTCAATATAGCCATAAGGTAATGCAATTAAATTTCGCATATATACTAGGAATAGTAAATGAAAGCTTTGAGCAAAAACAGAGTTAGGGTCACCAACAGTTTTTTTTTTTTAATAATTTGGCTTAAAAGATATATTTTAATACGATAAATTTTTCGTTTTAACTTATCGACGCGGGCAAAGCCGAATACTTATTAGATGGATGTGTACAAATAAAATGGTACTAAGACTTAACAGGAGCGTAATATACCGTTCAGCCAGTCAACCAGCCAGCCAACTGGGCACGACCATCATCTAGAAAACAACAACCAATCCCAGTCCGTAACTGTTGTGGCTTCTGCATATTACTACACTCTGGGAAAAATTAGTTTGTAAAATCAATTATTTTACTTTTGATTCAATGTCGCAAATTTCTATGTTAAAATTTGTAAAATCAAAGATTTTCTTATTTGGTATCAAAAAGAAAAAAAAGATTATCAACAAACGTCACAAATTTCGATGGAATTTTCTACTTTTTTTCTGTATTTACACTGTCGCCATATTGTCGCCGCTCGAATAAAGAAGACGAAAAACTGTATTTGGTTTTACTTTTCGGTTTGTTGCAGTCATTTGTATTTTTGTGTGGATTACCCCTGCGGGTAAGGGGATAGAATATGCCCGAGGTAAGCATGCCTGTCGTATAAGGCGACTAAAAGCGGGTGACCAGCCAGGGTGTGGAAGGATGTAGCGTTGGACAGCGTTGCGCCTCGAAAGAAAAACCCACAAGTCCCGTAACTGGCACTGACAAGGCGAGTCGATGCCGCCTTAAAATAAGGATCTTGTCGAAATCCTGAAGCGTCTGACCCAAAGTGGACGGCTCCCAGGTCAGCGTCTGTTCCAGATTGGGCGGCTGAAATTGAAAATGAATTTGGCCACTATAGTTGCAGCGCTTGCCGGATCCAGCTTTAAGCTTATAACTTACTGTGAGGGGCGTTGCAGTGAAGATTATACTAATGAAGCATGGATTGAAAAAAGATGGAAAACAACTCTCCAAGTGGTACCCACCAGAGTGTTGTTAATCCACCTGCCTCGGCAGCATGCACATCGGATTTGGAGGTGCAAGAAACATGCATAGTTAGGAATGATTCTCCTATAACTGGAACCAATATGGTTCGTTAAAATTCTAAAATCCTTTCGATGAAAACTCGAACACGCATCGGCTCTTGGAATGTCCGAACTCTTAATGAACCAGGCAAAATACACCAAGCAGTAAGAGAACTCCACAAATTCAACCTTGAGATATTGGGATTAAGCGAGTGTAGATGGAACGGTGCCAGCGAATATGTACTTCCTGACGGCGAAAAATTTATATACTCAGGTAGAGCGCAAAATTACATCCACAGGGAAGGAGTTGGATTTTTGTTAAGTAAAACTGCAGTAAAAACAGTTTGGCCTTATGCTCCTCCTAGTAGTTAAAGGAGAATACATACATACAAACCCATCTTAGGAAATTCATTTTATTATTCTAGCTGGAGCAGTATACCCGAAACCTTGAAAAGAACATTTTTTTTATGATATTTTATAAAATTAACAATTGTAGTTCCTTACGCATTTTTAGGTCTAGTTTTCACGTAATGAACGGTTTTTTCGCAAGAAAGTTGAGAATTAGAAGTGATAATGTTATCATAAGATGCCGGTGAAACCTATCCACCAGAAGTTGCAGACATATCTTAAATAGAAATTAGCGTCAATTGGTCGTCTTGGATGGATTTCAAAAGTATAAAAAAAACTCAATTGTCAATTGGTCATCCTTGGATGGATTTCAAAAGTATAAAAAAAACTTTTTGTAGAAACAAGATCTTGTTGCTTTACGTATGGTTAATTTGCATTTTTGACTGTAAAATAGTATAAAACTAGTAAGGGTGCAACCTTTGGCCTGGACAAACATTAAATACCCTACACTGCAGTATTTTGAAAATTTTGCTCATATGGCCACGCCCTCTTGTCCGAGTTCACCCAGTTTTTGCTCAGATCTTGCACTTACTGTTCTCAGTGTCTGAGTTAAATTTGGTTGGATTATCTAAAAAAACGTTTTCAGTATAGCGTTTTGAAGCTTTTGCTTATATGGGAAGTGCCACGCCCTCTTGCCCGAGTTCGTCTAGCTTTGGCTCAGAGCGTTTGTGTGAAATTAAGTTGGATTATCTCAAAAAACTCTTTCAGTATAGCATTTTCAAACTTTTGCTTATAAGGGAGGTGCCACGCCCTCTTGTCCGAATTCGCCCAGTTTTTGCTCAGAGCTTGCATTCATAGTTCTTAGTGTCTGAGTAAAATTTAGTTCCATTGTCTTAAAAAGCGCTTTCAGTATAGCGTTTTAAAGCTTTTGCTTATATGGGAGGTGTCACGCCCTCTTGTCCGAATTCACCCAGCTTTTGTTAAGAGCTTGCGCTTACAATTTTTAGTATTCATGTGTATTTTGGTTACATTGTCGTGAAAAATATTCCTAAAGTTGCATTTTGAATATATTTTTTGTATGGGCGGTATGCGTGTCCGTTGACCGATTTCGCTCATTTTCAATCCCACAAGCTAACTTTGACGACGGAGGCAGTGTACCAAATTAATTGAATTATCTTGCTCAGTTTTCCCAAAAAATGTATTTCCACACACAGCCAACCAGCCACTTAACCAGCCAGACAGATGGACATGGCTATATCGACTCAGGATATAGTAGGGTATAAAAATAAAACTTTTAAAAGTAGAACAGTATAACAATTATTTTAGAAGAGAACCAAAATACAGGGTGTAAGGTTCCTGGGACTATTCTGAACAACTTTTGTTAGTTCCATTTTTCAAATTTCGCAAAACTGACGGAGATTAGCCATCGGAAGATCGGGATATAGTTTTACAAAATCCGGTATGAGTTCGGAACCCCTTGACAAATTTTAATGATATAGGTGTCATATGAAAAGTACTTTAACTGGCTACAAAATTAGTATGCAGAAGTTTAAAATCCGAGCCATAATTTTCCAGATATGGCGAATTTTCGGTGCTATTGTAATGTTTTGGCAAATTGCATCGAAATTTCTCTGGTTTACTTTTTTGTGTTCCTATAAAAAATATGCTTATGAAGGAAATCAGATACAAAATACATATCAAATGAAAGGAAATAAAATGGTCTTTCATAATTTGTTTCTAAAACTATGTGTAAACAAAACTGTTTTTGAAAAAAGAGTACTTTAAGAAAAAACTGGTAAAAATTTTCGAAAATTTGCCATTTCTCGAAAACCATGACTCGGGCTTAAAATTTTCGTAATTTTGTAGCCGATTAAAATATCTTTCATATGACACCAATATTAATAAAATCCATCAAGGGGTTCGATTTTCCAGTTCCGGTTTTCATAAAGCTATATCCCAATCTTTCGATGGCTATTTCTCCGTCAGTTTTGCGAATTTCGAAAAACGGAACTTGGAAAATTTGTTCAGAATAGTCCCAGGAATCTTACATTTTCCGGTGTTCTACCGAATCCCAAGCACCCTGTATGTAGAAATGTGATTGGATCTAACGCGAATGTTTTTTAAATCAAAAGGAAATTTTATTTTATTTCAATAATAATCATATTCAATTTAATCGCAACAAATTAAAAGTTTTTAACATCAATTAAAATAATTTCGACTTTGGAGCTAAATCGTTGCTGATTTACATTGAATCAAATGCGAAAGTTGACGTTTTTTCCCTGAGTGTAGCGTTGTTGTATTTGTTATTGCTTTTTACATTTTAGTTGTTGCAGTTATTGATTTTTGTTGCTGTTGTTGTTGCTCAATATTGTTGTATACAAGCCACATTTTAAGCAGGCATTCTCAGGATGAGAACTAAAGCAATAGCAAAATTTCTAGATACAGGGCGGAAGATGATAATGAAGATGCAGTGAGCACCCGAAAGGCAATCAAGAACTATGAGGCACACCGCGTTCATAAATAATCGTACATACATACATATTATATATGTACGTATGAATACACAAAACTGCATCTTTACATCCATCCGGAATAAGAGTGTATTTGAAAAATGATTGTGCCCACCCCCCAAACATCGGCATAAGTAACAGTTTTATCCCTTGCATAGAAACTCTTGGAATGAATAATTCCGGGTTATCGTCAATTTTTTTTTTTAGTTTTTCTGTCCAGAAATTATTGTGGAATCCAAACAAGCAAGAAAGGTTATTTCACAAGAGTAAGACTAATAGGGCTATTCTGGCGTCAGTATTAGAGCTGTAAAACAGCTCACCACAGTCTTCACCGCTACGAAAGTAGTAACGAAGATGTTTTGGTATTCTGGTTGCATTTAGAAAGCTCTTTTCCGTCTTTATGAATACGACTTTTAATACCTGCTACGTAGGAGGTCTTTGAGATCTTAAAGCTATTAGTTTCTTGCTGTCAGATTTTTATTATGTGAAAAGTGAAGAATTATGAAAAATTTTATTTTATTGCTTGTTTATAATTTTTTATCATAAAACAGCTGGGCTTAATGTTAGATTATCGACTGTTAATATTTTCTTTTTAAACCTAATTTGGCTTATTAAGCTTTTAATTTTAAGAAAGAATATATAATCAAAAATGTCTGGTCGGATCTACTTTCGGAGATATAGCCATCGAAAGATCGGAATATAGCTTTAATAAAAACCGGTATAAGTTCGGAACCCCTGGCTGGATTTTGATAATATTAGTGTCATATGAAAGGTATTTTAACACACTACAAAATTGTTGTACAATAATTTTAAATCCGAGTCAACATTTTCGAAATATGGCGTATTTTTAAAAATTTTGACCAGTTTTTTTATTTTTAAAGCACTATTTTTCCAAAAAATTTCTAATTAACCTATAGTTTTTGTAACAAATTATGGAATCCTAATCAATTTCATTCGATTTGATATGCAATTTATACCTCATTTCCATCATTAGCACATTTTTTATAGGAAAACAAAAAAGTAAGCCACAGAAATTTTCATGAACAACAACAACATCGGAAATTTGGAATTTTGCTAGCAAACTAGGTGATGGATATATTATAGACTGATCCGCGGCCGAAGACCGTCGTGAAGTGGATTTTTGGGAGTCTTAAATCCGGAGCTGCGGCCGAAGCCGCCCACTTACCCCTACTCTTATGCCAAATTACTGTGGGAAAAAAAATCGGCCCAAATTTCAGAAAAGTCATAATATCTCGAAAACTACGAGCCAGATTTAGAAAATTTTGTGTTCAGTTTTGTAGCTTATTAAATTACCTTTCATATGCCGTTTTTGTTAATAAGACATTTTTGGAAAAATAGTGCATTAAAAACAAAAAAAATTGGTAAAAATTTTTGAAAATTCGCCATATCTCCAAAACCATGACTCGGATTTAAAACTTTCGCATATTGTTTTTATAGCCAGTTAAAATACCTTTCATATGACACCAATATTATTAAAATCCATTAAGGGATTCTGAACTTTTACCGGTTTTCATAAAAGCTATATCCCGATCTTCCGATGGCTATATCTCCGAAAGTAGATTTGAGCAGAACTTTCTGTTGCTGTTGTTGCAATTAATTTTGAGCCAAAAAAATATAAAAAAAACAACAACAGTTTTTAAAGTAAAATTCTTGCCTAAGATTTGGCAGTTGTTAAATTTTTGTTTGTGTAAGTGATAATGATAAATGGGAAAACAAAATTATAACTATTTTGGTTTAATATTTGTTCTAATAGTTACAAAATAAAAGAAAAGTTTGTGTAAAAACATGTAGCAACAATTTCTGCACAATATTATATGGCGGCGAGCAAGAACTTATTTTGTATGTCAAAATAAAAAATGGAACCCGGCATCTTGCCTTGCTATCTGTCAAAAGTCTAGAATCAAAACAAAGAATTTTGACATTTTCGTAGTTTAAGAAGAAGCAGCATTTGTTATCGCTGCAACCAGAGCAATTCAATCATGTTATTTTGCAGAATTTGACAAGTTCACCACGAAAGCTTTTGTGTGGTGAATTAATGAGCTTTTTCTAAAAGATTTCTGCGCCAGAATACCGAATGTCTTCGGGAATCTTAGAAAGTAATTCTGACATGTATTCAGAAAGACTTTCTGCTGTCTTAGCCATAATAGCCCTATAAATAGTGAGAAAAACTATTCGCACATTCTATGAGGCATAGCACTAGCCTTTTATACATATGCGGCATTTGCCTTCTTTCCAGTGCATGTAATTTATCTATGCCTTTAACGTTTCTAAAGAGCCGTCCACACGTACAGTTTTACCTTAAGATTACCTGCGCAAACTGGTTTGTGCAGGTAAGTCTGTACGTGTAGACTAGGGATGCCAATTTTCGGGCATTTTGACGATCCCGGGATTTCAGGATTATAAAATTGCAATCCCGGGACCCCGGGTTTTTTCGGGATTAGGTATGACTTATTAAAATGTTCAATTCATATTAAACAGTCAATCGTTTTAATTTAAATGTTCATTTTATTAATAAAAATTAACAAGAAATTATAAAAAAAAACAAAAATAAAAATTTAATTTGCAAATAATTCATAAACTTAAACTATATTTATATATTATACATATTATATCGATACCTTAGAGCGCTATAGTCCTATCTCCATTTTTCCAATTGTTGGGAAATGCAAAAAGAAGATTTCAAACTGTGGTTATTTCGGATTGGCTGCTATTTTGGTATAAGGATGTATGCAATATTTTTACCTGTAGTATGTTTTAACATAATTTATTATTTTTAACCAATTTTATTAAGTTTTAACGAAATCCCAGCCAATATACAGTATGACATTACTTTTGGCCCTATAAAGAATTCCACTACTATTGAAAAAAATGACGTATATAGTAAATTTTATGAATTTTTTCCACTAAAATGTCGTAAAAAGTCATAAAACGCGTAGATAACACGAAAAAACGAATTATTTTTTTTTTTTTTTTTTGGAATTTTTGGTTCCGACAAACAAGAGTGGAGCCTTGGGTGTAACCAAATTTGTTCACTAAAATGTCGCAAAAAGTCATGAAACGCTAAGAAAACGCGAAAAAACAAAGAATTTTTTTTTTAAATGTGACTTATTTGAATATTCAGTGGAGATAGGACAGTAGCGCTCTTGAAAAAATTACAGTTTGGAGATAGGATTTTTTTTAATTTTCGAATATTTTGGTGTTTTAGTGGTATTTTGACATCACACAGTTTTTCACACGGTAAAGAAGCCCACAATGTTGCCATAACTGCAAAAAACTCAAAATCGCAAAAAGTGGAGATAGGACTATAGCGCTCTAAGGTATCGATATATATTATATATGGGGTATTCCATTGAGACTCATTGTACATTTTGCTATAGATTATGGCAACACTTTAGTCATTTCTAAGTTATTTTAAGCTCTAATACTATGTTTACACCAAAGATTTAGCTATGAAGATATAATTAAATCTCTTTGCTAAATCCTACCCGTTTACACCGGCCGAAAGAGATTTATTTTTGACATCAAACGTCAATTGGTAGAAGACATTTGTTTTTATTTGTATTTTGTTTATAAAAAAAATAAAAATAATTTTAAGTCATCCAAATTAGCAACTTCTTTGAATCTGTATTGGAATGATTAGATTACTCAAATTTCGACTAGCCGCATACCATAATTTCTGCATTTCGTGACAAAGCATTGGTTGGAAGTTGGAACGCGATGAAAATACAGAAACGAGTGTATGGACATTCCCTCTTCATCTGTGATGATGCTCTTCAGATAGAAACTACGCTTTGTCTGGTTCATGGAATAAAACTGCATCTTTGGTATTCAGCTGTTGGGAACTAGATTCGGATATGTAGCCATGGGGGGATTCAGATATGAAGAAAAAAAACCAGAATAAGCTGGGAGCACCGGAATGGATTTTAAAAATGTTGGTGACATGAAAGGAATTTTAAAAAGCTATTGTGTGTAAAAGATTTTAATAAAAGCAAGTCTTCAAAATGTGATGGTTTTTAAAAAATTTTAACCATTTTTTACAAAAAAACGTTTTTTTCCAAAAAATACACCATTACCCATAGTTTTAGCAACCAGACAAAAAAGTCTAATTTATTTCCTTTCATCTGATATGCCACTTATACCTAAACTGCTTTATAAGTACATTTTATATAGAAAAACGAAAAAATGGATCCAAGAATTTTTCTTGAATTTAGCAACTACTAATTGAAGAAGACATCACCAATGGTTGTGCCAGGAATAACTTTGCTCTCAGTACCATCCAAAGTACTGACAAGTGCTTCTTAACAGGGTAAGCGCAAAACTTGACTCGGCCCTCCGAAAACAACAAGCAGGATTCCGTCCAAACCGATCATGCGTGGATCAAATCAACACCCTCAGATTAATTGTCGAGCAATCACGCGAGTGGCGTGCTGCGCTTCAATTTGCCTTCGTAGACTATAGTACTGCCTTCCACAGTGTCTCCCGAGAAAACATTTAGGTTTCACTGCAGCGAAGAGGTATTGCCGCAAGTCACAAATTTAGTTCGTGCACAATATGAATGCTTTAAATGCAGTGTGTAACAGGACGAGGGCTGTTCACTATCACCATCTCTCTTCCTTATCCTTCTTGATGATATCCTAGATAAACCTCTTAATAAAGCCAAAAGAGGTATTCGATGAAACTTTACCGAGTATTTTGCAGATCTTGTCTACGCTGACATTTGCCTTCTATCGTCCACTCAAATATGCAAAGATTGCAGACCCTGTTTTGGAATCGCAAAAGGCCGGCCATAAAATCATCGCATCAAAGACTAAAAGCATGAAGCTGAAAGCATCGATATATAATAGAAGTAGAAACAATTTAATTATTGAATAAGAAACTTACCATGACGAAAGTAAACAAATAAATGACATAAATGTTAACAAAACTTCAAATTATCAAAATTTAGAGGTGCCACATGTTTGAAAATAGCCAAAATCGGTAGCCCTGCTCAGATTTATTCGAAGATATAAATTAAATCACGTTGGAAGTAGATATATTTTTGTATGGTAAATCACGCGATATATGACAAGATATAGAGCTAAATCTCAAAAAAGCCGTAAATCGCGTGATAAATCTTTGGTGTAAACATAGTATTAGACTGTGAAAACAGTCTCGAAATGTTAATGTTTTCTGTCTTAAATTGTTGTTTAAATAAGTGTGACTCATTGGACATGAAACGGAACGCTCTTTTTCATTTACAAACTGAAGGAAGAATTTTAGCCAAACTACTGCTGTTTTATAATTTTTTTTCATTTTGCAATTGAAGAAATATTTGACTTTAAGAATTTTTTTTTAAGTGTGTTACTTAATGACATTTATATATTGAAAATTAATTTTTTTTAATTGAACTTTTAGACATTTGCAATTTACATATAAATCTATCAATGTATTTTCTAACACATAATTATGACAAATTCAGGAACGGATTAAAAACACGGCTATAATTTAGAAATATTTGACTTTAAATTAAAAACAAGCGATTTTGATGAAGAAAATATTACATTTTGAGCTTATGACCCGACGCACAGTGGGGCAGATACACTCAATACCTGGCGATAATTCAAAAAATCAAATGTTATTTCAGGATATCCTTTTATATTGGTTAAGTACAATATTAACCAACGTACTATTTGCCATTTTTCAAATGACTTGTAACAAATCCATGTTACCGTATATAAACATATTTTTTTCCTTAAAAATGTTAACACATTTAGGTAGGTAAGTTAAATAAAATAGAGAAGAAAAATTTTACGAAATTAAATAAATAATAGATAATTTAATTAGGTTCCAAGCCTTTCCAAGCATTAGTTATGATTCAAAAATATTCCGTTTAGTATTGACTTCTAGAAGCGACAAGAAAATGTTGCTACTTTAAAATTTACATCAATTTTTAGAACGTAACCTAAAATAAAATATTTTTTCTTGCATTGCCGACATTATTCAAAATTTCTAATTTTGTTTTACAAATGGCTTCTAACTTATTATTTGTCACGAGACAAGAACTTATAAACATTATGTTTAGTTCTGGACAGGATAATTTTGAACAGAAATTCGGTTTTTTGTTAAAACAGATGGAAAAGAGGACAGGTGGTCATCACGAGCACTTAAGTAAGAAATTATCTTATTTCAAGTCCCAATATTGGTCAAAATACCTGAAAGCGTGTCTCTAATTTTCCTTCTGGCTTCGATTATCTCAGAAAGCACTCTCAATATAGAGTTTTTAAGATTTTGCTTGTATGGGAGGTACCACGTCCTCTTATCCGAATTCGCAAATTTTAACTATACTATTGGTAGCAAGTGTACGAAATTTGGTTGTATTATCTCATACCATCAGTATAGAGTTTTTAAGATTTGACTTGTATGGAAGGTGCCACGCCCTCTTGTTCAAATTCGACCAAATTTTGTTGAAAGCTTAAGTGATCCACCCTTAGTATGTATATGTAATTTGGTTGCAGTGCGTAGCTCCATTTATTTGATGCCACATATGAGAGCTCCTTGCCCCACTGTGCGACGGGACATTCTGTTCTGACTTGCGGCACAAGAATGAAATCAATGAAATTTTTGTAGTGTATAATCGAATTTTTGATGTTTTGATGATGTCTATTGAAATAAGCAATAACTGCTTCTGACAATCTTTGGTTACAAATCAAAGCCGCATAAGCCATGTGGCCATTAATCAAATTTGGACCAATTTGCTTTTTTATCAAAAATCGACCCAAGCTGCTACTCCTTATTGTCAGAGGCAATAAGAAAGGATATCATTATGAAAAGTTTTGAAGCAAAAAACCATGACTCATAAGAAATAAAAATATAAACTGAGCCAAATTAAGATAAGTAATTTTTAAAAAATTCTTTTAGAGATTAGTAAGCAAAAGACATACATTATGATATTGTTAAAATGGATTAAACTTAATTTTTTTCTTATTTTCTGTTTTGATATGGAATAACCCATACATATATCACTTACTGAGATCAAAAAATTTTTTAAATTTCAAAATGAAAGCGCCACCCGATTTATGCAAAACCTATATTAAAGCGACCGCCTTAATCTTAGCATTGTAACCGTTTTTGGAAAGGATATCTTCATTCCTTATATAGTGCAGGAAAGTTATGTAAAAAAAGGCTATAATATCTAATTTTGTTGAACAAGTACCGATTTTGATCCGACTTGGCTCATTTTTGTTGGTAATTGAATTTAGAAAAAGACTAACACTTTAGTTTTGCAGTTTTTGAAAAAAAATAATTGAAACAATTCTAAACAAAAATAGTCGTTTCCGATGTATTTGTCGATTCTGAATCCGAATCGGTCTATCAAGTACGGTTTTTGAGATATCCTTAACTAATATTTCAAAAAACATGATTTTTGAGGTTAGATGGAGGATGCACGAAATTATTTTACTATTTTTTATTAAAAGCAGCACCTAGTTCTATTCGTTGTCTTCAAAAGGAGCTATGATATGGTCTTAAATGATTTTCTTATAAAAAGTTACGATCATTTCAAAATGGCATCATGAATTTATATCTCATTTTGAAGACACAAAATAGTAAGGGAGAGTCACCGGTTATGAGACACCTCCGGATATGAGACAGTCGATTTTTTCTATGATGCAAAACTAATATTGCCAATCTGACTACTGTCGAACTGTCCTCTTGCTATGACCAAGTTTTTAAGCCAACACCGAAGTGAAAAGATCTATTGCTTATTTAAGTTATACACCTCAGACCGCAACTCGACTGTAAAAAGTTTTTTATGATCTGTTTCAAAGTATTAAATTTTAGAATTAATCAACTGGAAATGGGAAGTGTCATGCGTTAGCGTTTAGTGTTTTATATCTACTTTGTGATACGATTTGGGTTTGTGCAAATATAAACGGTTAAAATATTACTTTTAAGCTTTTCTTAAAAAGTGTCATGTATTCGGGTATGAGACACATCATGTATCCGGGTATGAGACACTTTTTCTTCGAACCCAAATCGTGTGCAACTGTCAAATATCGTCATGTATGTAATGATACATGTGTTTACGTACAGTTATGGTGTTCTTATTTCGTATTTTCTAATTTGAATTGTCTCATACCCGGATACAAAATTTGTAACGATATGGACATTTTTTCTTTCGAACCAAAATCTAGTGCAACTATCATATATCAATATTAATGTAACGAAAAATGAATAAAAGTTTGTGCTAATACACAGTCATGGGGTTTTTTTTCATATTTTCTGATTTTCATTACATTTTTCTAGGTGTCTCATACCCGGATACAACTTTCAAATTGCTAAAAAAAAGTACTTAAAAAATTGGCCATTACTTTTGAATGTGATGAAATAACTTTCTACGTTCTGCAGAAGAAAGTTGTGTGCATTTCTTACCTTTTGAACGATACATAACACCTGAAACGGTTTGACCACTGAAAAGTTATGGCTCAAAAACAAAACCCGTCTCATACCCGAATACATTCCCTTACGTATACCATATAAAGCATTCAATAGAAAATAGCAAAATATTTCATATTAATTTTATATTTTTGATAAAAAATTGCTTCTAATTAATCCCGGGATTTGCATGGACTAATCCCGGAATTTTCGGGACTTGAAAAAGGCCGGGAAGTATACTGAAGTATACTGACGCGATAAAAAAAGTTTGCGCAAATTCCCTAGTTTGCACGAACTAGGCTTGCGCAGGTAAGACTGTACGTGTGGGCGGCCATGATTCAATAATAATAGTAATTCAACCCTGTGGGTGGCCTTTTACAAATCTAAGTTTGTGCGCTTAATAAGAATAGAACAAAAAATTCTATACAAATCACAAAATGAATTTTCTCTCACAATTCTGACATTTGTTTTTATTTAATTAAATAAATTTGAATTCATTCAAATGTTTGTAAATAAAAAACCAAATAAAAACTTTCAATATCATCTGTTTGTGAAAAATAAAAAATTCAAAATTCTCACCCCGTCGATTGAAAAAAGTGTAAAAATGTTACACTTTTGCCTGCTCAGAGGGCAACAATTTTTAGAAAATTTTAGAAAAGAACCAAATATTTTGACAGCCTTCGCAAGGTACAGAAAAAGTGTAACATTTTTTTGAGAAAAGAAAAAAGTATAATTTTATTTTTGGTGCGTGGCAACTAAAAAAATTTCATCAAAATCACACCAAAATTTTCGAGTTTACAAAACACAAACATACGAAGTCTCATTCTTACATGGTGTAGGGTATTCAAGGTTTGACAAGGCCAACTAAAACACTCTTAGTAGTTTTTCCTACATTTATTTTATTTAATGTGTATGTTTTGTTTTTATTATTGCTGTATACGCATTTTTGTAAGTGCATACAATAAAATCTCCACCATCATCACCCATAACACCTAACCCTATTTTTTGTTAGTGTGAAAACTATTAGATTCTGTATCAAATAATTTCGAAAAAGCACTCCCCATTATCTACTAACTTTAACACAAAACTATGCACTCAATAATTTGGAGCATTAGTTAGGATATGAAGGTGTTTACTTAGTTATTCCTTTATTAACGCAGATACTACCATGAATTCGTGGCATCTAGAGAAGTCTGATTCAACTGATATTTACAGTAGTATAGTACAGTAAAATTATCTAAAATATTACTGGAAAAAGGAAAAAATTGCTCATGACTTTAATCTTGGCACATTATTAAACTATAGTTACTTTACGAAAAATGTCGACCGCTCAACGGGGTGTCAAACCCCCCTTTATGGGGTTCAAAATCAAAAAAGTCAAAAAAAAGTTTGTGACTAAAAACTTAAAACCTATGCGCCAGACAAAAAAAGTTTCCAAGTTATAGCAGACGTAATATTTGCACATTTTTGTTTTTATACCCTACACCCAGTGTTTATTCACTTTGTCTTTCCGTTTGAAAAGCAGAGAAGAAGACGGTATATTTAGAGCATTGTTTGGGATAACGTAAGCAAAATACACGCAATTACTAGGGATAGTAAGTATGTACAAGCTCTGAGCAAAAACTAGGTGATTTTCGACAAGAGGGCGTGGCACCTCTCATATAAGTTAAAGTTTCAAAATGTTATACTGGAAGCGTTTTTTGAGATCCAAGCTCTGAGAAAAAACTAGGCGAACTCGAACAAGAGGGCGTGGCATATCTCATACTGGCTGGCTGGATAATTCAATGATATTTGGTGCACAGCCTCCGTCGTCAAAGTTAGCTCGGGGGATTGAAAATGAGTGAAATCGGTCAACGGACACGCCTACCGCCCATACAAAAAATATATTCAAAATGCATTTTTTGGAGTATATTTCACGATAATACTACCAAAATACACATAAATACTACGAATAGTAAGCGCAAGCTCTGAGCAAAAACGGCGAATTCGGACAAGAGGGCGTGGCACCTCTCATATAAGCAAAAGCTTCAAAACGCTATACTGAAAGCGTTTTTTGAGATAATCGAACTCAATTTTACTCAGACACTAAGAATTATAAATACAAGTTTTAAGCAAAAACTGGATAAAAACGGACAAGAAAGCGTGGCACCTCCCATATAAGCAAAAAGTTTAAAACGCTATACTGAAAATATTTTTTGAGATAATCCAACCAAATTTCACTCAAAAACTAAGAACTATTAATTCAAACTCTGAGAAAAAACTCGGTGGATTCGGAAACATTTCCAAAATACTGCTTTGTAGGGTATTTAATGTTTGGCTAGGACAAAGTTAACACCCTTACTAGTTTAATGCTCTAAACACTTTACAATTTAGCTTATACAGGAAGTGCCAAGCCATATTATCCGAGTACCGACATTGTATTTACTATTCTTTGTGCAGAGTGAAATTTGTTTGGATTTTCTCAAAAATAGCTTTCAGTATGACATTTTGAAAATTTTTCTTATATGGAAGGTACCACGCCGCGGAGCGCAGTCTTGTCCGAATTCACCTAATTTTTGCTCAGAGCTTGCATTTACCATATCTAATATTTGTGTGTATTTTGGTTAGTTGTCATACATAATGCTCATAAAACTGCGGCCTACATTTTTATTTTTTTGTATGGTATGGGCTGTCGCTCATTTTCAATCCCAAAAAATACGAGAAATTTCATTGAATTATCTTGCTTAAGTAGTTTTCCCCTGAAATTTTTAAACAAAGACGGACAGATAGACAGACGGACATAGCAATATCTCTTTCTCTACATTACATACGGAAGGACAAAGTGAGTATACCACGGGTGTAGACTCTGTAGAGTATAAAAAGAACATTACAATAGATGGAGGAAAGAAGTATCTTTCTTGTGCTTACTTCTAACTTAGATTCGTAGCTAGTAAAAGGAAATCACCAAAATGTTATGGTGTTTGCGTCATCTTTTATCATGTTCTTTTTGGCGTTAGATATTGATTTTTAAAGATTTTGGTCTGATGAAATTTATGGCCTAAACAGTTTTGCTTAATGTAGTTTCCAGTTATTAAGGTCTGAATCCAGATTTACAATTGATTGAAAATATAAATAAGTACAGCAAAGTTTATGTAATTCCGTTTCTTCGATAACCAAAATTTTCATTATTCGTTACAGAATTGAAACAAATTTTTTGTTGGTTAGGTCATAGTTAATACCTTTGAAGTAAAAGCATTACAGTTTTAAGTTTTTTTTGGCTATAAAAAGGTTGATTTACTGCTACCAATGTAATGTGATCCTTTGTATGGAGATCGAGATGCAATTTCTTCACAGGGTGACATAACGAGAAGTTAGGGTCCAATTAAACTAGTTTGATGGTAAAGTTTGAAAAGTAAAATGCCATTTTCTATCAGATACCATTAAAAAAATTATTAATACTTCTGCTGGAACTGCGCCATAAGCCTAAAAACAGCGCATTCTGCAACTTCAAGCAAGAATATTTTAAAATCATTCAGAAGTACGAGCAATTCTTACCGGATTCAGAATGAAAAAGGGTACATACATACATATATGTGTATTTAATCAAAAGTTCATGCTATTTGTTTTATTTTCTGTGCCTGTGTGTCGAAAAAATTTGACTTTTTCAGAGTTACAATTATTCGGTTTTTTTTTTTTTTTTTTTGATAATTCTAAACTGAATTCCGCTATTTTGAAAAGTTTTACTTCAATTCTATGCGAAGAAGGTAATAGTAATGAAAAAATTTAAAAAAAAATCTATCTATAGAGTAGAACGGGGTAATGTCGTGCAGGGGGTAATGTCGTGCACTGGCTGTTTTAGCCCAAAGAATTGAATGATTTACCAACCGTTCGTAAAGTAGGGACCTACTGAGCTTATGCATATAATACTAGCAATTTTCACCAGTTCGTCTCTACAGAGTAACCTTTTTTTCAAAACTCACGCTTTCGGGACGATAAAAGTCTTTTTTCATCGGGTCAGAAAAATAATTTTCCTTGCGGGAAAATATATCAGGTAAGTGTTTTCTGAAACGAAATATCCTGCCAAAGAAAAGAAGTATTTGGTTTTCGAAAAAAAATTTGGGCTTCACCGAGTTATCGAAGTTGACCTTTAAAACGACCATTGGGGTAATGTCGTGCACATTCACTTACACAAACACAATTCCTCGCTACACAAATGTTGTTACACATGGATGTAACCAATGAAATTATCTTTCGATCGGATGCTTACTCGTTGCATTCGCTTGAGATGTACGGATTTACGAGCATGTCAAAGTTGAGTGCACGACATTGCCCCGTTCTACTCTACACATTATATTATGTACTTCAAACTTGTATAATAATGAATAAATACATGATAATGCTAAATCTCGTCTAATAGAACCACTACCTATCATTTCTCACACATTTTGGTACCTTTACTATACTCGGAAAACAATGCACGACATTACCCCACAAATTTTGAGGGGGGTAATGTCGTGCACATTTTTTTTTTTCTTCACTTACACAAACACAATTTCTCGCTACACAAATGTTGTTACACATGGATGTAACCAACGAAATTATCTTTCGATCGGATGCTTACTTGAGATGTACGGCTTTACGAGCATGTCAAAGTTGAGTGCACGACATTGCCCCGTTCTACTCTATATATAAAAATGTAGTGTGCGTGTGTTTGTCGTTTTATAACTTTGAAACCGCTTAACCGATCGTAACCATTTTCGCAGTATGTATTTGTTTTGTACTGCAGGTGGTTTATAGCCATGCAAATGGGGGATTGGGAGGGAGTGGTAGCCCCCATACAAAAAAAAAAGTCTTAAAATGCTATATCTTTGCAGGTATAGCAGATTTTGTTATAAGACTTGGTATGTGGATAGATGTTTTTGCTACCAATCAACGTGCAAAAAGTAGAGTGAATTGCGCAAGAGGATATTGCATCCATTATACAAAAAAATGACTTCAAATGCTATATCTCTGTTGGAAAAGCAGCTCTAGCTTTAAAACTTGGTACATCAATATAAATAGTGTGCCTTGCAAAAAATTGCAGGGTTCGGCCATGAGGTTGTTGCGCACGCTATACAAAAAAATTGGTTTAAATGATAAATTTCTGCATTAATAGCAGCTTTCGTTCAAATCGAACTCATCGCGCCACCTACAAAAAAAGGGCAGAACAACGTTTGCCGGGACCGCTAGTACATATATAAAAATGAAATGGTGTCCGTATGTAGCTTATGAACGCGGAAACTACAAGGCCGATTTACATAATTTCTTTTTTAAATTGTTTGTTATGGTCTGTAGAAGTTTCTTAAGGGGATGCCACACAAAAAAAGCTATGTCTCTACAGTTATACAAGCTATGGTTATGAAAGTTGATGAACTTATGCATAATGTACATATCTACCATTCATCATATTGGGTGTAGGAGAATTACATCCACTTTTCAAAAATACACAAAAATGCTATATTTCTTCACAAATCGCAGATATCGTTATAAAACTTGGTACATACATGAATATACTATCTACCATTGACTTTGAAAAACTTGGGCGGGGGGGTGAGAAGGGGGAGTTGCACCCTTCATACAAAAAATATATAAAATGCTATATCTCTGTACCTATGGGAGCTATGATTACAAAAGTTTATACATGGATCTTTAAAAACCTTGATGATTGGAAGAGAGGGACGATGGAGATGGATGGGACTTCGTACGTAAAGGCATCGGGAATGGGCGAACGAAGTCGCGACCAGGCCAGCTAGTAGGTATATAAAAACATTTTTTTTTTTTGCTATATTTCCAGCTTTGAGGCCATTTCGGCACAGGTTGGCACACTCCGATCGGTTAAAAAATTTGTAACGTTAATAATGGCATGAAGTCTCATACTTTAGCCGCTAGCCGCAATCAAAATTCCGAAAAAAAATTTACGCTAGGTCTAACAGGCACGGCCACATAAGACGAAACTATACAACTTTTGTTTTTCTTTAAATCTCCCACTTATTTGCCCATGTTTCATAAGTATACATCTAACGCTGCCGAAAAATACTATAGTCAAGTATTTTTTTTTTTTAATACTTCATTTATTTATTGAATCTTCTCTTCTTAGTAGACTAACAATAAGTTTAAAAATCTGAATCCTAAATAACATTATTATACATTATTATGTCTAATATATAATTTCATATTAAATGTGTCTCCAGAGTTTATAGGGACAATGAGTTCAGAAGGCATACAAATTTGCGCCAGTAGTTCCGGCTGCATATGTAGCAGGAACAACCACAAGATAGTATGCGCCAGTGGCTGCATATACCAGTTTCAAGTCCCACCGAAGAGAATGCGCCAGTTACCGGCTGCATAGAAAGAGTATGCGCCAGATACCGGCTGCATAGGAAGAGTGTGCGCCAGATACCGGCTGCATAGAAAGAGTGTGCGCCAGATACCGGCTGCATATACAATTTTAGAACCCAGCCACCTTAACTTGACTCATTGCTAACAATATTTATAGCAGGGCGATCCTTTCTTTTTAGTCCGGAGATATTTTCTAAATTCTTCAAACTCCGTGCCAATGGATTAGAATGACACATTAATCTTTCAGCATAATTTTGCTTGTATTTGTTGATTTCGTCCTTAACCAAGGAGATGCATAGGTCCCGATGTATGTGTTCGTTCCGTATATACCATGGAGCACCTGTAATTTTGGACTGCGTCCGTTGTAATAGTTCAATGTTCGAGGAGCTGGCGTTACCCCATAACTGTATACCATATAACCAAATTGGCTTAATGATGGATTTATATAAAAGGATTTTATATTCAAGTTTCAGACAGGACCGATTATTTATTAGCCAATGCAGACTGGAGGCTTTTAGTTAACATGCGTTTTTTGGCTTCAATATGCTTTCGCCACGTTAGCCGTCTGTCTAAATGAATACCTAGGTATGTGACGTTTTCAGATTGAGGGATTAAAGTGTTATTTAATGTGATAGCAGGGCAATTACATCGCCTAAGGGTAAAAGTAATCTGCTTGCATTTTTGTTCATTTACTTTAATGCGCCATAGCAGCAACCACTTTGCGATAGAGTTGAAATGAAGTTGAAGCTTTCGTGCCGCTTCTAGGGGACAACGACTACAACTTAAAACTGTAGTATCAACTGCGAAAGTAGATATGGTTGTGCCAGCGATAATAGCTAAATCAGAGGTATGCAGTAAGTACAGAAAAGGACCCAGCACGCTTCCTTGAGGGACACCTGTATTAATTTTTAAAGGTGATGAAATAAAACCGTTATGTCTAATTCTAAAATGCCTTAAAGGCAGTACGTGTTTAATTTTATTGAAAAGGCCTTTATGCCATACTTTATCAAACGCTTGAGCTACGTCAAGAAAAACAGCTGTACAGTATTCACTTTGTTCGAAAGCCTTCCTTATTTCATTTGCGATTCTATTAAACTGTTCAATTGTTCCGTGGTATTTTCGGAAACCGAATTGATGGACCGGAAATATGTACATTTTTTTCGGTTGCATAAGGTATTATTTTTGATAAAATTAGTTTTTCAAATAGTTTGGATACGCATGGTAAAAGACTGATGGGTCTATATGAAGTAGGTAATGTACGATCTTTTCCAGGTTTTGGAATCATGGTTATTAATGAGATTTTCCACTCTGTTGGGTAATACCCATACTGAATTATAGCATTATAAAGTCTGGTTAAAAAGACAAAAGCTGGATTTGACAGTTCCTTTATCATTTTGGGAGTTATATATGTAATCACACCCAGGAGCTTTTGTGGGACACATCTCTTCAAGTACACCCTTTACGTTGCTAATATGAAAGTTCAATTGCATAACATCGCTGTTTAATGGCAAACTAGGAGGAATAAAGCCTTGAATAGGAGGATTGGGTTGCATAACTGTGCTTAAGTGATTTGCAAAAGCATCAGCTTTTTCTTCATTACTTCGAGCCCAGTTCCAAAGGTTGGCTTTTATCGGCAGCTCACTTTACATCGGAGTTGTAATACTTTTGCTAGCTTTCCACAAGGACTGTTTGCCGTTCTTATTAGGATCCAGTTTCGAGACTAATTTTTGCTGCTCTATATCTTCTTTATTTTTTAGCGCAGACCTTAGTTTAGAAGTAGACATTTTTAAGTTTGCTTTAGAAGCGGGAGATCTATGTAGCTGCCATTCGCACCTAAACTTTCGCTTCTCAGCTACGAGAGACTCAATTTCACTGTTGGTGGAAAAACTGGTTTTGTATTTTTCACAATCTCATAAGGCGTAGAGTGTTCCACTGCTGAACAGAGGATTGAATTAAAAATGGCAACAGCATCATCTATATGTTCCTCACATTCTATCGAGCAGCTCGTATGGCTTTGAGAACTTATATATTTCCTGTACCTAAGCCAGCTGGTCTTATATGAGGTTAGTTTCTTAAAGGTCTCAATATACGTTGGTTTTTCTAAAAGGCAAAATAAGATTGGAGAATGGTCAGAAGAGAGCGATAATTTTGTTTCGGCTGTGATTACGGTTCTCTCGATGCCTCTTATAATAGCAAAGTCAATGAGGTCTGGTATTTTGTTTCGGTCGGCTGGCCAATATGTAGGTTGACCAGGCAAAATTGAAAGTGTGATTTTTTATAAGCATATTATATAACTTTTCCCCTTTTGGATTTACAAGACGAAAACCCTAATATGTATGCTTGGAGTTGTAGTCTCCAGCTGCTAAAAATCTGGTTCCCAAAATGTCAAAGAATTCTTTGAATTGATTCTCATTAATTGCAAATCGAGGTGGGCAATAAACCGCCGAAACAGTTTAATTCTTAGAATGATTTTGTAGGCAAATAGAGGTAGCCTGAAGATAGTTTTTGAAAAGGATTCTAAACAGAAATGTTTGAGGCGATTACGAATTAAAATTCCTGTGCCCCATGTGCTTTGCTGCCAAGATGATTGGTTTTATGGAATTTATATCCAGGTATATAGAAATTATACTTATCAGTCAGATGTGTCTCTGAAACAAGCATAATATCAATTTCCTCTTTATTCAGGTAATGAGAAATTTCATTTTTGTGTTGGTTGATACCGTTTGCATTCCAGACACAAATATTTAATTTACCTACTTATTTTTGAGCAATCAAAATTTGGAGGAGCAGGTTTTGCGTTTTAACTAACTCTTGAAGAGTTGATTGCATTGACATCATAAATTGATTCAATGTTTGCGTTAAGTTTGTAATTTGACTTTCTAAACTATTTTGTTGTGGATTTATTTTGCCCTTGAATATAAGACAGATGGATCAATGGGATTCTAATTGCCTTGTTGTTGGACAAATTTATGTGTAGTAATTACATTATGATTTAGATTACGATTCACTTGTCTTTTCTCAAAAATTTTTGCTTTAAACTCTCTATAAATAGGACAGCCCCTGTAATTTGCAGAGTGATCTCCTTGACAATTAGCGCACTTTTTTAAATTAACTTCATTTTGCAACTTGATTTTGCATTCAGAAATGTGGTGAAGCTCTCCACATGCAACACAGACAGCGTGTAGGGTACAATATGATTTTGTATGCCCATACTCTTGGCAATTAGTGCACTGTACCGGGCCATTTCGTTTATGGGGTTCCTCTATTACTACTTGGCGGTGAAGCAAGTATTGCAGCTTATAGATTGAATTAATCTCACACTTTTTTAATTTGACAGAGTCAGGGTGAAGATCAACCTTAAACATTGGTTGAGGAACCTTTTCTTTGTTTAAAATATTAATTACAGATTTAATTTCCTTCGGGTCAACTGACGATTCGATGCCCTTAATAACAACAGAAATACCTTTGCTTCTTTTCAGCTGGTATGTGTAGTAGGAGTTTTTGTTGTCATTAAAGTTTTTAGCGACAGTACGAAAATGATCCTCAGTTTTTACTTGAATCTTCGTTTAATGAAGATTCCCTCTTGTTAGGGGGACTATAAAAAAAGTTATCGTTCCCAATAAGCTTAGTTAATAATAACACTAGAGCATTCGAACTGCGTTCACGCAAGTAAATTGGGGATGGTTTTAATTTTATAGGTGGTGGAGTAGGATTTTTGTCGCTTGTATCGCTAAGTTCACCTAATGCAGCAAATCGATTGCCAGACAAAACATTTGTTATTGTTTCTGTTTTGTTGGTTTTATTTTTTTTTTTTTTGGAATTGCCTAAGCCATGTTTTTGGGGGCTTAGCTTTCTTTTTGAATTCATGGTCATGTATTGATCAATGCCAGTTTGAACATTTTTGTTTACTTCGGTGGTTGTTGTTTTGGGAATAGCACCATTATTAGCATCTGTTTGCATTGTTGTAGAATTGTTTATATTTGCAGCATTGGTAACATGTTGCAAACTCTCTTTATTAATAATGTTGCTATCAGAAGACAGCGGCATATTGAGATTAGGCGATGAGCATTGTTTGCTCCATGAATTTTCGAAATTTGTTTGCGTTTGCGCAGAAGGTGAGGAATGCATAAAACAAAAATGCATTCATTTTTTTCGAGTATTTTCAGTCTTGTTTCTGAATCAATTTCAAAATTATCTAAATAAAGCATCTAGAATAGTCACTAAATATGTGTAACGTTACCAACATTTTTTAAACAAAAATCATAAGTTATATTTTTTTACTAAAATTTCTTCGTCTACGCGCTACGGTGTTAAAAGGGACAGAAATTCCTTACAAAAATTTAAATCAACTAATAAGAATGGGGGGATTGAAGAGGAAGTTATGCACATAAATGACGCTAAATGCTATTTTGAGATCTATCCAAGTGCTAAGGATATCAATAATATTTCGTCCCTTAGAGGCTTTTTGAAACATTCCAGACAGCCGAGTAATATTGTTGGTGTCCGTACCGAATTTCATGCATCTAGCTTAATCCGTTCGGCCACCAGTCAGGGCTCAACATAAAAATCTGAAAAAATCAGGAGAAATTAATTTTCGATTTAAATTTTTTTATTGAATCCAGACTGTTGGCCAAACGGATTAAGCTAGATGCATGAAATTTGGTACAGATAACAACAATATTACTAGGCTGGCTGGGACTAAAATTGGACGTGATATTAGAGTTATAAGTAGCTTGCTGTCAGGTTTTTATTATGTGAAAAAGTGAAGAATTACAAAATATTTTTTTTATTGCTTGTTTATAATTTTTTATCATAAAACAGCTGGGCTTAATGTTGGATTATCGACTGTTAATATTTTAAACCTAGTTTGGCTTATTAAGCTTTCAATTCTAAGAAAGAATATGTAATCAAAAATGTCTGGTCGGATCTGCTTTCGGAAATATAGCCATCGGAAGATCGGGATATAGCTTTTATGAAAACCAGTATAAGTTCGGAACCACTCGCTGGATTTTATTAATATTGGTGTCATATGAAATTTTTTTTTAACTGACTACAAAATCGTTATACAAAAGTTTTAAATCTGATTCAAGATTTTCGAAATATGGCGTATTTTCGAAAACTTTTACCAGTTTTTTGTTTTTAAAGCACTATTTTTCCAAAAAATTTCTAATTAACCTATAGTTTTTGTAACAAATTATGGAAGCCTAATCAATTTAATTTTATTTAATATGCAAATTATACCTCATTTCTTTCATAAGCACATTTTTTATAGGAAAACAAAAAAGTAAACCAAAGAAATTTTCATGAACAACAACAGCAACAACAACGGAAAGTTGGAATTTGGCTAGCAAACTAGGTGTTGGATATATAATAGACTAGATTTTTTGGAGTTTTAAATCCTTTGCTGCGACCGCAGGCCGCCCACTTACCCCTTCTCTTATAAAAAATCACTGTGGAAAAAAAAATCGGTCCAAATTTCAGAAAAGTCGTAATATCTCGAAAACCACGAGCCAGATTTCAAAAATTTCAGAATCAATACTGTAGCTTATTAAATTATCTTTCATATGACACTCATATTTTGGAAATCAATCCAGCCGTTTTCGTTAATAACACATTTTTTGAAAAATAGTGCTTAAAAAACAAAAAAAATTTTCGAAAATTCGTCATATCTCGAAAACCATGACTCGGATTTAAAATTTTCGCATTTTGATTTTGTAGCCAGTTAAAATACCTTTCTCATGACATTAATATTATTAAAATTCTTCAAGGGATTCCGAACTTATATCGGTTTTCATAAAAGCTATATCCCGATCTTCCGATGGCTATATTTCCGAAACCAGACATTTGCTTGGCTTGTTGTTGTTGTTGTAATTAATTCCTGAAGCCCTATTTTGGCAAAAAAAAAAAATTGAGCTTTAAGACAAAATGTAAACCTGTTCCAAAAAAATTAGAAGAATTTTTGAAAAATTTTCATATCTCGAAATTTATGACTCAAACTGAAAAGTTTCGCACATCAATTATATAGCTCCTTAAATACCTTTCATTTGAAACCAATATAATTAAAATCCATCCAGGGGTTCCCATACCGGTTTTTATGGCTATATCTGGCTATATCTCCGAAAGTAATTAATTATAATATAATATTAATTAATTAATTATAATTAATTCCCAGAGCCCTGTGTGAAAAAAAACAACAACAGTTTTTAAAATATAATTGTTCCAACAGCTGCCTAAGATTTGGCAGTTGTTAAATTTGTATCTTCTCTTCTTATACGAACTAAAATTGTATGTTTGTTTTTTTGTTTGTACTTATTTCATTTCGGATTTTTCCAATGAAACTTTTTTTCCGAGTAATGATCTTTTGAAGATAAGATATTTCAGCCTCCATACAAAAGACGAATTATTTTGGGTGTGTGGCACAATGGTATTTATTTTACGGTATTCTATTTCACAGAAAAAAATTTTGAGTTTTTGATAGTTTTCTATACTACGTGCATTTGTTACTTTCCGAGTTTTTTCTTACTATTGTTCTCATCGGCAAATTTATCATTTTGAAAGCATGAAAATTGGAGGCGAAAAGATACGAATTTCTTCACAAAATATGAATAAAAAATTATCATATCAGATTTTCGACCGAGCAGGGATCGGTCTCCAGGTACTTTGTGTTTATGTGTAATAATGAAAAAGTGAAAAATTCTACAAAATAATAATTCTTTTGGTTTAATTTTTGTTCTAATGGTTACAAAAGAAAATAAAAGTTTGTGTAAAAACATGTAATATAAGAAAGTATTTCTGAAATGTGTTAAGAAAGACTTTCTGCTGTCTTAACCGGAATAGCCCTATAAATCTCTTTAATTAAAATTAAATTAAATTAAATTTTTATTAATTTTAAGGTATAAGTCAGAGTGCGTCACAAATAGGGGGGGGTCTATGAAAATGTGGCAGAGTGTGACATGGGGAGGGGGGTTCAAAAATGCGTGTGACGTAATTTATGGACAGCCCTTATAACTCCAAAGCCTTAAGCGATAGTCAAAAACTTTGTTGCTATGGAATGTTAGTCTCAGGGAGCTTTATTATTTGCACTAAGAAATTGTGATTTTTAATTATTTTCGAAGAGATATGAGCAAAAATGTGCGTTCAAATGTAACGTTACCAACGGTGGCCATGCCCATATGAAATATATAAGTTTCAAGTACTTGTTCGTTTTAGAAAACGAAGAGAAATGACTCACTTCAAATAAGGATATTTTAAAAACGAATGTGCACAATTAATTACATCAGCACAATTCTTTATTTGGAGTTTCAAGTTCACAGCAATTTTTTCCTTTTAGATATTTAATTTTACTGTACTATACAGGGATACGTTATTTGTATCGATGTAAATGCCATCACTGGTCGGAGAGTCAAATGCCAAATGGATGGGGTGGGTAGTGAGTAGCCAAGTGAGTAGTTGCAGTCAGGGCCAGCGCAAACCTAATTTGCGCCCAGTTCAAAATTAATGTTTGCGCCCTCTAAATCGTATTTTCGTCTAATGCGCGTTTTATATCAATGTAACTACATATTTTTTTGGATAAAAAAAATGTGCTAACATCTCAAAACATGATACTCGTATATCCAGTTTTATGAATTTTGCAGGAGATGACATTTGCTGGGAAAAATCATAAATATCATATTCTGACATGACTTTAATTTTGTTGACAAAATGGCGTTGTGGTGAATGATTTTGCTCCTAAAAAAATAAAAATCAGATTAAAAAATTTAATTTATTCAAAAAAAAAAAAAAAAATTGGAATATCTTTTGCCAGAAATTTTTTCAACAGTGCATGTAAATTATTTATTTCTAGAATTCGACCCATGGACGTGATTAGCGTATTTACACAAAAAAAAAAAAAAAAAAAAAAAAGAAAACAAAACAAAAAACAAAAAAAAAAAGCAAAACAACAGAAAAAAATATTAAAAGACCCAAAACAAATTTTCCGATTCGCTGGGGAATCAAACCCACGATTTCAGCGTTACCAGGCATCGATCCAAAAATATAAAATATGTAGTAAGATAGACAAATTTGAGAGAATAAGGTACTCGTCTTTTCGCAAAATGAGGGCCAGCCGCAAATATTGGGTGTACAACTTTGCTTCCGCCGTTTTTTTCCAAAATTAAAAGGTTTATTGCGAAAAAGTGCTTACAGATGTATTATTCAAAGTATTGTCCGTCGCTAGCGACAACTTTCTCCCATCTTTCCGGCAATTTTCGGATCCCGGCTCGAAAAAAGGAGTCCTCTTTTGACGCTATCCATGAAACAATCCATTTTTCCAATTCTTCGAAGGATTGAAAATGTTGATCTGCCAGGCCGTGTGCCATCGAACGGAATAGGTGGAAGTCAGAAGGGGCGACATCTGGGGAATACGGCGGGTGGGGCAAGACTTCCCATTTCAGCGTTTCCAGGTACTTTTTGACCACTTTTGCGACGTGAGGCCGAGCATTGTCGTGTTGGAGGATGACTTTGTCATGTCGCTCTTGATATTGTGGCCGCTTTTCTTTTAGCGCGCGACTAAGGCGCATCAGTTGCGTTCGGTAGCGATCTCCTGTGATGGTTTCACCCGGTTTTAAGAGCTCGTAGTAAATCACACCGAGCTGATCCCACCAAATACAAATCATAACCTTGGCGCCGTGAATATTCGGTTTTGCCTTCGACGAAGAAGCATGCCCCATGATTTTCTGCGTTTAGGATTATCGTATCGAACCCACTTTTCATCACTTTTCAGCATTCGATGCGCTTCAGCTGCATTTTTTTTCGAATTGTAACAGAAAAGTAAAACTTCCCGCAAATGGCGAGAATTGGGCACATAAACGGACATTTTCGAGCGTGAATAATACAAAAACAAGAACAACTGTCACTGAAACGGCGATGACAATTCGTTAGGCACTGTCCACACTCACTTTAAAGGCATTATCATCTATGTATTTCAACCAGCCTCAGCCGGTACAGCCACCTATCGGAAAACGGCGGAAGCAAAGTTGTACACCCAATAATGTTGCAGAAAACTTAATAAAATGTTGCTGCGCTTAAATTTTTTGAAGTGTCATAATAAACTCAATAAAAATATTCTGAATTCCAAAAAAAAATCCACCAATACACTTACGTATATCGTCTTGTTGCTTAGCGTGACATTTTTCCGAATGGGCATGTTCTTCCAAAAATCAAGTAACGAGCTGGCTATCTTATTATTGTATATTTTTGAACGATCTTACCACCTGATCTAATGCTTCTGTGTAATGTGAGCAGAGTAATGTGAATGGTGAAAAGTTCTACATATATTTCAGGAACTGTAAGCCGTATGAACATAACTCTTACGACTTTTTATAAGAAATTTTATGAGCTACACAATTGTCCCAACATTTTTCTATAGAAGTAACCGTCATCGAGATATTAGCAAAAAAACTGATTTTCGGCAGACTGATGGACTCGTAGTAAACATATCCTAAGCTATCGATTCCCATATACATTTTTATTACACCTAGTTTTTGCAAATTTATATGCTCAGCTCTAAGTCTACTACGCACACACCCGAATTTTATATTAATTGTCTTTATTTTATTTATGTACCTAATGCACTTTTAAATGTACAATATACATACATATTTTTGTATTCGTTATCTCCTTATGGAACTTATAACTTAAAGAAATTCTGAATGCTTTGAACACATAAAAACCATTAAATTAAAACCAAAATCGCTGAATGCTAATTTTTTTTATGCTTAATCGACTCACTCGATCAATTATCCGGGATTCTTTTAATTGATCAGTCGGATCAATTAAGCAGGCCCCGATTAATTGATTTCCTGGTTGATTGAACCGAAAAGTCTACATTTTTCATCAAGTCAATTAAGCAGGGTCTGATGTATAGTCTATGTTAATAAATTAAAATTTTTTCTGCAAATATGTAGGTACGTATTGGCAAAAATTTCCCAAACTAATGTGCACAAAATATATATATGTGGTTGTGCTATATTTTTATATACATATCTCTTTAATTTTGTTGATGCGCCCACTTGGGTAAGCGCCATGTGCATCTGCATACTGCACATATGGTAGCGCCGGCCCTGGTTGTAGTGTGTTCCGTATCGTAATGCAAAAGTGAAGGGTCGTATTCTGCAGAAACAGAAGAAGTTGTGATACAAAAAGTGGTTCACATCGCGGTGTGTTGTCGCGTTGAAACAGACGTGGGTGTTGATGCGCTTTGTTTAGCTTTTTGAATTTGGAGTCGGGTGTTTGGTTTGTGTTGTGTGCACGAGTTTGGGACTGGGAACGATGATGTTGTGTTTGACGCTATTTGGAGGATTTTGGGGTTGGACAATCGGCGGTCGTTCGTTTTTGTGCTACTGTTATGTTGATGTGTGAGTTTATGCATTAGTACTGTGCTAATGTGGTTGCTGTTTTTGTTGTTGCTGCTGCTGCTGTTGTTATTGTGTAGGGTGTATTGCATTCTGCATCCCACCGGTTTGGCTAAAATAGCGTATCCAACGTTTTGTTGCTTTTATTTTGTTGTGTTGTGTTCTGTTTCTGTTGCTGTTTCTGTTGTGCTGCCAGTAGAGTTGTGTAGTAAATCGTTGATCGTTAAATAGTTAACAACAACAGAAAACAGGCAGGAACTTAAAAATTGCAACTACTCTCCTCTAAACAAAAATAACTGTACCGTCGTCGTTGTAACATTTCAATAAGTTTAAATTTAAATAAATTATTACAATTTTTTCTTTTTGTCGAAATCCAAATATTTTCAAATTTATTCTGAGTTAAAAGTTCCGTTATTCGTTTTTGCAAAAGTTAAGCAATTTCTGTACATATTAAATCTCGACTAGACAGTGTTATGTCCGTCGGTACTTTTGCCAGCAGACAGAGCTAATTTTCCTTCAAAAATATATTTCCGTTTCCTAATATTTAAGCTTACTATATCTCATATAGCATATAAGGTGAGTATAATAAGTACATGCATATGTGTATTCCAAATGAATGTGTCGTTGTTACATTAAGGTGAAAAAAAGAGGTGTAGACGATTCTCGGTTTAATAATAAAATCTAACGTGTTAAAAGTTGTATTTTCTATCTCCATTCGCGAAAAGAAAAACCCTAGTCATTGCCAATCATTGTGTACATGCATACATATAAGTATGCATGCATATGTATTATGTACAATGATTTATAAAATTGTTTGCTGAAATATTCAAATAAAAGAGCAAAAAGAATTTTTTAATAAATTTTGTTAAGTGAAACAACAACAATCTCGAAACATTATTAACACTTGAGCTGGACACAGGCCGTGTTTTTTTTTCGTGGCCCGCGGGCCTTATTCTTCGGCGACAGGCTCGGGCCTTACCGCAAAACCCTAAAATTAGAAGCCCGTAAAGGCCCCTAAATGAAACAAAGATTGAGAAGCACAAACTTGGAAAAAAATCTCTTCTTACATAAAATAATGAATAAATGTGGGGCTTAATATGACAATGGAGTATGCCAAATCAAGTCTAATGAAAAGTTTTACTCGGGCCCGAGCTTTCTTTTAAATTCTTGCTTCGTGACGGGCCGGGCCTCAAAAATATGGCCCACGCCCAACTCTTCTTTAAACGTATAAATTATGTACATTAAGGTGGGTCGCTAAAAAAAATTGTTCTGATAACCATTTCTTGGCTTGTTGTTAGACATTTAACAAAATATTTTGACTTTTGAAAACTTTAATAATGTTATCATTTTTGTTTAGGCTAAAAACATAATATTTGTACGGTAAACTTTTTTGTTTGGTTACATAACGGGAAACAAAATATTAACGAAAATAAGTAGTTCATTAAAAATGATTTAGAAATAGTGACGAATCTCAAATTTCAAACGTGTCACCCTTTTAAAGTAAAGGCTTAAAATATGCTACGTTTTTGTATAATTTCAAAAACCTGGGCAAAAATTCCTCAATATCCCAGAAAAAAATTGGGATAATCAATATTGGTTCAAAAGTTATTAACAATATAGTGATGCCGCGCAAATTTTTTTTTTAGTAATAGACAAAAACAAGGCATCTTACGAGAAAACTGTGTATTAGGGTGGCCGTTGTTGTAATGAAATGAAAAAAAATTTCTTTAAGTAACACAGGCACAGAAAATAGAAAAAAATGTCATGCCACAGAGGGAACCCCTTTACCTTTATGTATTTTGGGTCGCTAAAATCCAATATGATGATAAAAAATCGTTTTTGTGTTTTGTTGTGAAATTTTCAGTAGAATATTTATGTAGAATACATTAACCCATTATAAACCAGTTTTTGGAAAATAGGGTTAAGATATTTTAGAAAATTGTTTGTTGCTTGATTTTGTGATTTTAGAACAACAAATTTTATGAAAGCACAGAAAAACCTAAAAATTTACTAACATTTTCAATTTTCATAAAAAATTAACTTTCTACCCCCTCAGAGCGATTATCTTGGGTTCTAGGAGGTGACTGGTTGACTGAAATAATTGTTTATAGTCTTTAGCCCAAGATACAATGATGCGAGAGCGAGATGCGATTGCTATCAATGGCGTATCGTCTAAGGTGCGCAGGTGTTCCCCGCACACCCGACGGAAATCCTTCCCAATATAACATTTTTTTTTATATCTGTTAAGTGATTTGGTATTTCTAAAATGCATTGAAGTACATACATATTATCAATTCGATAGTCAAAGTATCCTAATATTCCCTTCTCTAAGCGTACAATAACCGTGTTTCTTTTGACGCGTACATATAATTAATTATGTATGACAAAAAAAAAAAACGCGCATCTACAATTAAATACAACAATCGAAAGTTGGCAGCACTGAAGAAAATTTGAAAGCTGACGGAAAAATAAAAATTACATAAAATAAATAAATGTCAACAAACAAATTGTTATTTACATTTTATCTTGCTCTGCCTTTTTTTAGAATAAATTTTATTGACGTTTTGTTTGAATTTTTTATTTGTTTTGTATTTTTAGTTGAAGTTTATCGATAAATACTCATCTTTGATGGCACAGGCTTTTATCCTTATCCTCAGTTGAAAAATACAGCGAAATCTTATATTAGAAACAAAAACCAATACACACACATTCTAGCAAGATTCTCATAAAAAACAACAACTTTTGGTGCGCTTTTGGGAAACGAACGAAGAATTCATACGCCACACGGTTTTGCTTAAATTTGTGAATAAATCGTAGAACTTTTGAAAGAAGTATGCTAGAAACTTTTAGTAAGCGGCTTTGTAAAGCTTATTTATCAGCCTTCTAGAAAAAAATATAAAAACTGGAAAATAATTATGGCATAACCTCAAAAAATGGATCTAACATGGGATTTTTTCAAAAAATTAACTAAATTAAGCGTCACGGCTATATCAGAGCTTGTTTTAAGCTCAAATTTGGATTATTAACTGGAACATTTTAATATGTAATACGTGGCAAAAAAAAAAATTTTGTGATTTTGAAAGGTCTTAGATAACCTCAAAGGTGGCGTGATTCGATCCCATTTTTTATTTATTTCATAATAAATTAAAAAAAGTATGGCTAGCTGATTGTTTATCGTGAATCCATTGAGGTTTGTCCGCGAAAATATTGAGCACTAATCCCCAAAAAGACCTATAGTACAAGTGAGATAGACACAAAATTATAAATTTTTTTTACTGGAATAGTCTTTACTAATGTATGAAAAATAAAGTGTGAAAAGTTCATTGCAAAATCTTGGGCGCATAAAAAGTTCTTCAAGGTCAAAGGTCGTAAAAATTAGTTTTTTAAAAATATCTTTCAAACGTTTACTCCTAGAGAAAAATGTTAAGAAACTATTTTGAGGCTGAGAAAATTACGTAAGAATGGCTTTTGTACTAGTTGTAGCTTAGAAAATATGCAACTATGAAAATATAAATTGATAGTATGTACTGAAAATATTCTCTGTCATATTTTCACAGTTGAATACAATTTTTTAAATTGGGATATCTTCTAAACTACAAATGGTACAAAAACCATTCTTGCATATTTTTGTAGGTAATTTCCAGAGCCACAAAACTAGTCACCACTATTTTTCTCTTAAAGTATCCCATTAGAAAGATTTTAGCAAAAAACTGATTTTTTTTTAACCTGTAACCTTGAATAACTTTTCATGCACAAACGATTTCGCAATGGACTTTTCACACTTTATTTTTCATACATTAGTAAAGACTATTCCAGTAAAAAAATTTATTTCGAACAACGGCTAATTTTGTATCTTTCTTCCTTGTACTATATGTCCCTTTGGGGGTTAATGCTCGATATTATCGCGGATAAGCCTAAATGGATTCACAATAAACAATAAGCTAATTTTGACGTGACAATCAACAAAAAATTGGCAGCTTAAAATTTTTGCTCATTTTTTCAAAAACTGTTGCGTGCGAGACATCGCTCGCAGACGCAGTATTGTAAATTGTCTCATTTATCTACGTGTATTCAATATTTTTTTGACAGCTAGTGCGACGCGCACGCTCGCGTCTCGCATCATTGTATCTTGGTTTTTATTTGGTAACATCGCACCAAAAAACGTAAGCAAATGCACGCATTTTAGGATTTTTATACCAAGTGAAAAAAGACCCACAAAAGGGGCAGCAGACCAATTCTGAAAAAATTGGCTCTGTGGTAATAAGTTTTTTTATTTCTTAATTTTCGCATATTCGGCGTGTCCGACTGTTCAAACGCCCCAAGAAAGCATTTTTAAAATTTTTAACATATTAAAAACTTTTGATTCGAATGAAAAGCAAGGTTGTGTTCATAAATTTTTTTCTGACCTGAAATTCATGATTTTCTAATAGCTTGAACGGTAAACGCCCCACCACCATACTTCCCCACTCTCAAAATTTTGTCCGACTCGACCTGAACATTAAATACACGAAGTCTCAGCAGTGTATGCACGGACTATTACTGTTTACTAGAATCGTCCAATGATCAAAATTTGACCACAAATCACGGCGGTGAAATGTATCGTTCGAACTAAAAGTGCATGCTCAGTTGAAATTCTTTTAGAAAGTTTTTGTTTGGAGTTTTCTGAGCATTAAGGAGAAAAAATTGGTCGGGCCGTTTTTGAAAAATGTCATTTTGAAAATCGAAAAAATCGTAGATGCTTGATGCTTAATCCGAATCCAGTATCGAAATTGCGGTAACTTGTCAGGACTTTGAGATATCCTTACCTAAAAGTGCAAAAATCACAATTTTTGGCTACTTTTGAAGTTTTATAACAAGTTATCTTAGTTTCTGGTCATAAATCTTGATATGGTATTTTAAAAAACTAGTTTTGGTCTTCAAAATCCAATTTAAATTATATGAATATCTTTTTTTTTTTTTAAATATCGTTGCCTAACAAAACATGGTTTTTCCTTATTTCAGTTCAGGATATTTCACATTTACACACAAATACCTTTCTAATGGTACATAATTCAAAGTCGTGCTCCGTTTCTAACATAGTAAAAAAGTTTGAACAAATTTTTGTCTTGCGTATTAATATATAGATTTAACGTTGTGTGGCCTCTTTCAAGCCAAATTGAAACCCATTCAGAATATCAATATTTGTTTGTCTTTGGAAAGATCTTTACAGACTTGGACAATTTTACTTAATTAATAGGAAGTAATACCCCGTTTACACCGGAGATTTGCGAGGCGATTTACGGCTATTTCGAGATTTAGTGCTATATCTTGCCATATATCACGTGATTTACCATACAAAAATATATCTACTTCCAACGTGATTTAATTTATATCTTCGAATAAATCTGAACAGGGCTACCGATTTTGGCTATTTTCAAACATGTGGCACCTCTAAACTTTGATAATTTGAAGTTTTGTTGACATTCATGTCATTTATTTGTTTACAAAAGCCAAGAAGAACGTAACTTTTATTTGTTTAATTTAATCTTTTATAACTTTTTAGTTATTATTTTCTATTTTTTAGTGAAACAATGGCTCGAGGAGTTTTTGCTTTTTCGCAAAATGTAGTGCTGGGGCATTTCAGCAACCAAAAAAATGGATTTCGTCTACTATCATTTTGCATCCAGAAGAAGTCGATATCACAATTGAATTTCTAGCCCGCGAACAAACTGTGCATTGGACATGGAATTACTTCCAACGCCCAAAGCAGCATCGGTTGCGAAAGTCACAGGATTGGATTCGCTTAAAAATTCTCCTATCGAAGAGCCAATCCATACAATGACATTGTGTCAATAAGAACACCGTCACTTTATATGTGTGGACTTCATTGCTAGAAACCAGTTTTAGGGCTGTAAAGTGAAGTCCACATGAAGTTTTAATTATAATAAATAAAATATCAATAAGTTCCTTGTTTGGCAAAGGTGATTTTTATTTTTATGAACTATGTGGATTCAAATTAAACTATTGCATCAGGTATATCGTATAGTCGTGCTAATATAAACATTTCTTTGGTACGACCGTCAAATCATTACTCGACTCATCCAAAACAATCCGGATGACGTGCAAATTCTGGAGCCTTATTTGACTTGCCACGTTTTATATATTTTTACGATTATCTTTTCCAAACGCATTTAACAGCATTAATTATAATAGTTTCATTACTAATTTTTATCTATAATTTTTTATTGTTTACAATTTGAGAAAATTCACACTTCAAAAATCAAAATGACAGCTATTGTCAAAACTAAATCTCTTTCGGCCGGTGTAAACGGGTAGGATTTAGCAACAAGATTTATTTATATCTTCACAGCTAAATCTTTGGTGTAAACATAGTATAAGATAATCTTACAATAAAATTAATAAACTATTATAAAAGCCTGACCAGCACAGATTTATATTAAAATCAATTGAAGCAACTTTATTTAACTTATTTAGTAATGAGAGATTTCTATTTATGGGCTCATTAATGGCATAATTTTTTCTATGGCATTTGATGAAAAAATAGTCTGAAGATCTTAAATTTCTTATGGGAACATTGAATGAAATCAGCTGAAGAATATCAGGACAATCAATATTTCCATTAATTGTGTCGTACATAAACATTACACTATGCAGCAGCTACCGCTTTCCAAGCCTATCAATATTTAAGAGTAAACAACGCGCTTCATATGATGGCAATGGTTCAGGTAATGACCGTAGAGCAAATTTAGTTAATTTTTTTTGAATACGTTCCAAACGGGCAATATGCACTACATAATAAGGGTTCCAAATAAGAGATGCATATACTAAGTTAGATCTTACAAAGGCAGTATACAGATGTTAAAATGATCTAAAAAGGCGGAGCTATTACGTTTAATAAACGCTAAAAGTGAATAAGCTTTTAGTAAGATGTGATTAACGTGAACAGAAACGAGCATTTATCACGAATTTGTTCAACTCTATTTAAAGACACATCATCAAAACTATGCGAATAAGACAAAGGAGCATTTATCTTAGAAAAGGCCATACAAAAACATTTACTAAGATTCAACGACATGTATGGTATTCTAATCTCTTAAATCACTGTGCACTAAAAATAAATTTTTTTGGAAAACACACTCATGATTTGTTTGTTGATTTTAGTATATGTATATGACAGGCAACATTTCTTGCAACTTTATTCCAATAACATGTCATTATTGTTTTGTTGATAAACAAAATATTGAAATACGGCAGCCCAATTTCATCTTAAAATTTGCGTATTAAAAATTATTTTTAGTTTATTTACATCAAACGGAAAATCTATGTGCGTATGTATCGATCCCGGTATATTCAGGATCCAAAATTTGAATCTCGGGCTTTTTTAAGGTTAACAAAAAATATATTGAGTACGCAATAAAATTTATTAAAAATTGTTTTCCAATGTAGGCAACTCTTTTTTATTAAAAAAGTGGATTCAAATTTCTAAAAAATAATTTAATAGGAACTTCAGTTAAATTATAAAAAATTAAAATATTTTCATATAAAATTCATGTTTTCAGTACACAGTAAAATTAGCTATAATATCACTCGAAAAACGAAAAAATTGTTGCGACTTTGAAACTTGACACATTTATTCATCTTCTCTTTTTATACGAGCTAAAATTATATTTTTTTATTTATTTGATTTATTGATTTAAATTGTTTGCATAGAAGAACTTTGTCTTTAACATGCCACTTATTCAGAGTAATAACAACAAATATGTTTTTTTGTTTTTTATACTCTACACCCAGGGTATATTCACTTTGTCCTTCCGTTTGTAACGCAGAGAAGGAGGCGTGGCAGATATAGAAAAGTATATATATTCTTGATCAGCGTCACACAGTGTCGCGAGCACATATATAGAGCGGCCAAAACTAGTAATCGTTATCCGATTTTGATAAAACTTTGCACAGTGATGCTTTGTGTTAATATTATGAAAATTTTAGAAAATGGGCGTGGTCCGCTTCTTTTTAAGCCTACTCCCAGTATAAAAGTATTAGTATCGGGTGATTTTTTTAAATGTTTTTTATACAATTAAAAATGTTAAATATTAACCTTTTAAATGCTTTCTGATTTTTTACGATCAGATAAGAAGAAAAAAAAGTTATAGCAGTTTTAACTTAAAATTAAAGTGAAATATTTCAATCTAGGAAATTCACACATTTTAGGAAGCAAAAACGAAAACTCTTACTTAAAAATATTGAGTTTAAAAGCTATGTAAGACAAAACTTTAAGCTGTAAAATGCTTTTTGATCTATTTTGATCGGTTAAGAAAAAAAAAGTTATGGACGCTAGAGTTCAAAGTTAATATGATATATTGTATTTACAATTTTGGTCTTCGCTCGTTTTAGAAAATGAAAAAAAGGGCTCTTAAAAATTACTTATCTCAGTCAATTTTTATGCTAGGAAGATGTTTTAAAAACCAAAATGTGCAGAATTACATCAACCTTAAATTTTGCTTAAAAATATTTTTTTCCGACTAACAACTTTTAAGTTATTTGTCAAAAAATTACTTTTTTGATCTTTGAACTCACAAAAAAGGGGGTTACACCCTCTCTTGAGCTGAGGACTTTTTTTTTGTAAGGTCACCATGGTCCAATAAACAACTGTGGAACAATATATTAGAACATCTTAACCCATTATAAACAAGTTTTTGGAAAAAGGGGTCGAAAAGACCCTTAAAACGCGGTATAATGGGTTAAGATGTTCACATAACTTAATGTAGAATCAAGCATGGAACAATATTTTGTAACATCTTAACCCATTATATCGCGTTTTAAGGGTCTTTTCGACCCCTTTTCCAAAAACTTGTTTATAATGGGTTAAGATGTTCTAATATATTGTTCCATGCTTGATTCTACATTAAGTTATTTGAACATCTTAGCCCATTATATCCCGTTTTTAAGGGTCTTTTTGACCCCTCTTTCAAAAACTTGTTTATAATGGGTTAAAAAAATTTCTAAAAATATTCTAAAAAAATTTTACTAGGGGGCACTGAAAAAAAAAAACCGTCCGGACGTTGGGAACCGTCGTTGACTAAATATTTACGCCCGATTTTGTGATATTTTTTCATAATAAAAATCAAAAATTCGTTTTTCATGAATAAAAATAATGTTGTAGCGCAAAAAAAATGGTACCACTGGATTTGTCAAAAAAAATACTAACAAAATGTATATTTTAAATTTTTCTAAGATTTTTTCTGTCCAATTGTGGAGTGCTCAAACAGGGGATTTGGAAAAATTTCGACTTTTTTGAGCTGAAAAGTTCACTTAACGCAAAAAATGGACGTCTAATTAGAAAACTAATGATGCCATTCGATTCTACGGGAAAAAATACATAAGAATCCATGTTTTGGATTTCAGTTTTCGACCTACTACGAAGCTGAGAATTAATTCACTTCGTACCTATGAGTATGCATTTTTAAACCACGTTTTTCAACCTTCAAAAATATATCGACACCCCTTCCCGTCATCTCTCAGAGCTAGGGTGGCGGCAATCTTCATGTCAATAGTTAAACTTTACAATTCTGCCGGTTGCGCGACAAATTTTAAACTTTCGTCCAAAACGCACCGGTCTATTGTACACTGTACTTTTTTCTTTTGTTTCTAACCAAGCCAATAGGGTCTTTTGCGTCATTCGTTTTTTATGGTCTCCCAAACTTTTCTTTAGAATTCACAAATAAGTAAAACAATATATGTCCAATAAAGTAACTGTAAACGAAAGGTTAATACAAAAACCTGCTCAAAAATTGCTCTATTACATAGGAAAAATGTCATTTATTCCTAAAAGGTTAGTCTAAACTAAGGTATTTAGTAAAATATGCCTGCTTTAGATTTAAGAATCATGGAACGAAATTTTTTTTTTGTGGCATTTATTCTATCTTTACAAAACTCTATGTTTACGGGGCTCGTATAATTATGCTAATAAGATATATTAATTTTTTTTTTTTAAATTTCTTTTAGTTTAAGTATACTTAACAATATGCCATCCTTGATGAGTTTATATATTAGACTTTAACTATGACCCTTTTGGCCGCACTCGCGCCACTGTACGTCACCTCCTGAGTCGAAAAGCTTCAAAAAGCTATACTGAACGCGTTTTTTCAGATACCACTAGTTTACAGTCCGAAAATGACCAGGACTTAATTGTAAAATTCCTTTTTGCTATGGTCCCCTAAGCTCAAAAAAAAAATTTTAAAAAATATTCATGGATAGGTTTCCGAGATATCGGCCGAATCATATTTTTGCTGTTTTTGAAAAAGGTGACCAATCATTATTCCAAATAAATTAGCTAAAGCTAAACGATCTCGATCAAGAGGGCTCCCATATAAGCAAATGTTTCAAAACGCTATGCTGAAAACGTTTTTTTAAAAATTTTCCAACCAAATTTCATTTAGACACTAAGAACTATAAATGCAAGCACTGAGCAAAAACTGGGTGAACTAGGGTGTGGCACCTCCCTTAAAAGCAAAATTTTAAAAATACTGCAGAGAAGGATATTTAATGTTTGGCCAAGCCAAAGGTTGCACTCTTACTAGTTTGTACTTATTTCTGTGCCAATATTTTTTCTCGAAAACGGCTACAGCGATTTTAATAAAACTTGGAATAATGTTAGATATTAACATGCAATGAAGAATGAGCTAGGTTTGAACTTTCTTAATACTCACCAGAGGACGTGCCACCGCCCTAAATTTTAATTTTGTTTTGGTAACCATGCAAGGTATTTGGATGAAATTTGGCGGGTACTGCTTAATAATGCTTTGTAACAAACGATCGGGATCGATAAGTCCGACTCCCACTTTTTAACCCTTGAAAATTTTGATTCTATATTACTCGAAAGCGACTCAGTTTTAATGGAAATGTAGGAGATGTTACTACTGCAAACAGGAATTAATATGAGATATGACGTTATATTGGGAAAACTCGTTCAAAAGCGTGGCACTGCCCACTATTATATAAAATGGTATAAAAAGAAAATTAATAAAGCAAACATTCTGAAATTAACTGTAAGGAACCTACTTGCTATAAGGCATCTCTGATCTGAAAGTGGGCGAAATATCGCCGTTGCGCGAGGAACCTCCCACACAAGCAAAATACGTTAAATGCTATTTCTCGCAAATGTTACAAGGTATTTTAATGAAATTTGGTAAGTAGATACTGCTTATCAACGCCTTGTAATAAGCAAAAAGTGGGAAGTATCAAAAAAGTGCCACGCCCCCTTTTTAACCAATTCAATATTACTCGAAAACGATTCCAACAATTTCATTGAAAATTTAAGAGATTGTACCCCAGGAAACAAGTATTAATATGTGATATACCGTTACCCTGCGCGAAAGATTAGACCACCCGAACTTTATGTATTCGGGGTCGCTGAACCCAGATTAGCAAAGTTGGTTCGCGTTTTTTCAGAAACCAGCAAAAAACTGTAATTTTCAGCATTATTCTTGGCACCATATTCGGATTCAGCGACCCTAAAAACATAAAGTTCAGGTGGCCTCATCTTTCGCGCAGGGTACTTTTTTTTTGTGGGCCTGTGTTATGCTTTAATTTAATGTACTTTTAAAAAAATTTAAGGTGGGTTTTTCAAAAAAAAAAAATCAAAAGTTTTTTTAAGTTTAAAAAAATTTGGTGCAAAAAATTTTTTCCCCCAAGTAATATTTTTTTATAAAAAGAGCACTTAAAACTGAATTGGACCAGTTACTAACATATATCAATTTACAAACTGTGGTGTAAGCTATACATTTTTGAAAAACACCCACTCAACTTGAACACCCTGTATTTTAAAAACAAATGGTACTAGAACCAAATCCTCCCGGACTATTGTTCTTGCACACCGGATTTACCATATTGCCAAATTTTTTTTTTTTTTATTAGCTGGTACGATTGGCGTGTTTTACTTCATATATATCTGTGGCAGGAAGGAAAAACTGCTTAAGTCAATTTTTGATTAGAAAGCAAAGCAGTTTAAATTTTGTTTTTTATGTATAGAATTTATGTTGCTTTGCTTTTTTATCGAATATCGACTTAAGCAGTTTTTCCTTCCTGCCACAGATATGTAGATTGTTGTTTTTGTTTTCTGATAACAATTTGAATAAATAAATATTAAATAAAATTCCATATTCTTTGAATTTCTACTAAGAAATCTAAAAATTTTACATTTAAAACGTATTTTTCCGGTTTGACATTTTAAAAAATCGATGCCCCCGGCGACAAAATTTAAACTAGTTCTATTGCAAAGAATATTCGTCGGGCGAATTTCGTCCTGCAGAGATATAGCATTTTAAGTTTTGCTTTTGTATGGGGGCTACAACTCCCCCTCACCCAATCCCCCTTTATCATGTGTTTCCTAGGGACTTTGACGTCCTGAATCCAAATCCCGGGTCCGTTTTTTTCCAGAATGTCTGAGAAAAAAGATTTCAAGGTCATATGGAGGTCAAAATGGGGTTCATGTGTCGTTTAGTGATAAATTCGCTAAAATTCTGAAACTAATTTTTAATCATTGAACTCTTAGGTCTTAAAAGAATATGTGATCAGAAAGGGTATCTCGGACCTAGTTTCGGAGATATAGCCATCGGAAGATCAGAATATATATCTTCTATGAAAACCGCTATAAGTTGGGAACCCATGAATGGATTTGAAAAATATTGGTGTCATATGAAAGGTATTTTATTGTTGTTGTTATTTTTGTTGTTGTTGGTGTTGTTGATTTATTTGTTGTTGTAATTGAAAAATTTCACAAAATTTTAAAAAAGCTCATATCTCGAAAACTATGAATCCAATTGAAAATATGCCCAAAACATTTCATAGGCTGTCAAAATATCTTTCATATGAAATAAGTATTTTACAAATCCATCCAGGGGTTCCCAAGTTATAGCGGTTTTCATGGAAGATATATCCGTATCTTCCGATGGCTATATTTCCGAAATTAGGTCCGAGATACCCTTTTCGATCACATATTCTTTTAAAGAACTAAGAACTCAATGATAAAAATTAGTTTCAGAATTTTAGCGAATTTATCACTAAACGACACATGACCTCCATATGACCTTGAAATATTTTTTCTCAGAGGTTCTGGAAAAAAACGGACCCGGGGCTCGGATTCTGGACGTCAAAGTCCCTAGGAAACACATAGTCTCGTCAAAACGCCATGACATTTTTTTTTTGTAAACCTGTGTTATTAAAAAAAAAAGTTTCCAAAAAACTCACACGCATTCTAAGCATTTTATGCCTAGTACACTTTTTTCGTAAGATGCTTTCCTCTTGAGTAAAAAAAGATTTTTGCCTTCCGCGGGCGTTCAAAAGCCAAAAACTACCATTTAGCGTTCGAATCCCATCTTGAGTCATACATAATTTTAAAGCTTATAAATTATGCTTTAATTTAAAGTTCTTTTAAAAAAATCTAAGGGGGGTTTTTTTAAAAAAAATTCAATAGTATTTTTAAGTGTAAAAAATTTTGGTGAAAAAAAAATTTTTTTCACCAAAAAATATTTTTTTATAAAAAGAACACTTCGAAATGAGTGGGACAAGTAACTTAGATTTATCTGTTTACAAACTTTAGTGTAAGCTATAAATTTTTGAAAAAACACCATTTTCATGAAAATTACTAAAAACGCCAACTTCAACACCCTGTTTTCAACAACAAATGGTACTAGGACCAAATCCTTCCGGATTGTTGTTCGTACACACCTGATCTACCATATTGCCAAATTTTGACCTAGTAGGTACACTTAGCGTGGATTGCTTCACATATGCATGTATCAACTTTTATAATGATAGCTGCTATAGGCGCATAAGTATAGCATTTTGAGTATTTTTACTGTGCGGGCGGTGAAAATTCCTTTCGTTCAATCCCTTAATACCAAGTTTCATAATGATAGCGCACAGTCTTACCTGCGGAAACCTAGTTCGTGCAAACTAGAGAGTTTGTGCATACTTTTTATATCGCGTCCACACGACACAGGCAAGTCTGTGCAGTTTTCAGTATACTTCGTTTTCATAGAAACATGACGTCTAGCAAAATTTTATTTTCATTTGAATCGTTTTTTCTTTTGTATATTTTCCAAAATAAATCAATGAAAAAACGCATAATTTTCATGACAGAGCTATTACATGCAATATGCATGCATTCGAAGACTGCAATTTAAGCGACAGATTGAAGGAACGGTCTGTACACCGTCCACACGTTCCAACTTGCCTGCGCAAACTTAGTTTGCACAAAAAATCTAAAATTTTTTTAATTTAATATGAATTCTACCTCTTCTGATTGCGTAAAAAATCCTAATCAATTTTTTTCTTGTATCCATCAAAATATACGTAGCTTACGAAAAAATTTTAATTCTCTTGTAGCTCATTTAGGTTCTCTTGATTATTGCCCTGATTTTATAATGTTAACTGAAATTTGGTTATATGACTACGAACTATCCAATTATAGTATCTCCGGGTATGATTTGTATGGCAATTGTAATAACTCTTATAAAGCTGGTGGTGTAGCTATATTTACTAAAAAAGAGCACCAATGTGAAGTTTTGTCTTTGGAATCAACTAGTGCAGATATCATTAAAATTAACTGCAATATAAATATGGAACCATTTACAATTTTTTGTATGTATCGTTTGCACGAAAATGGCTTGAGCAAAACTGTATTCATTGATAGTTTGGAAGAACTTTTAAAAAATTTGAAAGTAAAAAATGTAATAATTATAGGCGACCTAAATATAGATATTCTAAAAAACAGTAATGATTCTGATAAATATATGTTTTTGTTGTCATCCTACGGGCTAAAATCGCTTGTCAATGAGCCAACACGAATAACAGAGGGTAGTCGGACTTGTATAGATCACGTTTTTGTTAGGTTTCATAAAAATTGGACTTATAAAGTCTCAAGCGAAGTTATTGACCATCAAATTTCAGATCACTGTATGATAAATTTGAAAATAGAGCAACTGCCCATAAAAAATAAAAATAAGAGCGACATTCCCGCTCAGGTAACACAAAAAATAAATTATTCATTGTTGATCGACGCCTTAAAATTCGAGTTTTGGGATCAAGTATACCGTGAAGATGACCCATCTTTAGCTTTTGATAGTTTTTTAAGAATTTTAAATGAACATATATCAAATTGTTCTTCAATGAAGTCAAAAACTGTTCCTTCCTTAAGAAGACTCAAACCCTGGATAAGTAAAGATTTAATTCAATTAATTAACAAAAAAAATAAAATTCGGAAAAAGTGCAAAAAAAGACCTCATAGTGTAAAATTGAAAAAATACTATCTTAAGATTAATCAGTTGGTGAAAAATAGAGTTGTTTTGTGCAAAGATAGGTATTATTCTCAGAAACTTGCAAATTGTAAAGGGAACGTAAGGGATGAATGGAAGGTTGTGAACAATATTCTGAACAAAGAAACAAATAAAGATAGTGCTTGTGAAATCGTATTGGAAAATGAAATAATCACAAATCCTGTCGATATTGCAAATGTTTTTAATAATTAATTCGCTTCTATTGCATCACATTCCAAAGCTCGGCCACCAGCTAACATATGCAACTGTAACATGTTTAGTTCAATAAATGAAGAAGTTTTTCAGAACAATAGTTTTGTTTTTGACCCAGTGTCATCGCATGAAATTTACAAATATATAATGCATTTAAATAATAAAAACTCATGCACTTCTGATGGTATTTCTAATACTTTCTTAAAACGTATTGCGTTTTATATTGCTGATGTTCTTTGTTATTTGCTTAATGCTAGTGTGAGTTGCGGAGTATTTCCATCGTGCCTAAAATCTGCGGAAGTGTTACCTCTTTTCAAAAAGGGTAATCGTAAATTTGTAAGTCAATATCGTCCAATTTCCCTGTTGCCAACCTTTTCCAAACTTTTCGAAAAAATCATGAAAGATCGTTTTTTATCATTTCTGAATAAAAACAATTCACTTAAAGAGGATCAATTTGGTTTTCGTAAAGGAAAATCAACAGAAGATGCTTTATTGAAGTTATGTAGCGAAATTTTTGATGGTTTTAATAATAAAAATGTTCAAATAGCTTTGTTCATTGACATGACAAAAGCTTTTGATATGGTAAGCCATAACATTCTTTTGGATAAACTGTATAAAATGGGTTTTAGAAGTAATATTCATGACTGGTTTAAATCCTACTTAACCGGCAGAATGCAAAAAGTTAAATTAAATGATGTGTTTAGTGATGAGCTGGAAATAAATATAGGGGTACCTCAAGGTTCGGTGTTGGGTCCATTGTTGTTTTTAATTTATGTAAATTCAATTTTTTTACAAAACTTCAATAGCAAGGTTACAGCTTTTGCAGACGATATGGCTTTTACTTACACAAACAAAAATCTTTTTGAATCATTGGTCAAGTTGGAAAGTGACCTGCAGATATTAAGGCAATGGTTTGCAAAGCATGAACTTATTGTGAGCGAAAAAACAAAGCTTATGTTCTTTAACATGAAAAATGTTGAGTCTCAAAATTTTCATTTATTGTTTCACTCTACTTCATGTAAGAAACTAAGTTTAGAGTCACACACCTGCGGAAGAGTTAATTATTATGATCATTTAGCATGTAGCTCCAGCTGTTTTGAAATTGAACTAGTCGACGAGTTTAAATACTTAGGAGTAACTTTAGATAAAAAAATGAATTGGAAAGCTCATACAAATGACTTGAGAAAGTATCTTTTAGCAGCGACTCGTAAAATCTATTTACTTAAAGAGCACTGTTCGAAAAAATTGCTATCAATGATATACCATGGGATTGTAAGTTCGAAGCTTCAGTATGGCTTAGCAAGTTGGGGTGGAGCATATTTTAGTACTCTTCAGCCGATAATAATGGCACAAAAACATATTGTCAGAATTATTTTGAAAAAAAACCGGTTAACGAGTAGTTGGCCTTTGTTTTGTGACCTTCATATTTTGCCTTTGAAACATTTGTATATATTTAAAGTGCTCAAAATATTTTTCTTGCGAAGCGGTTACAGTTCTACTCTTCGGAGTTCTAATATATACGGTCTTAGAGTAAACAATAGGTGTTTGGTAAACGTTCCAGTCTCTAATAAAACTTTTTTTTCAAACTTCTTCACTGTTGCAGCCCCTAAGATTTTTAATCAGTTGCCATATGATATTAGAATATTAAAAAGTAGTAATGTTTTTTTAAAAAAAGTAAAATCTTGGCTATTCACAATAGATAGTTCGATGGTCAAAACTTTATTGTTAAGCGTTGTGTAATTAAAATTTAATTGTTATAAAAATAGGTTTTCTTTTTATTATCTTATTTTTTGTTGCAAAGTTTTTAAAATTCTTTTTATTTATATTTTTTTTTTTTATATATAACATTTTTTAATATGAATTTGTAATTTTAATTTGAAATGAATAACTTTGATCCTGTAAAACCCCACATTAATCACAAAGCTTTATGTAACGTATTCCGACATTCGCTTCTAGTCATTGTTTTGGCTATAGAATGTCGTATAACTATTATCTTATTTTATTTTATAATTTTTTTATTTATGTTATTAAACATTTTTTATAAATAAAGATAATTTTGAATATGAAAAAAAAAAAAAAAAAAAAAAAAAAAAAAAAAAAAGCACAAGCCGCACTTTTGAACTGCGCAAACTTGACTTTTGCCGTCCACACGTGCAGACTTACCTGCACAAACCAGTTTGCGCAGGTAAGTCTTGAGGTAAAATTGTGCGTGTGGACGGCCCTTTAGAGAAAACATTTCTATGGCAAAATTTTAGCTAATTGTATGAGCTTTCAGATAGTGCATATGGTTTTTAAGGTTTAAAAGGGTTTATTTTAGTATGAAAAAGGTCCTATTAACATATCCTTATATAATTTTTTTTTTAAATCCCCGTTTAATTTTCTTTAATTCGATAATACATTTGTTATACCAATTTTTTTAATTGAGGTGAGAAAACAATTCTTTTCTAAGTATGTAACAACACACAAGTTACTCACATGCGTTGTGCTACATATCGTCGCACAGTTGATCGAAAGGGACTTTTTCGTCTATTAATTTTTTTAAACATGCCAATCGATAGAGCTCATTACTACCAACAAATTTTGTTTGGTGACATTTTTCTGTATGGGCTTGGACTTTTACTTAGATTCTTATTGCTACAGAACCTTCGACGATCTTTCTCTGTAATCTTCACAGGAGAAATAACTGAGTTTTTACTATATATTTATGCATTTTTTACTAAAAAACTATTGTCCCATTTTTAGCTACGTGAGGTAATAGCTGCCGTGTTGATGTTAACCCATTTTCGGCCACTATTCGCGTACGAGTGTAAAATTGATCATTTTCAACTATGAAAGTAAACGATAGCAGAAAGATTTTTAGTGCTTTACAATACTTTGATCTTTTGGCTGTTTGGAATATTATTTTCTACTTCCACACCCCCCTCCATTAGTATGAGGGGGGTGGTTGCAAAATACCTTGTTGATGGAATTTTTTTTTAAAAATTATTAAAAATATAAAATAATCTCAATAAAAAAATTAATGATGAGTTTTTATAGCCAGAAGTTCAAACTATCATTTGAAATCCAAAAATCAACACCTTTCAATACCTGATAGGTGCCGATATGCGTCAAAATTAGTGTTCGTTTAATCGAACGTTTTTAGTGAAAATGGGCTGCCCATAAGCCTCGTGACGCTAAAATTCGCAAAAATTTTTCCCATTCCCACCTCTTCCTCCTATGTGACGATGTCCTAGGGTAATAAAAAACTCCCTTACATAGGGGGCGGGGGAAAGGGGAAAACGGAAAAAAATTTTCCAAAAAAAAGGGGTGCTAATTACACTAAAAATATACTTCATATCAAAAAATAAAATAATTTTTAAATCCTGGCCGAAAATGGGCTAAGGAAAACTCTAAAAATCTTCCTTAATTTGCTTTAAAAAGTAAATTAAAAGTAAGTCAATTTTTTCCCATTTTTTTAAACAGTGAGAATAGAAATTCACAAAAAAGATCCATGGTAAGATGCTAAGTTTAAAAAAATGGGTTTTTAGCAATAGCTTTTCGTTAAATCGTTTACAAATATTTTTTAACTACAAAGTGCAACAAATCGAGGGAAAACCAATCTGAGTTTGATCTCGATATTTGGTAATCGTTTTTTCCTATAAGGTCTGAGATCCGAGTTATCCTCGATGTTTAGGGCAATCTATAGCACAATTGTGCAGTCAAAAATCTATCTATGTTTTCTATCTTCTCTCTATTTTCTGACAAACATAAATTCTCTCTCTTAAATTTTATCGTCCAATGATCCCTTACAATGGTACGGTACAGTGCTGTCGTTTTGAAAAGTTTGAGCGAGGTGAAATTTTGTAAAAAGTGAAGTGTTGCGAAGTAAAATTCTGAAAAGTGAAGTATTAGCGAAGTGAACACAAAAATCACAATTTTATTTATTCAATTCATTCATTTTTATGCAACACGTAACAAAATTTGAAAATATGTTTTAAAAAAATATGTAAAAAATAAATAAAAAATTTGTTAGGTCAAAAATTTACCGAAATATGGCCGTCCACACGAAGATGGAAATTTTGTTTATGCGGTCGAAAAAACGGTTTTAACTCAAAACAAGGCATCTTTTGGAAAAAGTGTATAAAGCAAAAAATGCTTAGAATGGTCCAAGAACTACGTGTGAACTTTTTTCAGAATTTTTTGGAACTTTTTTAATTTTTTTTTTGACTAATTTTTTAAAAATTATAAAATCTACCCAAAAATAACGCGTATTCTTTGAATGAATGATTTTAGGCATTATACACTTTTCTCGTAACACGCCTTTTTTTTGAGTAAAAAAAATTTTTCCGACCACTTAAAAAAAAATTTAAATGTTCGAGTAGCTATGTTTCGGCAAATTTTTCACCTAAAAAATTTTTTAATGAAGCGTTTAAAAGGAAATTTTATCTACTTTTATAATATTCCGCTATATCTTTACCTATCTCTGAGTAAAAAGCACAAGAATTCGAAATGTTTGCTCTCTATTTTTGGTCTATAAACTATTTCGATGGCAAATTTAATTCTCTACAAAAAGTTTCTTGTGAAGTATATCGAAATTTTGCTTTGTTCGCTTGATATATTGAAAAAACAAATCACTTTTCAGTCAGGGCAGGCATCGGCCATAAAAAAAGTATGTTTCAGAACTCTCATAAAAAGAAAAGACAAATTTTAAGGCAAATTTTGGATTGAAGAAAAATTTAAGTGATTTTATGAAAGGGGAAATGGCGAAGTGTTTGTATCAAAGAGGGAAACCAGAAACCAACGATCACAACGCTATGAAAGTGTACGGTTTATTTTCACACTCTGGTAATGCCAAAATCCATTTGTATTTGCTTATAACTTAAGAAACACTTTATTACAGTTAATTTGTTTGAATGACGTTTCAGAATAGCATTGTCCACAATAAAAATTCAAAAATGATTACAACCGTCATGCTGTGAGGAAAATACAACAAGGCAACTGTGGAGCATAATAATCAGCGAGAGCCGACGACGCCTCGTGCTCCAAAAAACTACTACTGTATTGCTTCTTCTGAACAAAAGGAGGAAGACGACAAGTTGGAAATATTATCAACAGCGCGGAAGTGCAATCGGAGCTCTGTGCATCAGCAATATCAGCACTTCAGCCATAAATCCGGCCTGTGTAGTAGCAGCAACATTACACTCCACTCAAATGAGGAATCAAAATATATCGTCATCAAAGAGGAACTAATTCAAAGTCAATACAAACTCAATGATGTGATCACAAAGTTAAATATTTACAATCATGATAAATGCGATTCCCAACAGCATAATTTTGAAATAAAGAAAGAATACATTGCTTCCATGCAACCGCTAGCCGTTGTTGGATCACAACAGCAATATCCATTACCAACATTTGCGACAACGTCCACCACCAGTGTTAACTTTTTAAAAAACTATCAAAATTATATACGCTACACCTCAAATAAATTTTCCACAGTGCATACAAATTTTGACAACAATATACCTATTGCGAATAATCATAAGCCGACTGCAAGCAGACTGCGGATAAAGCAGCAACTAGAGCAATCTCGAAGGAAACGACGTCGCCAGAGGCGTCATCACCACCAGCAGCATACGCTGTCACGTAGAGACAAGAGCCTTAAACATCAGCAGAAATACTATCAACTGCATTTGCAACAACTACAACAACAACCAAAATATCATTCGGACTACCAACTGTCTGAGACACTATCTACAATGCAGTTGCAGCATCATTTGAGCATACAACAAGAGCTTATTCAACAATTGCAGTTGGTGCAACGTCAATATCTTATACATCAGGGTGAGTGTAAATTTAGTTGATATCTTTTGATTTTTATTGTCTTGTATGGGGGTTAGCGTTGCATAGCTAATTTTTCAAAGGATGTTTCCTGTCTCGATGCATGTTACGTAGGGTACTATTTATATTTCGGGAACTGGCAACACTAATGTCAATAGCTAAAATCTGGCAACAACATAATAAAGTTTAACATTTTTTAGCGTACTCACAACGTTTTGAGGTACAAATGCTATTTGTTTTGTTTATAGTGTGTTAAGAAAATCAATTTGGCGAGCCTTTTTTTGAGCGATTGATAAATGATGGGGTATCTAACGGGAGCATTTTTTTACAACTAAGTGTTCATGCAAAATCGTTTGTATTGCAGTGATGGATGTGCAAGGATGCCTCTATCTCAAAATATGTCACATGATGATCTTGCATAATTAGTTCATGCACTGTATCGATGTTTTGTGGCACAACAACCGATTTTGGACAACCTTCACGGAATTCGTCGGCGACCGAACTACGACCACGATTGAATTCACTATACCAGCGATATACTGTGGTTTTTGATGGTGTCTTATCGCTATACAAAGAACTGAGTTCATTGACACATTTTTGTTGACAGAGTCCACATCGAAAGTTGTGAAAATAATCCAACGAAAACCTTCCCTTGAAATTTTAATTTTTTGGCCAAATTGATTTTCTTAACTCACTGCTAACAAAATATATAGCTTTTGTACATCAAAACGTTGTAAGTACGTTTATGCTAAGAAATGTCAAACTTTATTATGGTGTTGCTAGATTTTAGCTATTGACATTAGTGTTGCCACTTCCCGAAACATAAATAGAACCCCTCGTACACAGGAAACAAAATTTCGTCTATGTCCGTTGAATAGATTTGGAGACATGACGAATTTCGTCTTTTTGGGAGACGTGGCACGGCCCACTTTTTCAGTGACCATTATTGAGGTGTTTTTAACACATAGACCAAATCTAATCCATCTACGTTAAGCCGTTTCAGAAATATGATGCATTAATTTTTATGGCGGCGTGACATTGCCCGTTTTTTTACTTAATATTGTTTGTTTCATTGTTTTTCACATATAAATCAAGTTTCATATATGTGTCTGCGATGAATTATTTCAGAGATATGATAAATTAGTTTTTTGGAGGGCGTGGCATCACCTACTTTTGTAGCCTAAGGCGATTCTACTACACTGTGAAAATTTCATTCAAATCAGTAGGTTAGTTTTCGAGTCCATAAGTAGCAAATATACAAACAAACAAAATCTCATCAATTTAGGTAAAAATTTGTGTTTTTTGAGAGGAAGGCGCCTACCAGCCATAGGATTATAGGAGGGAATGAGAAGGCAGACAAAATAGCTTCCATTGGAGCTTCTTTGCATGTACTTTCAGAAGTACCGGTTTATATCTCGCTGGAGACTGTCAAGAAGTATACCTTACCTCACTTTCTTAAACTAGCCAATGGGAGGTAGAGTTCTTTTTCTTCATATACCGTTTGCCGAATGACTTGGCTCTCGTATAATAAGTCTGGGTCTGGGGAAAGAAGAATTTTTTTATTGGTTTTTTTAGTTCAATGCATTATTGTAAAATTCAATCAAATCACCTTCACTTATGTATATTTGTTTTGGAAGGATTTGTGAAGCCTTTGCAACTTGATTTTCATACTAGTCAAGGCTTAAGAGAGCATTCTCCATCACCTTCAAAAGATCAGCTTCAGCACCAGCGACTTGATCATTCAGCAAAGCCAACAAATCAACAACTACAAAAGCTAAACGAAGATAAACAACAGCCGATATCTCAACGACAATATGGCCCGACCCATGTTACACTTGACGAACAGTATATTCACCAAACGAATCAACAACTGCATGAGCTACACGAAGAGAAACAACAATTGAAATCACAGCAGCTGCAGTTTGCTGGTCAATCCCATGTAACACTTCACGATCAGTACATTCTCATGCAAAATCAGCAGCAGCAACGGCAGCATCGACAACTGCGTTGCTCGCAATATCAGCAGCAACAACAACAACATGAAATAAATCAAGTCAAAACACCAGAGCAGCAAGAGGAAAACTTTACTGACGATGATTCGAATTGTTTGCTACAACATAACAACAGCAATAATACGAAATTTAACAAAGACAACAACAATGAATCAAAACAACAGCAACAACACAAATGCAATGACGACTTAAGGGAGTCATCAAAAAACGAAAATTGTAATAGTAATAACAATAACATCAAATCAAACAACAACAACAACAACGTAAATATCAACGATAATGTTGTAACAAAAACACATGGGCCGGAAACAGTCAACAGTCTACAACAAGTAACATTGCTAAAACAACACGATGAGTCCTCAATCAGAAGTAACAAAAGTAAAAGAGATAGTGGTAGTCATGAAAACGAAGATGAAGAAGAGTGCACAGATGAACAGCAGCAACAACATAAGCAAATGTTAGCAACATTACAAAGCAATCAACAAAGCTGTCCACATCAACCAGAAGCAAATACTATACAAAATACTCTGTTGACAGCAGCAGCAGTACATAGTCAAGAAGCTGATGATGATGACGAAGATATGGATAGCAACAGCAAACATTCAAATATCGATACGGATTTGGGTAAAATGTGAATTATTGTATCCTTAAAAAAAAAAACGACTCAGGAATGAAATTTACCAAAACACTACATTTATGTCAACAACCTTGATAATACTGCTAGTTTGAACTTGTTATATTGTTGACACTTTTCGAAATAAATTAATTGGCTGCGCTGGGGATTATATTTCTTGGTCACGACCAGTGGCGAATCCAGGATTTGTCGTATGTGAAACAAAAAAATGCGACTGTTGATTTTTGTGATCTACTTTGTGCCTAATAATTAAACACGCCAATTTATCTGTGTTAAGTTAAGTACTTTGGTTGTTGCTTTCCCATGCGTTTCTCAGAAAGTGCTTAATTAAACACTGAAAATTGTCGCCTAAAACACAGCTTATATAAAATAATCTCAGAGGGGTGTTGTTATCGTTATTTAAATTCTCAGAAAAGCACCTTGCAGTGTTGCATGAGAGGAATAAATATAATCAATTCCACGCTATCAAGTAAACTTTTCGTAAAAACAGAACCCAACTTTATTGATTACTGACAGAATACCAGCAAAAACACATTATGATATTACTTTTGTCTCCATAAGAATTTTGAAAACTAAGCATAAAAATAAATATTAAACGCAAGGTAAAATTTTCAATCGAAAATGCGCCGAACTAAAGTTGAACGTAGAGGTATGGTTTCTTGGGCAAATATTCATAGAATTGAATGAACTTTCAGCCTAGGTTGGTGTTTTGTTTGAAAAAATTCATCCAAAGATATGAATCGTTTATTTTGAAAGTCGGTCATAATAATCGGCTATTTGACCCATATCACTTTTTTAAATATATAGCATCAATTCCACACCATCAAGTGAACTTTTTATGTAAGCAGAACCCAATTTAATTGATTACTGACAGAATACCAGCCAAATCATATAATGACATTACTTTTGTCTTTATAAAAATTTTGTATGAAAATAAAAAAAATATTAATAAAAGGTAAAATTTTCGATCTAAAATGCGCCGAACTAAAGTTGAACGCAGAGGTATAGTTCTGTAGGCAAATATTCATAGAATTGAATGAACTTTCACAAAGGGGGATAGCCGAGGTCGATAAAATTTCGTCCATATAATTTGGCCCACCCTAATGAACAGGCATGTGGTTCTCCTAGAATTACTTTGTTAAAGCTCTCTGTGTCGGGTACACAACGGGCCCAATTTCGAGGCCTAAGTTAATGATGACAGCAAGGTCTTCCCACGGATTTTACCTAACTAAACCTACATAAATCAATAAACTAATCAAAATTTTCTTCAAATATTTGTTGTTGTTAGTGTACCACCAAATTTTGATATTATTAAAAATGTGCAGTGACGAAAAAAGGTTGAGAATCACTGCTTTAGCGTTTTGAAATTTTTGATCTGGCACTATGAAGATACTTTCAGCAATGAGTCAAAATTCCTTATGCGGGCCAGTAAAAATCGACTATTAGATTTTAATATATCTATTAACACATTTTGGTAGCTTTAGAGGTAACAAGTAAAATCCCAAAATAGGTTTTTGAAAATTTTACTTTTTCAAAAATTTATGAGTGATGGAAAATTTCAGGTATATTTTGTTAAATTACAAGATATCAGCGAATAATTACTGGATTTTAATGAAAATTGGATTGTATGTTAAGAATTAGTAGAGGGACAAAATATAAAATAATTCACGTAAAAAATATATAATTTGCTTATAGATAATTAATTTTACAATAAACAAATGATAACACTGGTCTACACGATTTTCGACTGGAGCAACCAAATAGTTTTTCTAAAGTTATTTGGTGCGCTGAATTCGAATCTGCAATCGGTTTTTCTCTATCAGGTCAGAAAATGGTCTTATTTCACTAAAACCTTAATAACTTTTTAAAAAATTATCCGATTTTGCTAAAATTGAACTTCAAATATTTGCAATTAAATACAATATTGAACTAAAATATAAAAAATATACATTTGTATAAGCTACTGGCAAAAAAACCGTGTTTTATTTGGCTTAAACACGAAAAAGTGTAAAAAACTATTATAAAAATTAAGTTTTCGTTGCTATAACTCAGTCAATTTGAATCGGATCTTAGATATTGGTACAATTGTTGAAAGTCTAAGAATTTTTCTCTATAATAGTGTAAAAACATATTTGATCGAAATTGGGTTTCTCAAAATATGTTCGAAAAAATGGAACTATAACCTCAAAAATCGAAAAGGTCGATTATCTCCAAAACCTGACCTGATAGAGAAAAACCGATTGCAGATTCGAATTCAGCGCGCCCAAATTACTTAAGAAACATCATCTTTTACTCCAGTCGAAATTTTTTTCGAAATTTGTCGACCAGTGTAATTTATCTAATTTTTCGGTGTTGTAGGAGAAAATTTGTGCACAAAAAATATTTGTTGAACTATCGGCTTAATAACTGTAAAAGAAAATTTTTGTAATGTCTTACCAGAAAAAAAATCTGAACGATTTAGTAGGTAGACAGCGGCCGAGGCTAGCTGACGCAAAAACAAACAAACAATCAAACAAAAACAAACAAAATAAATGAAAAAAAAAAAAACAAAAACAAACAAACAGAAGAATTTTGACGTAAAAAGTTAAATTACCAAGATAATTACCGATATTATTTAAAAGCTATGGTTTGTTCCAAACCCACAGCGGATTGTTCTATTGGGTATTGTAAAAACTGTCCAAATACCGTTAAAATTTTGAACGATTTGAAAGTGTCCTTACAAAGACACGGCATTGAGAGTGTTTCCTTTAATCAGTGGGTTACCACTGACAGGTGTTTATTTTATTCTGCGAAATTTTCCAATCTTTTATTATAATTTTTCTTAAATAATAACATTTTGCAGATGCCTTTTGCTTCGTGAGTAAGATGCGCTGGCCAAATGCCAAAGTTCATTTCATATTCTTGGGTTAGTGTTTGAATCTTGTTGCAATTAATAAAGAGATGCAGTCAAAAGATGTTAAGAATCATATCCATATTTCTAGAATGAAAAACCTGTTAAAGCAAATCGATAGAAATTTTTTAAATAAAGAGCAAATGGACAATACTAAACATTAAATGCAGAATTGCTGTTAACCGATGGAAGCCACATATTGTGGTGTCAAAGTAAAAGAGTTTGTCTCCGAAAATATTGCGTCTTTTGACAACAAAAAACAACTGTTTTGTTACCTGCTCAAAAACTATATGTACCATTTTGTTAAAGTTTTAAAAACAAGATAGATTTGGACGATTTGGTCTTAAGTTTTGTTCCCAAATTTTTTTCCACAAGAAGTTGTAGCAGGATATTCAAATTCTGTGTTATCAATTCTCGGAACTTTATTTCCTAGGTAAGAATTTGACCTCGCAAAACAAACTAACGCAGAATTTCGGAATTTATCTTTCTACGATGATATTAACATTATGCAACATTTATCGATAACTGATTTTTGCTTTAAACTAGGAGGTTTGTCAAATATTTTTCATAAGCCTTGGTATTCGAACGTTGCAAGTATTGTCAAAGGGCTGTAAAGCATATATAGTTCTTCAACAGGTGTTGAAAGAAGATTTTTGTCACTCTCTTTAAATAAAACAGGCCTGAGAAATAAACTTAAGTGGGAAACCGCTTCTGCAGTCTTGGATACAAACAATTTATTGAAAGCTAGCAAGAGTAGGGTAGAAGGGGGAGGTTTCGACACGTGGGAGACTTCATCAGTGCCAAATTTTGCGATTTCTATTCGCACTTACTCCCGCGTGTAAACCAAAAAGTCTTACTCCTAATGGTAAGCAGCTATCATAAAAATGTCTCTGCGCGATTCGGCTAGGGTGCGTAGTTAGTTGATGTAATATTTGCTTGTTGCTTTTTGTGTGATACTCGGTTAATAAACCATAAAATTACCGTTTTTTTTTAGCCGATACTTAAATATATTATTACTGTTAATACTACATTTAAGGTTTGCAAAATAAATAAAAGATAACTGCGAAATTTTGGAAATTTGGAAACAAGTGGATAAGGGAGGATTCGTCAAGTGTAAATGGGAGGATTTGACAACTGAAATTTATACATGTGATTCAATTATTTTCCATGAATCTGATTTTTTACAAGATATGGTGTTCGGTACTAATGCCGATTTACAAATGGATATAGAATCAGCCTGAATCACGTGTCGAACTCGTTCAAGGCTCTGACCTTCCTGGTCCGAATGATTTGCTGGATATGGCCCCGATTGAAGACGACTTCCCTGATTTTCGATCTCCCATTGTATCACCGGAAACAATTCGCCTTTTACCATCTTCATTCAAAAGGTTGAAGGTTTCAAAAAATCAAGGGAATCAAGAATTTATATGACTGACGAAGCCTCCCCAAAAGTGGGAGGTTTCGTCATTTATTTTAACTTTGGTTTATTGGTCACATTTCCGAAAATAGCAAACATATCGATTTTTTTGTAATTTATAAAAGAAGCACACATATTCATACATAGATTCATCAAGATTTTAGACTCAAGGAACAGCCTTGACAAGGTCGAATTGGTGAACCGCCTGCAGGCGGTTACAGACTCTTTAACCAAAAAATAAAAAAAAAATTAAAAATTTCAAAAATATCCATAAAAAAATGATAAATTATGGTAAAAATTATAAAAACAGTCTTTGTGCAATCTTCTGGAACTCCTAGGAAAATGAAACGTTTCCATGTGTCACGATCCTTATGATGACTTTTATCTCTTTCAACGACTTTCTCGATTCTTAGATTTCCTTCTCTAAATACCTTTTTCATGTAGTTCTTTGCTTACCACGTCCCCTACTGGCTTGTGGACTCCACTCAAGGGTTTTCCAGCAGATTTCACTGTGTCGTTTCCGGAAAGTATGACCTATCCATCCCCAAGTTAAGTTCTATTATTTGCATCTCAGAAGTGCAACTAGGAAATTTGCAAGTTATATTGCCATTGCGCTCTAAAATTGTTGGAAAATGATCAGTTTCATCATACACGGTAATAAATTTCGGTTGAATTTTTCAACTAAAAAAGTTGGTATATTTATCCAAATTGATCGTTTCAAGCAAAGCCAAATGAAGAGTTGTTCGTGTGCATAAATATCCAAGGAAATCAACTGCGGAAAGTTGAAAAAATCAACAAATAAGTTGATTTACTTTAGAATTTGCTTGTTCTTCTTAAAATTTTGTAATTAAGGTTTGAATTCTGCAGGATTTTGCATTATGTTTGGAAGTTCGGTAGTTAGCATTTCTTGTCGCTGAAGCTAGGAATGTTGATTCGCTAACACAAAATGTAAGCATTCACCACAGCTAGGTCAAGTAAATGAGTAAACAAGCGATTGGTAATCTTGATCGACTTCATCCGTTTTCACTTCCTAGTTCAGTAGGAGATCTGGATCACCAACATTTTTATCATTATAAAGATCGTCATCTTCATCTACTTTTCATCACCGTTTCGCCATTAAAGTCCACCGTTTCTAACACTATGCGAATCTCTTTATCAAATAACGATGATAACACAGGACCACAAAATAAAAATAGGTCTTGTAGCAGACAGTTAAGGTACCATACGGTATGGTTTTTGGTGTGCTAAAAACGAATTCAAGTTCAGAATCCAGCCATCACTCTCAGATTTTGAATAATCCTAGCTTGAAGTTGCAGAATGCGCTGTTTTCAGGCTTATGGTGCAGTTCCAGGAAACGATGTAGTTCCATTTTTTCAATGGCATCGAATAGCCATAATCTTCCTTATAGAACTATGCCTTCTTATTTTTTCGATTGGATTTTTACTTCCCGAGATATCATTGTTTGAAGTAAACGTGTCTCAACCCCCATACAAAGCACTACATTATATTTGTAGCGTAAAATCAATTTTACATATAAAAATGATAACCCTTTACTTCAAAGGTAGATAAATTTGAAAGTCAGAATCCAATCGGAAAACTTTGAAGTCGTAGTTTTATAAAGAAGATTGTGGCTTTTCAATGTCATTGAAAAAATGGAACTACACCATTTCCTGCAACTGCGCCATAAGGCTGAAAACAGCGCTTTCTGCAGCTTTACGCAAGGATATCTCAAAATCTAAGGGTGATGGCTAAATTCTAACCTCGGATTCGTTTTTAACACATCAAATACCATACCATATAGTACTTCAACTTTCTGCTATAAGACTTTTTTTTTGTGGTCTTGTGTAATTTACATCAAATTTAATAAACGGATGGTAGAAGTGATGTATCGACCATATTTGCAACCGGAGCGAAAAGGTCCTCGACTTCTACGTAAAAAAACACAAAAAAACCTCGGCAGTTTCGTTTTGTTGATCAGAACAAACAAAAAAAAATCCTCAAAACCGATCTGAAGGACTTATTTTGCCGCCTCCTAAATGCGCAGGGCGGATGCCCACTTCGCCCTACCTATAAACAATAAATAGCGTTAACCCACAATATGAGCTACATACTAACCTCAAAAATTTTTTTTCGCTCACTGTCCTAAAACCTCTAGACGGGCTGTCTTGGAAGTCAAACCAAAAGCTTGCAACAACTCTTTCTTTCAAACTTGAACTTTTTTCATAAACTCAGCACTCATTGTAAAATATTGTAATATTTTTTTTGTAAAGCTACGGTGACAAATAATATTTTATAAAATATTTTGTTTTTTTACGTAAAACACGAAATATTTATTTTCACCATTTTGCAGTAAATTTGAAATTTGACTAGCTCTTACCACAAAGACGCGCATCAGAATTTGCTGCAAATACTACCAAATGAAAGTATGTGCTCTCCAGAATATATTAAATCAAAAAAAGATATAAAGGAACATAGCGCAAATAACTTCACATTTAATAAGGTCTGGAGGCAGCCATGGGCACTAGAGGGTTAAAGCTCCAAAGACAATTTAAATCTTTTGACAAACAATGATGAAACCGAAAGTGATTCCGACTAAATGTCGAAAACAGAAGGGTAAGGGAAAGAAATATGGTCCACCAATCTTTCTTTTTTAAATAAAACTCAAAAAACATAAAACCATGTCTCATAAAAAATACAAATTTTATGGTTGATTCTAAAACATAAACTGAGCCGACTTGAGATAAATATGCTAGAAAAAGTCCTCTTATAGTTTTTTAAAACCTATTTTATAGATAAGTAAACAATGGACATTTTACATTATGATATTGTTAAAATGGATATTGTTAAAATGGAGGCAAGCGGATTAGATTTAATTTTTTCTCATTTTCTGTTTTGGAATGGAATGGCCCACATACGAAATCAGTCAACTCTTTAAAGCATTTTTCTTCCATTCCATTTCTTATGGAACTAACTTTTTCCCAAAAAACGGCACCATCTATATTACTTCTGAGATCACAACTTGAAGGTCTTGAGAGGTTCCATTATGTTATTATTATATCAAAATCACATTGAATTAAATATGAAAAATTTTGTATCATAGGAACATATTATTGATATTTCAGTTTCAGACAAAACTTTGTTAGAAGTTATAAGAAATAAATATTTTAAGTCTTCCCTTCCAAAATCTAGCCTTTTTTGTATTTGATTTAAAAATTCAATATAAAAACTTCTAACATTCGATTTAATTTAAGTTAGTTGCGATTCTGATAATTTATCAGTTTTGAAAAAATGTTCAGCTTTGGTTCCTATAAAAATATTTCTTATGGGTAAATACTTCTTTTCGTTATTAATATTAAATTTTTTTAAAGTGGTGATATTTTTGACAAAATCGTTTCAATTTTTTATAAATTTTCAAAAAGGACCAAAAGAGAAAAAAAAGGACCAAAGTGGCAACCATGTGCAAGAGACTGTTTTATGCGTATGCCAAAGAAGTTTCATTTCCTGTCGTTGCTACAATTAACACTTGTATTTTCACAATAATTATTATAAAATGGTTCTCTTTAATTTTAAAAGGATATTTCAAGTTGCATCCAGAACATCAGCGCTTTGTTCGTACGCCACCATCACCACAGTTGCTTCCTGAGCAACAACAACTACAAGCGCAAAGTATTTATTACCCACAACAACAACAACAACCGCAACAACAGTTGTACAATCACCGTCATCTAACTTCTCCGTTTTCATTACCACCACCAACCTCAGAGCAAGCAGCGCATGCGCACCACCATCCAGCGGCAGTGGCGGCAACTGCTGTAGCTGCAGCAAGCGGTTGCATTAATAGCGCAGTCGTTGCTGCAGCTACAACCAATAATAGAAATAATCACAACAATTACAACATTTTAAATGTTAGTGGTGGCGTTGGCAGCCTGACAGCAAGCGAATTTAGTGTTAATGTCGAGCCAAGATTGGAACCACCACCAACTGGCGCACAACTCATCGAAAGCTTTAATGCCAAGAAATACTATCATCCACTTTATGCGCATGGAGTGTGTAGGTGGCCCAGCTGTGAGTTGGCCTTGGAAGATGTTACTTCATTTGTAAAGTAAGTATTTATGCACGTAAATAAGGTAAGTATTTGGAATCTCAAACAAGGCTTAAAACTGCGAAAACAAATTTAAATTTTCATTTTGAAATTAATTTGGCATAAATTAAAAATGTTCGAAAAAAATTTATAATTTGACGAAGAACATAGCGGTAATTTCAAATCTGAAAGAATTTTTTGATTCGGTCCATCCCAATTTTTAAATACTGATTTATTGAAAAAATTAGCATTTTGTACTAAAAAAAACTAGTAAGGGTTATATCTTTGGCCTGGCCAAAAACTAAATACACCACACTGCATTTCAAGTATATTACACTGTTCAACGGCAAAAAATTATCTGAGTTCAGACCATTTAATTATTATTCCTTGCTATTGACATAATAGATCTGCATTTACAAAATTTTTCCATCACGTCTCAATTTTCAGAAAAATTGACAAATCCAAAATCACGACTTACATCCGCGCGAAAATAAATTAAAAAATTTTTATCCGTCAGAATTTTAAAACAAAAATGTCAAACGATTCAAAAAATAGCAATATTTTCAAATCTGAAACAAATTTTGAAATCGGCCGGGCAGATTTTTTTGTATGCCTTTTTATTTGAGAAAATGTATTGAAAAAACCAAACACCAACCATCTTTAATTACATAAATCTTGTCTAAATCAATACAAAATTATAAAAACTCTTCATGAGCTTATGCGTCATTATTTTAACTTTATTTTGATACCAAAAACTTATGGATTAGACCATGAATAACCAACTTATTTCCTTTTGAACAAAAAATAAGCATATAGAAATTCATAAAAAAGCTATTGAATTTTGGGCGACGGGATGTTAGCACCCCATTTATGGAATTTCGGGAAACCACTTATGCTATTCAAAAGGTCATAAAATGGTCAAAAAAGGTCAGTTGGTTTGGCTAATTGGTCAGCGATAGGTTATTTTTAAAAATTTTTTTTAAAAATTTTCATGGTCAAGGATATGTTAGCACCCCATTTATGGAATTTCGAGAAACTAATTATGTCATTCGAAAGGTCATAAAATTGTCAAAAAAGGTCAGTTGGTTTGGCTAATTGGTCAGCAAAAGGTTATTTTTAAAAATTTTTTTTAAAAATTTTCAAGGTCATTGGAGATGTTAGCACCCCATTTATGGAATTTCGAGAAACCAATTATGTCATTCGAAAGGTCATAAAATTGTCAAAAAAGGTCAGTTGGTTTCGCTAATTGGTCAGCGATAGGGAATTTTTCAAAAATTTTTTAAAGATATTTTTTCAAGAAACCTAAAATTAAGGTCAAGGATATGTTAGCACCCCATTTATGGAATTTCGAGAAACTAATTATGTCATTCGAAAGGTCATAAAATTGTCAAAAAAGGTCAGTTGGTTTGGCTAATTGGTCAGCAAAAGGTTATTTTTAAAAATTTTTTTTAAAAATTTTCAAGGTCATTGGAGATGTTAGCACCCCATTTATGGAATTTCGAGAAACCAATTATGTCATTCGAAAGGTCATAAAATTGTCAAAAAAGGTCAGTTGGTTTCGCTAATTGGTCAGCGATAGGGAATTTTTCAAAAATTTTTTAAAGATATTTTTTCAAGAAACCTAAAATTAAGGTCAAGGATATGTTAGCACCCCATTTATGGAATTTCGAGAAACTAATTATGTCATTCGAAAGGTCATAAAATTGTCAAAAAAGGTCAGTTGGTTTCGCTAATTGGTCAGCGATAGGGAATTTTTCAAAAATTTTTTAAAGATATTTTTTCAAGAAACCTAAAATTAAGAAAAAAACCGTTTTTTCAAAATAACTTCAAAACGGTTCATCCTAGAAAAAAATTTTGAACGTTCAATTCCCTATAAGGGTCTCTTCAAACTGTTTTTTCGTCGGACTTACCCTTAATGAGATATCGCATACATACATTAGAGAATATCAAATTTTTTTTTCCACTTACTTTCATTCAGTTTCGGATTCTACGTTAAAATTTATGTTAAAAACTCCTTGGGACCATATATCCAAAGTGAATTTTGACTCAGCCAAAAATAGTTTGAAGTTTTGGGTTTTTTTTCGCTGTAGCGAGATTGTCTTTGAAAATGTATAACTTCAGAACAACTTGTTGTATTGCTATGATTTTAGCACCGTTCAAACGATGTAAAAACGTATTATCAATGCCTTGGCTAATTTTTGGAAAAGGTCATCTGGTTCAAAAGTTATGATCTTTTGAATGAAAACATGTAAAAACTTATACGAAATCTTTCAAAAATTTCATATTTTTAAAAAAAAAAAATTTATTGTACTTTTAAGATTTTTTATCCAGATACGGCTAGTCATTTTAAAGTTATGTCCTTTTGAATAAAGACAGATAGAAACTTTATACAAAGTATATTAGGAATTAACTCCTCCTAGAAAAAAAAAAAACTGTTACTTTTGAATTTTTTTTTAGCTCATCAAAAGGCCCAACGCAGGCCTGTTTTTCAAGATGCGGCTAGCCATTTCAAAGTTATGACATTTTAAATGTAAGCAGAGGAGAACTGTTGGGTGAAAAAATACATATTTAAGGCAAACTTCAACAAAAAAAATTTTTTTTTTAATGAGTTCTAGTGTAACACTTTCGATTACCATTAATTAGTATAAAAAAAACTGCCAAAGCATTATGAGTTATAAAAAAACTTCAAAAGTAACGGTTTTTTTTTTCTAGGAGGAGTTAATTCCTAATATACTTTGTATAAAGTTTCTATCTGTCTTTATTCAAAAGGACATAACTTTAAAATGACTAGCCGTATCTGGATAAAAAATCTTAAAAGTACAATAAATTTTTTTTTTTTAAAAATATGAAATTTTTGAAAGATTTCGTATAAGTTTTTACATGTTTTCATTCAAAAGATCATAACTTTTGAACCAGATGACCTTTTCCAAAAATTAGCCAAGGCATTGATACTACGTTATTACATCGTTTGAACGGTGCTAAAATATAGCAATACAACAAGTTGTTCTGAAGTTATACATTTTCAAAGACAATCTCGCAACAGCGAAAAAAACCCAAAACTTCAAACGATTTTTGGTTGAGTCAAAATTCACTTTAGATATATGGTCCCAAGGAGTTTTTAACATAAATTTTAACGTAGAATCCGAAACTGAATGAAAGTAAGTGGAAAAAAAAATTTGATATTCTCTAATGTATGTATGCGATATCTCATTAAGGGTAAGTCCGACGAAAAAACAGTTTGAAGAGACCCATATAGGGAATTGAACGTTCCAAATTTTTTTCTAGGATGAACCATTTTGAAGTTATTTTGAAAAAACGGTTTTTTTTCTAAATTTAGGTTTCTTGAAAAAATGTCTTTAAAAAATTTTTGAAAAATTCCCTATCGCTGACCAATTAGCGAAACCAACTGACCTTTTTTGACAATTTGTTGACCTTTCGAATGACATAATTGGTTTCTCGAAATTCCATAAATGGGGTGCTAACATCTGCAATGACCTTGAAAATTTTTAAAAAAAAATTTTAAAAATAACCTATCGCTGACCAATTAGCCAAACCAACTGACCTTTTTTGACCATTTTATGACCTTTCGAATGACATAATTGGTTTCTCGAAATTCCATAAATGTGGTGCTAACATATCCTTGACCTTGAAAATTTTAAAAAAATTTTTTTAAAAATTCCCCATCGCTGACCAATTAGCCAAACCAACTGACCTTTTTTGACCATTTTATGACCTTTTGAATAGCATAAGTGGTTTCCCGAAATTCCATAAATGGGGTGCTAACATCCCGTCGCCTGAATTTTGTATCATAACTACTTGGAAATAAAAGTACTTGTATGACTTCCTGTATAAACATTTTTTGTTCAAAAGGAAATAAGTTGGTTATTCATGGTTTAATCCATAAGTTTTTGGTATCAAAATAAAGTTAAAATAATGACGCACAAGCTCATGAAGAGTTTTTTTTTAATTTTGTATTGATTTAGGCATGATTTATGTAATTAAAGATGGTTGGTGTATGGTTTTTTCAGTACATTTTCTCAAACAAACGGGCATACAAAAAAATCTGCCGGAACGATTTCGAAATTTGTTTCAGATTTAAAAATATTGCTATTTTCTAAATCGTTTGACATTTTTGTTTTAAAATTGTGACGCATAAAAATTTTTTAATTTATTTTCGCGCGGATGTAAGTCGTGATTTTGGATTTGTCAATTTTTCTGAAATTTGAGACGTGATGGAAAAATTTTGTAAATGCAGTTCTATTATGTCAATAGCAAGGAATAATAATTATATGGTCTGAACTGAGATAAAAACAAAAACCTGAAATTCGTTGAACAGTGTTATTAAACATTTAGTTAATAAATACTATGCAATATTCTTGTACATACAAGCTTTTATTAAAATAAATTGTTTTATTCTTCCATAACTCCTAGGAGGGTATTAGAACAAATTGATTATATGGGAGTGACACGCCCTCTCCGAATTAACCTAGATTTTGCGTAGAGCTTGCATTTATTTTTCTGAGTGTTTGAGTAAAATTCGGTTAGGGTTTCTTAAAAAAATCTTTCAGTATAGTATTTTTAAACTTTCGCTTTTTGCTCAGAGTTTGCAATTAATGCTCTTAGTACTTCAGTGAAATTTGGTTGGATTATCTCAAAAAACACTTTCAGTATATCATTTTGAAACTTTTGTTTGTATGGGAGGTGCCACGCCCTATCGCTCAAGTTCGCCTAGTTTTTTCTCAGTGCTTGCATTTATTGATTTGAGAATTTGAGTGCAATTTGGATGGATTATCTCAAAAACCGCTTTCATTATAACATTTTGTACCTTTTGTTTGTATGGGAGGTAGCACACCCTATTATTCGAGTTCGCCTAGTTTTTTTTCAGAGTTTGCATTTATTGATCTAAGTTTTTGAGTGCAATTTGGTTGGATTACCACAAAAACCGCTTTCAGTATAACATTTTGGAACTTTTGTTTGTATGGGAGGTGCCACGCCCTCTAGTCTAAGCTCGCCTTGTCTTTTTTCAGAGCTTGTATCCCTAGTATTTATGTATATTTTGCTTCTGTTATTGCAAATAATGCTCTTATTATTGCACTTTGAATATATTTTTTGTATGTTTTTGATGTCAAAAACTACACCCTACACACAGGTCATATTCACTTTGTCCTTCCGTTTGTAACGCGGAGAAGGAGGCGTGGCAGATATTATAAAGTATATATATTCTTGATCAGCGTCATCTCCTGAGTCGATATAGCCATGTCCGTCTGTCTGGCTGGCTGGCTAGGTAACGGCTGTGTGTGGAAATACATTTTTTGGGAAAACTGAGCAAGATAATTCAATGAAATTTGGTACATTGCCTCCGCCGTCAAAGTTAGCTCGAGGGATTGAAAATGAGCGAAATCGGTCAACGGACACGCCTACCGCCCATACAAAAAATATATTCAAAATGCAACTTTAGGAGTACATAGTTTTTACGACAAAGCAACCCAAATGCACATAAATACTACGAATGAAAGCGTAATCTCTGAGAAAAAATTGGGCAAATTAGGACAAGAGGGCGTGGCACCTTCCATATAAGCAAAAGCTTCATAACACTATACTAAAAGCGATTTTTGAGATAATCAAACTAAATTTGACTCAGACACTCAAAATTAGAAATGCAAGTTCTTCACAAAAATTGGGTGAAATCAGACAAGGGGGCGTGGCACCTCCCATATAAGCAAAAGTTTCAAAATGCTATACTGAAAGCGTTTTTTGAGATAGTCCAACTTAATTTCACTCAAATACTAAAAACTATAAATGCACGCTCTGAGCAAAAACTGGGTGAACTCGAACAAAAAAGTGTTGCACCTCCCATATAAGCAAAATATTCAAAATATTGCAGTAAAGGGTATTAAAAGTTACACCCTTACTAGTTTAATTTTCAAACCCCCAAAGAGGCGGATAAAAAAATACGCGTAGTCAAAAGTTGTAGCTAATATAATTTGCTTTTTAACCATCTTTCTAGCGTAAAAATTTACCGAGATAAGTAACTTTGAAGTAAGAGTATATTTTTTCCTTTTTCTAAAACACACGAATTTGAATTCTTTTTTCAAAAGCTATCTAGTTTGATGTCAAAATGTAGGCGTGACCATTGTGCTCAAAAGGATGAAGAGTATTTCTTTCTTTTTTTATGTTTTAAGTAAGGTACAGGTAATTAAAGACATGCATTTTTTTAATTTTTTTTTTTTTTTTTCAGTACGAGTTGCTAATTTTTTTCAATAAATCGGGTTTTAAAAGGTTGGGATAGACCGAATTAAAAAATTCCTTCAGATTTGAAATCACCGCTATTTTCTTTATCATTTGACATCATAATAATTTTGACGGTGAAAAATTTGTTCATATATTTGCAACGGTCAAATTGCGATCCTTTGAAGCGAACTTTCAATACGGAAGAAACATTTCCCGGTTCGAGCGGAGACAATTTTTTAGGTGCCGTGACATAGTCCCCACGAATTATTGGCGGACATAATCCCCATTTCGTGAATGGGGATTATGTCCGCAAGTATTTCGGACATAATCCCCAGGAAAAAACGGACATAGTCCCAATAACGATATTTTGTTATTGACAACAGCCGCAGCTCAGGATTTACAACTCCCAAAAACTCCAATATCGTTTCCGCGGCGGCCTTCAGCCGCTGATCAGTCTATAATATATCCAATACCTAGTTTGCTAGCCATAGTAATTTTACATAAAGTTAGGGGTAAGTGGGCGGCCTGCGGCCGCAGCTCAGGATTTAAAACTTCCAAAAATCCAATACCGGCTTCGCGGCGGCCTTCGGCCGCGGATCAGTCTATAACATCCAACACTATATAAATTTTTAAAATGGATCTTAATTAAATTTTTCGGACATAACCTCTATTGGGATTATGTCCGAAAAATTTGCGAACATAACCCCCATGACCAAAATGGGGATTATGACCGATAAATTTTCGGACATAATCCCCATTTACGAAGTGGGGATTATGTCCGTTGGGACTATGTCCGGTAACCAATTGTTTAGTTAAGAAAATAATAAAGTTTAATTGAAGACCTTCTGTAGACAGTCTTACTAGCCTTAGGGTTTATATAAATGATTTGCGGTCGTTATTTCCAAATCGATTATCGCACATATTTATATGAAAATAATTTGGGAGTTATTTCGTTTTTTCCTTTAATTTTGGGTTTTATTTCGTTTTTATGTGGGCCTTATTTCATACTTTGAAGGCGATATTTCATTTCAATATACAGTGCGCTAGCGATAGTATGAACTAAGTAAAACCAAGCCTTTTCATTTTTGCAAGATTGTTCATATTTACGAAAGGCAGTGAGGGCATCCTTTAAAACGTGTAAATGCCTCGGAAACCTCGTTAACTCGTAATGGTTGTCGACGTTTTCGGGGCATTTATACGTTAAAAGGAACACCCTAAGCGTACTGCCGATAATATGAACTATTTGTTCATATTAACAAAAGGCGCAACAATAAACAAATTTATTTTTTTTTTTTTAAAAACTCAAAATAAACTTTTTTATTCATTTTTTTCGTTACACAGATCCCATATAAAAAAAAAGATTTAGAAATAAATTCGTATTCTTTTTCAAGTTTACGTAAAAGTGTTTTCACATTTTAGCGCTTTTGCACAAAGTTCATATATTGCAGTAGTCAATGGTAGGGAAAAAGTGTTCATATTTTGTGATATTAATATTATCGCGAGTCACTGTATAAGCGTTTGTTTTTTTATTACTGTAGGAACTATTCTTATTTTATTATTTTTATTTCCTACCGCCATTTACATTTATGATGCAAAAATTATAAATCTGTTTAAAAAAAAAATACTATTTCCAAGTATGTATTCAGTTACTCACAAGGTCTCGTAACGTCATAAATACAAACATCACAAGTTAAAAGTTGTGTCAAAAATATGTCACAAATGTGCGCTCATGTTGATGCAATTTTCTAAGTAAAATAAATTATGAAATTGATACAAAATGAAAAAAAAAAAAAAAAAAAGCACAGCATATAGAAGAGTTGTATTGTCGTTATATAAGTCGTTTTTAACACTGAAAAGATAATACGACACGTTAAGATACCTATTGAATAACCCATATGTATGTAAGAAAAGCGGCAAACCCTTTTAAAAAACTCTTTAAAACTAAAGCAACCACCCAATGGAGTGGGGTGTCCAATTCTTCACGCTAGATTTTACTGACAGCTGGCAGCTTAAGGTTTGTAAAATAAAGACCAACGCGTTTTTATTACCAAACAATTGAACAAAAAATCTTGCGTGAGTTATGGGACACGCTTTATTTTTTAGAAAAAGTGTAATTAGTAAAAAAAATATTTTTTTTTTGCATGGTGAGGTCTACAAAATGTTGCTTTTCAGAAGCTAATTATTAAATATTTCAAAACCAGAAAACAACAGTATTTGTATTTCAGGACCATTACATCGTAATGTCTTTCGTTTTATGCGAACAAACAAGATAATGTATTAGTCATTCAGAGTATTCCTCAAAACGTGTAAATGCGTCGAAAATCTCGTTAAACTGTCAAAATTCGTATTGGTTTTTTCAACTATTGTGAGTTTACGAGGTGAGTTTACATGTTTAAAGGTATACCCTCATTATACAAGTGAATGAAAGTACTCGGATGCTTTGTGCGGGGTGCTTGAAATGATGTAGGTAGTTGCCATTTTCTTTTGGAAGATCCAACAGACCTAACAAAAAGCTGAGGACACAAAAGTGACTATGATAAGGAAAGGTTGAAAATGAATTCTGTTGGTGATGAGGATCGTTTTAAAAAATTTATAATGAAAACTGTCAGGGGTGCCCCCAACCTCATATGGGGCTTTAGGTTACTTTTTCGAAGAAAAAAAAAAAAAAACTAATTTCATCAATGAATTGGAAAAGGTCGAAAATAGAGCTGTGAGATAAACGTGTACGAATAATAACATTGTATGTGATGGTCATATAAAATCGTTGAGTTCAACTTTAAAAAAAGGGTATTCAGTTCAATGTTGAAATTAACAAGTTTATTTTGTTTATTCGTATCATTTTAATTACATACGTAAATTTTACCACTGCAGTGAACACAAGATAGTATGACGAAAAAAAGTTCGGCTTACACGGACCATTTTGTAGCTTTTCTGAAGACTTTAAATAAAAAAAAAAAATTGTTTTCGACTTTTAGATGTCAATACCTGGAGACCGATCCCTGCTCGGTCAACAATCTGATCTTATTATTTTAGTCGATATTATTCATAGCTATTTTTTGTGATGAAACTTGTAGCGTTTTACCTCTAATGGTCATGATTTCAAAATGATAAATAAACCGATGAGAATAATTATAAGAAAAAACTCGGAAAGTATCAAATGTTATAGAAAATTATCAAAACTCAAATTTTTTTTTTTTTGGTGAAATAGAATGCTCTAAAATAAATAAAAGGGATATGCCACGCACCCAAAATATTTCGTTTTTTGTTTGGGGGCTGAAATATCTTATCTTCAAAGGATCATAACTCGGAAAATAGGAGTCCGATTGGAAAAATCAGAAATGATATTTTGATAAGGCAAGATGTGGCTATTCCATGCTATTAATAAAAAAGAATTTTACCATTTCTTGTAGCTACGCTGTAAGACTGAACACAGCGTTTTCTTCAACTTCAAGCAAGGATATTTCAAAATCCTGCAGGTATAATGACAGTTCTGCAATGAAGACAGATTCAGCGTCAAAAAGTACATAAAGACTGCATATAAGAATTAAAAAGTTCATTCCATTTTTTATTTTGATAAAGACGGGGCGTGACAATTATTGAACAAAGCCTACTTTTCGTTATGCTTTAGATACTCAGGATGCAGATCCGCATACAAAATTTCATCATAATATGTTGTACCATTTGCGAGAAATACCAATTAATGTTTTTTACTTGTACCACGCGCACCGGCGATATTTTTCCCACTTTCAGGTCGTAGGTGCCTAATAGCAAGTAGACTCCCCACAGTTAAATTCAGAAAGATTGCTTTAGAAGTTTTCTTTTTATAGCTTACTAGCTGGCTTTGCCCTTTATGTATGAAGTCCCATCCATCTCCATCGTCTTTCTCTTCCAATCACCAAGGATTTTAAGATTCATGTATCAACTTTTATAATCATAGCTCCCATATGTACAGAGATATATCATTTTATATATTTTTTGTATGAAAGTTGCTACTCCCCCTTCTCACACCCCCCAAATTGTTCAAGGTGAATGGTAGATAGAATATACAACCATGTATGAACTAAGTTTTATAACGATATCTGACATATGTGAAGAAATATAGCATTTTGTATATTTTTTGTAAAGAGGATGCAATTTTCCCCACCAAATATCCCCCAAATTTTGCATTGTGAATGGCAGATACATTATGCATAAGTTCACCAACTTTCATAATCATAGCTTGTAAATATAAGTGCAGAGATATGGATTTTTTTTACTCTTTTTCGTATGTGGGGGGGGGGTGCAACCCCCGTCCCCCTCAGCAGCATCTCATCCCCTTAAAAACCTTCTACAGACCATAAGCAACAATTTTAGACTTTTTTCTACACGCAAATTTTACACCGAACTGATGCATTTGATTATCGGTGTGAAAAAAAAACTTGATTCTAAAAATACATCAGTGAACTTTATTTTATAAAAACAAATATGTACTTCAGGCCACTGTAAAACGTCTGAGTAGAGAAACCACAGTAAAATGTCTGCACAAGACTCCTTGTTTGCATTTTAAGACATTTCATTTCAAGATATGTTATATTTTGTACCTGTTTTTTATTTATCAAATGCTCCAGTTCAGTGTCGTGTGAAAATGTCTTGACAGAACTAAGATTTGAAAAAAAAAATAAACAAATACTGTGCTGATATGTCTTGTTTTATTCATTTCAGTTAATTTAGTGTGTATACTGTAGTAGTAGTGTACACTACTAAATGCTAATGTTGTGATAAGAGTAGTTTATCGCTCTCGCTATGTCAGTGTTGCCAACTTTTAAATTTGAAAACGCACCAAATCCGGCAAAAAAACGCGTTTTTCCCAAAAAAGCACTAAATTCTATTTTGCAAAAAAAAATTAAAAAAAAAAACATTACTTTGGCTTTGGATGACTCGAACTAGTAGCTTATAAGTTTAAAACAAATCTGTTAAATTATTTTTACTACTTTCGGGTTCCTCCGGCTACAACACGGTTTCTATGTAATGTTCTGATTTCTGGTATGCTTGCAGACTATATATTTTTAACAGTGTTTCATGTGGTAATTCATAAGTGTCGCAGCAGCAACCATTCCATTTAAATCCATGTTTAATATGGAGTAAAGAATTTACAGAATTAAATGAAAGTTTGTTTCTTATTTTTGATTTAAACGCAGTCATCGAGCTAAATACTTTCTCTACTGCAGCATTGGAATATGGCAATGACAACACACGTAAATTTGCTAGATCTTCAAAAGCCTTCCAAATTAAAAGCCTGTTCACATCAGCATTTTATGAATTTTATTCAACGAGCAAAACAAAGTCTTCAAGAAGAAAAAAAAGCACTAAAAATTAAAAAGCATTAGGCCAAACATTTTACGGGTAATAATCCCAAAAAAGCACTAGATCTAGTGCGAAAAGCACTAAGTTGGCAACACTGCGCTATGTGCCTCTTTTTCTTACGCTCTCCCTCTCTCTCTCGCGAAAATGTATGAAAGCTACTACAATTCTGCAAGTGTTACCATAGCATACATTTTATTGTGGTTTCTCTACTCACACGTTTTACAGTGACCTAAAGTATTTGTTTTTTTAAAATAGAGTTCACTGATGTATTTTTAGAATCAAGTTTTTTTTCACACCGATAAAATAAGACAGTGTTAATAACTGTCAAAATGAAATCAGTGTACATAGTGATTTGAATCTTGAAATTTTTGAATCAAATGCATCAGTTCGGTGTAAAATGTGCGTGTAAAAAAAAAGTACACTTTATTTCAAGATGTCTTGTGCAGGCCCCTTATGTCTAATCAGAATAAAGAATTGTTTTCTTTATTTAGTGAAATAAAATGAAGTGTTTCTTTTATGAAGTTTAAGTTTTATTTTAAAAATAAATTTTGTAATTTTTAATTAAACCGACTATTGTGTAGTAGCAAAGGTTTTAAAATTGTTATTAAATATTTAGCTTACTTTTCCCATCAATAACAGCAGCAAAATTAACAGAAAAGCATACATTTTAATTTTTTTAGTGTCGTTCTGTTACAAAAATTTGGCGGAAGGAAAATACTGAAATATATCTATCCGTCGGAATCAAGAATACACAAAAATGAAAGTCACTTCGATGTAAGGGGTGCTAAATCTGACAAATTATTTGCGGAAACAATAATGCCAAATTTATCTGTTTTGCAAAACAGTGATGACAGTGTATAGTATCTACTTTTCGGAATCAATAATAGCAAATAGCACACATTATCTCAGTTTCTACCACTCTAAGGTACCAAGGGCATATCATAAAATAAGACCACGTGGAAGAGTTTGATTGAAAAAAAAAAAAAAAAACATATATATATGTTGCTTTGTTTAGGTCTCAAGTTTAATTTCAGAAAAGTCAAACAGCTATTTATTTATTATTAGATCAAAAAAAATTTCGTTAAAAATCATTTCAGACAAGCTTTTAAAATGGTCGGTGTACACTGAACTTTTTCTTTAGATGGAGGTCGATACTATCTAGTGAATACCCCAAATAATATATAAATCTTGCATACCATTCGCGTCTTTGTGTTCAGTATGTGCAAATCACACAAAGGGCACAGACACGTGGGGCACGTCAAATTTCTAGGCAAGCGGAGTGAAGAGGTGCTTTCATTTCCCTCCGTTTGCCTACAAATTCGACGTGCCCGTGCCCTTCGTGAGAGTTCGCACTATACAAAAACATAATAAAGCCCAAGATACAATTGTGCGAGAAGCGTGCGTGTGCGACGCTCTAGCTGTCAAAAAAATATTCAATACACATAGACGAATGGGGCAATTTACAATACTGCGTCTGCGAGAAATATCACGCACGCAACAGTTTTCGAAAAAATTAAAATTGATGTGCGAGAGCAAACATTTTAAGCTGTCAATTTTTTGTTGATTGTAAAAACAAAATTATTTGTGCATTGAAAAGTGAAAATATAAAGAAAATAAAACAACAATAATTGAAACAATTTTTTTTCGAATTTTTTTTTTATTTTGACAAACATTTTTTCGTTTTCCTTGTAATTTGACAGTCGCAACGCAGACGTGTCTCGCATTATTGTATATTGGGTTACGCTGCGATATCGCAGACCAGCATCGCACTCGCATCTCGCTCTCGCACAATTGTATCTTGGGCTTAACTTGCAAAAATGCTTAACGTAAAATATGACCGCTAAACAGCGTTGCCACATTTTATACATTTGGCGTAACTTTTTGGCATCTCACTTAACGTGTAAGTAAAATTTGAATTTTGGCAATTTTTCGTAACTTTTAAGGTTTTTCACATTACTCTACTTTATAATTCCGATTTATTCTTAACAGGACTAAAAAAAACGAAAATTCGGCCGAAAGATATTTATTTTATGACAATAAATGCCATAAGCGGGAAACGAAAGTTGTTATTGCTTTTCTTCTGAATATTTTTCTTCCATTGAAATAAAAATTTATTTTTTGCAATAAATTAAAGAACTTGTTTTTTGAAAAAAATACCATTTTTTTTCCGGTCCATAATAAATAAAAAAAATTCTTCAAAAATTCAGTTTTTTTTACATGAAAAGGCAAAAAGTATGCATATTATTTGCTTTCATATAAAGCGTTTGTAAAATGTAACTTTTTATGAAAAAATTTAACATTTTAGCAACAAATATGTAATTTTCTCAAAAAAGCTCTGGCAACACTGCCGCTAAATCAAAACAGTTTTGTTAAGGGCCGTCCACACGTACAGTCTTACCTGTGCAAACCTAGTTCGTGCAAACTAGAGAGTTTGTGCATACTTTTTTTATCGCGTCCATACGACACAGGCAAGCCTGTGCAGTTTTCAGTATACATACTTCATTTTCATAGCAACATGACGTCTAGCAAAAATTTTATTTTCATTTGAATTGTTTTTTCTTTTGCATATTTTCCATAATAGATTAATTAAAAATGGCGAAAATTTTCATGACAGAGCGACAGATTGAAGGTACGGCCTGTACACCGTCCACACGCTCCAACTTCACGGTGCTTGTGGGAGAATTTAAATCAAATTTTGATGTACCTCGGATTTTTTTGTAAATTCTTATTATAGATGTCAATAGAAGTTATTCTATGCAAAAAATAAAATTATAGAGGTGGCGCTTTTTTAAAAATAATCCCTTTTCCAATTGGGGCATTTTCCCATACAAAAAAATAAAATTTTTTTTTTAACTACATTAAACAAAAATCAAAATAATCACATTCGATGTGTTTTGCGATGCTTCACGCGAATCCGACCTCAGAATTGCTCTCTCGTGTATAGTTTTTGAGATATTCAAATCTAAAAGCCGAAAAAAGTCGTTTTTTGCCATGTTTTGAAGCTATATAACTATGTAACATATCATTTATTCGTTAAATGTGGTTAAAATACTTGAAAGTCATGATCTTTTCCTTTAAAATCTAATTTAAATTATGTTTATATCTTCATGCTTCTAAGAGATATCGTAGACCGAAATATTGGCTAAACGGGTTTTTTGCAGTTTTGTGTCTTTTTAGGTTAGGATATCTTTGACGAAAAAAAAGATATCAACATAATTTAAATTAGGTTTTAAAGGCAAAGATTAGGACTTTAAAGTTGTTTACCAGATTTGATGAAACTAAAATTTCTTTCACATTTTAAGCATGTTTAACAAACCGACCATTTTAAAATTAAGCCGTATGGCACACACGTAACAACACTCGGGGTGTCAAACGGTTGAATTTACAAGTAGTCGGTTCGTTGAACATGTTTAAAATGTGAAAGAAATTTTAATTTAGTTAAATCTGATAAACAACTTTAAAGTCCTAATCTTTGCCTTTAAAACCTAATTTAAATTATGTTGATATCTTTTTTTTCGTCAAAGATATCCTAACCTAAAAAGACACAAAAGTGCAAAAAACCCGTTTAGCCAATATTTCGGTCTACGATATCTCTTAGAAGCATGAAGATATAAACATAATTTAAATTAGATTTTAAAGGAAAAGATCATGACTTTCAAGTATTTTAACCACATTTAACGGTTTTTTTTTCGGCTTTTAGATTTGAATATCTCAAAAACTATACACGATAGAGCAATTCTGAGGTCGGATTCGCGTGAAGCATCGCAAAACACATCGAATGTGATTATTTTGATTTTTGTTTAATGTAGTTAAAAAAAAAATTTTATTTTTTTGTATGGGAAAATGCCCCAATTGGAAAAGGGATTATTTTTAAAAAAGCGCCACCTCTATAATTTTATTTTTTGCATAGAATAACTTCTATTGACATCTACAATAAGAACTTACAAAAAAATCCGAGGTACATCAAAATTTGATTTAAATTCTCCCACAAGCACCGTGACTTGCCTGCGCAAGCACAGGCCGAACTTTTCGACTGTGCAAACTTGACTTTTGCTGTCCACACGTACAGACAAACCGGTTTGCGCAGGCAAGTCTTGAGGTAAAACTGTAAGTGTGGACGGCCCTTTAGTTGTATCCAGATACACATACTTGCAAGGGCATAGCCAGGTATGGGCAGAGGACACATTTTTTTTAAGAAAGAAAAAAAGACCTTGTGCCCCCCTAGCTTAGATCCTTGCATTGCTCTTGCATACTTGATTTCAAAATAACTTTGGTACTTAAAAAGAAAAGTATACTGACTTATTACAAATGTGGAAATTAAATGACAATCATTGTAAGTATTTTTATCATATTGCTACACATATATGTTTATGTAATTACAATGTATTTTTTAACAAAAGACAAAAAAAAAAACCATTTTGAAGAAATTAACAAATAAATATTTTTAAAAAATTGTTGTTTTACTAATTCAAATTACATGTGAAATTAAAAAAAAAATAGAGAGCGATAAGTGCAATTGAATTACCATTGCTGTGAATTTAATTGCATTTTAATCAAAATATTAAATGAGAAAAATAAAAATGGAATTTCAGAAAAACAAGCATATTGCCATATGTGAATGATTGCGGTAAGTACTTGGCTTAAAACTGCATGCAAACTATATTCTTATATATTATCTTAGGGTCACTTTAAGATTAAAATTTTAGAAAACATTTGTTCTGCAAAAATCAAAAATTGTTCTTAAAAAAATGCGCCTTCAATTTTTTTAGCTTTAAAATGGTAGGGTAAGGGAGGGAAATATGGACCAAAAATCTTTCTTTTTTAAATAAAACTCAAAAAACAAAACAATTAATTTTGTGTCATTCATTAAAGGATACAATTCACCTTTATTCTGATTCACTTTTAGATAAAGGATAAAGAAAAAAAATTAAAATGCTGAAAATACTATATATATATGTAGACGGTGCCGTGACACAGTCCCCACGGACATAATCCCCATTCACGAAATGGGGATTATGTCCGCCAATAATTCGGACATAGTCCCCATTTCTAAAATGGGAACTTGCGGACATAATCCCCAGGAAAAAACGGACATAGTCCCCACAACGATATTTTGTTCAGCTTTGCCATCAACTTAAAAGAGAGAGTGTCATAGCGATTCCAAAAAGGTGTCATAGAACACCCTCAGATTTTTCATATTGGAGTCATATGAAACCCTTCAATTTTATGTATTATATTCAATCCTATAGGAGTTCAAACTATTGTTTGTAAGCGGTTTTAGTTTTTATCGTCGTACCGTCTCTAACTTAAGATTCTGGAAATATATTAAAACGACAAAGAGTGTTTAACAATGGGGGTTATCGTGGATAACGAAAACATAAAAAACTTTAAAAATACATATATAGATAAATAAGTATATAAAGAAATTTATAAAAACATAAATAAAAATGGTTTGTACTTATTGATTTTTTCAGACCAAATAGTTCGTTGAACAATTACTGAAAAACTCATTCCTGAGTTTAAACTTAGTTTAAACCAGACAATAAGTTAAACTTGCAATGAAAAACTGGTCCTTTACTTGTCCATTACTGAATATCTTTGTTTTCTTTTAATTTTTTGAATTTTTTAGCAACGGCAACAGTCGACAAAATTTTATCGTAGGTCTTGCCAGATTTTTTTAAATGTATATAATTCAATATGGAAAGTATTTTTTGGAGATCGAAAGTACTTTTTCAATCAACCACACTTATTAAAAAAATAAAATAGATTTATAGTCCGTGACACCTTGTAGAAAATCGTGGTGTCACAAAAATCTTATATTTTTTCGGTGTCACAGCCAAAAAATAAGTGTCACATGTGACACCGAAAGTGTCACAATGGCAACGCTGATTTTGTTATTGACAACAGCCGCAGCTCAGGATTTACAACTCCCAAAAATTCCAGTACCGTTTCCGCGGCGGCCTTCAGCCGCTGATCAGTCCATAATATATCCAACACCTAGTTTGCTAGCCACAGTAATTTTGCATAAGAGCAGAGGTTAGTGGGCGGCCTGCGGCCGCAGCTCAGGATTTAAAACTCCCATAAATCCAACATCGGCTTCGTGGCAGCCTTCGGCCGCGGACCAGTCTATAACATCCAACACTATATAAATTTTTTAAATGGATTATTGCAAAAATTTTGTTCAACCTCAATTCCATTTTTCGGACATAACCCCCATGATCAAAATGGGGATTATGAGCGAAAAATTTTCGGACATAATCCCCACTTCGTAAATGGGGATTATGTCCGAAAATTTTGGGACTATGTCCGGTAACCTATGTGGACTATATAGTTCATATTGCCCCAAATGTTTATTTGGTACAGAAATTGCATATAAAAATCTCACTTTCATATCCGGCACATTTTTCATGACTCAAAGAACGTCAGGTTACACATTCAAACCAAAATTCGCCACGGCGATCTTCTGAGTAAAGTGTATTACATTATATGGATTTTTCATCTTTTTTTTATTTTTCATCTATAAATTACAAATAATGATCATTAGACTCGTCATGAAAACTGCAACTAGATTCTCCATCTAAATTAGATGATAAATACATTTGTTTTTTGAGGCTTTTTTCTTTGGTGGTCCATATTACACGCACCACGTGTTGGTGAAATAAATGGTTTTTTATCAAAAACTCTAGTGGTCAATGAACATATTTGTGCTGATAAATTATAAGTGGTATTCACTAACTTTGTATAATTAACCATTTATTTACAAACACCATGTCTTTAAAGTGAAATAATGAAATTTACTCACTGGAAAAAAATGATTATCAATCTCTTTTTTAGAAAAAACAACTTTACAGAAACATGCGACTTCACCGAACGCTAAATTCTATGTACGCAATGGAAAATATCCATGTGGTCCATATTACCCACGTTGTCCATATTTCCTTCCCTTACCATATATCATTCATAATAGAATTCTGTCGTGTAAAAGGCATGAATCTGTAAATATTAAAAGGGCGGAAGTCATGAATTTTGATATATTGCTTTTTTTGCAAATTCTTAACGCCAGAGGATAGCTCTATCGTCTTATGTTATAATGGGACCTGAAAAAAATGTAACTTTGTCTGTAAAGCCTCTTGAAATAACGGTTTTTTGTTAAAAGGGCGGAAGTCATGACATCAGCCCTTCAATTTAACTAAAAATAGACCGCAAACTGCCAACAGCTGACTGGCTATAAATTTGGCTAAGCTATAGTGAAGAAAATTACGACCGAGTATTTTTTCAAAATTTTCGAAAATGGCGGACTTTATAGGACTTTATTTCGGAAGGGTATTTTTTTTTTTGGAAAGCTGTGACTTTAGTTCTGTTTATCCGATTTCCGAAAGATGCCTTACAATTTTCCCTAAAATAGGCTATCAGATTAAAATTAACAAAGAGAAAATAAGGTTTTTTGTTAGTAGTTTTTCGCCTTTGTCATTTATGTTTCCTATGAGATTGTGATTTTTTTATTATAAATATTAGATTTTACATGTGTAAGGTATTAACCGATTCTATGTAAGTTATGCAATAACAATATGTTTTATTATAATTTTCTCTATTTTAAACAAATAATAAACAAAGAAAAAAAAATTCTAACTTTACACTTAAATAATTTTTTGATCAACGATTTTGAAAAAGGTAAAGATTTCAAAACTTTAACCATTTTTTTTATTGAAAACTAGCTATGACACAGAACCGCTCATTTTTTTATTGAGTGTCATCTGGCTTAGTGGCCAACCATTTTTCTAATGAGTGTTATTTGGCTTACAGTCCATTACGCATGTGCCAAATTTCTTCCCTTGAGTTAAACAGTTTCTGAGATATGTCAAATTTTGTTTTATAGGATCGTAACTTCGCCCATTTTTCTAGCCTGTAACATACCACTAATCTAAACTAATGTACCTTGAAAATTCCATACAAATCGGTCAAGTGGTTTTCGTGTCTGTAAAAGACGAACAGACAGAAAAACAAATTAATAAACTTTAATTTTTTATACTAAATTTATTAAAAAAAAAGTTGATTTAATTAAAAAAATGTCATAAAATGAATACATGTACTATTTCTAAGGACTTGTTCTATTTTTTCTACTTTCCCCAGTAAGTTATACTCGGCAAATGTTAAAAGGGCGGAAGTCAGCTGTGTTGCAAGCTAATAGCTCCCACAAAAAATGAAAAATTAATGAAAAATTGGTTTGTTTGAACCACTAAAATACATATTTTCTAAATTTTAAGACATAAAATTCTCCATTAGACACATAAATAAAGCAATAAGACTGTTTTTTTTTTTTCAGTTTCCCCGAAGTTTACTTGTACTGACTTCCGCCCTTTTAACATTTGCCGATTCAAATAGAATCGCGCAAAGTATTCATGTGAATGTTTTCAGAATTTTTTAATTTTTATTTTTGAAAAATTGAAAAAAAAAAAATTTAGAGTTTTAAAAATTCACACATTTTCCTCAAGGAATCTAAGCATTTGATGCCCTTTACACTTTTATCGTAAGATGCCTTGCTTTTGAGTAAAAATAGCGGGTTGCCGCCATATTGGAAAAATGGCGCCTAAATCAGTTTTTTTGCAATTATCTCGCTAACGGTTACATCTAGAGCAGTGATGTCCAAAGCCTATGCCAGCGAGCACTTGAACTTTTATGCTTAAAAGCTTTGATTTTTAATTGAACCTTTCTTCATATATTTGCAAAGATCGATTTACATATAAATCAATCAATGCATTTTCTAACACATAATTATGACAAATTAAGGAACGGATTAAAAACACGGCTATAGTGACATATGTTTCGTCTTTCGCCACAAAGACTCATCAGACTATTTTTGTTGTAATTAAGTACAATTATATTTATTTTACTTAATTAATTATAATTGAAAAATTGCAAGTTGAACAACTTTTGTGTTTTTGGCCTGGGCGGGAGTTGAACCAAGGACCTCCCGGTTGGTAGCACAATTATAATTAATTTAGTAAAATAAATATAATTTTTCTTAATTACAACAAAAATAGTCTGATGAGTCTTCACACAAAAAAAAAAACAACATAATATTAATGAAAAATTCATTGAATTTGAGCCGAGAACAGCATTCATTGACTATTTGAATCATTCCATAAAATATAAGAACGAAGTTCATAAATTTTTTTATTTTTTGAAAAATAAAATAAAAATTTATGAATTTATTTCTTATATTTTTAGTACAGTAAAGTTGTCAAAATATGTACCATGACCTAGAAAAAATTGCGCACTGCAATTTTTTTTGCTCAATGTTTTTAGGACCACTAAAAAAGCTTAACGTCAAAAAGGTGACCTCCCCACCCTTGCACATTAGCCGCCATCTTGAAATATGTTTGATTCAATTCATCTCTCAATTACGGGCAATAAAATTCTACGTTTTTTTGATCTGGGACGCGATATCCATAAGTTGATCTGTTTTTTCCATTTGCACCCAACGGGTGTTGATTTTTGAAAAAGTTGTGGTAACATAACTTGTAGCGCTTGCAAAAACAAGCAAAATACAATAATTTTTAAATGAAGTCATTATCTCAATTGGTTCTCGAGTTATAGTACAGTAACAATGTCCTAAAATGTACGTAAAAATGTAAAAAGACCTAATGCTTTTAGGACCACTGTAGAGGCCTGAAACCAAAAAGGTGACCTCGCCCCCCCTGCGCTTCAGCCGCCATCTTGAAATATTTTTCATTCGATTTATCTCGTTTTCTATTGGTCGCACAGAAAAAAATTTTGAACAAAAATTACGGGCAATAAAATTTTACGTATTTGTGATCTGAGACGCGGTATCCATTAGTTGATATTCCTAGCGGTAGAGGCTGTCAAAGTTACAAAAAATCGGGTTTTTTCCATTTTGACCCACTGGGTGTTAATTTTTCAAAATGCTAGGACCACAAAATTTTTAGCGCTTGTAAAAACAAGCAAACTAGTTTTTAAATAAAATGATTATCTCAATTGGTTCTCGAGTTATTACCAATTAAAAATAAAATGCGTGTAAAAAATTTATTGTTTACGTTTTTTATCTGAACATTGATTACATAATACTTAATTACTCGAGAACCAATTGAGATAATCACTTTATTTAAACACTATTTTGCTTGTTTTTGCAAGCGCTACAAATTATGTTTTCACATATTTTTCAAAAATCAACACCCAGTGGGTGCAAATGGAAAAAATTGATTTTTTGTAACTTTGGCCTCTACCTCTCAAAATATCAACTTATGGATATCGCGTCCGAGATCAAAAAAACGTAGAATTTTATTGCCCGTAATTATTGTTCAAATTTTTTTCTGTCCGACCAACAGGAAACGAGATAAATTGAATCAAACATATTTCAAGATGGCGGCTAATGCGCAAGGGTGGGGAGGTCACCTTTTTGACGTTAAGCTTTTTTAGTGGTCCTGAAAACATTGAGCAAAAAAAATTGCACTGCGCAATTTTTTCTAGGTCATGGTACAATTTGACTGTACTATTTATGAAATGATACATATAGTCAATTGTAGCGTGGTACATATAAAATTAAAAAAAACCGAATTGGTAGTTTTTCTTTGATTTTTGTTAGGGTAAAAAAAAAATAATTAAAAATATACAGTAGGTCAAAGCCAAAGTCGTACACCAAACAAACTATTTTTCAATGCCCCAAAACTAAGTATGTACGTAAAAATAATTTAAAAAATTTGAAGTACATTTTTAAATAGCCTATTTAATCCTTCAATTTTAACAAAAAACCAAACTTGAAATTTTCCGTTATTTTTGAAAATAAATAAAAAGTTACAGAAATCAAGCATACTCAGTACCAAAGCCAAAGTCGTACACCTTAACAAAATTATAATTTTTACATGAGTTCAATAATAAGTGTACATTATTTTGTTTTTGTTTCTCATGATTAGTCCTTTTGGCATCCTTTGAATTAGTTTTTCACAATAGCTTGGGTAATTTTTTTCCCATTTTCCATGAATACCCTTTTCAGTTCATTTTTTGAACAAATATTGTGCTGGCGAACTTTTGCGTCCAGATAATTCCACAAGATTTTAATAGCATTTATATCTGGACCCTGCGCCAGTGTTACAAATACATTGGGTCAGTTGTATTGAAGCCATGATCACATATTATAAGATATATGTTTAAAATTGTTATCTCATTAAAAGTACCTATTACTACATTGACCAAGATTATCCATATATTGCAATAAATTTTGTCTCTAAATGTTCAAATACAACTTATGATCCTTACTACTATCAACAAAATGGAGTATTCAAGGCCCAGCTGCTGAAAAAGAACCCCAAACCATTAGTGAACCACCGTCATGTTTCCCATATGGTTTAAGGTTTTTCGAACAAGGTGCTTCAGTTGGTTTTCTCCATATGTATGGTCTGCCGTCTGATCCAAAAGTATTAATCTTACTTTCATTCAAGAAGAGGACATTTTTCCAAAAGAAAAAATCTTTATGGCAGTGAGTTTTAGCAAACAGCAACCGAGCCTCTTGATGCTTCTTCTTTATTAAAGAAAAACGTTAGACCAAATGTAAAACATGATGGTGGTTCACTAATGGTTTGGGGCTCTTTTCAGCAGCTGGGCCTAGAATACTCCATTTTGTTGATGGAAGTAAGGATCATAAGATTTATTTGAACATTTTAAGACTAAATTATTGCAATATAAGGATAAACTTGGTCAATGTAGTAATAGGTACTTTTAATAAGATAACATTTTCAAACATATTTCTTATAATATGAGATCATGGCACTATAGGTCAAAAGGCACACTTTTTTGGCCAAAATTGATTTTTTACAGGTATTGCTATTGAGTTTTTGTTGATGCAGTATAACGGAGAATACTTCGAAACAAACAAAAATATTTTTTGTTTTTTGGAAAAAAATAATTTACCGTTCTTCAGCGATGTGTCAAAGTTGATGCATTTGCATTGTAGTGAGATAACAGAAACAAGTGGCGATTTTAACTCTTTTTCAATTATCAAAAAGTAATTTAAACATTTTGTTTTTTTTCTAAATTAATTATGGAAAAAACTGATGCCGATATGTAAAATGCAATTTAGCTTAAAACATTTAAACATATTTTGGCTTTCTGTGGAAAAATCTGAAATTCTTATGGGACCTCTGATTTTAAAAATTATTTAAAATTTCGAACTTTGTGAAAGCTTTAAAAATTTTGTTGGGATTTGTTAGCCTTAAGAAACCCAAAATTAGTTAGATGGTGCTATTGTTAATATTATTTAGAAATTTAGACGCCCGATTTTGCTCGTTTTTTTTTAATGAATTTTTTTGTCAGGTAACTTGTTCTTCCGCAATTCCGATTTATTTGAAGTCTGGTTGCAAAAGACAGACAGAAAGGAAAAAGCGGAAGCTGTTTTCAATTTCTTGTTAAACAATATTGAAGATGCTACTAGTTCAAGTTGTTTGCGGCAAAGTGCGCGTAATTTTTGCACGAGAGCGTACGAAAAATGGGTAAAAAGCCACTGAAAGTTGCCTGTTTTCCAACAACAAAATGCTAATTGGCTTAAGAGCTAAATATTGACTAAAAAGAAACAACCGACATCTAATACGTCTGAAAAAGGGCGCAAAGAACTTCCTTATAGTGAAAAATCGGAACGTTGTAAGCGACGGGCCGCAGTTAAGTTATCTGCCGTTTGCAGCAATGAAACCAATTTGCTTGTAAGAGCTGCGGCCATATCTGCACGAAACGAAGGTCAAACAAGCATGGTGGCAGTTCTAAAAGAAACAATAAAAAGCCCAACAAGGCCAATAAGCTTAAAAAACTTTGTTTTGAAGAAGATAGCAAACCAATTAGTATGTGTACTGATGAAGCGTTAGCATTTTTGCTTGAAAACAACTTCACTACAGAGCAATATTGTAACATATGCCGTGAAAGCAAACTACGTAACTGTGACATATATCCTCATTATAAAGAAATTGCGAGTAGAAAAATTAATTGCAGGCCAGATGGTCTCGTAAAAAGTGAAGTTTTTGTGAAAGTTCCATTACAAGATCTTCTGAAACACACTACGACCAGAATAGTTGAGATACAAAAAGAAGTTATCAGAGCACAGATGGATACAGCTCGAAATTATATTTGGAAATCACAACTGATTGTTAGTTATGGATTCGATAGCAGTACAGGGCAAGCTCAATATAAGCAAATTTTCAAAGAAGCAGCTTATGCTCAATACCTGGTATCGTCTCTCTTAGCTACAACGATTGTTCCCTTAAGAATCGTGGACTCCTCGGGGATCATTCTTTGGAACAATCGCATGCCACAATCAATAAGATTTTGCAGACTGTTAAAGCTTGAACTCGTAAAAGAAACAGCAAGCGTGATACTGAAAGAAGATTTTGAAATCAAAAAAGAAATATCACTTTTGGAAAAGGTTGAAATTCAAATTGATGGAGAAAAAACTATTGAAATTGAGTGCAAGTTCTTTTTAACTCTTATTGATCGCAAAGTTTTGAATATACTTACTGGAACAAAATCGACACAAGCATGTCCCATTTGTGGTGCTACGCCAAAAGATTTTAAAAGTGTTACCGATTATAGAGACAATATATTTAAACCAAAAGACAACACTTTGATCTATGGTGTAAGCCCTTTGCATTGCTGGATTCATTTTTTTGAATTTGTCTTACATGCAGGCTACAAATGCGGAGTTCAAAAGTGGCAAATCAGAAACGAAGATGATAAAAATGTAGTATCAGAAGAGAAAAAAATAATACAAGATTTATTTTACAAAAATCTTGGCCTGATAGTAGATAAGCCGAAAGTAGGTGGTTTCGGGAGCACAAACGATGGAAACACTGCTCGCCGAGCTTTTGCGAACATGAAATTTTTTCAGAAATAACCGGCATTGACAAAGATTTGATTTTTCGCCTAAAAATAATTTTAATAAGCTTGTCTTGCCAATTTCCTCTAAATGTAGATAAATTTCAAGTTTATTGCTTTGAAACCGCAAAATATATTCAAAACTTGTATTCCTGGCTACCAATGACAGCAACTTTACTCAAAATTCTCATTCATTCAAAGGAAATTATAGAGGGTTTAGTTCTGCCTGTCGGTTATTTTGGAAAACATTCAGCAGAATCTCGACATAAATTTTACAAATCTGATAGATTACATCATGCACGCAAAAGTAGCCGCGTTAATACACTTTTAGACGTGTTTCATAGAGCAATGGACACATCAGATCCAGTCATTTCTTCGCTGTTTTTAAATAGACGCATTCAGACTAAAATACGTCTCCAACTTCCACCCGAAGTGATCCAATTATTAAGGTGTGAACTCCCGGACGAAGAAATCAATTTAGCTAGCTATGAAAAAAGTCGTGAGAATAAGAAAGAGGACGATGAAATTGAAGAAACCGAAATTTTAAGTTCAATTTATGTAAACATTTTAAATAATCTAACTTTAGGAAGTGAAGATTAAGGTAACTTTATAAATTTCTTAACCTTATATTAAAATGCAAAATAAAAACACTTTTTTTTTAATTTTTTGTGAAATTTTAGAAAAATAAGGCATGTGCCATTTTTGACCCGGTAGTACAAGGGTTAAGATTTTTTTCAAAATTGTTCTTTTTGTCTAAAGTCAACATAAAATTTTGTCCAAAGTCAACATAAAAACCACATTTCCAGTTGATCACCCTGATAATATAGGAGTTATGAATTTTGGCCAAAAAAGTGTGGCTTTTGACCTATAGTGCATGGATTCAATACAACTGACCCAATGTATTCGTAACACTGGCGCAGGGTCCAGATATAAATGCTATTAAAATCTTGTGGAATTATCTGGACGCAAGAGCTCGCCAGCACAATATTTGTTCAAAAACTGAACTGAAAAGGGTATTCATGGAAAAGGGAAAAAAATTTATCCGAGCTATTATGAAAAACTAATTCAAAGGATGCCAAAAGGACTAAACATGACAAATAAAAACAAAAGTACCTGGAGACCGATCCCTGCTCGGTCAACAATCTAATCTTATTATTTTAGTCGATGTTTTTATTCATAACTATTTTTTGTTACGAAACTTGTATCTTTTCACTTCTAACGGTCATGCTTTCAAAATGATAAATAAACCGATGAGAATAATAATAAAAAAAAACTCGGAAAGCATCGAATGGTAAAGAAAAATATCAAAAACTCAAATTTTTTTTTTTGGTGAAATAAAATGCCATAAAATAAATAAATGGGATATGCCACGCACCCAAAATATTTCGCCTTTTGTATGGTGGCTGAAATATCTTATCTTCAAAGGATCATAACTCAGAAAATAAGAGCTTTATTAGAAAAATCCGAAAGCATTTTTTGATAAGAAAGAATTTCACCTTTTCTTGTAGCTACGCTGTAAGACTGAACACAGCGTTTTCTTCAACTTCAAGCAAGGATATTTCTAAATCGTGCAGGTATAATGACAGTTCTGCTGATGAAGACGGATTTAGCGTCAAAAAGTACATGTGCCTGAGTTATTAACCAAAATTCATCAAAATATGTTGTATTATTTGCGAGAAATAGCATTTACTTGTATGGGAGGTTCCATGCGCACTTTCGATATTTTGCCTTATTTCAGGTCGTAGGTGACTAATAGCAAGTAGACTCCCCACAGTTAAATTCAGAAAGATTGCTTTAGTAGTTTTCTTTTTATAGCGCATTATATTTTCGTGGGCGGTGCCACGCCCTTCAACGAGTTTTCCCAATATAACGGCATATTACATATTAATACTTGTTTCCAGAGGTAACAGCTCCTAAATTTTCATCAAAATTGTTGGAGTCGTTTTCTAGTAATATTGAATCAAAATTTTCAAGGGCTGAAAAGTGGGCGTGGGACTTCTTCGAACCCGCCCACTTTTCGTTTGTTACAAGGTATTATTAAGCAGTACTTACATACCAAATTTCATTAAAATACCTTGTAACATTTGTGAGAAATAGCAACTCTCAAATTGCATGTTTCAATAATGCTTTGTTCCGGTACTATTTGAACCACTTTCTTTTTTTTTTTGTAACCACTACATTCATTATATCAGCTTCCACAAAGCGTTTCATCTAACGCTGTGGCCATAGCGCTCCTTTCCGCGCTTTCGTCGAGATAGTGGTTGCAATGTATAGCGTGCTTCTAGCGCTTGGGTGGTTTGCGAGCACCATTCTCTGCCGTGCCATAGCTCCTGGGCAAAGAGTTCAGAAAAGCAATTTAAGAAAACTCTTGCGGGTATTCTTTCAAATTGCATATTTCAATAATGCTTTGTTCCGGTAATATTTGAACCACTTTGTTTGTAACCACTACTTTCGGATCCAGCCGGCTGTTACCTGGCTCTTATTTGTGAGCTGTTTTTATACGAAATTATAATTTTTGATCTCGCTCATTTGTTTTAATGTTTATATTTTTCAATTGTATTATAAATAAATCATTATTGTAATTTATAAGAGCTAACCGAAACATATGTCACCATAGCCATGTTCAGTAGTTTTTTCTCTTCTCCTAGTTGTCATAATATTCTAAGTTGGAAAATGCATGGAATTTTCGATTCTTGCAAAACAATGACTAAAGTTCATAAAATTAGTAGAAAAAAAAGATATCAACATAATTAAATTAGGTTTTAAAGGAAAAGATTTCAAGTATCTAAGCCACATTTGACGAATAAATGATATGTTACATGTTATATAGCTTCAAAAAATTTCAAAAAACAACTTTTTTTGGTCTTTAGGCTACAATATCTCATAAGCTATACACGATAGAGCAATTCTGAGGTTGGATTCGCGTTTAGCATCGCAAAACACATCGATTGTGATTATTTTAATTTTTGTTTAATGTAGTTAAAAAAAATTTTTTTTCTTTTTGTATGGGAAAATGCCCAAATTGGAAAAATCGAGATATTTTCAAAAAGAAATCAGGCACGATTTTTTTCAAAGTGATATTTCATCAGAATAACATAACAAGCACTCGGAGACATTCAGTATACGTTGCCATTTTAGATGAACTTAATGATGCTTCAGGAGCAGTGTGCAAAGTCGTACACCTTAACAAAATTATAATTTTTACATGAGTTCAGTAATTAGTGTACATTATTTTGTTTTTATTTGTCATGATTAGTCCTTTTGGCATCCTTTGAATTAGTTTTTCACAATAGCTCGGATAAATTTTTTTTCCATTTTCCATGTTCAGTTTTTGAACAAATATTGTGCTGGCAAACTTTTGCGTCCAGATAATTTCACAAGATTTTAATAGCATTTATATCTGGACCCTGCGCCAGTGTTACGAATATATTGGGACAGTTCTATTGAATCCATGATCTCATATTATAAGGAATATGTTTGAGATCGTTTTCTTGGTAAAAATACATATAACTACATTAAGCAAGTTTATCTTTAAGTTGCAGTAAATTTAGTCTTAAAATGTTCAAATAAATCTTATGATCCTTACTTCCATCAACAAAATGTAGTATTCTAGGCCCAGCTGCTGAAAAGAGCCGCAAACCATTAGTGAACCACCTTCATGTTTTACATTTGGTCTAACGTTTTTCTTTAATAAAGAAGAAGCATCAAGAGGCTCGGTTGCTGTTTGCTAAAACTCACTGCCATAAAGATTTTGTCTTTTGGAAAAATGTCCTCTTCTTGAATGAAAGTAAGATTAATACTTTTGGATCAGACGGCAGACCATACATATGGAGAAAACCGACCGAAGCACCTTGTTCGAAAAACCTTAAACCATATGTAAAACATGACGGTGGTTCACTAATGGTTTGGGGCTCTTTTCCAGCAGCTGGGCCTTGAATACTCCATTTTGTTGATAGTCATAAGATGTTTTTGAACATTTAAGGACAAAATTTATTGCAATATAAGGATAAACTTGGGCAATGTAGTAATAGGTACTTTTAATGAGATAACGATTACAAACATATTTCTTATAAGATAAGATCATGGATTCAATATAACTGTCCCAATATATTCGTAACACTGGCGCAGGGTCCAGATATAAATGCTATTAAAATCTTGTGGAATTACCTGGACGCAAAAGTTCGCCAGCACAATATTTGTTCAAAAACTGAACTGAAAAGGGTATTCATGGAAAATGGGAAAAAATTTATCGGAGCTATTGTAAAAAACTAATTCAAAGGATGCCAAGAGGACTAAACATGACAAATAAAAACAAAATAGTGTACACTAATAGCTGAACTCATGTAAAAATTATAACTTTGGCTTTGGTACTGAATATCTTAATTTCTGTAACTTTTTATTTATTTTCAAAAATAACGGAAAATTTCAAGTTTGGTTTTTTGTTCAAATTGAAGGATTAAATAGGCTTTGTAAAAATGTAGGGGAGAATGGGGAGTTGTGCGACAGGTTTGGTTTCAGTGGAAAAAAACTATGAAACTCATTTTTTTAGCATCTCAGTATATAGAATCTCTAGTATGCCTCAAAACACAACTTCTGGCTAAAGGGTTCGGTTGAAATTCCAAAAAAAAAGTTATGCTTGTTAGCGCAAAAGACTCGTTTTTGGGAAGTTGTGCAACACGGAGGGAGTTGAGCAACACATCTTTAAATTAAAGAAAATTACATATTTTGATGAATATTCTTTGTTAAATTAACTCTTTGATTGCAGCCACTAAGGCGTTGATATCACTCGTTAGTTTTTGTGGCATGATGACTATCTACAAAAATCACGAAAAATCACGAATAAAATCAAGAAAAAACCTAAATTCTGTGAAGAAAATCCACCAAATTGCATGAAACATACGAGTTATTCACAAATAATTCGATATACGCATGAAAAATGCAAAACTCGGGTTTAAAACTGTCAAATGTGGCGTTTTGTTGCGAAACTCCCCACTTTCTACATATTCGAAATGGCCAACGCGTCATTGATATATCGAATGTTTATACATCATTATTTCATGCGTTGAAAGGGTATTCACAAAGGAATGTTTTGTATATATCACCAGCTTCAACAAGTGACTGAAAACACCGCAAACACAAGAGGATAATAAAACTTTCCGACAAATTTTTCAACACACAATGAATAGCGACACGAAGAATATGTATTGACGTGACGAGTTCTTGTGAAAAAGTTAGATCGTAGCGAGACAAACAATTGACAGTAGATGGACACATGACAACTACTGTCATTTGACATTTAACGACGTGTTGCACAACTCCCTCTGTTGCAAAACTCTCCAATCTCCCCTACTTTAAATTTCTTAAATTATTTTTGCGTACTTAGTTTTGGGGCATTGAAAAATAGTTTGTTTGGTGTACGACTTTGGCTTTGACCTACTGTAAATGGTTTGTTTTTTTCTGTATTGAAAAGCGGGAAAACATGAGACTTTGAACTGACTTTACATTTCTGTGGCAACAAACCAGAGTAGCTTAAGTCGATCTTTGATAACATTGCAAAGCAGCATGAGTTCTACGCTTATAAAACGATTTTAAACTGTTTTGCCTTCTGATCAAAGACCGACTTAAGCTACTCTGGTTTGTTGCCACAGATTTAATATATCCCTTTATTTTCTCTTAATTAAAATGAATTCATTTCTGAGAACTTGCATTCGGCTGCTGCGCTACTGAAGTAATACAGCTAAAATAAGCAAATATGTGTCTACTTAGTTCTTGATAATAAATTCTCTCTTGTTTGGTCTCCTAATTATCTAAATACGCCATTTCAAATGTGATTTTATCACAGACAGGGCTGCAGGAGAAATAAATAGTAGCAGATGATAGCCGATCCGGAACAGATTAGCAAAATTCAAAATTTTTAAAAAAACGGAGAAAATTTGCTCCGTTCGGACCAGGGTTCTAACGCTGATAGTTGTGCAGATTTGCAAGACTTACTTGAAGCTTATGCAAAATATAAAAGCTTTCAATGAGCTTTTGTACATTGACAAAATGCGCTAGTATTGAGTTTGGTTATCATTGATCTAGAGAAAAATTTTGGTCAACAATTTTGTAGCTTATATAAAAGTGGATTTTGTTTTCGAACGACTTACATATGAGCCATTCAAAATAAAATGGTGCAACTCCAAAACAAGGCAAAAGTTATGTCATATAAATTATGTGCCATAATGATCGGTTATTTGGTCGATATTTTTTTTTCAACTTAATCTCAACAATTTCATATCATCAAGTAAATTTTTCGTGAAAACAGAAATCATTTTATTCATCCCTAACAAAATGTCAGCCAATTAATATTATGACATTACTTTTGTCTCGTTTTGGAGTTGCACCATTGTCATTTTGAACGGCTCATATATTGTAGGAGATGTCCCAATTATAATGTGGCCAAAATTAGTTTATTTTGCATTTGGTGTAGGAGTGTTCATAATCATGTGATGATTTTTGAATTGTGATTTCTCATGAACGGAGAGCTGCAGCAAAAAAGTAAAAGTGCCTATTTATGGGGAATTGCTTGCTCTACAAACTACATATGGGCATTTCCAGAGAAAAGTAAACCGTGAGCCCAAAAATTAAATCATCATATCTCTGAAACTAATTTACGTACATGGTTGAGATTTGGCACATTTGTAAAAAGCACAAGACAAATGATGTATACTAGGAAAAATGGTGGTACCACGCGTCCACAAAAATTACTTCATCATAACTCTAAAAATATTTAAAGTATATGAATTATATTTGATGAATTTGTACAGAGCGGCGCACAGTGGTAAAAACGATCAATCTAGGTAGACATTGCCCATAACTTCTAAAAAAATAATCAAAATCACTTGAAATACCTTAAACAGTACTTGTGCAACACCTGCGCTAATACGATGCGACGCAACGTCTGTTGCGGCGGTCACATTAGCTGCTTTGTCACGGGAATCCGCAGTATCGTATACTCACAGAAGAAATGCGTGATTGGTATCGTTTTTGATGTTTTTCAGTACGCTTAATCGAATGCAACTACTTTCAGAGCTCTATTTATAATTATTATTATCTGAAGTGTATTTCTATATAAAATCAAAATATTCAAATATTAAAAAAAAAAATGTATTCAACAACAAAATACTTTTGTATAAGAAATTATAAGTATTTCTACATATTTAAAATATAAAAACAAATTGTAGTTCAATATACTGAAAAAAAAAACATAAAAAACTCTAACCTTCCATTTCTAGAAACTCGGAAGAATTATCATACCTACTTTTGGAAATTAGAGCTAGGCTAGGCTCTGATAGCAAATGTAATACTTCACCCGGGAAACATTTAGCCTTATAACTTTAATGCAATAATGCACCACCATCCACAATTGGCAAAGTTGAAATATAAATGTCGGACGAATAAAGGAGGGTGTGAAATAAGTCTTCCATTGTACTTTTTCGGCTTATTTTTCTTGTATTTTCTCTTCTGTACCCTCTCAAATCCTTATTTCTCGCTTCGAGGGCTAACCGACATATTTTGTGAAATTGAGTTATATATTGCTTCGTACTATATCTTATATAGTTTCCGAGATATCCTACCCTGAATGTTCAAAAATGATCAAAAACACGATTTTTGAGGTTTTATTTATTTATTTATTTTCAATAATCTCAATGCACGTAAGATGTACATTAGAGTGGTCCAAATTTTGTATGGAAAAACCAAGAGTGTTAAAAAGTAAAGGTGCGCGCGACTTTTCTGAATCCTTGGATCCTGCTGATTACAAAAAGTGCTTTGGAACCAAAAAAAAATTGCGTTTAGATATTCCGCAACGAGCTTGAAGGTACTTTTTTAGGAATTATTGAGTTTTTGAGTACTTTTTTTAATTTAAACGCTTTATCTTTTTCACCAGATAAGGTATTTGCAAAAATTAAATTGCATTTTTGTAAAAATATTTTGAGCCAAATTCTGCATCAATAATAATAAATCTAGTCTTTCCCAATTTCTTTTATCGGCACTTTAAACTTCAAAATTTGTTAATTTTTTGAGGTGCTTGCACATTCAAGAACCGATTTTTTTCTTATTTTGCTCTAGCAAATTTTTTTTTATATTATTATTTTTTTATGCATTAATTTATCCATCAAATGACTCCAACAACTAAGCTATAAGCTTCACTTTACTTACTAAAAACCGTAAAATATAATCAAATTTGGCCAAAAAAAAAAAATCTGAGTTTAAAATTTTCGTGGTGAAACAGAAACAACAATAGTCATTTGCGATGTATGTGTTCATGAAAATTCTAAATCCGGTCTCAGAATTGCTCTATCTCATACGGTTTTAGAGATATCCTAACCTAAAAATGCAAAAAACACCGTTTTTGCTATTTTTGAAACTGTTATGTCACAACATGGTAACTTTCAGCCTGGTATGGAAATTAAAAGTGACAGCCTTTTTCTTCAAAACCCAATTTAAATTATATCGATATTTCTTTGTTCCTCCGAAATATCGTAAGCAGAAATAACAAAAAAAAGTGTATTTTGCAGTTTTTCAACTTTTAAGGTTAGGATAACTCAGAAGATAAAAAAGATATCGGTATAATTTAAATTGAATTTTAAAGAATCAGACTGGCAATTTGAACCACTATACCAATTTTTGTGGTTGTAAGTAACCTTGACTTGTAATATCACTTTAAAAAGAGCAAAAACGGTGTTTCTTATAAAGTTATGTAAAAATATCTCCTTAACCGTACAAGATACAGCAATTTTGAGACCGAATTCGGAATCAGCATCAACAAATACATCCAAAATGGCTATTTTAGTTTCTTTTTGATTTATTTATTTTTTTAGTTTCCTTAGAAAATCTATGAAAACTATCTGATAACCCATTTTGCCAAAAATAACATGAAGTGGCAAGGTTTCAATATTGCGAAGAATGTTGTTTTACTCAGAAGATTAGGAACTAATGATTTTATAAGAAAAAAGTGGTACCTTACGTCATACCATTAAGATATCTTATTTTAATGCTTTGAAAACATGAAAATTAATTTTTTTTTATGTCAAATTTATTTATACTTAATTGTTTTTAGTGAGTAAAAGTGTTTTTAAAAGCTTAGTTGTTGAAATTATTTTAAAGATTAATCAATGCTTAAAAATATAAAAATTTAAAAAAAAATTTGCTAGAGCAAAATTAGAAAAAAATCGGTTCTTGAATGTGCAAACACCTCAAAAAATTAACAAATTTTGAAGTTTAAAATGCTGCTAAAAAAAATTGGGAAAGACTAGATTTATTATTATTGATGCAGAATTTGACTCGAAATATTTTTACAAAAATGCAATTTAATTTTTGCAAATACCTTATCTGGTTAAAAAGATATAGCGTTTAAATTAAAAAAAGTACTCAAAAATTCCTAAAAAAGTACCTTCAAGCTCGTTGCGGAATATCTAAACGCAATTTTTTTTTGGTTCCAAAGCACTTTTTGTAATCAGCAGGATCCAAGGATTCAGAAAAGTCGCGCGCACCTTGACTTTTTAAAACTTTCGGATTTTGGACCACTCTAATGTACATATCTTATTTAATGTGCATAAACTAGGTTTACAAATTCAAGATTAAAAATAACAATATTAAGACACTATAAGGTTATAAAATTGTAGTTATCCAGTTCAGAATAAAAAATTAAAATCTAATAAAAAAAATGAGTATACGAGTAAAGACTAAAAATTATAGGCGAGGAGCCGGCAATACTAAAAGTGCCGTCATCGCGGATTCTGAAATTTTTAATGCAAAATGGTAGTTTACACTAAGACGAATAAGAAAAGCCTGGTCAGCATGGTCATAGCCTGGCAGAAATATTTTTAAATGATTTTTGAATTATTAAATTTTCGGAATGTTTTGCCATTATCGCGGATTTTGATCAATCTTAATATTAATCGATGATAAATTTCATAACCATTCAGAAAAAATCTGGCCGACCAAATTTTTTTTGCCGAAAATGACCGGCAGACCTATTTTTAATGGAGCGACAGTGTGTACTTCCGACAGTTTCTAAGCTCGCATACCAAGATATTTTTAAATTTGACATTAAAACACGTAAATTTAAAAAAAAAAATAACAAATTTCCGTGATTACAGAGAAATTGTACCCACTGTAGCACCATTAAAATAGGTCATTTTCGGTAAAAAAAAGGTCGGCCGGATTTTTCTGAATGGTTATGAAATTTATCATCAGTTAATATTAAGGTTGATCAAAATCCGCGATGACGGCAAAACATTCCGAAAATTTTATAATTCAAAAATTATTTAAAAATATTTCTGCCAGGCTATGACCATGCTGACCAAACTTTTCTTATTCGTCTTAGTGTAAACTACCATTTTGCATTAAAAATTTCAGAATCCGCGATAACGGCACTTTTAGTATTGCCGGCTCCCGGACTATTACTATTACAATCAGCGTTGCCAGGGCTTTTTTGAGAAAGTTACATTTTTGCCGCTAAAAAGATACATTTTTTGATAAAAAGTTACATTTTGATTAATTTTTTCTAAACAAATGGCACAATTTTCAATTGCATATACTTACATATATACATAGCCTTTGTATTACAAAGAAATGTGACTTTTCAAAAAGTCTATAAAAACAATTTCAAATAAATCCAATGCATAGCTGAGCTTACATTTGAGCTTATCACCTTAACCTTCTTAAATATATTTCATTGGTCATGAGAAATTTCAATAAAAGAATTCTATTGTACGTTTCTACTGCAAATTTTGAGAGGTGATTTACAGCTGTTTCGAGATTTAGTTTATAACGTGATCTACCATACAAAAATTAAATCTATTTCTGTCGTGATTTATTTTAAATCTGCGTATAAATCTCATCCGGGCTACAAATTCTTGCGATTTTTGACGAAATGGCACCCATTTACTTGGACAATTGGCCTTAAATGTTATTAAAAACAAAACAAATCGAAGATAAGTATTAAGAAGAAAAGGAAAACCAACATTCATACATATCAATATGTGAACAATATTTCGGTCGGTGGAAACGGATAGGACTTAACGACTAGATTTATAAATTACGTCACAGCTAAATTTCCAGCGAAAACTTAGTATAAAGCTCACACGATTCAGTGCCTGGTACAAGGTCAAAAGCTAAGGGTGATCGTAATCACTGCCACATTATGTTTTATTTACTAATGTTTTTTTATTGTATAGTTTATGGCAGTGCCATACCGAAATTTCGTTTTTTCAGTGCAATGAAATTTTAAGAAAAAAAAAAAAAACGTTTGTATAAATTGAGTAATGTGAAAACCCTAAAAAGTTACGAAAAACGGCCAAAATACAAATTGTACTTACAAGTTACGTGAGAGGCCAAAAAGTTACGCAAAATGTATAAAATGTAACCAACTGGCAACGCTGATTACAATATAAAAACACATTTTTTCTAAAGGCGTTGGCATTGCTGATTTTCTTAACAATAGTGGGCAAGAGATTCCAAATATGAACAGCATGAATGAAAAACTGACGAGTAGTGATAGTATATTTATGAGTTGGTACTATAAGTTGCAATGTTCTCTGCGTCCTAGCAAACTTAATTTTACAGAATAAATAATCAGGCTCTTTACTTGTGATAATTTTGTGAGGAAGCAAAACAGTTCGATATTTCAAAAGACAGGTCAATGAACAATTACTTATGTTTTTGGCATAGTTAGAGATATGTTGGTATCTACTAATACCATAAACATATCTAGCACAGCTATTGTATGCTATAGTAAGCATTCTCTTGGAGTCCTACCCCATATCGGAAAATATTTCACAGCCATACAAAATAATAGCGAGAATGTAAGACTTCACGAGCTTGAGCTTGACATTAACCGGTAGGTACTTTATTGTTGGACTTAGACCACGTAGAGCACTATAAATCTTCGATACTACTTTATTTATATGAAAATCCCAGCTTAAATTTCTGTTTAAATATATTCCGAGATTCTAAAAATTTTCGACATACTCTACAGGTGTATTGTTAAGGAAGATAGGAGGAAGATCTTCTAAATTTCTGCTTCTATAAATTCCCAATGCTTTGGTTTTTGATGGATTCAGTTGCAATTTGTTTTCAACTGCCCAAAGATTAATGCGTTTTAGTTCGGAATTTATATTACTTGCTGCAACAGCTTTATCTGTTTTCTGAAATATGGAGTAAATTTGCACGTCATCTGCGTAAATGTGATGATCACAGGATATGATGATATTAGAAATGTCGTTTATAAAGGAAGTAAACAATAAGGGTCCCAGCACAGAGCCTTGAGGGACACCGGCGTAAACTGCAGCACGAGACGTGCATTCATTTCTGTTTACTACATATTGTGACCGATCGGAAAGATACGAAGCAATAAGTTTTAGAGAAGGACCACCAAACTGAAATTGAGTTTTTAGTTTGCTTAGTAGAATTTTGTGGTCTACGCAGTCGAACGCCTTAGAAAAATCTAAAAAAACAATTAGAGCCATGAAATCACGATCCAGACCTGCACGTATGTCTTCGGAAACTTTTAATAGAGCTGTCGTACAGCTGTGGTTTGCACGGAAACCCGACTGATTACCATTCATCAACTTCTTATCATAATAATATTTTTTGATTTGTTTACTTACAATAGTTTCAAAAACTTTGCTAAGAAAATGGAGGATAGCAATAGGACGATATTCGGTATTGGGTGATGTCGATTTCGGCAATGGTAAAACTTTTGCAACCTTCCAATCATTAGGAAATATTGAAGTAGTGATTATAGTGTATTAAAGACTTAAGATTTATGATTTTATTAAAGATCTTTATTTAACACGATGTTTGTTCGTTGAGTGTCCAAAGAAGAAAAAAAAAAAGAACGAAAAAGGAAACAAAAAGGAGGATACAAATGTCAAAAAAAATCAGGGTTGTATATTGAAGGCAGGGTTGCATTTCGCATTGTTTAGGAGGGAATGATAGGCAGGGCTGTTTGTTATAAAATGAGGTTAACAACTCGGCCAACCTGACGTTTTGATCGTCTCGATCAACTTCTTTAACAGGACATCACATATACTTAAGGCGAAATATTTAAAACTTAAAATCTAGCTAGTAAATATGTAGTTAATAATTTATATTTCATCAGCAGCATTGCCTTTATCGTCAATGGGGTTAGCCTTATTTACTGGCAATAGCCATTTTCGCATTCGAAAAGCTTCTATTATACTATCATACGGCAGTTGAGTCAATTGGCAATTGTCTATATCACGAATGACATACCGGTCATTCCCAATTACTTTATGGACAAGATAAGGCCCTCTGTATACAGGTATAAACTTTTTGTTGACCCCAGCTGTGGTATCAACATTGCGTATGACTACAAAGTCACCAACGTTGTATTTTTCTGTCCCCCTACTGTTTTTAAGGAAATAATTCTGACTATATTCTTGGGATTTTTGAATGGCATCAAGGGCTTCCGACCGAACTAGTTTCAAATCTCGCTTTGATTCATTATTTAGTTTCTCTTTCACGTATTCAGAAAACTCATCAACTAATTCTCCACGCTGCTCTACACCGAATAGAAGCATGCTAGGCGAACTCTTGGTAGTACTGTGAACGGAGTTGTTGATTGCATATTCTACTTGCAGTAACATGAGTGACCAGTCAGAATGATCTATTGGGTTGGTCGTTTTACCAAGCATCGCTTTAAGGACCCTATTAACTCTTTCTACTTGTCCGTTAGCTTGAGGAGAAGCCACGGCATTCTTTACATGTATGATATTTCGTTTAAGCAAAAATTCGTCGAACTCTAAAGACTTGAAACACGTTCCCCGATCGGAAATTATTCTTCTGGGTCTACTGTAGTAGTTGAAATACTTTTGTAGGGCAAAATTTACCTCCCGCGTGCTGGTTGAGTTTGTTGGATACAACTTCACAAATTTGGTGAAAGAATCTATTACAAGCAAAATATGCTTTCTTTTCGAATTTAGGGAAGGCAAGGGACCAAAATGGTCGATGTGAAGAGTGTCAAACGGCACAGGATTTTTCGGAATACTATATAAATGTCTACAACTGGCACGAATTGGCGTGGCATACATGATACATTTCAGACAATTTCTGATATACTGCTCAATCTTCTGGCGCATGCTCGGAAACCAGTAATACATACTGATCTTATTATATGTTTTATCGAGAGCTTGATGACAAATTTTTTCGTGCATGAGTCTAATTATGTTATCTTCCATTTCTTTCGGGACATACAATAACCTACGACCACTTTCTCTTACTTTGAAGACCAATCCGTCAACTAAATCGAAGCCATTAACTTCCCCCTCTTGAAGGCGCTTACTTATTGCTTTTATGTCTTCGTCTCGCTCTTGCGCGATTTGAATTTGAAAATCTACATCATTGACATCTTCAATTGCTCCAATAACACAGCGACTCAAAGCGTCTACGTGTCCCATCGATACACCTCTACGATGGACAATAGTGTAGTTATAATTTTGTAATTCTAGAGCCCATCTTGCTATTCGTGAGTTTACTTGTTTTTTTTCCAAAGTCAAGGTCAGTGAATTACAGTCGGTAACTATTTTAAATGGTATACCTTCCAAATATACCCTGAATCGTCTCAAGGCAGAAATTATTGCAAGTGTCTCTAACTCGAAGCTATGATATCTAGCTTCAGCAGCAGAAGTGGTTTTAGAAAAATAGGCTATTGGATGCATTTTTTCATCGTCTTGACGCTGCAATAAGACAGCACCAAACGCAATAGAGCTAGCATCACAATGTAGTTCTGTTTCCCTTACAGGATTATAAATAGCTAATAGTGGAGCTTCAGTCAACCTAGCTTTCAACTCGTCAAATGCTTCAATACATTGTGGACCAAAGTCATAAGTTTTGCTCTTTGATAAATTCAACAATGGTTTTGCGATTCTAGAAAAGGACGGCACGAAACGTCTAAAATAGGAAAACAAACCTATGCATGATTGCAGCTCTTTATGATTCGTCGGCACTGGATAACTTTTTATGGCCTTTATGTGGGACTCACTTGGGGCAATTCCATTAGAACATACAGAATACCCGAGATATTCAATCTTATCGTAACCGAACTTACACTTAGGTAAATTTAATTTCAAACCTCTCTTCGTAATACGTTCAAGTACAGTGCGTAATAATACTAAGTGCTCTGCAAAACTAGTTGTAGCAACTAAAATATCGTCCATGTATATTATAATTTTCTTTTCGTCTATTAGGTCTCTAAAAATATTATTTATAAATCGTTGAAAAACTGCTGGAGCATTTTTAAGCCCAAACGGCATTTTTAAGTATTCGTATTGCCCATTGGGCGTCACAAAAGAAGTATACGGAATTGATTCTGGAGAGACATTGACTTGGTGAAAACCACTTTTTAAATCCAAAATCGAAAATACCCGTCTATCAGCTAAATATTCAATACAATCCTCAATAAGAGGAAGTGGATAATTGTCTCGTACAGTTATTTTATTTAACCCCCTATAGTCTACACATAAACGTGTCTGCCCATTTTTCTTTTTTACTAACACAATTGCAGATGCATATGGTGAACTGCTAGGGCGTATAACCCCTTCCGCTTCCAATTCTTTTAAAATATTTTGGACCGCGCTTTGTTCTAAAAATGATAATCGTCTTGGTGTACAATAAAATGGAACGTCCGTAGTCAAATGAATTTTCATTTCATATTCATAAGGTTCTACTGTAACATCTTTGGGATGATTATAAGAGGATACAATCAACTCACTCAATTTTGAATAGTTAGAAAAATCTAATCTAGGATTTATATATATTTCTTTGTCGTCAAATACTGTAGCAATATTAAAAACATCAGGCACGTCAATGAAAGCTGAACGCTCTTCCGCCCCAAAATCCTCGATTTCCGGAAGAATTTCTGTGTAATTCTCATTTTCAATGTTAACAACATCAGGCTCATCAACGCTAGTTAAACTATCTTCTACGCCAAAACTCTGAATTGCCGGAAGGATTTCTCCTTTACTCTCAGTTTCAAGAATAAGCGGATCTTTTGATTTTTGGAGGCTAAACCCATTAACTACAACATTTGTAAAATCATCTGGTACGAGATTGCAAGATTTCATTTTTTTATTAATAAACAAAAGTTTTTGTTTACAGTAATTCAGTTCAAATTTTTTTAAGTGTATGTTAAAAAGTTTTAAAAAATCGCGACCAAGTATAATTGGTACGAACATTTCATCGTCTGGTAAGACATTAATTTGTATGTTTGATATTTGATTTCGAAATTTTACAGTGCACTTAATTTTATCAAGAATCTTGAGTTTCCGTCCACCCATACCGTGGTAAATTGCTTTCGGCACTTTCGGCATAATGTCCTCTCTTGGGACCAACGACTGCTTTATTAAGCTAATTGGACTACCGGTGTCAAAAAGGGAAAGAAATTGTTTAAAATCTGCACTCCCTACCAAATCATTTTTAAAGGCAATACATACCGAATTTATAGCTTCTAAAATTGAATCATCATCAGGATCATAAACGGCAGCAGCATAGTCATCAGCAATCGGCTTTAAAATTTTCTTTGGGTTACGGCATGAATGGTGATCATGGCCCATCTGCCAACAGCGGAAGCAGGATCCCTTTGGTCTGAGCGGATACGGACAATTTGGTTTAATATGGCCCGTTCGAGAGCAATTATAGCATAATGTTGAAGTATTCTCAGCATTTTTATTAATATTTTGTTTCAAAGCTGGTGCTTTAGGAGCAAAAGCAGTTGCCCCGCGTCCACTCAAATTGGTCATAACTGGCTTTAAGTATTTTTGCTGGAAACGATTGACCAATTTTTTTAATTCGTCCAATGTACGGGCTCCCATTAGTAAGTTGATGTTGGTGACGTTGTTACCGATACCATCAATGATAAAGTCAATAACTTCAGTTTCATGGATGTCCGACTGCTTTGCCATCGACTGCATAATTAAAATGTAACAATGAAGTGATTCCTCACGTCTGTTCCAACGACGTTGTGCTAGCATTCGATAAACATCTTGGCGGCTAACTGCGATATCGAATTCGTCGATGAGAGCTGATTTCAATGCATTGTAATTCAAAGCTGATGTAGACGAGAGGAATATGCGTGCAGTTCCATCAAGTGAACGGCGCAAACTTAATAATTTAAAATGATCATCGGCATTGACTGTGCGCATGACCTCTTCAAAATCGCGAAAGAACGTATGCACTGTTTGTATCGAGTTGTCACCGCTGAACTTAGGAACGGCATGTTCAACATCAGAAAAGCATACCTTACTTTCGGTGCGAACATTAACGTTGCTTTCTAGATCACGTATTTGTTTCTGAAGCTGTAGAATTTCTCTGCGTTTTTTGAGAAGTTCCAATTCCTGATCGAGTTCATTCAACGAAATGTCGGATTCTGGAATGCTTCCAGCACGACCCAAATCAGTGGCATCTTCAAAATGAGCGTCTTTGGCGGCAGCTGATTTATCGGCGTTTTCAGTACTCTTATCAGCACAACTATTTTCAGCATCAGCAGCGGCGGCAGTATTAGCGGCAAACATATTTTTAGCAGCAGCGGCAGAACTACCTGCAGAAATATTTTCAGCAGCGACGGCAGTATTATCGGCAGCGATGGCGTTAGCATCTGCATTTTGAATCATTTCATCGGATTCCAAATTGATGTCATCTGTGGATCCTACGTCAAGGCCAGAATTTTCATACAGGCGCTTGAGCTGTGCAACCGTAGCTGTTGCTGGAAATCCCACGCCGGCAGCGCTTAATGCGTCTTGTAGCATTTGCTTCGTGATTTGCTTAGGCATTTTTCGTTTTTTTGTTTAAATAATTTCTTCCGTGGAGACTTTGAATAAAGTGGACTTCAGTACCCCACATCTGAGATATTAAAGACTTAAGATTTATGATTTTATTAAAGATCTTTATTTAACACGATGTTTGTTCGTTGAGTGTCCAAAGAAGAAAAAAAAAAGGAACGAAAAAGGAAACAAAAAGGAGGATACAAATGTCAAAAAAAATCAGGGTTGTATATTGAAGGCAGGGTTGCATTTCGCATTGTTTAGGAGGGAATGATAGGCAGGGCTGTTTGTTATAAAATGAGGTTAACAAGTGTTGAAAATGTAAGTGATTTGGTGTAGTATAAAAGTTAAAAGAATTTTAACAAAGTCCGGGTGGACATTGTCTTATCCTAAAGCTTTTGATTAAACACTTAAGATAGATTCACCAACACTTATGTAGTCAACACCTGTAAGTAAAAAATTATTAGCTTGCGAGACTTCTTCGTAGAAAACACTTGGTAAATTGAAAGAAGAAGACCCGAACTGAACAAAACTTTTATTTAGCTCTTCGACATTTATTTCATTATTATTTGATTGTTTATTCGCTCTTATTCCAACCTGACGGATATTTTTCCAAAATTGGGTACTTGACTGACAAGAACCGAACTTACTCTCATAAAAACAATTTTTATTTAAGCGAATGAGCTGCGTAACGTTGTTTCGTACGGCCTTGTAGTTGCTATAAATTACAGGGCATTTAAATCTTCTCCATCTACTATATAATTGATCATGTTTTATAATAAGATTTTTAACTTCCGGGGTAAGCCAAGATAAGTTCGATTTTTTAATTGTTTTTATCTTGATTGGAACGTGTTTATTGAAAAGGTTGCAAATTTGAGCATTAAAATGTTCGACTTGCCTGCTTACATCATTGGTTGCATAAATTGGAGTCCAATTCAGAGTACGACAATCATCAAATAATGAGACCAAGTTAATCTTTGTGAAGTCGGGATATGCTATGGGGGCATTATCTGCATGAGATGGAAAGACATCGGCTGTTAAAAAAAGTAGGTCGTGATGGGAAAAACCTGACGCCTGTAATTGATCATAAAGCGAAACAAAAGTTATACTAGAAACTAAAAATTCATCTAATAAAGATAGAGTTTTATTTGGCATAAAATGCGTAGGCTGACTATCATTCACAAACTCGAGATTCATTGACTTGACAATTTCGGTAAAAACTTTGTTGTTGTTATCTAGAATATTGACGTTTAAATTACCGCAAACGATATTATCCGTATATGAGGGAGAAAGCTCTTCCAATAAATTACGAATTAAAACATAGTCAGCTACGTTAGGGGCCATATATACACAGCGTATTAAAATTTTGCCATTGTTGTGAATAAGCTCGATAAATACATACTCAATAAAATCATTTTCGGTGGATTTTTTTACTACTTGAAATTTGAATGAATTTTTAATAAAAATTCCTACACCACCTCCTGTTTTATTCAACCTATCTGCGCGAATAAAATAATAGTTGTTTAATGTTAGCAAATCAGAACACATCTCAGGCTTGAGCCAGGTTTCAGATAAACAAATGATATCGACTGTTCCCTCATCAATAAGAAAACAAAGGTCATCTATTTTGTTTTTAATGCTTTGGAAGTTTAAGTGACAAACTTTAATGCCTGGCTTCTGTTTACAGAGTATATTACAATAATTAGAGCCTTTGTGTCTTAAATGGAACCGCCCAAACTTTGATAATTACTCATGTTAAAGTAAAGTGCATAAAAGCACAAGCAAAACGAACGCCATTCAGTGTGTTTATACAATCAATTGAAAGCTACAAAATACTAATAATAAATTGAAAAATAGATAACCAATAACTAAAATACTTAAAAATATATAAAATTTTAGACATGCATTAGGTTTGAGTTTAATCATCTGTTGTAGTTTCCTCGGCAATCGAATCATCAGTTGTAGTTGCCTCGGCGATCGAAAGCTGAAACTCATCATTATTGATTCTAATTAATTTCCAGGTTTTTGTTTTTTTATGTATAAAAATCCATACCTTGTGGTAGCAGAATATATTTTGTGCTGCCGTTTCAATCGAACCGCCTGTTGCAATAAAACACGAACGCTGCTCATAAGACTTTCATTTATATAAATCTCTTTGTTTGAGTCCAGTCCAATATCATTCAGACAAAGCTGCTTTCTTTCTCTTTTGCGGTACTCTGCGACAGATTTAATAAAAAGATTTCTCTCCTGCGGTGACCCAAATTTGAGAATAATTGGTGGATCGGTGCTATTGCTCGAGGTGCTTGGACGGGTGCGGTACAGCCAATTGTTTGACAGAGATCATTTAAAATGTTCGTAAGGTTTTCATCAACTAATTTAGGAACACCAAAAATAATTGCATCAGAAGCGGCTTCTCTTCTCTCCGATGTTTCTATTTTTTTCTTCAAACAGAATAACTCCTCCTTCAACATTGCAACCTCCCTCAAATTTTGTGTTTCTATTTTGTCTATACGCTGATGCAGGTCGTTAATAGTTGTGTTTACATTTTCAACAAAAGCCGTAAACTTCGCATCAAACTGCATCATAAGGTTTTTGACTAGGCTCTCAATTTCGGTTGTAAACTGTTTTAGAATTGTTTCAGTGTGAATACGTAGTCGTGATTCTAATTCGGAGAGAGTGAGAGCTTTTGGTGTGACATCTGCTTGCATAGAATTTTTATCCAAATTTAGTTTAGGTGAAGATACCGCCGCTGCTAATTCACTTGCTACTTTTTGTATCGGTCATCCCTTTTTCCGAAAATAATGAACAAAACAAAAACGAAACAAAGTCCAAAGTGCAGCAAGTTTTAATCGTGTATTGATGGCTTCCAACAAATAATTATTTTGTTGAGTTTTCGACTTGTGTTTCGGTTTATTTATACAAGTGGAGTGATCCAAAAATATTTCACAGCGCACGAAATATTCTTCGTCAACTATTTCCCGCACCACAAGGTTATTAATATAAGGTAATTCTCAAGAAAATATGATTTTATCCCGGACGAAATGAAAAGCACGTCTACTCTATTGCCATTTTGTATTTTTTTGTTGTTGTTTAGAAGACGCACAAAATTGTTTGGCTTTTTTCTATTGAATGCATCATTCTTCTTCAAAATTATACTCGCTTTAAATGATACATAAAAGTACGTAAGTTTTTCAAAAACCGTTTTTCGCACTTTTTTCAAAAACTGCATAACTGGTTTGATGAATGACAGGTTCGCTGAAAATAAATGAAGTTGCTTATAGCGGAACATTTTTAAATAAATTAAATGAATGAAATAAAAAATTTGTGTTTTGTTTTTAATTTTTGTAGCAAAAAAGTGATTATTGGTTACACAATTAATTCGATATCTCAGCTAGGCGTCACTGGAAGGAAGTGATTCAAGTTTTTTCAGACTCTGTAAATGTTATACAGGGTCCGCCATCTAACTTTTTTTTTTTTCAACTAGTGCTTATTTCGTGAATGGTAACACTTAGCTCATGTCTGATTCGACAGATAATTAGTTTTATCCTTCCGCTGAACGAATATGGTTGTGTATACGCTTGAACTACGCTGGGAAATATTGCGACATTACTTTGAAAAGCATGGTAATGTTGCAGAATGTGTGCGAAAATTGCGTATGGATTTTAGAAGAAGAGAAGCATCGTCAGCTCCGTATGTTCGTTATCTTGTGAAAAAAGTGAAAGAAACTGGCATCCTCATCGATAAACCAAAGCGTGAAAAGCCAAAACGAGTGCGTATACCCGAGAATAATGCTGCTGTGGCAGAAAGTGTGCGTGAAGCGCCATCAACATCAATTCACCGTCGTTCTCAACAATTGAACATTTCGGAGACATCATTGAGACGAATTTTGCATAAAGACCTTGGTATGACGCCATACAAAGTCCAATTGGTTCAGGAGTTGAAGCCAACTGACCATCCAATGCGTTTTCGCTTCGCTAAGTGGGTCTGCGATCGACTTACAGAAGACACCGATTTTGCCAAAAAAATCATCTATTCAGATGAAGCTCATTTTGATCTTGGCGGGTATGTAAACAAGCAAAATTGTCGCATTTGGGGCACAGAAAACCCGCACGCATACATTGAAAAGCCGCTGCACCCAAAACGAGTCACTGTTTGGTGCGGATTTTGGTCCAGAGGCATAATTGGGCCATTTTCCTTCGAAAATGAGCAAGGAGTGGCCGTTACAGTCAATGGCGATCGTTATCGGGCCATGTTGAACGAATTTTTGTTCACACAAATTGAAGAGGAGGATATTGGCAACATTTGGTTTCAACAGGACGGCGCTACGTGCCACACAGCCGAAGCTACACTCGATGTTTTGCGCCCTGTTTTTGAAGATCGCATTATCAGCCGCAGAGCTAATGTCGTTTGGCCACCTCGGAGCTGCGATTTGAAACCGTTGGACTATTATTTGAGGGGTGCCCTCAAAGATAAGTGTTACGCCGACAAGAGACAATTGACGCTTTAAAGGACAATATTCGTGAAGCCATTGGCGAAATACAGCTGCACACAATCGATAATGTGCTTAAAAATTGGACCGATCGTGTAGGCTACTGCATGGCCAGCCGAGGCAGCCATTTAAAAAAAGTAATTTGGCGGACCCTGTACTTTAAAGTCGTGTCACTTTTATTTTGGACCCGCTTGAACAGCAAAAGTGGCATCATTTCAAAAATTAAAAATTATGATAATTTAGAGCGTAAATTGTCATCAATTTATCACAATTATATAATACCTTCCAGAATCTGTTAATTAGTTAAATATATTCTACTTACCTCTATTAACTAGATCCTGCAAGAAAAAATTTAAAACAGCCACTTCAAAAGCCGAGAGAACAATATTGCCGACGATCTTTACTTGTACAAAACGAAGTACCTCTAGTTACATTGGAAAGAGTGACCCGTTTGAACAATTTTTAATGTATAATATCGCCATCTCAATGCAGTTTCTAATTCCTCAACTATCCCTGACAACAATACAAAGTCCATTCGTGGATCAGTTGACATTGAATTTTTCCCGAATGTTTACCTAGATTTGCAGATAATGTTTATTGGGGAAATGGGTGAGCCACGACCCTAAAATTCATCATTAATAAGATTTGGCACAATGTAAAGTGGTTCGAGCCAAATCGCCAATCGTCTACTTTACAAGATAAAGTAAAGCAACGTATACCGGGAACTCTTGGTTATTTGTAAGATTTTCAATTTATAATTTGTACAGATGAAAAAATTTCCCATGCGACACATCCCGTGTGACCGTGATTTCAACTAAATAAAAAAAAGTATAAATCATTTTTTGGCTAAAATCAATACCATTTTTAAGAGACATCAATGCACAACATTCTACTATAAAATTAGTCGTTTTGAAAAATTGGCTCAGGGTTCCCTGGAAACGACGTTTAAATTGTTGGCAGCGAAAACCACTTCTGCTTTTGTCCTGTGCGAACGCCTTGGTTTCTGTAATTATCTTGAAAAAGAAAAATTGCCCAAACCTTTGCTCAACCTTAGCACCAATAATAGGCCTAATTAAGAGCTATAAGTTAAGCCTATTGACAAAATAAAAATCCCTTTTATTTAGAACTTGTATAAGTACCCTGCATCCAAGGTATATTCACTTTGTCTTTCCATTTGTAACGCGGAGAAGGCGTGGCAGGTATAGAAAAGTAAATATATTCTACATCAGTGTCACCTTCTGAGTCGATATAGCCATGTCCGTCTGTCTGTCCGTTGAAATCATTTTAATATTTTTTGGGAAATGAAATGCCTCTGTCGTCAAAGTAAGCTCGATTTATTGAAAACTAGCCTGCTTTGCCCGCTTTGCTAGGCATGTTTCTTGTTTTTTGATTCCCAATAGCTTAGAAGATATACGGGGATAAAAATGTTGATTTACGCCACTGCACGTCACCAATAAAAATTTAGGTATTATGAGAAAGTTAATTTCATTTCAAACCATCTTAAAAATTCCCAATAGAATAGCTGGAGTGTCCCAGGAAACCATCAATTAAGTCTTGTTGATAGTTCGCCTTAGATGTTTTTCCTGTAGTACATCTAGATATTCTTCGTTTTGATTATGAAGCCTTCGGCGGACTTTCGGAAACAATCGGGTATTCCAAAAAACTATCAGTTGAAGTTTGTTGATAGTTCGCCATAATTTTTTTCCCTCTCGTATACCTAGATATTCTTCGTTTTGATTATGAAGCCTTCGGGTGACCTTCGGACACCTTCGGGTGTCACAAAAAACTATCACTAAAAGCTTGTTGAAAGTTCGCCATAGATATTTTTCCTCTAGTGCATCTAGATATTCTTCGTTTTGACTATTAAGCCATCGGGTGGTCTTCGGAAACCTTCGTGTATAGCATAAAAACATTCCCATGCCTAATATATACTCATTTCCAAATTTTCAGCTCAATTGGCCGAATGGTTTCAGAGTGATAATGCTTCATACGCACAGCCACACACACAATCATTTTTATATATATATAGATGAACGAAATCAGTCAACACGCCTGCCGCCCATACTGCCCATACAAAAAATATATTCAAAATGCAACTTTAGGAGTATTTATCACGACAAAATACAAATAAATACTAAGGACGACGGTAAGCGCAAGCTCTGAACAAAAACTAGGCGAACTCGGAGAAGAGGGCGTAGCACATCATATATATGTAAAAATCTCAAAATGCTATACTGAAAACGTTTTTTGAGATACCCCAATAAAATTTCACTCAGACACTAAGCAAAAACTATGAAAACTCTGAAAAGAGGGAGTGGTATGTCTCATATGTATGCAAAAGCTTTAAAAACATTTTTTGAGATAATTCAACTAAATTTCACTCACGCAACAAGAATTATAAATGCATGATCTAAGAAAAAGCTATGTGAATTCGGACAAGAAGTCGTGGCACCTCTCGTACAAGCCAAATTTTGAAAATACTGCAGCATAGGGTATTTAATGTTTGGCCAGGCCAAAGATTACTTCCAAACTTGTTTTTACTTCATACATATGTGTTCGATAGTCACGTGCGACACCATGGAAATGCCCATAATGCATTTTTTTCGTACGGCTTATAGTTAAGGAGATATCTTTTGGCAATCATAAAATTAAGAAATTAACATGAATGTTCCAATGAAAACGTATTTGTTCGACTAACTGTTCAAGTGGTATCGCGATTTGAAAATCAACATATCTCTATGAACACTCATACAACGCTCATAAAAGTTTATTAATAAATAGTACAGTCATTTGGTAGTTTTACCTGGAAAGTTTTGCGGGATTTTTGCAAACGAGTTATTTTATAGATTTCGATGTGCTCTTTCAGAATTTCAACTTTGCTACCTCAAATCGCGTTCGCTCGAGCCACCATATTGGAAAAATGGCTCCCAAAATCAGTTTTTTATTATAGCAATATTTTAGCTTTATTTTCTATAAAAATGACCCATCAATTGTTTTCCTACGACTTATAACTCAGGAGATATCCTTATTCAAAATTTGAAAAAAATTGGTAAATTGTGCATGCCGCTTATGAATAGGCACTGTGATGTGTTGAGCTTTAAATTATGGTAACTCAGGAACGGTCCATCACACGTTTAAAGTAAAAATATTTATTTATAGGGAATTTTTTTCACTACAATCCACATATAATATTTTTTTCAAATGACCTATAGTTTAGGAGATACTTTTATAACAAATCTGAAATTTCGAAAAAAACCATTTTTTCAAAATAGCTCCAAAACGGTTCGTCCTAGAAAAAAAATTGTTCATGCGTTTTGTAGAACGTTCAATTTCTTATAAGGGTCCTTCCGAAGTGTTTTTTCGTCCGACTTACCGTTCATGAGATATCGCGTCTTGAAAATCATTCAAAATGGAACATTGTACTATGCGCAGTACCATGTTCAGTTTTGAATGATTTTCAAGTCCCAATATCTCATGAACGGTAAGTCTGACGAAAGAACACTTCGGAGAGATCCTTACGGGGAATTGAACGTTCTACAAAATGCATGAACAATTCTTTTTCTAGGACGAACCGTTTTGGAGCTATTTTGAAAAAAACGGTTTCTTTCTAAATTTTAGGTTTGTTTAAAAAATATCTCGAAAATTATAGGTCATCTGAAAAAAAAATCATATGTAGATTGTAGTGCAAGTAATTCATTATAAACATGTATTTTTACTTTAAACGTGTAACTCACCGTTCATGAGTTATCGTCATTTTAAGCTCAACACATCACTGTGCCTATTCATATGCGGCATGCACAATTTACTAATTTCTTTTAAATTTTGAATAAGGATATCTCCTGAGTTATAAGTCGTACGAACCGTTAAAGAGATATTTGTAAAAAACTGATTTTGGAAGCCATTTTTCCGATATGGCGGCGCGATTCGAGGTAGCAAAGTTGAAATTCTGAAAGAGCACATCGGAATCAATAAAATAACTCGTTTGCAAAAATCCCGCAAAACTTTCCAGGTAACATCATTTTATTCTCCCAAATGATTGTACTAAAATATGTTCACAAGAGATGTAATTTACAGAAAGTCAAAATTCATTAAAACATTGCGTCTCACCTTGTAAAGGATTTAAATTAAATTTTTTGACATAACAGCTACGAAAATTTTTTAAATTAAATAATAAATAAAAATAGTGATCAGACTTCGTGTTTGACACATACATACTTATGTACAACATAATTTAAGTGTTAGATCAACTCGCAACCGAAATTGCTACAGAACTGAGGAGCTCTGTAGCGAATTTCCCAAAACAAGCAAACAAACTCGTCGTTAGTTAAAGATATTGGGGGTTATACCCTATTCTCACTTGCATGGTTAACCAGATGAATGCTGATTAAGCACTAACCAGGATAGTTTTCCATATAAAAAGCTTTTCGATTTGTATGGAAATGATAAGCTAATTTTTAAATAACACTATGTAACAGCCAAATCACCCAGTGAATGCCACTATTCATTTTATATGTAAAATGGGCTGCTGATTCCGAAAATCGCATTATTTTTTTTTTATTTCGTGTCATTTTTGAGATATCGGTCATTTTCGGTTTTCGGACCAAAAAAAAAGATAGTTCCATTTAAATATAAATATCTCAAGAAATGATGTTTGTATTCAAATGTATTATATGTCATATTAAAGGTAATTAAATAACCTACAAACAACATTCACATCACTTTTTGGTTGGTTTGTTAGTTTCGGCGAAATAAATTGATTTCTAAAAAAAACATTTTTTTTTTCGAAAAAATTAACAAAAATCCAAAATCAACTGCAGATTTATACAAGAAGAAATAATTTTTTTATAATTTTTTTGTTTTTGCATCATGGACTATATATTTGTGAAGAAAATAAGATACCACTTAAAAAAATCGATGGGAAAATGCAAAAGTTGTATACAATTCATTGATAAATTACTAAAATGCGTTTTGCCTATTTTTTCGGTTTTTTTTAGTAAACTGTCGATAATTTGAAACTTTTTGTAAAACACATGAGAAAATCCAAAAAATTCTTAAAGTTAGCGTTAAAACAAAACACCCGTGTCTCGTCGTTTTTCTCCAGCACGTCAGATTTTTTTTAATCGATTTTTGAAGTTTTTTAATCCACTGTAAATGAAAAAAACAAAAATAACGCATTCTTGTGTTAAATCGATGCAAATAACTATATGATCCTTACATTTGAGGTGTACCATGTGTTCAGTAAACTTATGCAGGATATTACGAGGAATATTTTTGTAGAAAATTTTAACCCTCTAAGACCCTTACATGTGGATCATTTTGACCCCCCCACATTTAGGTTAAAAGACCTACATGTGGGGGTTCTAGAGGGTTAAAATTGATCCAGCTCTCAAAACATTTTTGATACTCCATTTTCGATTGCCCATCAGTGCCGTTCCCGATTTTTGTATTATCTCCGATCGGCTGCTAAAACGCGTTCCGCGTAGTGGTTTTATCAGTCGATCGAACAAAAAAAAGTCACAGGGAGCTAAATCTGGCGAATTTGATGGCTGTGGAATTGTATTAGTTGAGTTTTTGGTGAGAAATTCACGGACAATGATGGCATTGTGCGACGGTGCACTGTCATCGTGTAAAATCCAAGAGTTGTTTTTCCAGAGATCCAGACGCCTCATTACACCTAAATAATACTCTTTGTTGATGGTCTGCTTTTCTGGCAAAAATTCGTCTTGTACAATACCGTTGTAATCCATGAAAACCGTGAGCATTACCTTCTTTTTCGACTGAAAACGCTGTTTTTTTTAGAGCATCGTTGCCGAAACACTTTTCCAACATTTCCAGTCATTTTGCCATTGAATCCATTTTTAACACAAAATTTAATACACACACATTGTTGCAAAATTAAATCCATTGCAAAAATCGCAAAAAAACAGATGCACTCAAAATTGCGTTACACTTACAAATGTCAAGCTAGGAAGCTGAAATTCGCGGGGAATATTGTTAAAAGGTGTGACAACCTACAGAAACGAAAATTTGAATCGGACAGCAGGGGGCGCCATACGGTGATGATTCCGGGAACTTTTTGATCAAGGTGGTATACACTTTTTTCGTTGGGCACCTTGTTTTTGAGTAAAAAACGTTTTTTCTACCCCGAACTGATTTATGCAACCACGCCCTAAGTCGCACTACGCCCTTCTTGCACGCAACTCTTCAAACAATATAGACATATTGCTCTACCACATTCTGTGATCCGAATTAGAAATTAAAATTAAGTACACATATATATGAGGACCCAAGCTTTTCAAAAAAGCGATGGGCGCGAAAACGCGTTAATGTTCTCAGCGCCTGTTTACGTCCAACGTAAACAGTGTGCATCCTGCATATCTGCCTGCCTTTGTGACCCGCCGCCCAGCGCTGCTGTCGTTTACTCGTTGTATGAACAACGAGTAAAAATGACAAGTTAAAATTTGTCATTCTCTATAAGGAACACAAAATAGCAAGTCAGCGAACCCACGTAGAAATAACATATAACACAAACCGACAAATAACGTTATCTATTCAACAATAAACAATCAAAGTTACAATCCAACATACAAAGAACATAAAACTACAATCATCAGAGAAGACATCAAGTCATCAACCACACAAAACAACATTAACGAAGACATCACACATCGGTGAACAGCAGACGATTCATCGTTGGACAAACTTCGAGAAAACATCCAACAAAACCCATATATTTATATTGTAAAGTATACATTCAGTTTTGTATTTTACTTTGAGATTTACATTCCCAATTTTACCCATTGCAATAAACTATTTTAAAAAGTTTTAGATTCTTGTGTCCGTTCATTTTATCCTTCACCCGTACATTTTGGTCCTTCGAGCCGGATGAACCAGCGACCTATGGTTCAAAGTATTGTAAAGTATTCTCCAATTTTTGTAATTTAGCATTATTGTGAAACTCCATATTCACACCCATTAATTGTAATAAATTTTAAACCGAAAAAAACAAAATGTACGGGTATAGGGTTAAATAAGCCGGACACAAGAATAATATATATGGGTGCCAAAAGTGTCCAACGATGATCGCCTTTTGTCCACCGTGGTGTTGGTTTGTTGAGTGTGGGTTCTGTTCCTGTGATGTCTTCTCTGTAGCTTCTGTTGATGGTTTTAGATCGTCTTTGTGTTGTGTTTTTCCAGATGTTCTTGATGTTTCGTGTGTTTTATGGTAAGTTAAACTCGTGTGTTCGCTGACTAGCTAATTCTATGTGAATGGCGAATGTCATGTTTACTAGTTGTTCACACAACAAGTAAACGACAGCAGCGCTGTGCGGCGGGTCACAAAAGCAGACAGATATGCAGGATGCACACTGTTTACGTTGGACGTAAACAGCGCCTCATATGACTCTCCATAAAAAAGATCCGGGCACTTTTCCCCGTGAGACTCACGGTTCATAAGTTATCGCAATTTAAAGTTAGGCGGCCACATTTTTATGGGCAACCCGGCAAAAATATATTCCCTCACTCTTAAATATATGTAAAAATTGGATTTTAACTAAAAACTCGATCAATACGTTTTTTTACTGTCGGATCTCGAACTATAAGGACTTTTCACAATCAATATTTTCCAAATTTCACCGCACTGTAAAACTCTAAAACTACATTTTATTTATTTATTTGGATAGAACTCGTTGTCACAAGATCATAACAAAATTATAAATGCAAGGGTCATTTTCCTAGAACACATTAATCCATTATATCGTGTTTGTATGGGTTTTTTAACCCCTTTTTTCTAAAAACGAAAGACGAAAAATTCTTAGGACTTAAGGAAAGCGCGTCAGAGATGTAATTAATATGCAATGTGAGAATCCCTAATTGATTTTAATGAGTTTTTGGGATTCGGGATGAAATTTCGACTTTTTAGTGTTCAGCAACTGGAAGTGAAATTTTATAGCAAATATGTCTGTAGTACATACTGATTCGATATTCCCCTGTTTTAGGTGTCATTTTTGTAACTTTTTAAGAAAAGTGTAAAAATTACTCATATGTGGGAGATGCAGAGGGGTAAAACTTTATACAAAAATATTCCTCTCTGAAAAATTACAAGGTTTTTTGTAATTATAATTTTTATTAAAAAAGATTACTTACGTGGACAACCGGAAACAGAATGAACGAGTAAGTCAAAAGAATGAAGTTAGTTATAGATTACAATGAAGTTGGTTATGACTAACAGAATTTTGATATAAAAAATTAATGAAAAATATTAGAGATGAGAAATTTCTTAACACTGCCCGCGTTGAAGAGCTGAGTGCAGCGAAAGCCTTCAAAAAAAAAAATCAAAATTAAAATTCAGCTGCAAATTAATCCGCGGGGAGCAGAGCCAATTTATGGATTGGCCTTCGAAATAACCCATTTCGAGTTTTAACGTCGGCGACGCAAATTTTCCCATCCTGCCTGGCGATGACGTTCACGACTCTGTCGAGCACCCATTGTTGGGGTGGGAGGTTGTCCTCGTGCACGACCACCAGCTTCCCGGTTTCGAGATTGGGTTTGGCCTCTCCCCATTTTGTTCTTTGTTGCAGGCCTAAAACGTAGTGCTTCGATCATAGTTGCCAAAACCGCTGCTAGATGGCCCATAAGAGCTGAAATCTCTTCAAGGATGACAGCTTGTTGTCTGGCACGTCGTGCACGGATTCGGGAGGCAGCGAAGTTAAAGCCCCTCCGATCAATAGGTGCGCTGGCGTAAGCGCCTTTTCGTCGTTCGGATCTTGACTCATCGGACAAATGGGCCTCGAGTTCAGTACGGTCCCGACCATGACGAGCACCGTCGGCTGGTGTCAGCAATGCGTTGCCTACCGCTCGAATAAGAAGGTGCTTGGGGCGGATTTCACAGCCGACTCCTACAAGCCCCCAAAGTGGGGCGCTCTTGGAGATATGAACACAAATTCTATTCCCTTTTCGGCAGTGAACGATTGAAGATTGCAGCTTTGGTCGTCGAAGGCTTTTTGCAGACCCTGAAGCTTCCTCTGCGCTCCTACGAAATTCGTTGCGTTGTCGCACCTTTTCCTCTGAGGGCGACCTCGCCTTCCAATGAACCTTTTAAGTACAGAAATAAAAGAATCTGTGGTTAGATCATATACTGGCTCTAAATAGACTGCCTTATAAGTGAAGCAAATAAATACAGCAATGAACATCTTGAGAGGAGGTTTGCTGCGTATATTTAAAGTTGTGTAGACGGGACCGCAAAAATCCACGCCACACCATAAATGGTCTAATGGCTTTCAATCTATCGGAGGGTAAATTTCCCACGATTTGATTGAGCAATCTGGGTTTGTATCGAAAACAGTGAATGCAGTTACGCACTGTGCGACTGCAGGCTACTTGTGCGTTTATAAGCCAGATTTGTTGGCGAAGAATCGCTATCAGCGCTTTTAGACCTGCATGACAATTTGGAATGTGAAGATACCGTAAAAATAAATTTACAAAAGTTGAATTTTTTGGCATTAGTAATGGAAATTTTGAATCGTATGGAAGTGGTGCATGCAATAGGCGACCACCTGCACGCAAAAGTGTGAATGAACGATTTTTATCTGTATATTCGTGTATGAACGGATTTAACTTTTGAATATTTGGGGAGAGTATGACTGATTTGCGTAGTTTTCGAATTTCCTCAGAAAATTCACACTTTTAAATTATTTCAATAATTTTTAAAAAGGCGAATTTCATCTCCTCCGCAGTCGGTATTAAGGACTCGATTCTATCCTTTTTTTTCCTGATAAAACGGTATGTGTACACGAAGATACGAATTAATTTTAAGTACGAAGATTGGTTGGCGATAAGTTTTTGAATATTACCGTCCGCTTCCTCGACTGTTAGAAGGGAAAGATTGGTTTTACGTTTTTCAAGATTTTCTTGTTCTGGCGATAGCTCAAAATGACTATTTTTTTGGCCACTCAGCTGATTCATGTGACAGAAATTCTGAACCTTCAAACCAGAATTATTTAGCTCGTCTATATTGCAACCTCGAGAAATAATAGCGGCTGGATACATTTTGCGACAATTCTTGGACTTCAGAAACTCTGTTACCTATAAAGTTGCAAGGGTAGATGGATGTGTTTTTATCCAGTGTAATGTGATTTCTGAATTCGTCCAGAAAACCACATTCTCGATTTTACAATTAATCATCGATTGCACTCGCGACCAGAGTTTTGCCAATAAATGTGCTGCACAAAGCTCAAGCCTCTCTGTTGGACTATTACCCACAAAACGAGGAATGAAAATAGCGTCCAATGGTTTCAAATTTGCTCTAAAATTTTGCCATATAGTGTCAAGTCGAGTGAGAGCCAAAGCTCTTGAAGCAGAATTTTTGCTTTAACTACAAGTGGGCTTAGTAAGCCAAGTGGGTCAAAAAGACGAGCGGACACAGACAAAATATTTCAATTTGAATTTAAAGATGTCGCTAGTGGGCATCCATTGCATGCCGAGTGCCTTAGTAGAATCGGAATCATTAAAGTGAAGAGATTTTTCAAAATTTTCGTCATTTTTGTAACTTGGATGGTTTGAAACCCATTTAGCTAACTGAAATCCAAATGATTTTAAGATTTCAGTGACTTGGAGTCGTATAATTTCAAGCTTATCGAAATTTTCTGCACCAGTTAGTAAATCGTCGACGTAGAAATCTCTTGTAATTATTTCTGAATCAGCTTGATGTGTATTTTTAAATTTATCGCATGAATGAAATAAGCAACGAATTGCAAGAAATGGCACTGGAGATGTGCCATAAGTTACGATATTGAGCTGATAAATGTTTATCGGTTCAGAAGGGTTTTCCCTCTACACAATCAATTAAAAATTTCGATCTTTTTCACTTATTTGAACTCGTCGATACATTTTCGCAATGTCGTCAGTAATTGCATATCTATTTAAGGAAAATCGCAGCAAAATGAAATACAATTCTTCTTGTATGGTCGGTCCTACCATTAGAATATCATTCAATGAAAGTTGACTTGAAGTCCGACTGGAAGCATCAAAGACTACGCGCAGCTTAGTCGACGTGCTCTGCGGACGTAACACGCACTGATGCGGTATAAAATAATGAGGAGATGCAGGAATAATATTTTTGGTCAAAAAAAATTACCTAACGTCAAATACTCTGTCATAAAATCCATGTACATTTCCCTCAATTCAACATTATTGGATAATTTTCGTTCTTAGGCAAGAAATCGTCGTTTGGCAATTTCAAAGGACGAGCCCAACGAATCAGGATTGGATTTGAAAGGCAGTGACACTTCTAAGCGGCCTGTTGATAAACATCAGACATTATTTATGAAATCTTCTTCACACTGTTGCTGTTCAGCAGTGTATTAAGGACCAGGGGATTCCTTGGGAATTTCCTCTAATTCCCACAACATTTTATACTAGGTAATCGACTACGCATTCATCTTCTATTTTGTTTACTGAATAACATGATTTCAAGTTATCATTCTTTTGAGAATACTTTCCCGACACTATCCAACCAAAAAGCGTTTTTTGAAGTGTTGGGAAATTAGGACCTTGCTTAATCTGTACAACAGAAAGTAGCTCGAAGAACGTTTCAGCCCCTATCAGTAAGTCAATCTTTTGAGGCTTGTTGAAATACGGATCGGCTAATTAAATATTAGCAGGGATGTTTCAGTGCTGAGTAGGACCAGTTTGGTCAGGTTGATAATTTGAAATAGAATGCAATATCCAAAAATCTGCGGCAAATTCATGAGAATTTATTGGAGATTGCACAGTGGCGTGTAGCTTGTGCTTAACCGTAGAATTAGCTTTACCTATGCCTGATAGATTTATGTTTCTCTCCTCTTTCTGCAATTGTAATTTTTGCGCCAGAACCTCGGTTATAAAATTAACTTGTGAACCGGAATCTAGCAAAGCTCTAGCCAAAATAGAATTACCCGATTTGCTTTTGATTTTAATTAACGCCGTAGCGGGGATCACTTGATCTTCAACAACTAAAGTGTGATTTACGAAAGCGCGAGAAGTCGATGGTTTTTCTGAATCGAAGTGTGCCACCTGTAGCTGAGGACTTTGAATAGAATTTTTCGCAGAAGAGCTAGCCTGAGGAGAATTATCAGTAGTATACTGATGCAACATCATGTTATGTGGACGTTGGCATATACGGCACCGCGGTAACTTGCATTTTGACACAGAGTGGTCCTTTTTTAAACAATTTATGCAAATTGGTACGCTTTTTGCAAATTCAAATCATTTTAAAACATTTAACGCTTCGAATGTAGGACACTTTGTAATTGTGTGATCATTTGGCTTGCAGAAAAAGCATTTGCATTCACGATTATTAGAAGTAGTGTTGTTGCTACATGAAAATTAAGCTTTAGAATTTTTATTATATACCTGGTTTAATTTAGCTTTATTTGATTGGTTATGTTTTGAAGTCGAAACTTCGTCAGCAGAAATATGCTGATATCTTTTATTCAATGCATTTTCGCAATCACTCCAAAGGGGCAACTTTGCAAAATCAAGTTGTTCTTCCCACTTGGACTTCGTGATTGGATCGACTTTTGACATAACTAAATGAATTAATATTGCATTTGTTATGTTCTTCTCATCACCGATTGATAAGAGAAAGTCGTATATATCAGATACGGTGTCTATCATGGTAAAGCAGATGCAGAGGGCTTTGTTATCTGTGTTGAAATGTTATCAAAAAATATCAGACAATTGTTGTCATAAACCCTTTTCAAACTAGCCAGTGCCTTTGGATAATTACTTCCTATTACTTGGAAAGCCTGTACTGTACCTAATGCTTCATCAGTAAGACATGAAATTAAATGATTGAATTTTTCAATGTCTGTTAGTGAGCTATCACTGTCTACAAGATTTTGAAATTAACTTATAAAATTTTTGTAATGGGAATATTTTCCGCTGAATTTTGGAAGCTTCATATTAGTTAATCTTGAATGATGTGAAGGGAAGCCGAATGAGGTTTCTCTAAATGATAACTCTGCTGCACTAGATTTACGTTGCTTTCCTAAAATGGATAAAAGCAATAATTTTGCACCGATACACGCATCTTCAAGCTCAGATCTCCCACCTGCAGTAGGATCTAGTTAGTCTATTTTCGTTTGCAGAAGCATTGCTTGCTCAATATATGAATCGAATATACGCAATCGTCATTGGAGCTCGATTGGATTAAACGAAATTGTTTTTTCCTGAATAGCCGTTCGAATGCGGTTAATATCCGCCAACACAGCACCCCTTTGTTGCAAAATTTGCTCAAGAGGATTTATGCCTGAATCCTGTTGTCGTTTTTTCCCACCCATTGTAATATATTTCAATTCAACACTAACGCGATTTGCAATAAATACGAAAAAATTAACTTATTGCTGTTGAAGAATATATCAGTAATGACAAGCAATCTTATGTATTGCAAAAGAAAATGCTTTAAAATAATTTATTTAAAGTTTCAGGTAAAATGAACAAAATACTTCAAATTAACTTATTGAAGCCGTAATGAAACTCTAAAATTTTCTAAATATTATAGGCAAAATGCTTCAAAATAGCTTAGTGAAGCTGCTTTGAAACTTTAGAGTTCAAAAAAAATGTTCGTAAAATGTTTCGAAGTAGCTTATCAAAACTAAATGAAACTTTAAATTCACTGGCAAGTAATGATTTGCACTGTGTTTTGGCCTCAGTATTTCCATACTGGGTATTTCGTCGTAGTACGAAAGTATTAAAATTTTCGATCAAAAATTGTTTTTTGTTTATCTTAATAATGAAATTAATTCACTTATATTACTTGGTGTTAATTGCACATGCGTAAGATTTAATTTAAATTAACTTTAAATCACTTGCATCTCGGTTTCCAATTCCAAGTATGAAATTTTTCCAACTTGCTAAATTTCCATGCAAAATGTAAGCAAACGGCTTAATGTCACTTTTTTTTAATGGAAAATGCAAACAAACGAATGAACGTCACTTTTGTGTTTTATTTCATCGCGCTCTTTGTATTACATTCGTTTACAACTAGCGTAGATATAGCTGTCTCTTTCAGTTGACAAGTTGGCGATGGAATGGAGGACGTACTGCTCGCGGAGTGACTTTGTGAATTGGAAACCGGCGTTAGATGTTACTGCCATACCTAAATTGGAGCGCCAGGCGTTGCGTTATTTAACGTTTCACAAAAGCGTCAAGCGCCATACCGAAATAAAGAGCGTTGCGTTGAAGTCATTTGTTTGTTAAAATCATATTGTTGTTTCTTTTTTTACTTTTCTGCAGCTAACTTCACTCCATAACGCTTTGTCCAAATTGGAAATTCGAATAGCTCAGCGTTGAGCGTTGGCAATTTCGGTACGCGCCATACAAATTGTATGTACATGAGAAAATTTTGACAGTAAAATAACGCTGATGCTCCAATTTAGGTATGGCAGTTATGCGCTGAATGATTTTTTACTTCACTTCGTCGTTCGAGTGTCTGATCGAGCAGACGTGTTTTGTGCGTGCTCGTTGAGTTTAATTGTCGACAGTGAAGTTGGTCAGTGGTGTTTTGTTGTAAAGTCGTGCGTTAAGTGGCGTGATACGTTGCCGTTAGGAATTTGTGTGAGTGTGTGGAGGAATTTGCAATTTATTGTAAATTGTTCCGCTATTTGCACATTCTTTCGATCGGTGAGTAAGAGTTCATTGTACTTTTGTTGTTGTGACTGGCACGTGCGTGTCAGTTTCAAGGTTGCGAGTGAGTGGTGTGATTGTTGTGTCGCCCCAGCGGCCACTAGTGGAAGTTTCAACACTGATTGCAAGAGGTTTGTGTATTTGGTAGTGCATCAAACTGATTTGTGTAGTCGCCGCCAGGGTTGGATCACGTATCTGACTCCTGGTTTGTGCATTTGGGTACTGCACAGTTTGTGAGGCACCCCCCATAAAGACAGTTTATATTCACTGTAGTACAGTTGAGGGGAACTGCATCCTTACACTTGCCGGCGGTAAGAAGTTTGGAAGTACCACAGTCTGCCGTTTGAGAGGCACTCTGTTGTTTTCTTGGGAGGCACTGCATTGGTAGGGCCCGCCAGCAAAGGTAGGAAAAGGATGATTAAGACTGGGGGTGTTCGCCACACCTCGAGTGAGGCTGAGAGCGACGGTGGGGGTAAAATGCCGAAGAGGGCCGGGAGGGAGGACTCCGCCTCGAGCATGGACGAAGATGGGGATGCTGGCGGTGTAAGAAGGTCGGGCATTGCACGGGCAGATTCGGCTGGGCATGTTATGGGCGCCAGTAATGTTGCTGTTTCCGCTGGGGCGAACTCTGGTTCCGCCAGTGTTGGCTCCGTCGGAGCCAGTAGTGCTGCTGGGAAATGCCGATGGCGTAGCTGGGTGTTCGGGTAGTAAAGGGGGTATGACGGTAGGTGGAAAGGTGTCGGATGCCACTAGTTCCGCTGCTGGGTTGGCTGGAGTCAAGTCCAGTTCCACTGGCGTTGGTTCCGGCGGGCCTGGTGGCGCTGTTGGTGGCACTGCTGGCCGAGGTGGGGTTGTCGGGGGTGCCCGAGTCGAAATTTGTTCGATGAAGGAGATCACCAGTCGCCTCATCAAGGCTACGTTGCGCGGGGGCTTAAATAAGGACGTAGTGCAGGGCATTATGGAATTAGGTGGGGAATATGAGGAGCTTCTCATGAGGCTCATAGGGGAGAATAAGCGGCTGAGGGGGCGCCTGGATGTCCGCCAGGTGCAGAGTGGTACTGTAGGACGCTGCGGAGGGGTTTCAACTTCAACTCCTCAGGCAACAGCTGCTCCGGCAACTGTTGCGACCTCGGAGCTTCCAAAGCCGAAGAAACCGGTGGAAACTTGGTCTCTTGATGTCAGGAGCAAGACCCCCGGTTCTTCGGCCATGGAAGTCGCCGCAAAGGTTATGAAGGAGGTGGGCCCCACTCTTGATGTGCGGGTTCATGAAGTGAAGCCCCTACGTAGTGGTGGTGCGGTCATTCGTACCCCCTCGGTCGCTGAGCTTAGGAAGATCGCGGGTAATGCTACGTTCGAGAAGGTAGGTCTAGAAGTGTGTGAGAATAGGAAGTTGGGCTCAAGGGTCGTGGTTCGAGGTGTTGACGAGGGGATCACTCCTGATTTATTCATGGAGCATCTCTTCGACAAAAACCTCAATGCAATCATGTCCTTTGAGACCTTTAAGAAGAGTGTCCGGCTTGTGACCCCCCCTTGGAAGGCGACCGCTGGTAGAGCAGTGACCGTTATTCTGGAGGGAACCAATGAAGTCATTGAGTTCCTCCTAAACGCTGGACGCTGTTACATCAAGTGGATGCCCTTCCTTGTGAGTGGTTATGACCAGATGCCCCGCTGTTATAGGGTCTGAGCTTTGACCATATGGTGAGGGATTGTAGAGCGACTGAGATTGTCTGTCGTAGGTGCGGTCAATCAGGGCACGGTGCTTCAGTCTGCGGCAATGCTATCAATTGTCGCAACTGTGAGTTTAAAAGCAGGCCAGCTGGGCATTTTATGATGTCCACTGATTGCCCTGTTTACCGTGCAATTGTTGACCGTGCAAACGCCAGACACTAATGGGGGTACAAATTGCCCAATTAAATTGCCAGGGTTCGTATGCAGTCATGTGTGATTTAGGTGTGTTGATGTGTGAACAGGGCTACAGCATTGCCTTGGTTCAGGAGCCCTATGCAACCAATGGTGTTGTACGGGGTTTGCCTGCAGAAATGCGGGTTTTTCCTGATATCGGGGCAAACTCTGCTGTAGTTATTAATGATGTGAGTATTGAATGTATGGTTGTAAATGTTAGTGTGTGGGGCGTCGTTGTGTGCGTTGAGGGGGTGTTTGGTAGAATTTTTGTTTCAAGTGTGTATTGTAAGTTTGGTGACGCTCTGGAGCCATATCTTGCGTATTTGGATACGGTGCTACTGCTTGCAAGTAGCAATCCGCTTATCCTTGGGGTTGATGCGAATGCAGCCTCTTCTTTGTGGTTCAGCAAAATGCCTAGACATACGTCTGGGTATTTGAACTGCACAATAGGACGACTGCTGAGTGAATGGCTTTTGTCTAACGACATGAGCGTGTTGAATCAGTCGAGTGAATGGTATACGTTTGATGGTCCCAAAGGAGTGAGTGGCATTGATGTGACTATTGTGAATGGTATGGCCGCGAGGCTGTTTGAATTTCAGTGGTGTGTGCGTGGTGAGTGGAATGTGAGTGATCACAACTTGTTACAAGTTGGGGTCACTCGCCGTGGTGTTGTTGCGAGTAGTGAAAGTGAGAATGCAAGACGATGGCTTACTGTTCCCACAAATTGGGATGTGTATGGTAGTTTGGTATGTGCGGAGGCGTGGAATGTGCCCATTGGTGTGTTCAGAGACATAATGTGGATGAGCAGATCAGGTTACTTGATAGGTGGATGAATAGTGTGAATGACACTCTCTTTGCGAGATGTCGAAAGACAAATCGCAGAAGGGTTAAGTGGTGGACGCGAGATCTTGCTCTTAAGCGGAGGCAGCTCAGGTCCCTCAGGAAGAGATTCCAGAGGGCCAGAGGGGCCAATGCTGGGGACCTGGATCAGTGTCGCCATGAATATAGAAGGTGTTTGAGTGAATATAAGAGAATGGTAGTTAGGGTAAAAGAGGAGTGGAGAGAGTTTGTGCGTGCGAACCGGAATGATCCATGGGGGAGGGTGTACCGGATCTGCCGGGGTCGCAGCAAATGTGTGGATGTTAGTGCGATACAGAGTGGTGATGTGATGTTGTTTGAGTGGAGAGATTTGGTGAATGCTTTATTGAACTCAGGGCGGAGCTCTCTTCTGTCAAGCCTTCAGGTCAGGCAGTAGGAGCTCCCCATGGGTTGGATATGGGTGAAATAACGCATGCGATGTCCATGATTAGGTCAAAGAAGTCCCCTGGTTTTGATGGCATGACTGGAGAGATGGCGAAAGCCTTCTGGAAAGTCATTCCGGACCTTAGGGGCCTTGTATGAAAAGTGTGTGAATGAGAGTTATTTTCCCTCTGTGTGGAAGCGTGCCAGAGTGATTATCCTTCTGAAGTCTCCGGATAGGATTAGGAGCAATCCTAGATCCTATCGGGGCATCAGTCTCCTTCCAGTGCTTGGAAAAGTACTGGAAAGGGTCATGGTGGAACGACTCCAGGAGGAAATGACTGAATTGAGTGATAGGCAGTATGGCTTTACTAAAGGTCGTAGTGTCGTGGATGCGTGGATGTATGTTAAAAGGTGTGTTCACGAAAGTAATGCCAGGTATGAACTTGGCATTTTCGTGGACTTTAAGGGTGCGTTTGACTATTTGAGTGTGAGTGTGTGCTTAGGAGATTGGCTGAAGTTGGCTGCCGGGAAATGGCTCTTTGGAAGAGTTATTTCTCGGACAGGTCAGCGAGTGTGGTTGGTGTTAGCAGTAGTGTGGATATAGATGTGGTTTGTGGTTGTCCGCAGGGGTCCATTTGTGGTCCATTTATTTGGAACCTCATGATGGATCCCCTGTTACGGCGGCTCGAATATTTGAAATGTTGTGCGTATGCTGATGATCTGCTTATTTTGATTGAAGGTCAGTCCCGTGCCGGTGTTGGTGTGAATGTGGCTATGGAAAAGACTGTGACAATGCTGCTCAAGGGTAGATTGTCACAACGTCGCCCTCCATATTTCACAGCGAATGGAGTTAGTGTTAGGTACGTGACGGAAGTCAAGTACCTGGGGATAACTATGAATGAAAGGATGGGGTTTTTGCCTCATCTTGTGCAATTGAGAGAGCGTCTGACTTTCGTTGCGGGACAGGTCCGCCGAGTCTTGAGGAGTAAATGGGGTCTAAGTAGGCGTGCGACTCGTACCATGTTTGGTGGGCTGTTTGTTGCTATCGCAACTTATAGTGTTCCTGTATGGTGGGAGGTGGTTTTAACTGTTGTTGGGTGCAAGAATGTTTTGTCATGTCAACGTGTGGCTTTGATTGCGTGCATGCCTGTATGTCGTACGGTTTCTACTGACGCCTTACAGGTGTTGCTGGGGGCAGCTCCTCTTGATCTGGAGGTAATACGATCCAGTATTGCCTATGGAGTACGGATGGGTTCGCCTCCAGTGAGTGACTGGTTGGTGGGGATAAATATAGAAGTATGAATCGGACGGAGCGTAAAGCTTTGTTGCGTGAATGTGTAACATCTAGATGGCAATCTAGATGGGATGCGAGTGTTAAAGGGAGAACGACGTACGGCTTCATTGGGGATGTCTCGTTTGTGGCAAACCATCCTGACTTTGGTTTTAACCTTTGTCTTGGGTTTCTGCTAACGGGGCATGGGTCCCTCAATGCATTTTTGGATCGAAGGACTCTCAGTGAAGTCGAAGGATGCGACTGTGGGGCAGTCCTTGAGGACTCATTGCAGGTGTTGTGCGACTGTCCTCTCTATGAGGATATTCGCAATCACGAGGCCTTGGGGATCTTGCAGGTCAATGGTGTGTATGATGTTAGAGGTGTGCTTGCTTCTAGTGAGCAAATCTCTCGGATGAATGAGTATGCTAGAGAGGTGTTTCGGAGACGGCGCACAGTGTCTCGTTTTAGTGTGCTAGACGTGAAAAATTCAAAATCTAAATTTTAAATTTTGGTATGCAGAAGTGTTTAAATATATCCACTTACCTCCAAAAATGTATTTTTATGTTCTTTGGTTAACATTTAGTACCTTTATTTGCACTTCAAAGTTGATATTTTGAATATAATAAAATTTAAAAAATTTTTGTTCCGGAAAGCGCTTCAACTTCAGTAAATTTTGTGGTAATTTTTCCAAGAAATAAAATTAAGAAAAAAAAAACCAAAATTGGCTCAATGTATAGGCTTTCCAAAAATATATATTATTTTTATATATCTGACATAGTGTTTCCACAAACAATTTAAACAGAATTGCAATTTTTTCTGCTATCAAAATTTATATTTTTGTTGTATATTGGACTCAAAAGCTATGAGCACCGCTCCGCACAATTGATGTGTTTTGTTCTATGGGGGGTGCAACGCACCCTTGTTTAAATTCCTCCAGTTTTTGCAGGGGGGCGTTTGGTAAACACAGTATACTCTTGTGTACAAAGTTTTGTAACAATAACTGCTACATGTGTAGAGATTTAGCTATTGAGGTGTTTTTGTATGGGGGGTGCAGCGCCCCTTTGTTCAATTTCCTCCAGTTTTTGCAGGGATTTTGGTGAACGCAGTGTACTCCTTTTTACAGAGTTTTGTAATGATAGCTACTGCATGTACAGAGATATAGAGTTTTGTTCATTTGTTTCGTATAAGGGCTACCCCCCACACCCCCGCCGTGAGGTCAATGGACATATTTTAACAGTTCTGCATACCAAAAAATGCGTTAAACACAAGAGACTTCTTCACTTCTAACACTTTTATGGATAAAATTGAAATATAGAAGTGCAATTATGATATTTATGGCGCTTGCGATTTAAGCGGTTTTAGACTTTTAGCCAATTCTTTCACATAAGTGCACTTTTACCTTGTTTGGCACTTCCTTTGTACAGATGAAGCAGCGATGAACCATTGGGGTGCTCCTTATCTTACGTTGGTAATCCACGGGATTATGATGACTGCAACTAGAATCCGCTTCCAAATTGTGCTGAACTATTAATGCTGGAATTAGCCAAGCAGTAGCATTTCGTAACGTAACGTCACGGTGGCTTGTCAACGTAGCATCGATTAGTGAAAACGGTATGCACCGTTCGAAATGTCACCTTACAACTTAAAAATTACTTGAAAAATTCCAGTTTTTGTAAACAAGCATCCATTGTCATACTTATTTTAATTAATTTGTTCAAAAAATTTCATTTATAACATCCACATTTAATTTATTTTATGTAACAACGTAGCGTGACATTTGAAAATCTAATTTCAACAGGTCTTAACGTTGCGTATCGCTACTTTACGATTTCACTAATCGCTTACACGCTTCTGCCATTTGATAGATTTTGACTGACGTCACGTTACGAAACGTTACTTCTTGGCTAATTCCACCATAAAATGCAGCTGAAAGTCTTTGCGTAATGCAGTTGCGCACTCTGCCCGCACTATTACGATTAGAAATAATTTTTCAATTTTCTAATTTCTTGTGTTATACACACACGACGCACTATGGTTTTTTTTGGTCAAAAAGTGTACACAAAAATAATTCACTACAAGGACACATTTTCTTTAAAAAAATTAAACGCGAAGTTAAAGGTTATGCATTCATCTATCTAAAAAGATGCCCGCATTTTCCAGCGTCTGATCCACAAAATAGTGACACGGGTCGAAATCTCTTGAATTTTGAAAAAATCGATTTTTCTTTTTAAAAATGTTAGTCACATTGAACGCAGGAGTGATATATGAATAAATTGATGTGCATTTAATCAAATCAAGTAAGATTAAATCAGCTCAAAGTGAAAATGGGCGGTGCCACGCCCCAAAAACAAATTCGTAATATTCGTCATATCTCCGTAACTATTAGACGCAAAGAGATAAGATTCGGTATGTGTGTAACAGGCACAAAGAGAAATAACATCAACTGAAAAAGTGGGTGGTGCCACACCCTATAAATATGAAACTTATCATATCTTCGAAACTAATTGAGCTATAGTGATGAATTACGGTATATATGTATATAAAAGGTAGTGAGTCAAATAACATTTGCTGAAAAAAAAGGGCGGTACCACACCCAACAATGAATATATATTGCCACTATGTTCTATAGGAAACAAGTTCATTCATGCCTGTGGGCGTGGCACCATATATTTTTCAGCAGACATTATTTGTCTTGATGAGTTTTGTATATAAACCGAATTTCATCCACATGGGTCAAATAGTTCTGGAGATATGATGTGTTTTATATTTTTGGCGAGTGGCACCGCTTACTTTTCTAGTAAACATTATTTCTCTCTGTGCCTATTACAAAAATACAGAATCTTATCTATCTGCGTGTAATAGTTTCGGAGATATGACGAAATTGTTTTTGGGGCGTGGCACTACCCATTTTCACTTTGAGTTCATTTCATCTTAATTGATTTGATTGAATACATATAAATTTATGCATATCGTCACTCTTAGGCCAGATTCAGAAATGTGAAAATTATTGAATTTGAGAAATTGCTATTTGAAATTTTTTTAAATCTTAAAATTATATGTAAATTTTGCTTTTTCGTGTTATAAACTTTGCATTTACTACTAAACCACCTCAGATATAGCTTTCATACTTCTGGCATAACTTTATTGAACTATTTTGTACAAGAAAACCACATTAGTGCAAAACTGAAAAACTTGCACTTTCGTGAATCTGGCCTAAGAGTGACGATATATCACTCCTGCGTTTAATGCGACTAACATTTTTAAACAGAAAAATCGATTTTTTCAAAATACAAGAGATTTCGACCCGTGTCACTATTTTGTGGATCAGATGCTGGAAAAAGCGTGCATCTTTTCGAATAGGTGAATGTATAACCTTTAATTTCGCGTTTAATTTTTTTAAAGAAAATGTGTCCTTGTACTGAATTATTTTTGAGTACATTTTTTTGTCAAAAAAAAAAAAAAAAACCCATAGTGCGACGGCGAGATTGCGACGCGAATACAAGATTTACTTGTCTTTTCGTAAGAATTATACACGCGATTATTAATACGCGAACACGAGGATTTCTTTTAAGTTTTTTTTTTAATAAAAATGAAAATTATATGGAACAATACTTAGTCCCTGCTCGGGCGCCATGAAAAATTACAAGGTTTTTTGTAATTATAATTTGTATTAAAAAAAGATTGCTTGAACTAAAAAAGAATTTTACTCGAACGCACAAATGAAAAAACACGTCTTTCTCTTGGACAACCGGAAACAGAATGAACGAGTAAGTGCGAACTCACACGACGAGCACGGGCACGGGCACGTCAAATTTCCAGGCAAGCGGAGGGAAGTGGTTCTTTCATTGACGTGCCCCACGTGCCCGTGCCCTTCGTGTGAGTTTGCACTGAGTCAAAAGAATGAAGTTAGTTATAGATTACAATGAAGTTGGTTATGACTAACAGAATGTTGATATAAAAAATTAATGAAAATTATTAGAGATGAGAAATTTCTTAATACTCTCAATATCCTGCATAAGTTTACTAAGCACATGATACACCCCAGATGTAAGGATCATACTGTTAAATTCATCGATTAAACACAGGAATTTTTATTTTTTTTTTCATGTACAGTGGATTTAAAAGCTTCAAAAATCGATTAAAAATAATCCGACGTGCTGGAGAAAAATGACGAGACACGGGTATTTTTTTAACGTCTATTTTAAGAATTTTTAAGATTTGCTCACGGTTTTTTTTTTTTTTTGTTGGACCGTGTTATCGGTGATATTGTAACCATGATTCAATAACAATGTTTATAGTAGGAGATACGAATAAGGAGAGATTTGCACCCATCTGTTTAATGGATGAAACCTATTTTATATGAAAGTAAATACGTTTAGAAACATTTTGTGAGTAGGTTGTCTAAAAAAATCCTGGCAAGGCTATGGTTCATTCCATATTGAAAAGTGCATTTTTTTGAAAAAATGCACCCATCTGTTTAATGAAAAAAATATATACCATTCGAAAGTTTAGAGCCTCTACAATATATTAAAGTAGGGTTGCCTATTTTTTTCCTGGCAAGGCATAGGGTTGTCAGGCTTTAAAAGGTCGGCCAAAACCACAAATTTGCACCCATCTGTTTAATGAAAAAATTATATACCATTCGAAAGCTTAGAGCCTCTACAATAAGTTAAAGTAGGGTTGCCTATTTTTTTCCTGGCAAGGCATAGGGTTGTCAGGCTTTAAAAGGTAGGTCAATACCCCAAATTTGCACTATGTGTTTAAAAAAAAAAAATGTTTAAAATGTTAAAAAAATCTGTTTAATGAAAAAATTATATACTAATTGAAAGTTTAAAGCCTCTACAATGTGTTTACGTAGATTTGCCTATTTTTTCCTGGCAAGGCATAGGGTTACCAGGCTTTAAAAGGTCAGTCAATACCATAAATTTGCACTCATCTGTTTAATAAATAAATTTTGTGTTAAAATAAAGAATAATTTCATTACGAACACGGTGATACAGGGTTGCTTGTGAAAAATCTGTTTTAAGCCAGGGTTGCCGAGCTTTAAGAAATGAAATATTGGTACAAATGAAAATGTGCGACAGAGAGATCCGGGCGAACTATTTGGTTAGGATGTATACTAAACCTATCGTTAATATTGAAAATGAAAAAAACCTTGCTCCCAGGGGCTAAGAAGTTTTCCATTGGTGTAAATATCAAGCATAAAAATTTTGGTTCCGATCGGAAAATATTTGACCGTGCCGCAAGGCCGTTGAAGGTCGGAAAAACGCTATTTATGTGGAAAAATGGGACCTTAATCGCAAGAATCAGTCCTATCTTTGAAACTAATTGAGATAAGTGACTGAGATTTAGTGTGTGTACAAACAATGCTAAAGTTATTTGCATGCAATAAAAAATGGACGATGCCACGCCCCCTCGACCCGAAATTCTTGTATCTCTGGAAATATTGGACTCATGGGAATGAGACTCGGTACATATGTAATTGGCACTGGGAATAAAATGTTTAATAAAAAATGGGCGGGGCCACGCCCCCTCCTTCTAAAAAAATAAAATTTGTCATAATTTTGAAACTATTTGACACATATGAATAAGATTTGATTTCAGGTAATGTGAAGTGAACAGGATATGTCACTGTAAAAATGTTAAAGCAATTTAAGGTACTTAATTGATATAGAAGCAGTAATTTTTTCTCTTCCTATTATGGTTTCCTGAATATAGAAACCATGCAAAAAAAATTTGGTCCCGATCGGAACATATTTGACCGTGCCACCAGGCCGTTAAATGTCGGAAAAACGCTATTTATATGAAAACAAGGAAACAATCAATCCTATCTTTGAAACTATTTGACATAGGAGGATGAGAATAACAAATTTGTTTTTTTTTTTCAACGAGGGGCCGTGGCCCCGTCCGTTTTTGTTGAAAATTTTTTCCCAATGCCAATTAAATAAATACCAAACCTCATTTACCTGAGTCAAATATTTTCAGAGATACGACAAATTTTGGTTGGAGGGGAAGTGGCACTGTCCATTTTTTTATTGGATACTATTTACTTAAGTATTGTTCATATAAGTATATACTAAATCTTACATCCTATGTTAAATATTTCCAAAGATGGGATTGATGGTTTCCTTATTTTCACATAAATAGCGTTTTTCTGACATTTAACGGCCTGGTGGCACGGTCAAATATGTTCCGATTGGGACCAAATTTTTTTGCATGGTGTCTATACTTAAGAGACCAAAATAAGAATATAAAAAAGTACTGCTTCCATATCAACTAAGTACCTTAAAATGCTTTAACATTTTTACAGTGCCATATCCTGTTCTCTTCACATTACCTGAAATCAAATCTTATTCATATGTGTCAAATAGTTTCAAAAATATGACAAATTTTATTTTTTTAGAAGGAGGGGGCGTGACCCCGCCCATTTTTTTACTAAACATTTTATTCCCAGTGCCAATTACATATGTACCGAGTCTCATTCCCATGAGTCCAATATTTCCAGAGATACAAGAATTTCGGGTCGAGGGGGCGTGGCATCGTCCATTTTTTATTGCATGCAAATAACTTTAGCATTGTTTGTACACACACTAAATCTCAGTCACTTATCTCAAATAGTTTCAAAGATAGGACTGATTCTTGCGATTAAGGTCCCATTTTTCCACATAAATTGCGTTTTTCCGACCTTCAACGGCCTTGCGGCACGGTCAAATATTTTCCGATCGGAACCAACATTTTTATGCTTGATATTTACACCAATGGAAAACTTCTTAGCCCCTGGGAGCAAGGTTTTTTTCATTTTCAATATTAACGATAGGTCTAGTATACATCCTAACCAAATAGTTCGCCCGGATCTCTCTGTCGCACATTTTCATTTGTACCAATATTTCATTTCTTAAAGCTCGGCAACCCTGGCTTAAAACAGATTTTTCACAAGCAACCCTGTATCACCGTGTTCGCAATGAAATTATTCTTTATTTTATCACAAAATTTATTTATTAAACAGATGAGTGCAAATTTATGGTATTGACTAACCTTTTAAAGCCTGGTAACCCTATGCCTTGCCAGGAAAAAAATAGGCAAATCTACGTAAACACATTGTAGAGTCTTTAAACTTTCGATTGGTATATAATTTTTTCATTAAACAGATTTTTTTAACATTTTAAACATTTTTTTTTTTTAAACACATAGTGCAAATTTGGGGTATTGACCTACCTTTTAAAGCCTGACAACCCTATGCCTTGCCAGGAAAAAAATAGGCAACCCTACTTTAACTTATTGTAGAGGCTCTAAGCTTTCGAATGGTATATAATTTTTTCATTAAACAGATGGGTGCAAATTTGTGGTTTTGGCCGACCTTTTAAAGCCTGACAACCCTATGCCTTGCCAGGAAAAAAATAGGCAACCCTACTTTAATATATTGTAGAGGCTCTAAACTTTCGAATGGTATATATTTTTTTCATTAAACAGATGGGTGCATTTTTTCAAAAAAATGCACTTTTCAATATGGAATGAACCATAGCCTTGCCAGGATTTTTTTAGACAACCTACTCACAAAATGTTTCTAAACGTATTTACTTTCATATAAAATAGGTTTCATCCATTAAACAGATGGGTGCAAATCTCTCCTTATTCGTAGATACGACTATTATGGCAATTTGTCAAACTAAAGAAAAATGGAACCCTGATCTTGCCTTGCTATCTGTCAAAAGACTAGAAAATTTTGACATTTTCGTAGTTTAAGAAGAAGCAGCATTTGTTATCGCTGCAACCAGGGTAATTCAACCATGATTGCAACTAGTAATATCCCATCTAGACACCAAACCTGGTTCAAACAACTTTTGAGTGAAGCAAATGGGTATGCAGACAATGATGAGAATGAGTATGATTGTACGGGTGAAGGGGTAAATAAACGGACACAAAAATAGTATGTTTTTATGCCCTACACCCAGGGTATATTCACTTTATCCTTCCGTTTGTAACGTAGAGAAGGAGGCGTGGTAGATATAGAAAAGTATATATATTCTTGATCAGCGTCACCTCCTGAGTCGATATAGCCATGTCCATCTGTCTGGCTGGCTGTATGTTGAAAAACATTTTTTGGAAAAAACTAAGCAAGATAATTCAATGAAATTTGATACACTGCCTCCGTCGTCAAAGATAGCTCGTGGGATTGAAAATGAGTTAAAGCGGTCAATGGACAAGCCTACCGCCCATACAAAAAATATCTTCAAAATGCAACTTTAGGAGTATTTTTCACGATAATGCAACCAAAATACATATAAATATTACGAATTTCAAGCGAAAGCTCTGTGCAAAAACTGGGCGAATTCGAGCAAGAGGGCGTCGCACCTCTTATATAAGTTAAAGCTTCAAAACGCCATACTGAAAGCGTTCTTTGACATATTCAAACTGAAGTTTACTCAGACACTAAGAACTATAAATGAAAGCTCTCAACGAAAATTGGGTGAAATTGGACAAGAGGGCGTGGCACCTCCCATATAAGCAAAAGCTTCAAAACGCTATACTGCAAACGTTTCTTGGGATAATCCAACCAAATTTGACTCAAATACTAAGAACTATAAATGAAAGCTCTGAGCAAAATCTCTATGAAATTGGACAAGAAGGAGTGGCACCACCCATATAAGCAAAATTTTCAAAATACTGCTGTGTAGGGTATTTAATTTTTGGCCAGGCCAAAGGTAACACCCTTACTAGTATTTATTTGATTTTTGTTCGCGCATATTTTTCGCTGTTTAAAGTTAACGAAAGCAGCGTTGTGCGGCGGCTAGCCAAACAAAAAATTGTGCAAGGCATGCACGGTTTATTTTGGGCGTTGACATTTTGCCCCGCTTGCAGGGTCTATGGTCTGCAAAGAAACTTCAAAATGATTGTATACAAGGGTCAATAAAGTTCATGACACTTAATTCATTTATTTTGGGTTTTAAAGAAAATTCATTAAAGGTGCTGGATATAGAGAACTAGAGGCGAAAGCGTTTTAATTGAACCTGGCAACAATTTCGGCCACACAAACGCTATGAAAAAATCGTTTATTAGTATTGAATTCACGCATTAATTGTCCTTGACGTATCTTTAATTTTTGGTGAAATTCATCACAGCCACCATAAAAATGTGGACGGATTTTTTCAAATATCCCAAAAATTCTGAAGATTTTTAAAGTATTTTTTCAAAATTCATGATTGAAAAATCTGGCATCTCTTTTTTTGGTGGTAAAGTCAAAAACAGCTGATTTTATTTTACCATTTCAATTAATTTCTACTAAATGTAAACCAGTGGCGGATCCAGAGGGGGGGCGATGGGGCGATCGCCCCCTCTCTGAAACCTAAATTATATGTAAAGATTTTGAAAACATTCTGTTATTATCTAGAAATGTAGTCAATCGGCCCCCCCTCTTGACAATGCTGAATCCGCCACTGATGTAAACAATAAATCTTAAATAGGCTGTATTAATTGAAAACCAAAATTAAAACTTCCTCAAATAGAAGCAAGTGGTCAAATGATAATTTAAGAAGTTATTTAATTGATGACTTGCAATGTCACAGCAATTTATTTATAAATATTTATAAAGAACAAAAAATGCTTCGATTGCTTACATTGATTAGTATTCACCATGGACTTTTGACGTTTTGTCATTCCAAGTACTTAATGCAACCCTGCAAAAATACCCCGCTCGCCTATACCCTGAATTTTACATCCTCCCGCTACCCTGTCAAATATTCCCGTCTCGCCATCCCCTTATTACGACCTCTTACTTCTCTCCCTAACAGTTCTCCTTTGGTCATACCCCTATTACGAAAATGTCAAATATTTTTTGCGGTTGCCAGAGTTTTTTTCCAATTTTTGCCATTGTTGGTGAATTTCTTTGGCTTATGTGCAAATGTAAAATGTTTATACAAATATTTCGCAATAGAATAAGAAAAGCTTTAATTACATTAATTGTTATAAAATACATAAGAAAGCTATGTATTTGTTAATATTTCTGTCACCTTAATTATTTTACGAGTAACCGCCATACCTAAATTGGAGCGTCAGGCGCTGCGTTATTTAACGCTACACAAAAGCGTTAAGCGCCATACCGAAATAAAGAGCGTTGCGTTGAAGTTATTTTTTTGTCAAAATCATGGTGTTTCTTTTTTTACTTTTCTGCACTTCACTCCATAACGCTTTGTCAAAATTGGAAATTCGAATAGCTGAGCGTTGAGCGTTGGCAATTTCGGTATGCGCCATACAAATTGTATAAACATGAGAAATTTTTTACAGTAAAATAACGCTGACACTCCAATTTAGGTATGGCAGTAAGAACAATTTTTCAAAATAGAAGTGTTATAACACAAATATATTTGCTATTTTTTGCCGCTTAAGAGCATAATATACAAACAAATATGATTAATGTTTTAAATAAACAATGTAAATCGATATTTTTTATGAGATCAAAACGCCTTTTCTGAAAACATACAATTTCTATGATTTCCCAATCAATACCCGATCAAGAAAAGTATGTCAAAAATATATCAAAATGATATCCAAAATTTGTGAGTGACATACGTAATTTTGATAAAAAAAGGATATCACAGTGATATACGGAATGTAACGCTTTGCGTGTATCACAATGATATCAAAAAATTATATCAAAATGTGATATTAAAATGATATTAAAAAAAGATATACAAAAATTGTATATAATTTTGATATCCATTTCTGATACAAAATTGACATAAACAATTTTAAGTCTGAAAACGAAAGCGACGCAGATAATGGCGAAATTTTGCAATATTGTGGTTGATCGTTCGCAACAAGTTTTTAGAAACCGACCGAATGCAGCAAATGAAAGAAGTGTCGGTTTTATTTTAAACTCAATCATATTTTTTGTGCTTTTTCACAAATTTCATGAGAAAATTCACTTCTTCATCACTAAAATTGGCTGCATGCCCGCTTTCCATAGTTTTTGTTTTCCCAACCACAGGCTGCATGCAGCAAATGAATGGAATGCTTTTCACTGATTTCATGAGCAAATTCACTTCTTTTTCACTAAAATTGGCTGCGCGTTCGTCTTCCAGAGTTATCTTTCCATAAAATCCACAAATGAAAACGTCGAATTTGACATATCAGCAGCTGATACAATTTTGATATCATTTTGATATACATTTCTGATACAAAATTGACATATTTTTCAATGATATCAAAAATATATCAAAAAGATGTACAAAAATTGTATATCAGCAGCTGATACATTTCTGATACAATGACAAGAAATTGACAAATTTTCTTGATCGGGTAGCAGTGTTTTTAACGACTGTTTATCTGTGCTTGTCTTTAGCACATTTATCCGTGTTACATTAAGTTCGTTTGTTGTTGCTTTCCTATACGTTTCTCAGAATGTGCTTACACAAGCACAGATAAACTGTTGTGAAAAACTCAGCTCTTAAAATTTTCTGTCAACTGTAGAAAAGCTTTTCAAGGTCGCGGTGCAATTCATAACCTCTTAAATAATAGCTGTGTTTTTGTGGATTCTTTATATGGGCTTGTGTGAGCACATTCTGAAAAATGGATGAGAAAGCAACAAAAAATGTGCTTAACTTTATCCAGATAAATGAATGTGCTTATGACAAGCCCAGATAAAAAGTCCACAAAAACACAGCTAACTATTAAAATGGTTTTGAGGTATGAAAAAGTACAATTATAACATTTTACAGTTTAAGGATTCATTTCACAATGACTTAGTAAGTAATTTTAACATTAAGTTTACTAATAAGAACATGAAATGCTTGAGAGTTAACAAATTTTTTCATTTCATTGACGAAAAAAAGCTTTTTTTATTAAGTCTTAAAGCCGCTTCATAGTCATAGTCATAGTCTTATGAGTTGTCAAATATGGCAACTCTGATAGTGTGAATGTAAATTTATTAAAGAAATGATTTATCAGAAAAAAACTCATATGAGTTTTTTTGGCATTAGATTTGAATCTATTTGAAAAGAGAAGTCATATCGCTAGCTTAGAGTGCAAAGGTGCCAACTGCACTTTTTTACCAAATTGGGATTTTAATGCAGAACGAAAGAAAATAAAAAAATACATCGATAAAAAAAAAAAAAAAGTTAGGTAACCCTTTTTTTCATGTTGTTTTGGGTTGATTCGCAAAAGTGCCATGTACATGGTTGTCAAAAAGCCCGCGCTAAGTGCATAACCATATGACTGATTTTTGCTAAGCTTGTTCGTTCGCGCTCCTTAAAAAGTGTTTTATTGCTGTTTCTAACATTTATTTTAGTTTTTAAAGGTAACAAAATTCTTATAATTGTTTTACAAATATTAAATAAATTATTAATTCCTACATTTATTAAAAGTTCTGTATGGCAAACGACAAAAGTTATAACAATGCTTTACAAGCAATTGAAAACAGCAATAACATCGACCCTTTTGGCAATGATGTAGATGATAGTCTTGTAGGTGTCGTGCCTTATGGTTTCAACAGCGATTCGGATTATTCCATTGACCTACCCATGAAATCTAAAAAGCGCAAGAAGAGAGTACAAGTTAAGCAAACAGCTTGGATGAGCTCTCAAAACAAATATCGAAGACAAAGGGGCAAATCGTATCATGGAAAAAAAAAAAGAAAATGATATTTGGTGTTATAAAAAAAAGAAAGATGCAAGAGCAATGAAGCAGCGATGTAAATGTACAAATGACAATGGCAAATCCGCCATGCAATGCGCGCAAATCACTGACGACGAGAGAAGTAAATTATTTAAACAATTTTGGAGTATGGATGTTCAACAAAAACGCGTTTATGTAAATACCTTAATACAAAGTACACCACCTGTTAGACGTGTTAAACGTGAGGAGAACGAACAACAAAAAAGATGTCGAACTTTAAAATATTACTTAAAAATAGATAATCGAAATATGCGTGTGTGCAGAACTTTTTTTTTACATACATTAGACATTGGTAGACATGCAATGCAAAATTGGGTTGAACGGTCTGTAACCAGTTACGAAAATTCAAATCCAAGATCGAATACAAATTTTGCAAATCAACGAAAATGTTTGAATTCTTTTTTGGATTCCTTGCCAGTCATGGAGTCGCACTATTGTCGTGCAGCAACACAAAAAAATACCTTCTACCCGACTTTAATTCAAAACGAATGATTTACGAACTTTACGTAAAAGATTATTGTCCAAAACACGGAATAAAACCGCTTTCAATTTCTGTATTTTATGATGAATTTAACGTAAACAATTTTGGATTATTTTCGCCTAAGAAAGATCAATGCGAAATTTGTGTGCGTCACTCTATGGATAATATTTCGCATGAAGCATACGCTCTTCACCAAGAAAAAAAAAAAGAAGCCAGAAATGAAAAGCAAAAGGACAAAGATGAAGAGCGAATCGTATTCACTGTAGATCTGCAAGCGGTTTTAATGAGTTTTTATGAGTTTTCAAATTTTTTAATGTTGTTTGATAAATAAAAAATTAAAACAATTTCTACAACATAAATAAAAAACAATAATAATGTGACAGTCAGAGAAAAAATCAGACAGAAAAACATAAAGAAACGCATATGACTTCTCAGATAGTCTAAAGTGCCTTTTACTGTAGTATTTTCTTTTATTTGTAATTGTTTTAAAAGAAAAAACAAAACCCAAAAGAATGATTTAGTTACAATGAAATATTTATTATATACTTATTTATAAAAAACAAGTTTAATCTTCTTCGATTTTAAAAGTCTTAATTGAAATGAATAATTTTATTTTTTAAAAACAATAATGAGTAGAGCACTGCTGTACGAAAAAGTGTGATGTTACTTAACCTATAAAAAGTAAAAGGTTTTAATAGGAGACCCTTAATAATGAAAACGAAGATTCAATTTTATCAAAAAAGAAAAAAAATTATACAACTTTTTTTTTTAGTATGAAAATTTTACTATTTCTTTTAATAGTGCAGGCAAATTAGGTAAAAACAGGTATTCATTTCTAATTTTGTTGAACATGCACCGATTTTGATGCGACAGGGCTCATTTTGTTTGTAATAAAATTTAGAACAAAACCAACACATTAGTTTTTTCCGGCCTTTCCCCAAAATTTATTTAGTCCCCAGTGAACCCTCAAAATCGGATAAATTCAATAAAACTGTTATGCTATTCACGGGGTTCTCTAGATTGCTGAATCCAAATATGATGTTGGAAAATGAAAAAACTCAAAATGGCGCCTGGAAAACTGCGTACATACCCATTTTAAGCACCACAAATGGGAAAAAATCGTTAAAGGGGGTTTAAGCCTAGAAGTCTTGTTACATTGTATGAATTTATACGGTCGGTGTGGGATATTGTTTTTTATACTATAAAAAGTAAAGTTTACCAAAAATTTTGTTGTGTTTTTGATTTGTTTATCATATAAGCAATAACTATAAAAAGTTAATACAACTCAAAATTAAAAATATTTGTAACATTTTTTTTTTCCTTGCGGCCGTTCCCGAGTTATTCGTTAATTTATATTTTCGAGGTTATAGCTTCATATACATCAATATATTTCTATGACGCCAAGTTCGATCAATTTTATTTTTCCACGTTGACAAAGAGTGATTAATGGTGCTTCTAACAAGTATACCAATGATTATGCTTCGAACAAAATTGACTGAGCGTATTAGCAGGCAAAAGTTTGAAATTTCACAAATTTTTGAAATTTTTCACATCAACTTCAAATGAATTTTTTTTAATACTTGTTTTTTAGTAATTTTATTAAATGGCGCAATTGCAAACATTTTAAGCCTATGTTGAGCAAAATCGAATGAAATTTCCAAAAGATATTAGGGTTTTAGGCTTAAATGGGTATGTACGCAGTTTTCCGGGAGCCATTTTGAGATTTTTCATTTTGCAACATCATATTTGGATTCAGCAATCTAGAGAACCCCGTGAATAGCATAACTTTCCATTTTTAAGCATTTTAGAACAGTTTTATTGAATTTATCCGATTTTGAGGGTTCACGGGGGACTAAAGAAATTTTGGGGAAAGGCCGGAAAAATCTAATGTGTTGGTTTTGTTCTCAATTTTATTGCGAACAAAATGAGCCCTGTCGGATCAAAATCGGTGCATGTTCAACAAAATTAGAAATGAATACCTAATTTGCCTGCACTATAAGGGTTCTTAACTTTTAAAAGCAGGAAATATCGATATCTTAGAGCGCTATAGTCCTATCTCCACTTTTTGCGATTTTGAGATTTTTGCAGTTATGGCACCATTGTGGGCTTCTTTACCGTGTGGAAAACTGTGTGATGTCAAAATACCACTAAAATACCAAAATATTCGATAATTAAGAAAAATCATATCTATAAACTGTAATTTTTGAAGAGCGCTACTGTCCTATCTCCACTGAATATTCAAATAAGTCACAGTTTTAAAAAAAAATTCTTCGTTTTTTCGTGTTTTCTTCGCGTTTCATGACTTTTTACGACATTTTAGTGAACAAATTTTGTTACACCCGAGGATCCCCTCTTGTTTGACGGAACCAAAAATTAAAAAATAAAAAAAAATTTTTTCGTTTTTTTCGTGTTTTCCACTCGTTTCATGACTTTTTATGACATTTAAGTGGAAAAAATTCAAAAAATTTACTAAATGGGTTGTTTATTTTAATATTAGTGCACTTCTATATATGGGCAAAAGAAATGACATACTATAAATTGGCTGGGATTTTGTTAGATATTAATAAAATTGGTTCAAAAAATTATATTATGTTATAATATACTATAGGTTAAATTATTGCATGTATCGTTATATCAAAATAGCAGTCAATTCTAAGTAACCACTGTTTGAAATCTTCTTTTTGCATTTCCCAACAATTGAAAAAATGGAGATAGGACTATAGCGCTCTAAGGTATCGATATGTTAAATAATATTTTTCACACAAATTCTTCACATCAGTATAATTTTTCTAAAACTTACTCCCACTCTTCATTTGGTTAGGTCTGGTATCACCAAAAATGACGATTTTCGTGTGGTGAGTGAAAATATTGTAAAATTCATAGAAACGTATCCAATCCCAAAAAATCTGACCACCATTCGCCTCTAGTCTACTCTATGGTGCTGGACGTCTGATAATCGACATGGACCAGACACAATCCAGCCAAACACCGTGTTTTGTGAAAGCATTCTACCATTCTTCGATGGCATGAATCCAGTTTTCATGATGCTAGGGTATACATCAGCTCCAAGCTCCTTGTTAATTTGAGAGGACGAAATAAATTTTGGGTGTGCTAACATGATGTTGCTACACGCGTTTTGCGCATTATCTGGTAAGTCCTGGGCGTTAATTTTCTTCGGCAATTGATCACTGACGAGTGCATCGAATTGCAGCTTGAACGTTCAACGTTCAACGGTCAATCTTAGAGCTCACTATTACAATGCGGAGCCTCTGCGAATCGATATAGATGACCTTGATTTTCATTCGTTTGACTCCATCTGATGAAATTATTGTAGACGCTCTTGCAGGGTTGATTAAAGCACATAGGGCCTGGTTTTTACAATCAGAGTGCAATTGCCAAATGGCTGTCGGCAGCAGGGTCTCATAATAAGACCGGGTATCACGCAAATCCTCATTTGCAGATGCTGTTGGCCGCCGGGTCTGCTTAGAGCATGAAACTATGATCTTATTGGAAGACTGGGTATCAGTCATGCCATCACTTATAGTTGTGTAGTAGCGCGTGACAAATAGCAAATTTGTCGTGGCTGGTACAATTTTTCAGTTGTTAGGACCAGACAGTTGACGCTATAATGCATACACGTATTGATGACTGTCTCATATTTCTTGGTGAGGTTCATCTCTCGATATTTGTAGCACGTGCAGGACTACCGTCTGCTTGCAAATGCCACATGGCTATTGTGTTTTTGGGTTTGGTGTTTGTGCGATGAGTCTGGGTCTTATTAGTATCGATTCGTTTTTGATTGTGATATCACAAACAAGAAGCCGACGAACATTTTTTAGTGGTAAAGCTTGCTAAAGTTTGTAAAGAGATTTGAAAATAGAATAAGTTTGCCACGGCACAAAAGACATTTAATTTGAGAAGAGTACTACAACTCTGGTAATGGGTCTTGTAGTAGTTTCCTTAGCTGTGCGAACGTCGACAGCTCGTTTTTTGGAGTTGGGGCCAATATACACTTTTACGACTCGACCCAAATTCCATTCGTGGGGCAGAAGATTTTCATGTCGTACAGCGACTAAATCATCCACTTCAATATTTTTACTGGGTGTTTCTATTTATAGTGCTGATTAAGCTCCTTCAGGTTCTCATCTTTCCACCTTCTGCGGAAATGATGATGGAACACTTTTAATTTTTCCCATCGATTTATGGTACTCAGTGTAGCGTTGCTTAAGTCGGGCTGAGCTGGTGTGCGCGGAGCTCAGAGGGTATGAAGTGTCATGAATGAGTGGTTGCAACTACTTCGGTTTTCAAAGAACTGCAGGGCGCCCGCGCCTTAAAAAAAATCGGACAAAGGCAGCTAAAACTGACTGCGAAATGAATTTATTTTGTTGCAAAGCGAATGAATAATAATAATAATCGAGTTTAGCTATTGCAGCTAATAGCCTCCTTAGCCAATTAGCAAAAAGGCCATAAATCAAATTTAAAGCTTTTTATAAAAATTTTTTGAAATAAGGGATAAAAAAACCATGCAAGTTAACATTAGTTATATTTTGTTTCATATCCGGTAGCTTTATCACACTTTCACAACATAACATACATAGGTGTATTTTCATACACCTGCATATAAATATTCATACAAATCAAAGATGGGATGTCAGAAAAAATTAACCCAACATGCTGTTTGGCTCGGACAAAACACTTACAAAAAACATGCATTACGCAAAATACTCATGTGAAGTTGGCTCCGTGATTTTCGAAAACCGAAAATTTTTTTAGCGTTCTGGGTCCGTTTGGAATAGTTCTGGAGTTCTTTCACAAAATTCGAAATAGTTCTGCGAAATTAGACCAAAAATCGGAGGTCGATCGTTTTTTCTCAGCGCCATGTTTTTCATGGCGTTCTTTCTACTTTTTTTTTTTTTTTGGTGAAAAAATTCTAAAAAAAATTTTTTTTAAATAAGTTTTAAACAAAAAAAAAGTTTTGATTGCAGGTCTGGATAGTGCTCGAAGAGTTGTAAAGAAATTCGTAGTAACATTTTTCCGAAATATCACTGTGGAACAAAATTTGGTCAACAAAAGTTTACTCGGATCTGACGCTGCGGGGTGAAAATATAGGCCAAAATAAAAGACCATTTGGCTCAATTTGTTCAAATTGCCTCTAGTTTCCGAGAAAGGCCGTTTGAATTTTGCACCTTGAACTATGTGGTTTTTTCAATATATCTCATAAGTTAACTGAGTTTTATTGCATTTAGTGGTGGGGTTTTGTTCGTCTAATCCATATCTACTCTTTCACTACCAAATCAGTATTTTTGGATGCACTTTTGGCAAGTTAGAGCACAAAATTCCCAAAAAAGTGATATTTTTCGCCTTATATGACATTCGGCGCAATAGTAATCACCCGAGTGGTGGATTTATGCCTTTTAACCTATAGCTGAGATCCATACGAACACTTTAATATAATATATGTGGCATATGGGCAAAAATTTCTCAAGTGAGCCATCTAAGAAATTTAACGTAAAAAAGGCTTTAACAAAATGATGTTTTATGACAACTAGTAAAGATTTTGTAAAATGCTCGAAGAGTTCTGAAGAAAATATTAAGTAAAATTTTTGCAAAATATTTGTACTTTTCAATTTAATCGAAAAATTTTAAAAAAATTTCGGTTTTTAATAAGTATCCGAAGAAGACTATTCGTTGAGGAGATCTGATTGCAGGTCTGGGTAGTGCTCGAAGAGTTGTAAAGAAATTCCTAGTGACATTTTCCAAAATATTTGTACTTTTCATTTTAATCGAAAAATTAAAAAAAATTTCGGTTTTTTTTTTAAGTATTCGAAAATGAAAATTTTGTTGTAGAGGAATTCTGATCGGATTTCTAGGTTGCGCTCGAAGAGTTCTAAAGAAAATATTAAGTAAAATTTTTGCAAAATATTTGTACTTTTCATTGTAATCGAAAAATAAGAAAAAATGTTCGGTATGAAATAATTAATATATGTACTTATCATGGGATCCCTTCTAAATCTTGAAACTCAAAATCTTGAAAAAGCAAAATCTTGAAAAGCAAATCCTTGAAAAAACAAAATCTTGAAAAAAAAAAATCTTGAAACAAAAAATCTTGAAAAAACAAAATCTTGAAAAAAATAATCTTGAAAATCAAAATCTTGAAAAAAATGTATTGGATATATTCTATGGGATCCCTTCTAAATCTTGAAACTCAAAATCTTGAAAAAGCAAAATCTTGAAAAAAAGCTAAATCTTGAAAATCAAAATCTGGAAAAAAAAAATCTTGAAACAGAAAATCTTGAAAAAACAAAATCTTGAAAAAAATAATCTTTTTTTTTTTTTTTTTTTTTTTTTTTTTACGAACGTTCCCTGCGATCCCACCACCCGCCTAACCGCCCGAGAGGCGCATCCGTGTAACGTACGGTTGGTGACCGACCACAAGCAGACCGGACTGCTCTGCTGTTGAGCGGATCAGTGACAACGCGGGATACATGCTTTGAAGCTACAGATCATGACTGATCAACAGCTACATATTAAATCGAAATATGAAGAAGAAACGAGAAAAAGCAACACGAGCTAGGAGTTCAAGTGCAAGATTATTTTACATTTAAGGATAGCGATTGAGTCATCAAAAGAATATAAGTGGTATAAACTGTTAAAATCGTTACAGATGCTACGGAAGGGACTAAACTGTGCATAATTTGACCTACAATGTGACAATTTTAATGGGCGAAAATGCCTTGAGTCTCTTCCTGGAACATTGAAATCTATTGATTGAAGTAAGATTGGTGAATTCGTTTCGCCTTTAATAATTTTATGCAAAAAAGTTACATTAAGCATCACTCTCCTACTATTCAATGAAGGTAAACGGATTAGTTTCAAACGGCTCACATATGAAGGCAGATTTTGGTCAGGATTCCACGGTAGTCCACGAAGTGCAAATAATAAAAATTGTTTTTGGACTGATTCTAGTTGATCACTATAGATTTTATAGCATGGATTCCATACAGGTGATGCGTACTCTAGGATAGGCCTCACAAGAGAAGTGTAAAGAAGTTTTGTTGTATAAGGATCATTGAATTCTTTAGCCCAACGCTTGATAAAGCCAAGAACACCTTTAGCTTTGTTAATGGTCAAATTTATATGGAATTTGAACTGAAGCTTTGGATCAAGCATGACCCCTAGATCATTAAACCTTTCTACAGCTACCAGAGTGTGACTATTGATGGAATAGGAGAAGCTTAGAGCAGATTTTCTTGAAAATACCATTTTCTTACATTTATTTAAATTTAATTCCATGCAATTTACTTGGCACCATTCAGATAAACTATTTAGGTCGGATTGTAGTAAATATTGTGATGATGGTAAATTATGTGAAATATAGAGTTTGACATCATCTGCATACATTAAAATTTTACTATTTTTGATAATTGAAGGAAGATCATTTATGTAAAGCAAGAATAGGATAGGGCCAAGGTGACTACCCTGTGGAACACCAGAAGTAACAGAAATATATTTAGAATAAGTTTTATTGAATTCTACACGCTGTTTCCTAGCAGTCAAATACGATCGTAACCAACACAATAAATTGTTTGGAAGACCCATTAAGTTCAGTTTGTACAGTAGGAGATCATGATTAACACTATCAAAAGCCTTACTAAAATCAGTATAAATGACATCAGTCTGTTTACCTGCCACAAATTCGTTTATGATTGCAGTGGTAAACTCAAGCAAATTTGTTACGGATGAACGACCCTTAAGAAAACCGTGTTGAAATGGAGAAACAGAAGATAAAATATAATGTTGAATATGGTCTGTAATGATATTTTCAAACAATTTTGGAATAGCACAGAGTTTAGCTATGCCTCTATAATTTTTTATGTCAGACTTGCTGCCGGACTTAAACAAAGGTATTATGAAGGACTGTTTCCACAAATCAGGAAAATGTCCACAACGAAGAGATGCATTAAACAACAAGGTTAAAGGAAATTTCAGATTCTCTGCACAAAACTTTAAAACACAACTAGGAATTTCATCGGGTCCCGGATTGTAGGAGCATTTAATTTTCCTCAAGTACTGGAGAACAATTTCTGGCTGCAGGAGGGGTAAATTAATATGATTAATTAATGTTAAAGGGTACGGATATGTTACATTTGAATTGTATTTTAAATTAGAGTATGTGGACTGGAAAAAATCGGCAAAATTATTTAAGATCTCAGGTTCACATGAAGATAATACACCATTGTAAGACATACTTGATGGAAAGTATGATTGTTTTCTCTTAGAGTTCACAAAATTATAAAACAGTTTCGGGTTAGTTTTTAAGTTATTTTTTAATTTTAAAATATAGTTGTTATAGCAGACTTTAGTATAAGTCTGGTATCTGCCGCGGAAAAGAGAATATTGTACGTAGTCAGCGGATGAACCCGTTAATTTATATTTTTTAAAAAGACGGTTTTTTTTATTTTTAATCATATTTAAAGTTTTATTAGACCAAGGTGAACAATTTTGCTTAGACACAGCTTTTGTTTTAGGAATTACTAAATTAAAATATTTTTGTAAAGCATTATTGAACAATTTCACTGAACTATCTAAGTCATTTTCTGAAACTGGTGCCGTGGTATTCATAAATGACCAGTCTGTTCTTGCTAAAAAATAGTTTAACCTTTGAAAGTCACCTTTTTTAAAACAAAAATTATACCTGCCCGAAAATGATTTTATAGAATTATGAACTGTTGTTGTAGGTACATCAATATTTATTTTTAAAGTTGGATGGTGTTTATCTTCTGGATTAACTAATGAGTCGCAACGTTCGATAGATAAATTTGTAAAACTATCGGCAAATACAAGGTCGAGTATCCTATTATTTACATTGCAAATATCATTATACTGGTGAAGACAAAGCTCAGCGAAACTATCAAACAGATCACAAAAACAGTTATTTAAGGTGGATGGAATAAGAAATGAAGAGCCATCAAGTTTATTCCATGTAACATGTGGAAGATTAAAGTCGCCTAACGCTAATAATATATCATTTGCTTTTCTCAATTCATTCACACTTTTTATTAAAGTTAAATGACTTTGGTAGACTAGGAGTTCAGAGTTTGGGGGAATGTAAGAACATGTAACAAAACAATTAAAGTGTCTGAGATTAATTAATATAGCTACAAATTCAAGATCCCCACTATCAACAATAACCTCATTAGATTGAAAGGAGTTTTCTACTGCAATTAAGACACCGCCTCCAATTCTGGAAGTGCGGTCTTTTCTAAAGATTTGGAATTTGGAGCAAAAGATTTCTGAGTTTAAAACTCCTACTCGAAGCCAAGTTTCTGTTAGAGCAATAACATCGAAATTAAAGTCATAGCTATTAATATAAAGGTCGGAAAGTTTAGTGTTAAGGCCTCGGACATTTTGATAAATAAGAGAAAAGTCATAGAAAGAAATAGAATTTAGTTTTTTGGAGTAGCATCTAAAGTATTTTTTTCGGAAAGATTAACAACATTATTTACTCTACGATTATTACGATACTCAAATTCACGAACAAAAGTATTCTGAGGCCAGAACTTGATGTTATTTAAAGTTGTAAAAGAATCATCAGAAACAATAATTTTAAAAGACGATTTATCTCTAGTATAAGAAAAATTGAACTTTTTAATAGAGACATCAATTTTAGACTTTAATTTTGAGTTTATATAAAACTCTATATCTTCAGTCGATGTGTCAGGTGCAAGACGAGAGATGAAAATAGCCTTTTTAGGTGGAATAGCAACAAGTTCTTTAGCATTAGAGGGCATTTGCGTCAATAGGTCATTGCAGGATTCAGTTGGTAAAGCACTATTTAAGGAGGGCGGAATCAGAAGATTTGATGGGACTATTTGCCCTGATGGCCGATTCAAATTGGATTGTACATCTAAAACATCAATTTGAGGATCAGGTGCGATAATCTCAATATCGGATTCAGGCACTGTTTTACCTAATTGCGACTTCGCTGCTTTTGTTTGGCTACGAAGATTTTTAGAAACTCTTGGCAAAGCAATACCAGTATCACTAGGTTTGAATTTATTAAAAACTGATTCAAGCTCACGAAATTTTACAGTAAGAGAGGCTAGGTCCTTTCCAATATCAGAAAATCCCTTTTTAGTCTCCTTAATAAGTTTAAAAATAGACGCATCAACAGTTTTACACTTCTTACAGCACCATCGCAAGCCTTTATCTTCGGAAAGCATATCTGCTATACGACCCGTCATACCTATGCAACCTATGTGGACCAAATCATCACATAACCAACACGCGACTTGACGATCCTCGTCAGACAGTTTGCAACCTTGGAATGTGCACGGCATAGCTAATAAAAATAAAACAATGAAACAGTTTTTGAAGTACTATTAGTAAAATAGGTTTAGGTCAAAACTAAGACAGTTTATGTAGCACTGTAATGATCAGACTGAAATTTACCGTTTAAAAGTTTAAAATGCACTGAAAAATTTGTATAAATATAATATAGATATAGCAAAAGCACAAACAAGAGAGCGCTTAGCAAATAAACAAAACAAAAAGTTAAAATTTAGCGCGAATAAAAAGAAAAACAAAAACAAAAAGCCACAGATAGACAAATTTGTCACAGAGAATTAAAATGAAAATTAACAAATGCACAGACAATAATTCATAAAACTTTTATAAATCCCGAATAAAAAATATGATTGACTAAACGAAAATCACAATTTAAGCTAATATATTGTATTTAAACACTACAAAACGTTAAACAAAGTGCACAGCGATTTTAGTAGCGACCGACAAGTTTGACAGAACACTTCTCAATTACCTTGAAAAACAAAATCTTGAAAAAAATATATTGGATATATTCTATACTGATCCGCGGCCGAAGGCCACCGCGAAGCCGGTGTCGGATGTCTGACGGGTTTAAATCCTGAGCAGCGGCCATGGGCCGCCCACTTACCCCTACTATTATGTTAAATTAGGGATCCCTTCTAAATCTTGAAACTCAAAATCTTGAAAAAACAAAATCTTGAAAAAAATAATCTTGAAAAACAAAATCTTGAAAAAAATATATTGGATATATGGGTTGGGGTCTTTTGACCGAATTTTAAAATCTCGAAAACCAAAATCTCGAAGTCAAAATCTCGAAAATCAAAATCTCGAAAATCAAAATCTTGAAAAATCAAAATCTCGAAAATCAAAATCTCGAAAAAAAATCTCGAAAAATCAAAATCTTGAAAATCAAAATCTTGAAAAGCAAAATCTTGAAAAAACCATTAAAATTGCAGCAGTACTTTAACGGGATCCCTACTAAATCTCGAAAACCAAAATCTCGAAAAAAAAAAAATCTTGAAAATCAAAATCTCGAAAAAAAAAATCTCGAAACACATAATCTCGAAAAAACAAAATCTTGAAAAACATAATCTCGAAAAATCAAAATCTTGAAAATCAAAATCTTGAAAAATCAAAATCTTGAAGAAAAAAATCTTGAAAAAAAGCGTTTTTAATGGGATCCCTTCTAAATCTTGAAACTCAAAATCTTGAAAAAGCAAAATCTTGAAAAAAAGCTAAATCTTGAAAATCAAAATCTAGAAAAAAAAAACTCCTGAAACAGAAAATCTTGAAAAAACAAAATTTGGAAAAAAATAATCTTGAATAACAAAATCTTGAAAAAAATATATTGGATATATTCTATACTGATCCGCGGCCGAAGGCCGCCTCGAAGCCGGTGTCGGATGTCTGACGGGTTTAAATCCTGAGCAGCGGCCGTAGGCCGCCCACTTACCCCTACTAATATGTTGAATTACTGCGGCAATTTTGATGTTTTTTTCAAGATTTTTTTTTTTCAAGATTTTACTTTTCAAGATTTAGATTTTTCAAGATTTTGTTTTTCAAGATTTTGATTTTCAAGATTTTGACTTCAAGATTTTGGTTTTCTAGATTTTAAAATTCTGTCAAAAGACCCCAACCCATATTCTATACTGATCCGCGGCCGAAGGCCACCGCGAAGCCGGTGTCGGATGTCTGACGGGTTTAAATCCTGAGCAGCGGCCATAGGCCGCCCACTTACCCCTACTATTATGTTAAATTAGGGATCCCTTCTAAATCTTGAAACTCAAAATCTTGAAAAAACAAAATCTTGAAAAAAATAATCTTGAAAAACAAAATCTTGAAAAAAATATATTGGATATATGGGTTGGGGTCTTTTGACCGAATTTTAAAATCTCGAAAACCAAAATCTCGAAGTCAAAATCTCGAAAATCAAAATCTCGAAAATCAAAATCTTGAAAAATCAAAATCTCGAAAATCAAAATCTCGAAAAAAAAAATCTCGAAAAATCAAAATCTTGAAAATCAAAATCTTGAAAAGCAAAATCTTGAAAAAACCATTAAAATTGCAGCAGTACTTTAACGGGATCCCTACTAAATCTCGAAAACCAAAATCTCGAAAAAAAAAAAAATCTTGAAAATCAAAATCTCGAAAAAAAAAATCTCGAAACACATAATCTCGAAAAAACAAAATCTTGAAAAACATAATCTCGAAAAATCAAAATCTTGAAAATCAAAATCTTGAAAAATCAAAATCTTGAAGAAAGAATCTTGAAAAAAAGCGTTTTTAATGGGATCCCTTCTAAATCTTGAAACTCAAAATCTTGAAAAAGCAAAATCTTGAAAAAAAGCTAAATCTTGAAAATCAAAATCTAGAAAAAAAAAATCCTGAAACAGAAAATCTTGAAAAAACAAAATCTTGAAAAAAATAATCTTGAATAACAAAATCTTGAAAAAAATATATTGGATATATTCTATACTGATCCGCGGCATAAGGCCGCCGGTGTCGGATGTCTGACGGGTTTAAATTCTAAGCAGCGGCCGTAGGCCGCCCACTTACCCCTACTATTATGTTAAATTACTGCGGCAATTTTGATGTTTTTTTCAAGATTTTTTTTTTTCAAGATTTTGTTTTTCAAGATTTTGATTTTCAAGATTTTGACTTCAAGATTTTGGTTTTCTAGATTTTAAAATTCTGTCAAAAGACCCCAACCCGTTTTTAATAAACAGTAACATTTTTCCAAAATGGGATCCCTTCTAAATCTTGAAACTCAAAATCTTGAAAAAGCAAAATCTTGAAAAAAAGCTAAATCTTGAAAATCAAAATCTAGAAAAAAAAAAAATCTTGAAACAGAAAATCTTGAAAAAAATAATCTTGAAAAACAAAATCTTGAAAAAAATATATTGGATATATTTCATACTGATCCGCGGCCGAAGGCCGCCGCGAAGCCGGTGTCAGATGTCTGAAGGGTTTAAATCCTGAGCAGCGGCCGTAGGCCGCCCACTTACCCCTACTATTATGTTAAATTACTGCGGCAATTTTGATGTTTTTTTCAAGATTTTTTTTTTTCAAGATTTTACTTTTCAAGATTTTGATTTTTCAAGATTTTGTTTTTCAAGATTTTGATTTTCAAGATTTTGACTTCAAGATTTTGGTTTTCTAGATTTTAAAATTCTGTCAAAAGACCCCAACCCTTCCAAAATATTTGTATTTTTCATTTAAAAATAAACTATTGATTAAGATTTGAATTCAAAGCAAATATTTTATTTGTTTTCATATGGCAATAATGGGATCCCTTCTAAATCTTGAAACTCAAAATCTTGAAAAAGCAAAATCTTGAAGAAAAGCTAAATCTTGAAAATCAAAATCTGGAAAAAAAAAAATCTTGAAACAGAAAATCTTGAAAAAACAAAATCTTGAAAAAAATAATCTTGAAAAACAAAATCTTGAAAAAAATATATTGGATATATTCTATACTGATCCGCGGCATAAGGCCGCCGGTGTCGGATGTCTGACGGGTTTAAATCCTAAGCAGCGGCCGTAGGCCGCCCACTTACCCCTACTAATATGTTGAATTACTGCGGCAATTTTGATGTTTTTTCAAGATTTTTTTTTTTCAAGATTTTACTTTTCAAGATTTTGATTTTTCAAGATTTTGTTTTTCAAGGTTTTGATTTTCAAGATTTTGACTTCAAGATTTTGGTTTTCTAGATTTTAAAATTCTGTCAAAAGACCCCAACCCGGCAATAATATGGCACAGTTTTTTTACAAAAATTATGCATAAATTCAAAAACTATGATTATAAACATGTTTTTATATAAACTTTGAAAACGGGTTGGGTCCTTTTGACCGAATTTTATAATCTCGAAAACCAAAATCTCGAATTCAAAATCTCGAAAAAACAAAATCTCGAAAAACGAAATCTCGAAAAATCAAAATCTCGAAAAACAAAATCTCGAAAAAGCAAAATCTCGAAAAACAAAATCTCGAAAAATCAAAATCTTGAAAATCAAAATCTTGAAAAGCAAAATCTTGAAAAAACCATCAAAATTGCAGCAGTACTTTAACATAATAGTAGGGGTAAGTGGGCGGCCTACGGCCGCTTCTCAGGATTTAAACCCGTCAGACGTCTGACACCGGCTTCGCGGCAGCCTTCGGCCGCGGATCAGTATAGAATATATCCAATATATTTTTTTTTCAAGATTTTTTTTTTCGAGATTTTTTAAGATGCTTTTTTTCAAGATTTTGATTTTCAAGATTTTTTTTTTCGAGATTATGTTTTTCAAGATTTTGTTTTTTCGAGATTTTTTTTTTTCGAGATTTTGATTTTCAAGATTTTTTTTTTTTTCGAGATTTTGGTTTTCGAGATTTAGTAGGGATCCCTTTGAAAACACATAAGTTTGAAACGATCTTATCAATATATCAATACACAAAAATGACAATTTTCTAACAAAAATCAAAAGTATGTCAACAACAGGATAAATTCAAAAGTTATGAACTTAACAGATTTTTTTATAAAGTTTTATAGCGTATAATAATCGATAAATCAATACACATAAAACATAACATTTTTCCAACAAAAAACTAAAAGTTCTTTAACAATTGCATAAAGCCAACTTTATAAATTGGCAAATGTTAAGGGCAGAAGTCATATTGGACATATTGTTTCTTATAAATAGTCAAATAGGTATTGTGGAATGTTTTACCTCCACTTTTAGAACTTTTTAACTTTTTGAATAGTTATTATACACGTTTGCATCAACCAATTGTAATGTTATATTAAAAAATAAATATATTGAATAAATTAAATTAAAAAAAAAAAAAATTAAACTTTTTATTCTGCAGTCTTAAACTGTACATCTGTTTGGTTAAAAAATATTTTAAAATTAATATATGCAGGACTTGTTCAAGTTTTTTTACTTTCACCAGGAAACTAAACTCTGAAAGTATTATAAAATAAGTTGAAATTTCTCATTATACGTTGAAAGGGTGGAATTCAGCTGTGTTGTAACGCTTAAACTCCCAAAAATAAATAAAAATTGTTTTAACCATTAGAGTAATTTTTAAATTTTAAGACTCTCTATTCGACACAGAAATGTAGCAATAAGAGCATATTTTTCATTGCCGATTCATATCAAAAGTAAGGGTTTATACAAATAATAATACTTATATAAATAAATTTGAAACCATCTAATCTATAGATTAGTGAACAAAAATGACAATTCGCCAACAAAAAAAATAAAGTTTTGCTATGGAAATTAATTAATTGCATAAACTCAAAAATTATTAATCGGTAGACGTATAAACTTAAACTACGTATTTATATAAAGATCTATTGTAAGTGAATTGTAACTGATCTAATCAATAGACCAATGTCAAACGAAATTCTCCCAAGAAAAAAAAAAAAATAAAATTATAAATATAACTTTAAAATAAAATATACTAATTTTATGAACTTTAGTCAATGTTTTGCAAGAATCGAAAATTCCATGCATTAAAATAAAAGATAAACTCAAAATCTGAAGCCAACTATGTACACTAGATGTTTATCGTTTAACTTAATATAATAAAACTAGTTAACAAAAATTTTAAAAAAAATCGACTTTTCACAGATAGTATGCTAGTGTAACTGTATGCTAGTGTAATCTGATACAAAATCAACTTAAAATGATCGGAAAGTATTTCTCAATTTTTCTTTACATACATTATCAAATGGGGGACTATTTTTAGGTGGCCAGAAACCTTTTGCACATTCTGTCTCAGGTCGTCATAAATCTTCCAGTGTATTCCGTCATACACATACGCCATGTAATGCCCCATATTCCCGTAGTTAACATAATGCGCAGCACCCAGCAGACTGTACTCCGAATTCTCGACTGTAACTACTTTGGCAATTTCATTCAAAATGCATTTTTGGCAGTTTTCATCAAACATTTCTTTTTCCAGCGAGCAACTGGTTATACTTGTGTCAATCATCAGAAATGATCCAAACTGACTTTTTTCGGTTGCTTCTTCACCACATTTTTTACAATAGTCTTCTTCGGATACTTAGTTAAAAACCGAAATTTTTTTCTAATTTATCGATTAAAATGAAAAGTACAAATATTTTGCAAAAATTTTACTTAATATTTTCTTTAGAACTTTTCGAGCGCAACCTAGAAATCCGATCAGAATTCCTCTACAACAAAATTTTTATTTTCGGATACTTCGAAAAAAATCGAAATTTTTTTTTGATTTTTCGATTAAAATGAAAAGTACAAATATTTCGGAAAAATGTTACTAAGAATTTCTTTACAACTTTTTGAGCACTATCCAGACCTGCAATCAGATCTCCTCTACGATTAGTCTTCTTCGGATACTTAGTTAAAAACCGAAATTTTTTTTAATTTTTCGATTCAAATGAAAAGTACAAATATTTTGCAAAAATTTTACTTAATATTTTCTTCAGAACTCTTCAAGCGCAACCTAGAAATTCGATCAGAATTCCTCTACAACAAAATTTTTATTTTCGGATACTTTGAAAAAAATCTAAATTTTTTTTTGATTTTTCGATTAAAATGAAAAGTACAAATATTTCGGAAAAATGTTACTACAAATTTCTTTACAACTCTTCGAGCACTATCCAGACCTGCAATCAAAACTTTTTTTTTGTTAAAAGTTATCTAAAAAAAATTTTTTCACCAAAAAAAAAAATATAAAGAACTCCAAAATTCTTTTCTGTGAGCTTAAAAATGTTATCAGAACTCCTCTACGTGAAAAACATGGCGGTGAGCAAAAATGGTCGACCTCCGATTTTTGGTCCAATTTCGCAGAACTATTTCGAATTTTGTGAAAGAACTCCAGAACTATTCCCAACGGACACAGAACGCTAAAAAAATTTTCGTTTTCGAAAATCACGGAGCCAACTTCACATGAGTACACAAAATATGACAAAAAAAAAAATCATAACGAGTGATGACAAATGAAATTAACTAGTTATTTTTCAATCCAAGTTTGAGTTGACCTTTTGACAAGTTAACATTATAAAATTCGCAGTTATTGACAAGAGTTTTCATGCGATTAAAAGGAACAGAAAACATATAATTAGTTCTACTTATGGGTTGATAAAATAATTGTGGAGAATTACGATCGCTTCTATTTATATTGAAAAAAATATAGTTTAAAAGCTCTGGAGCAGCAAGGGAACCAGTGACAATTTGGTGCAAATAAATAATATCTGCATTATCCCTGCGTTCCCTTAGAGACTGCAACTTAAGTAACTTCAAACGATCCTCATAAGGAGGAAGGTTTGAAAAATCAACCCAATTTAGGCCATTAAGAGCAAATCGAATTAAATTCTTTTGGATTCTTTCGATTCTATCAATATGAACGTTATAAAATGGTGACCAAACTTGACTAGCGTACTCCAAGTGAGGACGCACGATCGTATTATATAAAGTTACCGTTATTAATGAATTATTAAATTCTTTGGCCCAAGCAGAGAAGCCGCTTTCTTACGTACTTGATTAATGTGTTCATTAAATGATATTTTATCATCAAAATGAACACCTAAATCTTTAACAAAATCGACACGACAAATGTTTTTGTCTTTTAATACATAATCATATTTTATATTGTTTTTCTTCCTAGAAAATGTAATTGTTTGGCATTTATCGGGATTAAGATGGAAGTTATTTTTAAAGCACCAAATTTCAAGAATTTCAAGTCAGACTGAAGCAGATGAGTTTCATTATTCTCCCTTACGGACCTGAACATTTTCATATCATCCGCATAAACTAGAAGATTAGAGTTTTTGATGATATGGGTTACAACATTTATAGCTAAGATAAAAAGTAAAGGTCCTAGGTGACTACCTTGTGGGACACCAGAAGTCACCGTAAATGGAGAAGATAAGTTTTTGCGAAATCTTCATTGATAGGAACGTTCTGATAAATAAGATTCAATCCAGTCGATAAAGGTGGAAGAAAATTCAAACTTTTTTAGTTTAAAAATAATTAAACTATGTGGTAACTTGTCAAAAGCTTTACTGAAATCTGTGTAGATACAGTCAACTTGGCAGCCAGAGTCGAGTGAACTCAAGGCAAAAGAAGAAAAATCAAGAAGGTTCTGTAGATCTACCGTTGACAAATCCATGCTGACGTGTTGAAATTATTTCATTGCAATAGACCTTGACTTGTTGATAACTTAGCTATAGGTCTGTAATTAGATACATCACTTTTACATCCTATTTTTTAAATATTGGACTTATAAAGGACTCTTTCCATTGTTTAGGAAAATAGCAATCAGTTAAAGACCTATTAAACAAGAAACTAAGCAACTAGCTCAGAATTGAGCTACAATTAACAAGTACTGTAGCAGGTATGCCATCAGGACCTGGGCAAGAATTATCTTCAACAGATATAATATATTTCATTATAAGCTCTGGTGAAATTGAAAACTCATTGATTGAAACTGTTGGATCATTATCCATGAAATTAAAATAATTTTCATCTGGAGAAAATAGATCTGTTGAAAATGATTTTTTAAACAAGTTGGCAAATAACTCAACAATCATTTTAGGGTTATTTGTATACCCTTCCGATGCCTTGAATTCAGACGGAAATCCGTCCGATTTTTTTTTAGAGTTTATGAAATTCCAGAAGATCTTGGGGTCATGTAATATATTCAACATCATTTTATTCATATAATCAGAATAGGCTGAAGCTGATTTAAATTTAAATTCCTGAAACAAATGATCGTATGTTTCAAGGTCATTTTGATTTTGACTACTGACGTCCCGATCAAGAAAAGTGTACTTAATTTTGACAAAAAAAGGATATCACAGTGATATACGGACTGTAAGGCTTTGCGTATATCACCATGATATCGAAAAAAAGATATCAAAATGACATCAGAAAAAGATATCAAAATGATATCAAAATAAGATATCAAAATGATATCAAAAAAAGATATCAAAATGTTATCAAAAAAAGATATCAAAATGATATCAAAAAATGATATATTCAATTTTTGTAAATCATTTGATATCCATTTCTGATACAAAATTGACATAACCAACTTTGATTCTGATAACTAAAGCGACGCAGATAATGACGAAATTTTGCAATATTGTAATTATTTGATCGTCGGCAACAAGTTTTTAGAAATTGCCCGCATGCAGCAAATGAATGGAGTGTCGTTTTTTTGAACTCAATTAAAATTCACTTCTTCATCACTAAAATTGACTGCGCGTCCGTTTTCCATAGCTTTTGTTTTCCCAACCACAGGCTGCATGTGCAATGAATGGAGTGTCAATTTTTTTGCACTCAATTATATTTGTGTGCTTTTCACTAATTTCATTACAAAATTCACTTCTTCTTCACTAAAATTGGCTGCGCGTTTGTCTGCTATAGTTATCTTTCCATAAAATCCTAAAACGAAAACGTCAATTTTGTCATATCAGCAGCTGATAAAGTTTTGATATCATTTTGATATACATTTCTGATATAAAATTGACATGTTTTTCAAAGTTATCAAAAAGATATACAAAAATTGTATATCAGCAGCTGACAAATTCTTGATATCACTTTGATATACATTTCTGATACAAATTGACATGTTTTTCAATGATATCAAAAATATATCAAAATGATATACAAAAATTGTATATCAGCGGCTGATACATTTTTGATATCATTTTGATATACATTTCTGATACAATGACAAGAACTTAACAAATTTTCTTGATCAGGGTATTTTTTCCATGCTCTATTACGACAATTACGTAAACTTTGCAACTCTTTCGAGTACCATGGGTATGACGAATTATCAAGTTTTTTATAATACGTGGTACTGACAATGATATTGCTGAAGTTAGTTCACTATAAAAAATATTTATACAAGCATCTAGAGAATTCTCATTAAAAAAATTCAGCATATTGCTGAGCTTGTTTTCTAAAATAGTGTTTAACTTTACAAAGTCAGCTTTTTTAAAATTATATTCAAAAATTTTAATTGGTGAAGTAGAGTCATGCAAATTTTTATTGTCAATTTGAAATAAAATACTTAAAGGAGGATGATAGGCATCCACCACAGATAGTGCATGGAGAGCATCGTTAACTACAATATTGTTAGTATCAGTAGCCAAAACTAAGTCAAGTTGTCGCCCTTGACAGTTTGTTATGCAACTAACTTGTTGTAAGTTGGTTAAAATTTCATCAACAAATATATGTTGTTGTCGAGTTGTGTCATCCTCAGAAAAAGTCCATTTAGGGCCAGGCAAATTAAAATCACCCAACAATAAAATTTCGTCGTTATCATTAAGTTCATTGACGATAGTATCTACGGCCTGTGACAGATTATCATATACTTCAGTACTACTACCAGGAGGTATATAAGCGTTTGAAATGTATAAACAGGATTTTCTAAGTAAAGCTTTTACGCAAATAATCTCCAAGTCAGACGCATAAGGTACTTCGAACAATGAACTAGTCAAATAATGTTTAATAGCTATAAGAACACCTCCACCAACAGAGGAGAAATCATCTTCATATCTATCCCTTCTAAAAACATTGAAACTATGGTCAAACAGTTCAGAACTAAGTATATTTTTGCTTAACCAAGTCTCAGTAAAAATAATAATGTCGTCAGAGAAATTCGGAGTTTCTAAAAACACTTCGTGCGTCTTAGAACGTAGCCCCCTTAAATTTTGATAGTAAAGGGGCAATCTATCTAGTTTTTTTGAATAGAGCCCTTAGCGTTTTTGGAAATCTTATTATTGAATTTGGGCTTAAACTCAGAAATATATAAATTATCAACCCACAGGCTTGAATTAATAATGGCATCGAAATTAGACGAAGCCGTTGTAATGATGAATGACAAGACAAAAAGGCATCAGAAGGAAAAATATTATTTTGTCTTATAAAATCTTTCACATTGTCATATGTTGTGTCGGGGTGCAATCGATGAAATGAAAATGGGTCTTGTTCTAGGTAAAGACCTCAAAGAAATAGGAGCCTCAGGGCTAGCAACCGCATTTATGGCTTCCATGGGCGGGGGTTATGGACAATCGTTAGTGGGCTGAGCTATTGGTAATAATTTTACCTGATTATTGGCGGTAACAATCTCAGTGTTTGAAATTTTTTGAATTTTTTTCTTCGTACGCCTTGTTTTTATTTTTGGCTGTGTAGGCGATTTGGGGGAAGAAGTCTATGAAACCCCGGGTGCCTCAGTCATATCGATATTGAAAGCTACAGTTTCATTTATTAGCCGTGTAGGCGATTTGGGGAAGAGGTCAATGAAACCCCGGGTGCCTCAGCGATGTCTTTATTGAAAGCTACAGTTTCATTAATAACTGTAGTTTCATTTATGGTAATATCCATCGAAGGAGTAAGTTCATTATAGTTTGAGGTAATATCTTTGAATTTAAAATTCAAATCGTTTAAATTTTCCCCAAATAATCTAATCTTTTCGAAAAAAGTCGAGGGAGAATAGGCTCGACACGAGGCACAGTACCACTGCAGCCCCGAACGCGGAGAGTTAATCATGCCAGTAATAGAATTGGAAAACCCCACGCAAGTTGCATGAAACATCTGTTCGCAGGGCCCCGAACAGGGAAACATTGCATGTAAAATATTTTGATTTTGACATTTTACTCCCAATGAACACTCACAAAGATTGTCAGGCGAAAAATAGTCCATTACACGAAAATATCTGATTAAAATCTTTTTTTACTAATTTAAAATTAATACAAATTAGGAACTGCTGTGTTAAAAGGGGTTAGAGAAAAATAATGTTAATTAACAACAACAGCAGCACAAGAAAAAAAGAGAACAAGCTGCTGCTTGCAATGTCTTTTGCCAAAATTAGAGAAAAAAAAAAAACAAAAAACATGTACTTATGTATGTATTATATTAGGCATGCGCTTATTTTACGATTTTCCGATTTTCGTTCGTGCCGCCCCCTAAAATCCTTCTAATGGTCATAAAAACAAATACTATGAAGTTTCACGGCGATCGGATAACGATAACCCGGCCCGCAAGAGAGGTCAAGTTGGGGTTTTGGGCCAAAAATACTGAATTTTTTTTATATTTTTTTTTTACTAAATTAAATTAGTCAAGGCATAATTTTATCTTATACCTATTAAACGAGCTATTATTGTTTAAAATCGGGTAATAAATACGAATTCTATGAATTTTTCTTCCATCGACATTAGCGAAATCGCCCCAAAATATGTAGGTAACGTGTAGAAATTTTTTACATTTTGCAGTTAACGGGTGTTCAACGATAACGATTTTATACCAAACCAGAAAACGAAAATTATATTTATTGAATGTCAATCTATTTGTTTTCCCCTTTTTTTATGGATTTTAAATTCAACTCATCGTTTTTTAAATTATAAAAAATAAACATTGTAAGATCAGTTTTAGAATTTATTTTTCATTTTAGCAAGAAAAAAATGAAATTATTCTGATTTTCTTTATTTATCGGATTTATAAATAGGGTTTTATTAAAAATTATACTTATAAAATGTTACAAGCATGGCTTAAATATGTTCTAACAACATAAGTGAATTAATCGTTCAATAAGTCGCACTTACGGAAGGTTGGACGCTCACAACGATAATTTTCAACGACTTGCAATAAATACTGCTTTCCTTCCTCATCGTTCGTCAGAATACTGTTGAAATCAGTCATCAATTTTACTCCTCGTTCGGCAAGGTCATTGACAACATGTAATCCACGACAAAATGATGACCCATCTAGGAATTCTTCATTCGTAGTCCAAATCGATGGATCGTCGCTAAGGAAGTCGGTAGAAATTTTGAAGCGATCAAAGAAACGTAGCGTTGACCTAGTCACAAAATCGCTCAAGTTTTTTGATTTAAACGATTGAATAGTTTTTAAAGAAATTTCGCGATTGCTTTGTAGTGATGGAAGTTTCAGATTCTTGACCATTCTGCGTTTTTCTTCAATAGATACATCGGCGTCGAAAAATGAAAACGCAATGGTCTCCTCCATTAAGTACCATACGTGGTGACTCATTTTTTCTAGAACGACCTTGGACACTCCTGAATCAATGGCGTCATAACAAATCGCATTTTTAATGAAGATCAGATCGACGTTGGGTGCGGCGATTCCATTAGTAGACTGAAACCAAACTTTCAAATACAAATGAACGATGAAAACGCAAACGTCTTGAATCCCTTTTAACTCGTCATCTTCAAACTTGAAATGGTCCCGGAACATAAATATTTTGATAGCATAAACGCATTTCGACATCCACCTAGCGTGAGTTGTAGCTCCAGGACGTGAGACATTAAAATTCGGCAGCTCACCTCCTAGAAACATGATTGTGATTTGCAGAAACTCTTTGTAATCGCTACGTGGCTGCGACTTTTCAAAATGGATTCTGCAAAAAATTATCATGTCAATTGCAACCTTTTCGCTTATTTTGCTTCGGACAAATTTGTCTTCAAGACCACTCCTGAAATTCTTCTGATCAAATTTGCCAAGATCCCATGCTGTCTGAAATCGGTTGAAAATTAGAACTTCTGGGGCTTTTGTGGTTCCCATTTTTAGGTCGAAAACCGCTCGGATCACAAGTTCAAAAACGTGATGACGACACGCAAGGAGTAATAAGTCCAACTTTCCTTTGAATAATGGCACATGCGCCGTTACGTCTCCCAGTATTCGTTGCAAACACATTGCTTGAATTTTAGTAAGAAGTCCCCATTCAACCAATTGATTATACACTACATCTGCGATGGCTTGTCCGGAGCCATCTTCGCATATGGGCACACCCAATAATTTCTCTATTTCGACTGCACTTATCATAACAGGAAGTCTTTCGACTTTTGAGTGACCCGTAATGGATGGCAACATTTTTCCATCCCAATGCACAACCGGGAATTGTCAGAATCTAGAAAAAAAATATATCAAACTATAGCACTACCGATTACAGCTATCAACTAACTATTATGAATAAATCTAAACTAAAACAATCTACTTACGGATGTTTGAAAGTCATGTTGAACAAGTCTTGCAATTTCTTCACGATATTTTTTACGGCACCGGTCAATTGATCGACGATTTAATACTAAATTTTCAACTTGATGACCCAAAGCAGCGGCAACAGCAGACAAAATATGAACGGCGTTGGTGCTTGAAACTTTGCACTTATCTAGTGCTGCAATTGTGCGTGGATCAACGAAGTTTATCTTTCCTCTCTTTGAAACTGACTTTTCAATTGTTTGTTCGATCGGCTCTTGTTCTATATTCAGGCCGACCGGGTCGGAATCCATTTCAAAATCAATAAATGCATCAAAATCAACATATTGAGCTAGAATACGTAAACTTATTGCTTTTTCACTTTTCATAATATTCAGTACTCACCATTTTTGTTTGCTATTTCTGCGTAATATCTTTCTTTTCGCTGTCGTTCTTTTTCAAGTCCTTAGGCTTTTGTTTTTTCTTTCTGTGCCAAAATGTAATCTGCACCCATCATGCAACCTAAACGCCCTTTACATCTTTGCGATGTAAGAAAGTCGAAATCGAAAGCGTCTGCGTGTGCGATGTCAAAAAGATCATCGAGGTTGTCAGTAAACTTTTTTTCCGCCTTTAATTGTGTGTTGGATTGTCTCGATTTGCTTTTTAATAATAAAGACCATTGGTTGTGCAATGCGAGAGCTTTATCGACACAACGACTCTCCTTTTGGGTTGGAATTCGGGCTTTCTGCCAAAAAATTTGCACTTCTTGAACCACCAGTTGAGCACTTTCTCTTGAATCTAGTTTGACCGCACGTGTATTATAAAAAAAAACTCTCAAAACTTGTCCAATCGAAGGCAATTTGGCTCCAATTATGTTTACTTCAGCCGATCCAACTAGAAAAATATTAGTGAGATCATCACTAGAACGCAGAAGCCGATCTGATAACATTTTGTCCATTCGTATCTGTATCACTTACACTACAACTATCACTTTTTAGCACGTGAATTTCTTTCTTTTTCTTTAAAAATCTTTTTTTTATTTATTTAATTATTTTTTTAATAAAATTTAAATTATTTGTTTACCCTATACACTTGTTATATTTCACTTTCACTTTCGAATGAATTCGTTCTCGTTGAACACCCCTTAACTGCAAAATTTAAAAAATTTCTACACGTTACCTACATATTTTGGGGCGATTTCGCTAATGTCGATGGAAGAAAAATTCATAGAATTCGTATTTATTACCCGATTTTAAACAATAATAGCTCGTTTAATAGGTATTTTAGTCTACTATAAGATAAAATTATGCTTTGACTAATTTAATTTAGTAAAAAAAAAATATAAAAAAAATTCAGTATTTTTGGCCCAAAACCTCAACTTGACCTCTCTTGCGGGCCGGGTTATCGTTATCCGATCGCCGTGAAACTTCATAGTATTTGTTTTTATGACCATTAGAAGGATTTTAGGGGGCGGCACGAACGAAAATCGGAAAATCGTAAAATAAGCGCATGCCTAGTATTATATACTTATGATTTGTTATTAAAATTACTAAAACTAAACTTCAAATTAGTTAGTAAAAAATTATTTTCGCAGCCGGCAAATAAAAATTAATAATTAGTAAAATCACAAAAAAAAAATGTACACAAAGCATTAAAACATGCAGAGTAAATTGTAGCACAAACGACAACAAACACTGTAAATGAAAAAGAAAAAAACAGATCGCGCGCTATTACTTGCGAAAGTATTAATGCTTTGTAATTTTATCTTTTTATATTTATTTTTTTTATTAAGGAATTAACCAACTAAACTAACACAATTAAAACGAAAATTAGTAAAAATGGATTGAATTCACCAAATAAGTTCTAACTTTAATTAAAAACACAGTTTATTCACATTTATAAAATCAAAAACAGACACAAAATTAGTACGAACGTAAAAACACGCAACCGACACTAACTAAATAACGAGATCAACTGAGCAATGCAATGAAAACACTTAACCTTTTGTTATAAGGCATGCTAGTATAGTATAAATTTTTATTTCGAACGGTCCTGTGAAATCAACTCCAGTGTTGGTAGTGAAACTGTTTCGACTGATGCTACTCGGGTTTTTGAAACCAAAAGAGTCGTGACTATGTCGTCGTAAGCAGAAATTATGCGCATGTAAATCGAGGCAGCATATACCGTTTATGAGGCATCAAAAAAACCATGAAACTCAACTTTAGAGTCACGTGTAGTTTGAGTCCATCTTAGAACCTCAAATATATTAATGGATAGGAAACCATAAACAAAGCTATGGTATTTACGAAGAATCAAGGGCTTAAGAACTTTGTCCCACGCAGTTTTGTTTAACCAAATCTGTTGCAATAGAATATTTGCTGATAAACTCGACGGCTCGACGGACCAAATGTACGAGTGAAGGGGCGAATAAACGGATACAAAAATCTATAATCGTTATAAAAGAGAGTTTTTATTTCAATTAATAATTGTATGCAAAGTTTAAATTATATTTTACAATACAATTGACTGGATATTCGGGTTGTCTTGGGTGCGAAATCGTCCAACGATTTAGAATAAAAATCATTTTTCATCTCTGTAGTTTTGGTATGGCGATATGTCATAATTTATTTTTTTTTTTTTAGAATCGCTTATTCAATATATTCCTGACATATATGCGTTTGTTTTGTTTAAATAATTTCAAAAACAATACGAAATAAAGGCAATAATAAAATACAAATACTGTTGTATTTTGCTGTTTTCTTAGCTTAGCATACAAATACTTATACTCGTACTGAATGTTTACTTATGGCGGGATTGTTCCTCCTGAATCCGTGTCGTTCTCCTATTATTGCCTGGCTGTTTACGGAAATGACAGTGACAGATACGAGTCACGGGTATTTTTAATAACGACTATTTTAAGAATATGTTGCAATTTCACATGGGTGCAATAAAAAGTCTGATTTTGTCGGACAGTATTATCATTCTAGATTATGATACGAATTTCAAAAAGTTAACTTTAAAATAATATTTATAAGTAATTTATTTTTCCCATTTGTCCTCCTTGTATACCAACTTTAAGACATTTAAACTCTGAGCACAGCTTAGATGATCGTTCAACGGCGCAAGCTCGTGTGCAGATGCAGGTTGTATCACAGCTGGAAATTCATTTGCAAAAGGAACGTGATAGATTACAGGCGATGATGCACCATCTTTACTTAACCAAACATTTTTTATCGCCCGAAAGAAGAGAACTAAAGGTACTTGGGCTTTATTATTAAAATTATAAAGCATTACAAATGTTAGTCCCACAAGCAGTTGTGTGAATTAAAGAATGTAATTTTCAGGATAGAGTATTATGTATGAAAATACTGAACCATATGCGATGTTTCACGACGATAAAAAAAAAAAAAAAAAACATCTCACTAGGTTTTACAGGGTCTTTTTTTGTTAAAGTGTCAACTTTCGAATGCCGAGAGCTGTTCTTGAAGAAAACCATACAACAGAATGGTATGGCGACTAATGCGACGGATTTGACACAAAACTAACGTTTTCTTATTGGTAAAAAGATTTGGGGTGAACTTGGCACAGGGGATGGTTTTTAAAACTTACAAATGCAACAACCACGATATTTTTGATGAAAAATTATTGCTTTTAGTCGCTTCTCGCCATTCGAAATTAGACACTTATATAACTACTTTGGGCAACGAACTGGACGTGAAATGTGCAATATACAAATTCAAAATATGAGAAAATATAAACTTTATTCAAAATTTGTTTAATAGGGCTATTCCGGTTAAGACAGCAGAAAGTCTTTCTTAATACATTTCAGAAATACTTTCTAAGACTTCCTAAAACTTTCGGTATTCTGGAGAAAAAGTCTTATAGAAAAAGCTCATAAGTTCCCCACACAAAAGCTTTAGTGGTGAACTTGTCAAATTGTGCAAACGTGCACAATATGATATTGTGTAGAAATTGTTGCTACATGTTTTTACACAAAATTTTCTTTTCTTTTGTAACTATTAGAACAAAATTAAAACCAAAAGAATTATAATTTTGTAAAGTTTTTCAATTTTTTATTATCACAAACACAAACAAAAATTTAACAAGTGCCAAATTTTAGGCAGCTGTTTTATGATAAAAAATTATAAGCAAGCAATAAAATAAAATTCTTCTTAATTCTTCACTTTTTCACATAACAAAAAACTGACAGCAAGCAACTAAGACAAGTCCTAAGACAGCTCTAAGACCTCCTAGGTAGCAGGTCTTAAAAATCGTCTTTTATAAAGACGGAAAAGAGTTTTCTCACTGCTACCGGAATACCAAAACATCATAGTTACGACTTTTGTTTTAGCTAAGACGGTGGTGAGCTGTTTGACAGCTCTAAGACTGTTGCCGGAATAGCCCTATAAGAACAGTTACGCCAAGCACGTTTTTGCCGAAAGTACTGTTCAGTATACATATGTGGACTTTTGACAAAACAACCTAACTCGAGATAAGACAGTTTTCCAGGATTTAAGTCATAAATATTAAATTTAAATACACCTTTTTTGGTGTAGTCGTCATGTCTCTATGGTTTTTATAACCAGAGATATTGGACATATTGTTTTATAATTCACGTAATATTTGAATTTGCCGCTATTTGTGCGGTAAAGAGTTGCCAGCTGCATTGAAGAAGGAGATTCAACGCTGCACCAACGAAATTCAACCGCATTACTGAGAAGCAATTTGGCAGTTTTTTAACTCTCCTGAAAAGTTGCCAATTGTGAGTTAGGTTGTTTTGTCTAAATAACACAGATATGTATTAAATAAAAAAAATAATGCTATACCATAGTATAATATTTTAACTCAATTTTTAGGATCTTAACGACAGTGCGTACAATAACAATATGCATTGTAGCCCGCCAAATATGAGTCTTAGTAATACGACATCTACTCCAGTAACAATCAATTCTCCAATCTTAAATTCAACAAACATATCATCGATAAGAAAAAGAATTAGCGACAAGAGTCCAATGTCACTGACAGGTGGTGAGTATCTCAACTATTTATTGTAGAAGCTATATATGTATGACACTCGCGACCTTCTTTTCTGCTGAGTGCTCCTTACTTTAGCTAATGATCAACTTCGTAGAAGTCAACGCCTCAGAAAAGGGTTTCACGTTCTCTCAGAGAAGTGTCCCCGTGAAAACACTTGAAACCTACGTTTACAGGAAACACTTTTGGCAAATATCAAAGCCATAACGTTGACACAGTCTATTGATAAGCGGCCAAAGTCTTTCCCCCTCGAAAAAATTAAAAGTCTAGTTCCTACTCTCTTGAACACTGTACTCACCCGTCTACTAAGTCTTGATGGTTCCTGGTCCTCTTCCCCGTCGCACAGTCGGCACAGTCAGACTTTGCGGTCGTAAATAGAACTAGTAAGGGTGTTACATTTGGCCTGCCCAAACACTAAATACCCTACACTGCAGTGTTTTGAAAATTTGGCTTGCACGGGAGGTGCCACGACTTCTTGTCTGAATTCACATAGCTTTTGCTCAGATTTCGCACTTAACGTTCTTAAGGGTCCGATACAAAGAAGGCAGCGCGTGCAGCGCGCGCATTGTAAGCTTTGACAGTTGATTTAAAAGCATAGCTCCTTATGAAGAGTGATACATATAGAAAAGCGAACAACGCACGCGCTGTGTTCAATGCGTAGAGTTGACCAACTTTCAACTTTTCGGTAGCATCATTTGTGTTTGACATTTCGTTGCTTTTGTTTATTTATTTATAAATAATTTTCGCAGTTGAAAAAATAAATTAAAAAAGAAAAAAAATCAAAATGAAGGAAAAACGTATAAGCGAAGTGCAGGAGCAAGTCTGCCTATATCTTCTCTTCTTATACGAGCTAAAATTGTATGTTTGTTTTTTTGTCTTTTTGTTTTTTCGTTTCTTTGTACTCATTTTTGTGCCAATATTTTTTCTCGAAAACGGCTGCAGCGATTTTGATGAAACTTGGAGTGGTGTTAGATATTAGCATACAATGAAGAATGAGCTAGGTTTGAACTTTGTAAATGCTCACCAGAGGGCGTGGCACAGCCTTAAATTTTAAATTTGATTTAGTAATAACTCGCAAACCATACAAGGTATTTGGATGAAATTTGGTGAGCGGGTACATGTTAATAATAACTCATAACGGACAAAAAGTGGGCGGGATCGAAGAAGTGCCACGCCCACTTTTCAGCCCTTGAAAATTTTGATTCAATATTACTCGAAAACGACTCCAACAATTTTGATGAAAATTTAGGAGATGTTACCTCTGCAAACAAGGATTAATATGTGATATGCCGTTATATTGGGAAAACTCGTTGAAGGGCATGGCACCGCCCACAAAAATATAAAACGGTATAAAAAGAAAACTAATAAAGCAAACATTCTGAAATTAACTGTGAGGTGGGTAATTGCTAAAAGGCATCTCTGTTCTGAAAGTGGGCGAAATATTGCCGTTGCGCGTGGAACCTCCCATACAAGCAAAATACGTTAAATGCTATTTCTCGCAAATGTTACAAGATATTTTAATGAACTTTGGTATGTAGGTACTGCTTATTAATGCCTTGTAATAACCGAAAAGTGGGCGGTATCGAAGAAGTACCACGCCCCTTTTTAACCGTTGAAAATTTTGATTCAATATTTCTCGAAAACGACTCCAACAATTTTAATGAAAATTTAATAGATTGTACCCTTGAAAACAAGTGTTAATATGTGATATGCTGTTATATTGGAAAAACTCAATGAAGGGCGTGGCACGGCCCACAAAAATATAATACGCTATAAAAAGAAAACTACTAAAGCAATTCAGAAAGATTCAACTATATAGTCTGCTTGCTATTAGACACATGCGACCTGAAAGTGGGAAAAATATCGCCTGTGCGCGTGGAACTTCCCATACAAGTAAAACACATTAAATGCTATTTCTCGCAAATGGTACAATATATTTTGATAAAATTTGGATCATGAGTATCTAAAGCATAACGAAAAGTGGGCGTTGTTCAATAATTGCTACTCCCACTTTTTATGAAAATAAAAATTTTAGTCAATAATAGTAATAGTTAATAAAAAAAAACGGAATGAACTTTTTATTTCTTATATGCAGACTTATGTACTTTTTGACGCTGAATCCGTCTTCATCAGCAGAAATGTCATTATACCTGTAGGATTTTGAAATATCCTTGTTTGAAGTTGTTCAGTCTTACAGCATAGCTACAAGAAAAGGTGAAATTCTTTTTTATCAATGGCATAAAATAGCCACTCTTCCTTATTAAAATATCCTTTCGGATTTTTCCAATGATACTTTTTCCGAGTTATGATCCTTTGAAGATAAGATATTTCAGCCTCCATGCAAAAGATGAAATACTTTGGGTGTGTGGCACATACCATTTATTTATTTTAGGGCATTCTATTTCACCGAAAAAAATGTTGAGTTTTTGATATTTTTCTATACTATTTGTTACTTTCCGAGTTTTTTCTTACTATTGTTCTCATCGGCAAATTTATCATTTTGAAAGCATGAAAATTGGAGGCGAAAAGATACGAATTTCTTTACAAAATATGAATAAAAAATTATCAGATCAGATTTTCGACCGAGCAGGGATCGGTCTCCAGGTACTATGTAATAAAGGCCATTCTGAACGTTTTTGAAAACGCGTTTACGCGTTCTATGTGACAGCACACGCGTTACTTGCGTGTGTTGTCAAGCGATTGATGTGCACACTACAAGCGCTGCCTTCTATACTTATATCGGACCCCTTAGTGTCTGAGTAAAATGTAGTTGGATTATCTCAAAAAACGTTTTCAGTATAGTACTTGGAAGCTTTTGCTTACATGGAAAGTGGCACGCCCTCTTGTTCGATTTCACCTAGTTTTTTGCTTTTATTTATAGTTCTAAGTGTCTGAGTGAAATTTAGTTGGACTATCTCGAAAAACATATTTTATGTATAATAATCCAACAAAATTTCACTCAGACACTAAAAACTATAAATGCAAGCTATGAGCAAAAACTAGAAGAAATCGGACAAGTAGGCGTGACACCTCCCATATATTGAAAACGTTTTTTGAGATATTCCACTCAATTTTACTCAGACACTAAGAACACTAAATACCAGTTCTGAGCAAAAACTAGGCAAACTCGGGAAAGAGGGCGTTGCACCTCCCTTATAGCAAAAGATCCAAATTTCTATACTGAAAGCGTTTTTGAGATAATCCAACCAAATTCACTCAGACACTGAGAACAGTAAGAGCAAGATGTGAGAAAAAGCTATGTGAATTCCGACAAGACGTTGTGGCACCTCCCGTACAAGAAAAATTTTTAAAATACTGCAGTGTAGAGTATTTAATGTTTGGCCAGGCCAACGGCGTTACCTCCTGAGTCGATATAGCCATGTCCTTTTGTCTACCCGTTGAAATCATTTTCATAGCCGGAGAGCTACTGAACCCTGCGACTAACTGTATTTTTACAAAGCTGAAATTTTCAGTATTGATAGCTGAGGGTAAACTGTTTACAAAATGTTTGTTCTGGCCGGTCTCTCTTATATATATCCTTAAAGTTGCTAAAACTCCTTGAGAAGCTTTTTATTTCTAATTTTGTTTAAGATGCACCGATTTTGATCCGACATGGCTCATTTTGATCATAATTGAATTTAAAACAAAATCAATGCTTCAGTTTTTTGCATTTTTTCCCCCAAACCTTTTTAATTCCCCGTTAACCCCCAAAATTGAAAATGGAAATCATGCTATTCAGGGGGTTGTTGAGGTTGCTGAATCCAAATATAATGTTGGAAAATGGAAAAATTCAAAATTTCAATGCGTCATATTGAAGTTTCACAAATTTTTAAAATTTTTCATATAATTTAAGTAGAACTTAAAAAGTAATCATAATTAAAAATAAAAATTTTTTCAATTTATGTTTTTTTGGACTTAACCGCATTGGCTTTTGAGCGTCTCATATATGGGTGTATGAAAATATGCAAATACGGTCCCGGCAACTTTGTTCTTCCTTTTTTCTGTAGGCGGCGCGATGAGTTCGATTTGAATGAAAGCTGTTATATTCACAAATTTAAAATAGTTATTGTACGGGGTGTGCTATAGCACTATTTGCAATTTTTTGCAAGTTTAATGGTTGACAGTTTAAATTTCTTATTCCAAGTTTTATAGCAAAAGCTGCTAGTCCAACAGAGATATAGCATTTAAAGTAGGGGAAGGTGGGGAATCGTGGGCCACGTTTTTATTTTGTTAAATATCTTCAAAAAAAAAAAAATTTTGCAAATTGTAATATGGTATGTTATTCTACATGAAGTTAGGTAACTTTTGACTATTACACTTTCTAACAATTCTTTTGTTTTTTCCGACTTTTCGTGGTTTGAAAAAAATTAGTGTTTTTGCGATTTTCAAAAATGGTGGGGAATCGTGGGCCACCGCCGTAATTAAGTAAAAATCAAACAATTATGATGCAAAACTTTATTGAATTAGTTGAAATGACAAGTAAAGTTATTTTAATCGACAAAATGAAGAAGAAGGGTTATGCACGATCAATCAGATACGTTAACAAAGAAATAGGAAAATTTGATACAAAATATGTATTTATTGTTTTATTTATTGATTCACAGCCTCCATTTTGCACAAAACATCATAAACACAACATACAAATGTGTATTGGTACGAAAACTGTCAAAACACGGGTGGCCCACGAAGTGGCTCACGATTCCCCACAAGCTACTTTTTGCATAACAACGGCGTGTAATTGACTTGTTGAAGTGTCATGCAAAATTACTTTTGCATGTTGAAAGGCAAAGGTCTAACGATAATAAAAAACATATTTACCTGTGTTTTGTCGTAGCAATTCGTCCAAGAATGATGGAAATCAAACACGCAAAAAAAGTTTTGCAGACACTTTTTTTTGGGCGAGTATTGTACAAAGCAAATAAAACGCGTACGTTTGTCAACAACCAATGTAAAAATAAGTTGAGGCTAAGAGAAAACGATTACAGTTGCATTTAACTATTTATCTCGACATACTGCCAAAAGGTGGCGGTGTCTCACGATTCCCCATGGCCCACGATTCCCCACTTTCCCCTAATTTTTTTGTATGACTGATGCAACACCCCCTTGCTCAATCTACTCCACTTTTTGCGCGTTGATTGTTAGTAAAAACATCTATCCATAAGTTTTATAACAACATCTGCTACTTAGTTGTTATGGAGGTTTTCTAACCAGTGCTATACCTGCAGAGATTTTTTTTGAATAGGAGCTACAACTCCCCCTCATCCAATCCCCCTTTAGCATAGCTATGAGCCACCTGCAATGGAATGTGCTTGAATTTTTTCAGAGTTTTAGGACCTGCTAAGTATGTGGGCTTAAAGAGCGATTTAGACTTTTTAACCCATTCTGTCGCCTTGACCCACATTAAATTTTTTTTTAATTTTACTCCGGAATATTTGTTAGATATCCTGCTATCATGGCTTATGTGTTGCTATGGTGTGTTCGCATACCACCAATACTCGCATTTTTTACCCAAAATTTTGCGTTTATTACTCGATAAGGGGGGTTTTTAATTAAAAACACATCGCAAATAAAATCGATTTATCTTTTATCAAGAAACTTGCTTGAATTTTTTCAGAATTTTAAGAGCTGTTATGTGGCCGTAATGAGCGATTTAGACTTTTTAACCCATTCTATCACCAGGACCTGAATTTTTACTCCAAAAAATTTGAAATGGTGCTCCGTTACATAACTATTACTTCTGAAATATGTGGTTTCCCGTATACTATCGGAAATCTCGATTTTCCCAAAATTTTTAAATGAAATGACCTCCTGACACCCTCTCGGGTCGAAATTTTTTTGTTCGCCTATTGGGAATTTAATTTTATACGTCTAGAAATATATTCCACCGTTGAACATGAAAAAAAAAAAATATTCCTTAAACCCTGAGTCATATAAGAGGAGATTATTTTAGGATAGCCCATATATGAGTAGATATTAGGGTGACAGTTAAAATATCCATTCCCGTGCCGCCTCCTCAAAAGATTCTATATAAATATCTCTAAGACGCGCCCCAAGAGCCTTATTTTTTCCCATATGAATTACTATGGAATTTTCATAAAAAAATTTCAATCAACTTTTTTCCTCCCTATCATGTCACTAAAAATTTTAAATTTATCATTCACTACTAAGTACAGAGTTGAGATAAAGAGCTGAAATTGTCAGGGTTTTTTTTTTTTAATCAATTCCGAAACTTTCAGAAAGTGTGTTTTTAATTGTCACCATAAGAGATATAACTAATGTTTAATATATCTTCTCTTCTTATACGAGATAAAACAATTTTGATGAAAATTTAGGAGGTCTTACCTCTACAAACAAGGATTAGTATGTGATTTGCCGTTATATTGGAAAAACTCGCTGAAGGGCGTGCCCACAAAAATATAATACGGTATAAAAAGAAAACTAATAAGGCAATCATTCTAAAATTAATTGTAGGAAGCCTCCTTGCTATAGGGCATCTCTGATCTGAATCGGATTAAAATATCGCCGTTGCGCGTGGTACCTCCCATACAAGAAAAATACGTTAAATGCTATTTTTCGCAAATGTTACAAGGTATTTGAATGAAATTTGGTTTGTAGGTACTGTTTAATAATACCTTGTAATAATCGAAAAGTGGGAGGGATCGAATAAGTACCACGCCCACTTTTTAACACTTGAAAATTTTAATTCAATATTAAACGAAAACGACTCCAACAATTTTAATGAAAATTTAAGAGACTGTTCCCCTGAAAATAAGTATTAATTTGTGCTATGCCGTTATATTTAAAAAAACTCGTGAAGGGCGTGGCACCGCCCACAAAAATATAAAACTCATTAAAAAGAAAACTACTAAAGAAATCGTTCTAAATTTAACTGTAGGGACTCTTCTTGCTATTAGGCACCTACGATCTAAAAGTGTGCAAAATATCGCCAGTACGCGTGGAACCTCCCATACAAGTAAAACACATTAAATGCCATTTCTCGCAAATAGTACAACATATTTTGGGTCTGGATAATGAGTATCTAAAGCATAACGAAAAATGGGCGTTGTTCAATAATTGCCGCGCCCACTTCTTACCAAAATACAAAATTTTAGTTAATAACTCAGGCGCAAAAAAAAAAATGGAGTGAACTCTTTATGTCTTATGTACTTTTCGACGCTGAGTCCGTCTTCATCAGCAGAAATGTCATTATAGCTTCAGTATCTTGAAATATCCTTGCTTGAAGTTGAAGAAAACGCTGTGTTCAGTCTTACAGCGTAGCTACAAAAAAAGGTGATACCAAAATAGCCTTTCGAATTTTTCCAATAGGTCTCTTACTTTTCGATACATAAAACGTAAAATTTTGGGTGCGTTGCATATCCCATTTATTTATTTTAGGTAGAATGCCCCAAAAAAATGTTAAGTTTTTGATATTTTCTATTCCATTCGATACTTTGCGAGTTTTTTCTTATTATTATTCTCATCGGTTAATAATCAATTTGAAAGCATGACCATATGAGTGTCATAACAAAAAAAAGCTATGAATAAAAACATCGACTAAAATAATAAGATCTGATTGTTGACCGAGCAGGGATCGGTCTCCAGGTACTAGATATTATAGTTGAGTCAATAAGGACTTTTCGTCGGAAGTTCTCTAGAGCAGCTCCGATTTCGATGATTTTTTTTTTCAATTATTTAATTTATTTCATTTTTTTTTTTTAAATATTTCTGAAACTAACAAAAATACACAACATACAAAAATAAAATAGTCAGTTCCGATGTATTTTGTGATGCTGAATCCGAATCTGGAATCGGAATTATTATATCTCGTGTGGTTTTTGAGGTACCTTCTCTGCTTTTACGACCTCAAATTGTATTTTTCTCAAAAACGGCTGTAGCGATTTTAATGAAATTTTGGAAAATGATGCACATTGGCACAGAATGAAGTATGAGCTAGGCTATAACTTTGTAGATAGTCATGAAGAAGTGTGGAACCGCCCTAAATTTTAAATTAAATCTGATCATATCACGTGAACCATACAAAATATTTTGATAAAAGTTGATACACAGCTACTGATTACACTGATCGACAATTTCAAACTTTTTGCAAAACACATGAGAAAATCCAAAAAATTCGTAAAGTAGACATTAAAAAAAAAATATTTTTGAAGTGTTTAATCCACTGTATATAAAAAAACAGCAATAACGCATTCTTGTGTTAAATCGATGAATTTAACTACATGATCCTTACATCTAAGGTGTATCATATCTTCAGCAAACTTATGCAGGATATTGCGAGAAATATTTTTGTAGAAAACTTTAGCCCTGTACAAGCCCCGCACATGGGTCATTTTTGCCCTTTTCTTAAATAGGTACAAAAATGACACCTGAAACGGAGGTACTCAAAAGCGGCCAAAAAAATAGCGGCCAACAAAAAGGGGCCAAAAAATAGCGGCCAAATAAAAAAGGGGCCAATAAATAGCGGCCAAATAAAACAGGGGCCATATATAAAAAGGGGCCAAAAAAGGGGGCCAAAGGAAAAAAGAGGCCAAATGTGGGTAAAAAAGAATTCAAACGGTTCTCATCTCTTTAAAACGATTCCTGTCTCTAAAATACTTAACTAATGTCAGCAATCACATTCACTATAATTAACTTCATTGTACTTCTTAACTAACTTTTTCCATTTATTATTTACACAATTTGTCAATTTACTTTACTATTTTACCTAATGTCTTTGATTTTTAACAAAATAATGATGATTTAACACTTTAACCATTTTTGGCCTCTTTTTTCCTTTGGCCGCTTTTTTTTGGCTCCTTTTTATTGGCCGCTATTTTTTGGCCCTTTTTTGTATTTGGCCCCTTTTGTTCTTTGGCCGCTTTTTTTGGCCGCTATTTTTTGGCCCCTTTTTTTTGGCCGCTATTTTTTGGCCGCTTTTGAGTGGAATCACCTGAAACAGGGGGATATTGTCAGTATGTTCTACAGAAATATTTTCTTTGAAATTTCACTACTAGTTGCTAAACACTTAAAGGTCGAAAATTTAGCCCGAAACCAAAAAAATTGTTAAAATCAATTAGTACTTTTCACATTGCATACTTATTACATCCCTGATGCGCTTGCCTTAAGGTTTAAGAATTTTTCGTCTTTGGTAACTCCTAGTGCAATTTTAGCAGAATTCTTTAACCTATTGTGGCCAAGTTTTAAGAAAAAAGGGGTCGAAAAGACCCTAAAACAGGATATAATTGGTTAATATGTTCTAAGAAAATTGTCCTTGTGTCATTTCGTTATGACCTTGTCAAAACGAGTTTTATCCAAAATAAAATTTTGAAAATATAACTTTTTTTAACGATTTTTTGGGTTTCGGAGCAAATTTCGACTTTTAACCCTTTCGGTTATTCTATGCCATATGGCATAGTCGCTTTTCAAGGTCTGTTTTAAGTTATAAAAACTTTAAAGTTAATTTTTTTTAATTTTTCTTATTATTCTCAAATGTTTTGAGTAGAAGATAAAAAAAGAATGATATCGATTAGTGGACGCAGTAAGCTGTATGACTTAAAAGAATGAACATCAGTATCCAATGACGAATTTTGCAAAAAAAAAAGATCACTTCATACTTTTATTATTTTTATTAAACAAATAGTATTAATTAAAAATTTTATGTATGTGATTAAGAAGCTGAATATTGGTTTAACAAGTGTAAAAAAATTTAGATCTCTATCATGATTCAATAATGCTGTACGATTTTTTTTATTTCGCACTATGCCATATGGCATAGATTTTACCCAAAGGTGCTTAAATATTTCATTTGGTTGGGAAGAACTGCATTGATTGGAAGGTGTTTTTATTCATAAATTTGGAGTCTAATTCAAATAACAACAATTTTCGAAGAGTTAACTAATCCAGATGTTGGAAATAGCTTCCGTTTTTTAAGCAATAGAAATTGTCTATGTATGTACGCGCACTTCCGGTTCCGATAAACATATGCATTTTCTCGGACAGTAACCGACTTCAAAATCTTAAATAATGTTTTAAATTTATTCAAGGCTTATCTGAAAGTGATTTGAACTTCTCCACGCCATATCCAGGAGAAATTATATGACTCTAATCTGGAAACCAAGACACGGGGCTTATGAAGGCAATGAAATTTCAGGTCCCGCCCCGCTTTGGCAAGAACTAGACTGAAATACATTGGTCAGCCGATTTTCAGTTCCTTAAAAGAACAAAAATTCACCTAGGTGACACAAAAAAGCTTTACTGACAGAATCTTTCAGTTTGGACAAACACCCAATTGAAAAGACCAAAGTTCATATAAAGACTTTAATAATAGAGTTTGCGGTATCATTATGGGCCTCTGCGATATATATGTGGCATTACTGCAACCACCCTAACCTAACCTTACTTTGGCCAAGAGAGGGGCATAATATAATTCCAGAAGCCATCTGCGAAGTGAACAACACCTTTAAAAATAACTTAATTCGGAAATGGGAGGAAAAAAGCCTTATCAACTAGTGAGGACCCCAAGAAAAGTTCTTGCTTGCAGCAGACAAAAAGGCTTTAGTATGATGGAACCAATTTTAAACATCAGTAGAAAAAATATAAAAATCTACACTGAAACGATGAAGGTATCCCTTAAAACGTGTTAAAGCCTCGAAAACCCCGCAAAGTCGTAATACTTAGTTGTCAAAATCAATTCGAACTTTGACAGTTTTACGAGTTTACGAGGCTTTCGATGCTTTTACACGTTTTAAGGAATACCCTAAATGTCAGGACATTATACAGGTACTTATTTACTACCCAAAAAGATGGACCCAGTAAACAACGATGTCAAGAGGACTTGAAAGAAGCAGAGCATATGCTGAGTACTTACCCCGCAGTAATAAGACACAGAATTAAGTACCCAGGATCCGGGTTTCTAATTCCACTGCAGTGACAAAATCTATAAACAGTCTAGATCTGTTCTGATTGGGAAAGAGGATGTACAAAATATGTTTTAGATCGTGATGAAATTCATAGCATTTAAAATAATAATAATTAATTTGGATGCTAATAATGATTTATCTGGGGAAAATTTAGATGCAATAGATAATTTATTGGATTGGAACGAGGTTGTACACCCATAATTTCCAAAAACCCTTTAAAGTCCGATTAATATATAACGAATATAGAAACTATGAAGCGCTCTAAGCTCAAAATAATCAAAAAAGTCCAAATAATTTTCTCTTTCAGGATTAGGCGTAGGGTATTTCTTATTCGTCCTCGACCTATAATATGGCAAAACACCTTTCTAAAACTTTTTTACTAGAAAATCTTTAATATGATATGATTTGATATGATATTTAAGCAGAAAATCATTGGAATTATATAAAAAATTTAAATGTAAATTTTGGTACTTTTATTACCTTTGAGTAAATTTCATGCCATATGCATGACTCCCAAAAACCACTTTTGAAACAAAAATTTTTAAAAATTATTTTCAATTATTGTTAAAATGGCACTTAGTAGTAAGAAAACGGACAGTATCGATTTTTAAAGTCAACAGAAAAGTCCGAAAGGGTTAAGTGTTCAGCAACTAGTAGGATAATTTTATAGCAAATATTACTGTAGCACATACTTAATTGATATTCCACTGTTTTAGATGTCATTTTTGTACATTTTTAAGAAAAGGGTAAAAATGACCCACATGTGGGCTTTGTAGAGGGTTAAAGTATTCTACAAAAATATTCCCCGTAATGTCCTGCATAAGTTTACTGCACACATAATACACCTCAGATGAAAGGATCATATACATAGTTAAATTCATCGATTTAACACAAGAATGCGACATTATTGTTTTTTTCATGAAAAAAAAAACTTCAAAAATCGATTAAAAAAAATCCGACGTGCTGCAGAAAAACGACAAGACACGAGTATTTTTTTTAACGTCTACTTTAAGAATTTCTTGGATTTTCTCATGTGTTTTTTTTTTTGTCGAGCAGTGTTAATAATGCCTTATAATGAAAAAAAAGAGGCGAGATCCAAAGAGTGCCACGCCCTCTTTATAGCAATTGAAAAAAAAATTCATAACTTTTAAATTTTTTAGCGCATACAAATACCTTACAACTCACGTCTGACTCTCTGACATTAGATTTAGTGTATACATAAATAAATGAAATACGTGTTCTGTTAATTTAGAAGGCAGTAATTTTGGAGGTTCATTAACTAAATCTAGAATAGAGTTGTCAGGTTACATCCGATCTTGGGCCGCAAGGGCTCGAAATTTTCTTGATAAAATATCCTATGGGTGAAAGTAGTAAAATTTTTTTTTTTTTTTTGTTTTGAACAGATAATGATTTACATTAGGAGTGAGATCGAAAAAATTTTAACATATGTAAAATTCAATAATTTTTAAACGGTTGATCTTAGAGTTTTGATTTTTTTTTATTTAATTGATAATATTTTACAAGTTACAGAAAAATTAACTTTTTATAGTTCTAACCACTATTTATGAACTCGTGGACCTTTATTGGTAAGCCTTCCATTAGAGATTTGATAGTTGATTTAGACACCTTTTTGGAACAGTTTGCCCATCTCCTTTTAAAATCTTCGATATTTTGAGACACCTTTTTTGTGCTCTCTAAGTTTCTTTTCACAAGAGCCCATTTCTCCCCACTAGTCTTAGCTCCGGACAATTTGGAGGATTGGCCTCTCTTGGTACAAAAACTATGTTATTACTTTGGTACCACTCCAGAGCTTTCTTGCCGTAGTGACATGATGCCAAATCGGGCTGAAAATATGTGGACACATTGTGCTCTCTTATAAAAGGAAGAAGTCTTTTTTTCAAACATTCTTTGATGTGTATTTCGGTATTTATAGAGCCCACTGTAACAAATGACTTGTATCTTTTGCCGCAACTTGTAATGGTTTGACTAGGGCCTGCCTATTTCTACACAAGAGTCGCGATTGATACCGCTTACTCCTGGCTTGGCAAGCGCTATTAGAACAGCAATCTGTACCAAGACTTTCAAAAAATGGCATAACAGAAAAATATCTTGTTTATCAGTATTCTTGAACTTGTTTATTGCTGTCTTACAGACATTACTTATACATATAAAATTATAAACATTATTAGAATTATTCATACATACAAGTATATTATCATAACTTATATTATATATTACATATATTATATGCTACAAAAAGTAACATTTCCATGTTTCCTTTTTTTTTCAGAAATCAATAAAATGTGATTAAAAAAGGTAGCATATTTTTTTTTTTAAATATGTTTATGCATAAATATACACTAAAAAAACTGCCTTACAATCGCGTTTTTACACATTTAAAAACTTTCATATTAATGGAGATAACTGAGTTTGAAATTTGGAAATGTTACCTTTTGTCAGGAAGTGTTGGAAATTTTACTTTTTGATAATCATTAAACTGAAATGATGCCTAGTGGGAGCAATAAAGCAACTGAAAATGTTCGACGAAGACTATGATTAGTGATTAGTATTAAATAGGTAAATGTAATTTTTCGTCAGAACTACAAAAAAATTGTAAGTGGAGTGGAAATGTTACTTTTTGTTCGGAAATCGACGAAAAACGCGGTTTTCTTGGGAACTGTTATGCTTTGAACCGCCAAATTCGACTGGAATGTGTAGTTCATAGATTTACATACGATTCTTAAAAAAAAAGCAAAAAGACAAAAACTGGAAATGTTACCTTTTGCTCGAATACTCCTCATATATTATCATAAATTATATAGATACCTGGTATTAATTTACAGTAGATAAATACATTCGAATTCTGATTGGTTATGAATAAACAACTTGTTGATAATATTTATTTACAAACAATAAACAATCATTTTGATTGGCTAGCATAATAACAACCTGTTAACAATAAACAATAGTGTTGTGAAATGATTTTAACATAAGTTCTTATATAAATTCTCAACAAACTGCATATATACGTAGCTTGCCATACCAGGAATTTTTTAGGAAATTTTGTCTGCTTTTGGATTCTAGATTGTTCTTCGACATTTCCAAGAGCATCAGCAATATAAAAATTTTGACCCGGAAGCTGCGTAAAATCATGAATATTTTTGTATAAAATTCGATTTTAATTTCCGAGCCCTACTTTTGGCGTCTAAATTTTTTGCAGCATTCCTGTCTGGAACTTTTTGGACTTTGTATGTTTTCAAGCCTGCATTGGCTTTAACTTTTCGCACCAAATAGTCAGAGCACTGGGCTAACCGGGCAGCTTTTCTAGCAGATGTGCTTAGAGATCTTTTCAATAAGCTTTCAATTTTCTTGGCTTTCCCAACATCATGTGGGCCTTGTTTTCTTCCTGAACCAGGTTTCCTATCGATGGTCCAATTCTCCTGAAACTGTTTAATAACATTGGAAACAGTTTGACGGCAGACCTTCAATTCTTCGGCCAATTTTTTGTAAGACCAATTTGGATTTTTTTTTAAAATTTTTAATAATTTTAAGACGTACTTCTTTTTCTTCACTCATTTTGATCAAACACACAACAAATCAACATGTTTGTCATTAAAAATAATAACTGACATATTTTTCAAAGATAACTAGATCAAAGAAATTTTGAAATTTTACACCCAAAAAATATTATTAGGTAAAACGTGTGTTAAGATTTTTTCGATCTCACTCCTAGCTCACTCCTTACTAGTTACCAACAAATCATAAATTTTTGGAAAATAACACCCCTGGAAACTGTCATTAATGTGAAGTAAGTCATTATATTAAAATAAGTAAATCTTAAAAGGAAGTGACACCTTTCACAAAACTGCAATATCTTATAATAAAATAACTAATTCAAAATTTCTTGAGATGTTTAATATCAATTTAAAGAAATTTTTACAAAAAGAAATAAAAAAAGACATAAATTCATGTAATATAAGCTTAAAAATTTCTACCGAAAGAAGCAACATTTTGGCATACTTCACGCGAAACTTTTTGTAAGCTAGTATTTGAGTTTGGATATCACCGATTTAAAATATTAAAAAACAAATTGCTTTTGCTAAAAATATTGAAATCAAAAAATAATTTCGAATTCTTGTGTTTTTTTACTCTTTTCGCGATAACTTTTTTTAGTTAAAAAATAGATAAAAAGAAAGTTTCACAAAAATAAGAAGATAAAATTTCCTTTAAAATGCTTTACTGAAAAAATTCTTAGGTTAAAAATTGATCGAAATATGGCCACTCGAACATAGCAATTTTTTATATGGTCGGAAAAATGCTTTTTATTCAAAAGCAAGGTGCCTTACAAAAAAGTGTACGGCAGAAAATGCTTAGAATCGTCCAAAAATATGTGTGAACTTTTTTCAGAATTTTTTCGAACATTTTAAAATTCTTCAAAAATTGGATACAAAAAAAAAAACAAAAAAAATTCGCACGTTGGGGAGATGTGTGTACCTTGGTCCGCTTTGCAGTTTTTTCAATGTGCAAGATTTTCCAAAGAAGTTTCTTTAGTTTTTTAGTTAAGTTACATTTCTACAATTCTTGCAGCATCCAATGACGTGACAATGATATTACTTTTTCCGTTCCAATCTCAAACGGTCCAAGGTACACCATGCAAGTGTACCAAATTTCAGCAGCCTAGGTCCATTATTACTATTATGACCGCCATTCCATACAAACTCCTGCGTCTGTGAAAAAATTCAAAATGATGTTGCGCCTTTTTGCATTTCAAGTGACGATATCGAGCTCTAACCGCCAAAAAGACTTAACCGACAGGATTTCGGATTTTCGTTTTTTGATGAAAACCTATAATTCGTGCCCATACGCATCTTCTCAACAAATTTCATAACTGTAAAATGTACCGTTACGGAGTTATAGCGAAAGCAATTAAGACTTAACCGACATTCGAAGCATTTTGTTTATTATTTTTGTGACTGCGAGTTGTTGGTTAAGTCTTTTTTTCTTTTTGTGTCAAAAATAATTTGCAAATAATGTAATAAAAAGGGAAAGTTTATTAAAAAGTCTTGATGCGGGTTAATAGTATATGTGACCACAAATGTTTTTTGGTACAAAAACTGAAAATCACATGGGGAATCTGGAAAAGAAAAAAAGGCTTAACTGACAAAACACTGAAAAATCGCAGGTATATTATAAATAGGTGAATGAATCTAGTTGCATCGCATGTCTAATACAAAATATAGCTTACATACTAAGTTTCACTGTAATAGCTATACTAAATACACAGATATTTAAAAAAAACCTTCTGTAAAATTTACTTTTTGTCGGTTAAGTCTTTTTGGCGGTTAGGGCTCGATATATCTACACATAGACTATATAGGTATGTCGTGAAAGTGTGATACAGTTACTGGAAAAGAAACAAAATATCATAGTTATTAACTTGCATGTGTTTCTTTTCCTTCGTTCCGTTAATTTTAATAAGCTTTAAATTTTATTTATAGGTTTATTGGCTGATTTGCCAAGAAGGCTATTAGCTGCAGTAGCTAACCCGATATTATACATAGTAAATGCAAGCTATGCGCAAAAACTGGGTGAACCCAGACAAGATGGCATGGCACCTTCCACACAAGCAAAATTTTCAAAATGCTAAAGTGTACAGTATTAATTTTTGTCCAGGCCAAAGGTAACAGCCTTAAGCCCAAGGTACAATTGTGTGAGAAGCGTGCGTGCGCGACGCTCTAGCTGTCAAAAAAATATTTAATACACGTAGATAAAAGGAACAATTTACAATACTGCGTCTGCGAGATGCGAGAGATATCACGCACGCAACAGTTTTCGAAAAAATGAAAATTGATGTGCGAGAGCAAAAATTTTAAGCTGTCAATTTTTGTTGATTGTAAAAACAAAATTATTTGTTCATTGAAAAGTGAAAATATAAAGAAAATAAAACAAAAAAAATAATTGAAACCATTTTTTTAAATTTTTTTTTTTATTTTGACATTTTCCTTGTATTTTGACAGTCGCAACGCAGACGTGTCTCGCATTATTGTATATTGGACTGCGGTGCGATATCGCAGACCAGCATCGCACTCGCATCTCGCTCTCGCACAATTGTATCTTGGGCTTTACTAGTTTTGTTTTTTTTATTCGCTGTCACTTAGAACCAGCCTTCCGCATTCCGTAAATCCACTCGCTGATTCCTTACAAGGAGTTCCACGAGATTAAAGGGGAACAGTCAACAGTTCATACCATTGTCTTGTTGCTAGGGATACGCTCCTCTCCTCCTCCTACGCACATCGTCAATTTATAAACCAGGCGCTGACCCTAAATAGCTTATCAGGTTAACGGATACTCCTCCCTTTCCTAATGGGAACCTGAACAGGGGCCCTCTTCCCCTCTTGATTGTTAACTGCAGCTTGGAAAACGAATACTGTCCCTCCCAGCTGGATCAATTCCAAACTCTATCACCGACAGGCTACGGCAAAGTTGTTGCTCACCACACCGGTCTAGAAAAAATTTAAATCAAAAATTTAAGCACACGAAATTTTCCTACAGAATATGATTCTATGATCAATAAAAAGAGTGTAAAAAAAAAATGACTCGTGAAATTTAGAGCCGTTTTTTTTTTTTCGACCTTTTAGTTTTTTAACGATTTTTGAGTATATCTCGGTGTATATATACATATTATGTACACACATATATGTATATACATACGTACATATATATACTTGTATATGTATATATGTTTAATATATATATATGGATATATACCCTGTCGGAAGAACATAAACCGGTTACAAAAAAAACTGGTTGGATACGTAGTTAAAAAGCAACCGGTTTGAAACTGGTTTAAATTATATGCAACAAAAGCCACTTTGACTTTAATTTTTAAAATTTAATCTCAAATTTTTTTTCAAATTTTTTTATTTTCCTTGCTGAGATTGTCAAATTATCAAGAAATTCAATTCAAATTCATTTTCACAATATTTTTTTTCTTTAAGCTCCTATTTAATTTTCATTAATGTTCTAACTTAGAATAATACAAATTCTAAGTTATTTTTTTATTATTTAATATTATTTACAGTTTAATATTTGTCTTTGAAACTTGAGATCCCATATGAATCCCCAATGAGTGTTTCAATTAAATTGAAAACTTATATTTTATTGAAGTTTTTGTAGTGGAATTGCAACTACTTAACTAGTTTTTAAACCAGATTTGGTCATTTGACTATTTACCAATTGAAAAAATATCAATTTTAAACCAGTTGAACATATATGCAATGTAGGGCAATTAACTATTTACCGATTTAAAAGAAACCGGTTTTAAACCAGTTCAAAATAAATGCAGAGAAGGACAATTGCCCTGCCCCTATGACATCGCCATGTTAAATAAACCAGTCTCTTGCAAGGAAAAAAGTCAGAATTTCAACCGGTTGTGGTTGAAAAAAAAGTAGTTTTAAACCGCTTTTAAACCAGTTGAATTTCCTATAGGGTATATACATACATACATACATACATATGAAAGGTATCGTTTCCGCACCATTTATTTTTTAAAAAAATCGGTTTTTTCGTATTTAAGAAAAACACAAACAAAAACCGGAAACGAAAGTAGTCACTCCAGATGTGATTTTTGATGCTTAATCCGATTCCGGTATTAGAATTGCTCTATTATGTCTGGACTTTGAGATATCCTTACATATATGTTTAAAGGACACCATTTTTTTCCTATTTTTGAAGTTATATAACAAGATAAGGTAATACTATGCCGTAAAATCAGGTATGACAGTTAATAGCCCTAGTTTTTTCCTTGAAAACTCAATCAAACCGATAACGATATCTTTTTTTTTGTCGGATATATCTTTGCCTAAAAAGTTAAAAAAGTGCAAAAACACGATTTTTGGCTATATTGGATGTTATATACAGGACACACAAAATTTTTTTGGGAGTTTCTATTACCAGAAACATTTGGTACTTTTTTTTGGCTTTAAATTGAGCTATTAAATGTTTATCTGCAATATTTTTCTGCAAAGTTATGTTAACTTTAAAATCACACCATGAAACTTAAAGCGAATAATCTCGGTTTTCGGCTATATTTGAGGTTGTATACAGTACGGACGAAATTCGTCTGCTCTTTTTTACTAACCGAAGCATTTAAAACCATTCTTTATCTTCAAAATGAGCTATCAAGAGGTCTCTTTTGATTGTTTTTCACAAAGTTATGACCATTTAAACATTACATTATGGAGTGCAAACTCACAGTGTACGAGTATTCCTTATATTGCTGCAACATGTCGTCTTAAAATAGTCATAACTTTTTAGAAAACAATTACAAGAGACCACTTGTTAGCTCATTTTGAAGATAAAGAATGGTTTTAAATGATTCGGTTGCTAAAAAAGAGCAGACGAATTTCGTCCGTACTGTATACAACCTCAAATATAGCCGAAAACCGAGATTATTCGCTTTAAGTTTCATGGTGTGATTTTAAAGTTAACATAACTTTGCAGAAAAATATTGCAGATAAACATTTAATAGCTCAATTTAAAGCCAAAAGAAAGTACCAAATGTTTCTGGTAATAGAAACTCCCAAAAAAATTTTGTGTGTCCTGTATATAACATCCAATATAGCCAAAAATCGTGTTTTTGCACTTTTTTAACTTTTTAGGCAAAGATATATCCGACAAAAAAAAAGATATCGTTATCGGTTTGATTGAGTTTTCAAGGAAAAAACTAGGGCTATTAACTGTCATATCTGATTTTACGGCATAGTATTACCTTATCTTGTTATATAACTTCAAAAATAGGAAAAAAAATGGTGTCCTTTAAACATATATGTAAGGATATCTCAAAGTCCAGACATAATAGAGCAATTCTAATACCGGAATCGGATTAAGCATCAAAAATCACATCTGGAGTGACTACTTTCGTTTCCGGTTTTTGTTTGTGTTTTTCTTAAATACGAAAAAACCGATTTTTTTAAAAAATAAATGGTGCGGAAACGATACCTTTTATATGTATGTATGTATGTATGTATATATATATCCATATATATATATTACACATATATACATATACAAGTATATATATGTACGTATATACATATATGTGTGTACATAATATGTATATATACACCGAGATATACTCAAAAATCGTTAAAAAAACTAAAAGGTCGAAAAAAAAAAACGGCTCTAAATTTCACGAGTCATTTTTTTTTTACACTCTTTTTATTGGTCATAGAATCATATTCTGTAGGAAAATTTCGTGTGCTTAAATTTTTGATTTAAATTTTTTCTAGACCGGTGTGATCACACTTGCTCGCTCTTACTTTATACAGATCGTCGTTGATACCCTCAGATTTGACCATGTGTTTAAAGTATCTCTCTAATGTCGAATTTACATTTTCCTTGATGCTAACCAGATTTGACCGTCTCAACCGATTAAAGAATTAACTCAGTAAATCAAAATGTTCTTCCAGAGTGCTGCTGCTGATGATAATTATATCATCTAAGCATACGAAAAACCTTCATCATCCTCGTCGTGGTGTTGTTAATTAATTTTTAGGTTTATACGACGTAATTTTGAATTTATGTGACAATATATTTAAACTGTTCTCATTTTTACAGGACTTCCATATATGCTAGAGCGAGCTGGCTTAGATGTTCAGCAAGGTAAGTTATTGTCGAGTTTGAAAGAGAATTATTCTTTTTTTTTAGATCGTTCAATTCACTGTAGTAGTCTTTTGAACAACCAGGCGACAGATCGTTCTTACTTAGTTCGTGAGCGAGCAACTCAGTGGTACTTACAGTTCTACTGGACTGCTTCTTGAAAAAATTACATTTATCTCTTCTCTTCATATACGAGATAAAATTGTATGTACCCAAGAGGAAAAATTTCTAGCGCTTCTGATTTAAGCACTTCAAAAGTGCTTTCACAGTGATTTTTTTTTACTTTTTTTTATTTTTGCCTTTTTTTTTTTTATTTAAATATTTTTTATTGATCATCTTTTATTTCACTTTTCTATTTTCCTTCCTCTTATTAATTTTCTTTTGTTTAATTAAATTGAAATTGATTACACAATGATTCCATGTAAGACTGCAGTAAGAAAAACGTGAGTTCGAACCCAACTCGGGTGATTTTTTTTTTTATACCCTACACCCAGGGTATATTCACTTTATCCTTCCGTTTATAACGCAGAGAAGGAGGCGTGGCAGATATAGAAAAGTATATATATTCTTGATCAGCGTCACCTCCTGAATCGATATAGCCATGTCCGTCTGTCTGGCTGGCTGGGTGTGTGTGGAAATACATTTTTTGGGAAAACTGAGCAACATAGTTCAATGAAATTTAGTACACAGCCTCCGTCGTAAAAGTTAGCACGGGGGATTGAAAATGAGCGAAATTGGTCAACGGACACGCCTACCGCCTATACAAAAAATATATTCAAAATGCAATAATAACAGCATTATTCGTAATAACAGAAGCAAAATACACATAAATACTAGGGAAAGTAAACATAAGCTATGAGCAAAAACTAGGCGAATTTGGACTAGAGGGCGTGGCACCTCCCATATAAACAAAAGTTCCAAAATGTTATACGGAAAGCGTTTTTTGAGATAACCCAACCAAATTACACTCAAACACTCGGATCTATAAATGCATGCTATGCGCAAGATCTAGGTAAACTCGGACAAGAGGGCGTGGCACCTCCCATATAAGCAAATGTTTCAAAATTATATAATGAAAGTGTTTTTTGAGATAATTCAACCAAATTTCACTCAAACACGAAGAACATTAATTGTAAACTCTGAGCTTAAAGTAGGCGAAGTAGGATTAGAGGGCGTGGCACCTCCCATATAAGCGAAAGTTTCAAAATGCTACACTGAAAGATTTTTTAAAGAAAACCTAACCGAATTTTACTCAAACACTCAGAACAGTTAATGCAAGCTCTACGCAAAATCAAGGTTAGCTCGGAGATGAGGGCGTGGCACTTCCCATACAAGCAATTTGTTCTTATACTCTCCTAATAATATACTTGAAATGCAGTGTAGGGTATTTAGTTTTTGGCCAGGCCAAAGATACCACCCTTACTAGTTTTTTTTTGCTTTATTTTGTTTTTATTCAAATATTTTTTATTCAACCTTTCTTTTATTTCACTTATCTATTTTCCTTTATCTAATTTTTTTTTTACTTTTGTTCAATTGAATTGAAACTGATTACGCAATCATTCTATGTAAGGTTGTAGGAGCATTCGAATGTCAAATTCTGTTTGGACAAACATTTGCTTAATATACAAACTTAATACATCTTCATATCATAGGGCATTGGTGTAGCGGTCTGAAGAGTTGGTAAATGTAAGTAAAAATAAACTGTTTCTATCTATCGCACGGACGGTCGTGGATTCAAATCCTGGTGCAGCCAGTTTTTTTAATTTTTTTTTTTAATTTTATTGAAAAAACGCTTACCGCAGCATTACAAATAAGCGCTTCAAAAGGCCTTTTACCGTAAGGCTGCTGTAAGCTTTAGCGCGCTTAAATCCTATGAGTACCTGGAGACCGATCCCTGCTCGGTCAATAATCTGATCTTATTACTTTAGTCAATGTTTTTATTCATAGCTATTTTTTTTATGAAACTTGTACCTTTTCACCTCTATTGGTCATACTTTCAAAATGATAAATAAACCGATGAGAATAATAATAAGAAAAAACTCGGAAAGTATCGAATGGTATAGACAAATATCAAAGCTAAAATTTTTTTTCTGAAATAGAATGCCCAAAATATTTAGTCTTTTGTATGGGAGCTTAAATATCTCATCTGCAAAGGATCATAACTCGGAAAGTAAGAGACCTATTCAGCTGATGAAGGCGGATCCAGCGTCAAAAAGTACTTACATACATAAGACTGCATATAAGAAATAAAAAGTTTATTCCATTTTTTTTTTGTGCCTGAGTTATTAACCATTATTTTTATTTTTGTTAAAAGTGGGCGTGGAAATTATTGAACAACTCCCACTTTTCGTTGTGCCTTTAGATACTCATGATCCAGACCCTCATACCAAATTTCATCAAAATATGTTGTACCATTTGCGAAAAATAGCATTTAATGTAAAGATTGATTTCTTTTAATTGCGTATTATGTTTTCGTGGGCGATGCCACACCCTTCAAAGACTTTTCCACTATAACGGCATATCACATATTAGTACTTGTTTTCAGGGCCACAATCTCTTAAATTTTCATTAAAATTGTTGGAGTTGTTTTCGAGCAATATTGAATCAAAATTTTCAAAGGTTAAAAAAGGGGCGTGTCACTTCTTCGATACCGCCCACTTTTTGTTTATTACAAGGCATTGATAAGTATAGCCTACATACCAAATTTCATTAAAATACCTTGTAATATTTACGAGAAAAAGCATTTAACGTATTTTGCTTGTATGGGAGGTTCCATGCGCAACGGCGATATTTCGCCCACTTTCAGATCAAGTAGGCTCCCCACAGTTAATTTCAGAATGATTGCTTTATTAGTTCTCTTTTAATACCGAATTATATTTTTGTGGGCGGTGCCACGCCCTTCAACGAGTTTTCCCAATATAACGGCATATCACATATTAAGCCTTGTTTGTATAAATTTTCATCAAAATTGTTGGAGTCGTTTTCGAGTAATATTAAATCAAAATTTTCAATGGTTAAAAAGTGGGCGTGGCAATTCTGCGATCCCGCCCACTTTTTGTCAATCAGAAGACATTGATAGCCATTAGCCGTGTACTAAATTTCATCAAGATACCTTCAATGGTTTGGAAGTTATGACTAGATCAAATTTAAAATTTAGGGCGGTGCCACGCCCCCTAGTGGGCAACTTTAAAGTTAAAACCTTGTTTATTCTTCATTTTATGCTAGAGTGCATCTTTTTCCAAAGTTTCATTAAAATCGCTGCATCCATTTTCGAGAAAAATTTGGGCACATATATATTTATATACAGTGACTCACGAAATTTACCACGCTTTGGCTATGAATGCAAACAACCAATAAAAAGTCTGAAATGGGTTTGTATTTTTAATGTGTCTTTATTTTGGTTAAACTGCATTAAGTAATAGAAAATAAACAAGGGACAAATTCCATGAAAACTCTTAAATAAAAAATAATAAAACAAAATCAAAAATACTCAGCGTGATCAATTTTGTGACTTCACATTATGAACCTCGGAAACTAATATTAATATTTTGTATAGCCTCCTAGTGCATCAAAAACTGCTTTTATTCTTCTGGGCATACTATCTAGAAGAGTTTCACAAATTTCTGGAGCAATACCATCTCAAGCATTTTGAGCCTTAGGCCAAAATTCATTAAGAGTACCAATTTAACCTTCCATCGATTTTCTCAATATGCCCCATAAGTGCTCGATAGGATTGAGGTCTGGAGATTACGAGGGCCTTTTTATTGTTCTAATTCCATCATCTGAAAGCCATTTTTGTGTCCTCTTTGCAGTGTGTTTTGGATAACTGTCCCGCTAAAAGACAATAATCGAAGCATTTACTTTCAAATCTTGTAAAATACCAAGCAAATGACTGAGTAGAATTTCACTGTAAGACTCTGCTGTTATTCGACTTTCAATTTTGGTAACTCTACCAACACCTCTAGTGGTCAAACATACCCACATCATTATTGAGCCTCCTCACTGTGCTGCACTTTAACTTGTCTTCGTAGACTATAGCACTGCCTTCGACAGTGTCTTCCGAAAAAACATTTGAGTTTCACTGCAACGAAGAGGTATTGCCGCAAAGGCCATATACTTAGTAGGTGCACAATACATTCACCAACATTCACCACTAATTCGGGCGTATGGCAGGGGTGTTTACTATCACCATCTCTCTTCCTTATCGTTCTTGACGATATCCTAGATAAAGCTCTTAATAAGCCCAGAAGGGGTATCCAATGGAACTTTACCGAACATCTGGAAGACCTCGACTACGCTGACGACATCTGCCTCATACCGTCCAAACATTCCGATATGCAAAGCAAATTGAAGACCTTGTCTTGGAATCACAAAAGGCCGGCCCAAAAATCAACGTATCCAAGACTAAAAACAAGTTAAACGCAAACAGGAATGACATCACGTTTAGAGCTGGCAGTGATGACATCGAAAACGTCGATAGCTTCACGTATTTAGGCAGCATTATCTCCATGGATGGTGGAGCAAAAGAGGATATCAACTCAAAAATAGCAAAAGCAAAAGGCGCGTTTGCTGAACTGAACAAAATATGGCCTTCTTCCGTTATATCCACCAAAACGAGAGTTCGCATTTTTGATTCGAATGTGAAATCGGTTTTGTTATATGGGTGCGAAACATGGCTTGTTACTGAACAACTAACAAACAAGCTGCAGGTATTCGTCAACAAATGCTTAAGGCGTATAGTAAAGGTTTGGTGGCCTCGCACTATATCAAATGCCGAGCTACATCAAAAATGCAATCAGAAGACTAGAGCAAATGAGGTCAAGCTGCGCAAATGGAGATGGATTGGTCACACTCTCCGGAAACCACACAGCGAAGTTTGTCGCCAGGCTCTTGAGTGGAATCCACAAGGCAGTAGAGGACGTGGAAGACCCAAAGCCAACTGGAAAAGTTCGCTGGAAAAGGAAATACAAGAATTGGGAAAGTCGTGGCAAGAGATCAAAGTCATCGCAAGGGATCGCAACAAATGGAAACGTCTTATATTGGCCCTATGCTCCTCCTAGGTGTTAAAGGAGAATACATACATACAAACATACCAGGGGGCGTGGCACATCCCTAAATTTTTAATTTGATTTGGTTATAACTCGCAAACCATACAAGGTATTTGGATGAAATGGTGGGTGGGTACTGTTTAATAATAACTTGTAGCAAACGCTCACTTTTTAACGCTTGAAAATTTTGATTCAATATTACTCGAAAACGACCCAACAATTTTGATGAAAATTTAGAAGATGTTACCTCTGCAAACAAGAATTAATATGTGATATGCCGTTATATTGGAAAAACTTGTTGAAGTGCGTGGCACCGCAACTGTGGGGAGCCTACTATGAGCCTTCTATGAGGCATCTCTGATCTGAAAGTGTGCAAAATATCGCCGTTGCGCGTGGAACCTCTCATACAAGCAAAATAAGTACGTTAAATGCTATTTCTCGCAAAAGTTACGAGGTATTTTAATGAAATTTGGTAAGTAGATACTGCTTATCAATGCCTTTTACTAAACGAAAAGTGGGCGGTATCGCAGAAGTGCCACGCCCCTTTTTAACCATTGAAAATTTTGATTCAATATTACTCGAAAACGACTCCAAAAATTTTAATGAAAACTTAAGAGATTGTACCCCTGAAAACAAGTATTAATATGTTATACGCCGTTATATTGGAAAAACTCGTGAAGGGCGTGGCACCGCCCACAAAAATTTAAAACGCTTTAAAAACAAAACTACTAAAGAAATCTTTCTAAATTTAACTGTAGGGAGTCTACTTGATATTAGGCACCTGCGATCTAAAATTGGGAAAAATATCGCCGGTGCGCGTGTAACCTCCCATACAAGTAAAACACAGTAAATGCTATTTCTCGCAAATGGTGCAACATATTTTGATGAAATTTGGTATGAGGGTCTGGATCATGAGTATCTAAAGCATAACGAAAAGTGGTCGTTGTTCAATAATTGCCACGACCACGTTATACCAAAATTTTTGTTAAGAACTCAGGCGCAAAAAGAAATGGAATGAACTTTTTATGTTCGACATTGAATCCGTCTTCATCAGCAGAACTGTCATTATAACTGCAAGATTTTGAGATATCCTTGCTTGAAGTTGAAGAAAACCCTGTTTTCGGTCTTACAGCGTAGCTATAAAAAAGGCGAAATTATTTTTTATTAATGGCATCTCTTCCTTATCAAAATATCCTTTCGTATTTTTCCAATAGGAGTCTTACTTTCCGAGTTATGATACAAAAGAAGAAAAAATTTGGGTGCATGGCACATTGCATTTATTTATTTTAGGGCATTCTATTTCACCAAAAAAAATGTTGAGTTTTTGATATTTTTCTATACCACTCGATACTTTGCGAATTTTTTCTTATTATAATTCTCATCGCTTTAATTTATCATTTTGAAAGCATGGAAATTGAGGCGAAAATATACAAATTTCATCACAAAAAATAGCTATGAATAAAAACATCGAATAAAATAATAAGATTAGATTGTTGACCGAGCAGCTATCGGTCTCCAGGTACTTTTTCCTTATTCGCAATAAACAATTTACTTATACATATGATATGTTACTCATGCGAAATGTTTACTATGCAGGAGTATTGACCCAATCCTTGTACTCGAGTTAGGTAAGAACGTTTGTTATGTGAGATCATAATCTAATTCTATTTCCAATTTGTCCGGTCTTTTTTAAGTCCTATTTTTCGAGTGAAATGCAATTTCATCGTCTTTTCATAAACTCACTACAAATTGAAATATGTATTAAGATTAGTTTCCAAATTAAGTCCACAATTTAAGACAGTCCGTCTGACTTAATTAGGCATTGACAACAATTTTCATAATAATAAAAATTACAATTTTATAACTTTAATTACCATTATTTTAAATGCAATTTTTATTTTATCTATTACTCTTTAGAAATCCAACGAAATAGAGAATTCTATAAAAATGCTGATGTTCGTCCACCGTTTACCTATGCATCATTAATAAGACAAGTAAGTAATATCTTCTTTTGTAAAGGACTTTTGATGTCTTGTAGCTACTGGGAGTGTTTCCATTCCCAAACAGTACTTTCTTCTTATGATGTTCTTTTTGACCTAGGCAATTCCCAGTCCCCGTTGGCCTTAGCCTTATTCCGTTATGGTTTTTTTTTTCGCTCCACAAGAGCACGATACGACTTTTTATTTTTGGTGCCAGTTAGGCAATCAACACCCTGCGCTAAGTGAAAACTAGTAAGGGTGTAAATTTTGGCCTGGCCAAAAAATAAATACCCTACACTGCAGTATTTTGAAAAGTTTGCTTATATGGGAGGTGCCACGCCCTCTTGTCCGAGTACACCCAGTTTTTTGTTCAGAGCTTGCATTTATAGTTTTTAGTGTCAGAGTGAAATTTAGTTGGATTATCTCAAAAAACTCTTTCAGTATAACATTTTGAATCTTTTGCTTATATGGGAGGTGCCACGCCCCCTTGTCTGATTTCACCCAATTTTTGCTGAGAGCTTTCATTTATAATTCTTAGTGTCTGAGTCAAATTTGGTTCGAATATCTCAAAAAACGCTTTCAGTATAGCGTTTTGAAGCTTTTGCTTATATGGGAGGTGCCACGCCCTCTTGTCCGAATTCGCTCAAATTTTTATCAGAGCTTGCGCTTACAATTCGTAGTACTTATATATATTGTGGTTGCATTGTCGTGAAAAATACTCCTAAAATTGAATTTTGAATATAATTTTTGTATGGGCGGTAGGCGTGTCCGTTGACCGATTTTGCTCATTTTCAATCCCCCGAGCTAACTTTGACGACGGAGGCAGCGTACCAAATTTCATTGAATTATCTTGTTCAGTTTTCCCAAAAAGTGTATTTCAACACACAGCCAGCCACCCAGCCAGCCACCCAGCCAGCCAGCCAGCCAGCCAGCCACCCAGCCAGCCAGCCAGCCAGACAGACGGACATGGCTATATCGACTCAGGAGGTGACGCTGATCAAGAATATATATACTTTTCTATACCTGCCACGCCTCCTTCTCTGCGTTACAAACGGAAGGACAAAGTGAATATACCCTGGGTGTAGGGTATAAATATGTTGAGCCAAAATGGAACGACTTTAATCTCTCTTGACTTTCCCAACTCTTGTATTTCCTCACCAACTCCCTTTTCCAAATGACTTTTGGTCTACCACGTCCTCTACTAGCTTGTGGTTTCCGATCAAAGGCTTGGCGGCAAACTTTGCTGTGTGGTTTCCGAGGAAAAAGTCCTACCAATTCTGATTTGTGTAGCTTGATAGCGTTTGCTATGATCTACTGGTGTCTGATACAGGCCCGTACACACGGGGGTGTTTTGGGGGTTCAAACCCTCCCCTTCCAGGAAGATATTTTACCCATATATAACGGAACAAATCAAGTGTTTAGTATAGTGCACCCTCGTTTTATTTATAAAAAACACCCCCCAAGAGCAAATCCTGCGCACGGTGCTGATCTGGTCTGATTGGAAAGTATAAAGGAACCAATTTATTCTTTTTCCAAACTATTACTGAATTTATTTACACTTACAAGACAATACACGTTTCAATAAAAGTTATTATCAGTCTATTATAGAATCGCCTGATAAGCAATTAACACTAAATGAGATATATAACTGGTTTCAAAATACATTTTGCTATTTCCGACGTAATGCCGCAACTTGGAAGGTAAGTCTTTAATTTTTCAAAATTAATGCACCAAATGTTTTTTTTTACAAATAAAAAGTGTTTACATAATAAACAGTAACAGTTAAATGTTAAGCATTCCAAATGCCTGGCCAAAGATTAGTTTGACGCCTATAAACATAATTGCAACCCACGATCGCCTTCAGATTAATTGAGAGCTAAATTTGTATGCGCGTAAAAAAAATTTAGTATCCGTTTAGAAATGGAGCGAATAACAAGTATAGTGGAGGAGCTTGTTTTTATTTCATGATGTGCTACAGATTAGAGGCCGTTCACATATTACGTAACGCAATTTTCGACCAATTTTGACCCCCTTCAAATTACCAAAACTAAGATTTATTACTAGGGGGGAGGGGGTCGAACGTTTTGTTATGTTGCGTTTCGACCGGGGAGGGGGTCAAAATTGGTCGAAAATTGCGTTACGTTATATGTGAACGGCCCCTTAGCTATGTTTATGATATAATTGTAGTGGAGTCAAAATTTCCCAAACGGGTCACTTAAAAAAAAAACTTCTCGAATTGGATATTTACGCCTAAAAGCTTGAAAGTTATGTTCGATTTAACATAACATCTTGAAATCCGACGCCTCTATCGTTTTAGCCGTTGTATGCAATTTCTTAATATCACCTTAAAACTCCCATAACTTTTAAAAAACCATTCTACGGCACTTTTTAAGACCGTCAAAAAAAGATATCTCACAATCCTAAGCTGATGGGCCAATTCTGAACTCAGATTCTACGCAGAAAGTTAATTCCGAAATTATCCTCAGCTTTGTTATTATGTGTAATAAGTGAATAATCGTTATTTAGGTAAATAGTTGTTGGCTACCAGGAAAGTGGGTATACATTAAAGTGGCCCATAAGGGCCGATTTTGGAAAATCTTAAGTTTTCGCACGGAAAAACATGTGGTTGGGACTAAAAATAGATATGAAATTTTTTGATCTAACATCCGGTTATTTTAAATCGACCCGGGTTGAGCTTCCCTTTCAGGAAAAATGCATAAAACTGACCTTTTTTTACATATTTTTATGTAAAACAACCACAAAATTCAATTTAATATTTTTAAATTGTCTTTAATCATAAAGCGCATACATTTACCTTTCCAAGGCATTCAAAACGTCTGAAATCGATGGGGAAAGCACGACATGCGAGAAAATCAAACCCCTAAAAGTACTGGAAAAATTTCAAAAGCACAAAAAAAAATTTAATGATCATAAGAAATTTTAAAATCATAGAATATGCTTTTTTTCTTTTCCTTCTTGTGTTAAATATAGGTATTCTACATAATGAGCCTTAATCTACCTCTCTAATCTATTTTTCAAATTCTTTTTCACCCAGAAAAATTCCGAAATCGGTTCGTTTTTGTTTTTTTTTAATATGTAATATTTGCGACCACAAAACTTAATCATAACTATCTTTTATCAAAAACTGCATACAATCACCTTTTCAATGAGCTCAAAAAGTCTAAAATCAGTTGAAATAGCTGGACATACTCCTAAAACGGTGCTGGGCAAAATTCTCTCTTCTTTTTTTTTTGCCTCGTTTTATCCTATGCGAAAAGATACGCAAAAAGTCCTCTCTTTGAAACGAAGCTGCGTTTTGCCCACCACCGTCTTAAAAGTACGAAATGCCAGGAATTTATGAGTACTTTGGTAACATTTTAAGCAACCACTCGCTGAATATTTCTAATAAATTTCAATGTAATACTACAACACGTATTGCACAAAAACATTCGAAAAGATACAAACGTAATTTCAGTAGAAGTAAGTAATTGACCTATAATAAGGAGCAGGAGCTACATGGGCTGAGTATACATACGAGTAATATGAGTGCCGATAACTGAGCTTACATTCTTACGAGTAGATAAGACGTCAAGTAACAAGAAAGTGAATGTTGCTTGGATCTGCGGTGCACACTGGCGACATTTCTCGAAAGTGGTTGCGAAAATCAATTTTGGTGTGGTGGAAATTCTCAAATCTAATAATGCAGTTCGATAGAAAAATGCTCAATACTGAAGAATATAAAATTTTAACTCATTTGAATAAATTTTTCGCTTTGTAGAGCTGGTCAAAGTCGATGGTTTTGTCAAGCTTTAAATTTTTTTTTTTGATTCAAGATGATGTTTAAATTTTTCTGCAACTTATGAAAGAAAAGTTCATTTTTTTTTTTCATAGATATCATAAGCGGTCACGGTGGTTTTTAAAAAATTTCAACTTTTTGAAATACCAACCGCGATTTTTTTCGGGGATAGTGTTGGGGGACCCTTCTAGTATCAGAATCCGGGAACCGCGAAATCGAATGTCAAGCCGTTTTTTTTTTTTCGACATTTTAGTTTTTTTAACGATTTTTGAGAATGTCTCGGATTTATATACATATTATGTACACATATATATGTATGTACGTACATATATATACTTGTATATGTATATATGTGTAATATTTATATATGTATATATATATACATACACACATACATACATATAAAAGGTATCGTTTCCGCACCATTTATTTTTAAAAAAAATCGGTTTTTTCGTATATAAAAAAACACAAACAAAAACCGGAAACAAGAGAAATATTGCAGATGAACATTTAATAGCTCCATTGAAAGCCAAAAAAACGTACTAAATGCTTCTGGTAATAGAAACTCACAAAAAAATTTTGTGTGTCCTGCATATAACATCCAATATAGCCAAAAATCGTGTTTTTGCACTTTTTTAACTTTTTAGGTAAAGATATCTCCGACAAAAAAAAAAGATATCGTTATCGGTTTGATTGAGTTTTCAAGGAAAAAACTAGGGCTATTAACTGTCATACCAGATTTTACGGCATAATATTACCTTATCTTGTTATATAACTTCAAAAAATAGGAAAAAACGTGGTGTCCTTCAAACATTTATGTAAGGATATCTCAAATTCCAGACGTAATAGAGCAATTCTAATACCGGAATCGGATTAAGCATCAAAAATCACATCTGGAATGACTATTTTTGTTTCCGGTTTTTGTTTGTGTTTTTTTATATACGAAAAAACCGATTTTTTTTAAAAATAAATGGTGCGGAAACGATACCTTTTATATGTATGTATGTGTGTATGTATATATATATACATATATAAATATTACACATATATCCATATACAAGTATATATATGTACGTACATACATATATATGTGTACATAATATGTATATAAATCCGAGACATTCTCAAAAATCGTTAAACAAACTAAAATGTCGAAAAAAAAAAAACGGCTGGACGTTCGATTTCGCGGTTCCCGGATTCTGATACTAGAAGGGTCCCCCAACACTATCCCCGAAAAAAATCGCGGGTGGTATTTCAAAAAGTTGAAATTTTTTAAAAACCACCGTGCGGTCTTTATACTATCAACAAACACTAGAAATAAAAGACTTTTTTTCAATGTCTGAGGTGACTGTACTTTTCTGAAACAATATTTTTACCCTTTTTTTCAACTTCGAAATAGGCTCAACAATTCCGAACACAATATAAAAATTCTAGCTGCGAGAATAAGCGGTTTTATGAGTTATAACGATTTTCATCAGGAAACCTGTGACTCGTGACGTCATTTTACGAAAAGGCATTGCAAAAATCAATTTACACTGTCCCTTTTACAAATCTGATATCGTCATAGGATAGAAAAAGGTAACACCATTACTAAGTAATATCGTTTTTGTCGATTACAGCGCCATATACGCCGGATAGGAAACAATTTTTAGACAACATTTTTGTAGGGGAATGGTTCCGGGTATGAGACAGTCAATTTTTTCTATGATGCAAAATTAATATTGCCAATCTGACTACTGTCGAACTATCCTCTTACTATGACCAAGTTTTTAGGCCACCACCGAGGTGAAAAGATCTATTGCTTATTTAAGATATACACCTCAGGTCGCAACTCGATTGTAAAAAGTTTTTTATGATCTGTTTCAATGTGTTATATTTTAGATTTAATCAATTGGAAATGGGAAGTGTCATGCGTTAGCGTTTAGTGTTTTATATCTTCTTTGTGATACGATTTGGGTTTGTGCAAATATAAATGGTTAAAACATTACTTTTAAGCTTTTTTTAAAAAGTGTCATGTATTCGGGTATTAGACACATCATGTATCCGGGTATGAGACACTTTTTTTTCGAACCCAAATCGTGTGCAACTGTCAAATATCGACATGTATGTAATGATACATTTGTTTACGTACAGTTATGCTGTTTTTATTTCGTATTTTCTAATTTAAATTGCATTTTTAAAGGTGTCTCATACCCGGATACAAAATTTGTAACGATATAGACATTTTTTCTTTCGAACCAAAATCTAGTGCAACTATCAAACATCAATATTAATGTAACGAAAAATGAATAAAAGTTTGTGCTACTTAATACACACTCATGGGGTTTTTATTTCATATTTTCTGATTTCACTGTTCGACAATTTCGAACTTTTTTTAAAACACATTAGAAAATCCAAAAAATTCTTAAAGTAGAAGTAAAAAAAAAATTACCGGTTTCTCGTGGTTTCGCTCCAGCACGTCACATTTTTTTTTCATCGATTTTTGAAGCTTTTTTATCCATTGTACATGAAAAAACCAAAAATACCATATTCTTGTGTTAAATCGATGAATTTAACTATATGATTCTTACACCTGAGGTGTATCATGTGTTCAGCAAACGTATGCAGGATATTGCGGGGAATATTTTTGTATAAAATTTGGACCCTGCTTAACCCCCACATGTGGGTCATTTTTGCCCTTTTCTTAAAAACGTACAAAAATGACACCCAAAATAGGGAAATATTGAGTCCGTATGTACTACAGAAATATTTGCTATAAAATTTCACTACTAGTTTTTAAACACGTAAAGGTCGAAATTTGAGCCCGAAACCAAATAATCGTTAAAATCAGGACTTTTCACATTGCATATTAATTACATCCCTGAAGCGCTTACTTTAAGTTTAAGAATTTTTCGTCTTTGGTAACTTTAAGTGAAATTTTTTGTAGGATATTTTTTAACACATTGTGGCTCAGTTTTAGAAAAAGGGGTCAAAAAGACCCCTGAAATTTTGAAAATATTTATTGTTAGAACTGCTTACTGATTTTAATGATTTTTTTGCATTCGGGGTAAAATTTTGCTTTTTTAGTGTTCAGCAAATAGTAGTGAAATTGTATAGCAAATATTTCTGTAGTACATACTGACTCAACATTCTCCTGTTTTAGGTATCATTTTTGTACCTTTTTAATAAAAGGACAAAAATGACCCACATGTGGGGGTTGTACAGGGCTAAAATGTTCCACAAAAATATTCCCCGCAATATCCTGCATAAGTTTGCTGAACACATGATACACCTCAAATGTAAGGATAATATAGTTAATTTCATCGATTTAACACAAGAATGCGGTATTTTTGTTTTTTTCATCTACAGTGGATAAAAAAACTTCAAAAATCGATTAAAAAAAATGTGACGTGCTGGGGAAAAACTACGAGACACGGGTATTTTTTTTAACGTATACTGTAAGAATTTTTTGGATTTTCTGATGTGTTTTTTTTTTTTTTTGTGTCGAACAGTGTTTTCATTGCTTTTTTTTATGTGTCTCATACCCGGATACAAAATTTAACGTTCAGTTTCTAAAATATTTGACCGTTCCGGGATTTTCCTAACAATATCGATACGTCCAACGTAACAGTTGGTAACTCGACAATCGTAGTTTTTAGTTATGATCATTTTTGTATTGTTTTCGTTCAAACAAGAAAACCAAAAACAAAAATTGAATAAATACTTTGCACCCAAAAAAATCTGCTGTAAAAGTGTAGCAAAATGCTGTATGTTTTACAGCATTTACTTTCATTTTTCATCCCATATCTTTTGCAGTTAATATTACAATTTTGTTGTACATTTGAAAAATTAGCTGTGAAAAATAAAATATTTGCTGTAGATTTCACAACAAAAAAAAGTTTATATCGATAATTTTAACAAATTTCTGGTAGAAATTATTGCATTTGCTGTAAAATTAACAACTAATTGTAAATTCGATTATATTAACTTTTAAATTAGCAAATCCACAGAGAATTGTAAGATCCACAACAAAACGTTGTTAAAACTACCGCAGCAATTTTTTTGGGTGTGGAAATCTGTAGTCCAAATAAAGGTTTTTCGACTATTAAATCGTGGTCACTATTCCATATTGATTTACAGAGATGTTAACAATTTCAACTTATAATTTGGATAAAATGAATTTATATGAGTTGTAACTCTAGTTACCAACTAATGTTCTCTTTCAGTTCCATGAGAAAAGTTGGTAACTTAACTTGCCAACTAGCATTAAAAATATTTGACGGGCATTACAACCACTGATTTTAAAAGAAAAATTAACTTATAACTTTGTAAGTTAAGTTACCAACCCAATTTGTCATTTTTGTCCAGTGCATAAGTTATCAACTTAAGTTGCCAAGTTTTTGCATGGAGACCTCAGTAAATTATACTTAGGTTGTAACTTTAAAAATTGCTCCCAGCCCTTCAAATTTCAAGCTAGAGGTACCAAAATTTGACACAAGATGGAGTCCAATGCGTAGATTTCGAAAAATCATTGTCCCGTAAAAAGTTGGTAACTTGAGTTACAAACTTTTACGTTGGATGTATCGATGTGTATGTAATTTACTTTAACAAAACATTGCTTTTCGCCCTGCAATGCAATCTACATAAATGAAATTTGGGGTCGTAATTGCTATTAAAATTTTCTATACATACATAACCGAAAACAGAGTTAAAATATCATAAATGTTTCAGAAGTTATGATTTTTGCAACGAGAAATGCCAGATGTCGCCACTGTGCGTTGGTCCATAATTTGCAATACCCGGTTTTTATAGCATTTTATAGTGGACTGAGATCTTCTTATTATGCACCTGTAGGTACTTCCCAGTGTGCCAGACGGTTCATATCTCCGCTTTTTTACCCGTTACGGATCCGTTTGCGGGAGAAATTTCAAAAAAAAAAAACGATTCGCTTTTTTTTTGGGAATCTCTCCCGCCAACGGATCAGTAACGGATCCGGAACGGATAAAAAAGCGAAGATTTGAACCGTCTGGCACACTGGGTTACTTTGTTTTTTCTATCACGTCAGGAACCGAAAAATTTTTCTGTAAATTTAGTAGGTAGCAATTCAAAAGGTCCATTTGCTTAATCTAGAATACAGCTGCCATTTTTCATTTGACCTTTGTCAGCAAGAGATCGAAATTTTCTTGATAAATAAAACTTGAACTTTTTGAATTGTTCAGTCCGGAAAAATCCTTTGTATGTTATTGAAAGAAAGCCTTATTTAAAGGGTTATGGTTATCTAAATCATTTTTGTTTTTGTTATATCGCGTGCTTAGAACAACAGGGTTCCTACTGACATTTTTTGTTAAATATTTCTATCTCGTATGGTTTCTGAGATAATTAATGAAATTGAGATACACAAGGTTACACCTACACATATTCAAAATCAAATTAATTTTACAAAGTTCTAACTAGGGGTCTGCACAAGACGTCTTGTTTTCGTTTTAAGACATTTCGTTTCAAGATACGTTATATTTTGTACCTGCTTTTTATTTATCAAATGCTCTAGTTCAGTGTCGTGTGTAAATGTCTTGACAGAACTAGAATTTGAAAGAAAATAAACAAATACTGTGCTAATTTGTCTTGTTAGATTTGTTTCAGTTATTTTAGTTGCATACTGTAGTAGTAGTGTACACTACTAAATGCTAATGGTGTGATAAGGGTAGTTTATCTCTCTCTTCTTGTGCCTCTTTTTTGTTTACGCTCTCTCTCTCTGTCGCAAAAATGTATGAAAGCTACTACTATTCTGCAAGTGTTACCATATCATACATTTTTTTGTGGTTTCTCTACTAGCACGTTTTACAGTGATCTGAAGTATTTGTTTTTATAAAATAGAGTTCACTGATGTATTTTTTTGAACCAAGTTCATTTTTCACACTGATAAAACAAGACAATGTAAATAGTGTCAAAATGAAATCAGTGTACACGATGATTTGAATCTTGAATTTTTTGGATCAAATGCATCAGTTCAGTGTAAAATGTGGCTGTAAAAAAAAGTACACTTTATTTCAAGATGTCTTGTGCAGACCCCTAGTTCTAACTGCCGGATAGAACTTTGTGTTTCTTTAAGATTTTTTTTTTTTTTTTTTGCAGATAGAACTTTATGTTTCTGTAACAGAGCAGGCAAATTAGATAAAATCATATAATTTTGTTAAACAAGCACCGATTTTGAGCCGACATGGCTCATTGGACTTAGAAAAAAACAAAACTTAAGATTTATGCAGTTTTTGAAAAAAGGTCGAAAAACGGTTGAACAATTTGAAACGAAAATAGTCATTTTCGATATACTTGCCAACGCTTAGTTCTAATCTGGCATCAGAGTCACTATATTTTATATGGTTTCCGAGATATCCTACCACAAATGATCAAAAAATTATCAAAAACACGATATTTGAGGTTGTTTAGAAGACGCAGAAAATTGTTTTGCTTTTTTCTATTAAACGCACCATTTAGTACTATTTTTTGTCTTCAAAATGAGCTACAAATTGGTCTCGTGTGATTTTTCTTCAGGAAGCTATGACCACTTTAAAATTATACATAAAGGTTAAAAATCGTATGTGGTTTCTCATATGATTTTCTCTCCACAGTGTCATTTCCATACTTTCATGCATCATTTAAAGCGAGTATAAATTTTTAAAAAAAATCACACAAGACCAGTTAGTAGCTCATTTGAAGACAAAGAACAGTACTAAATGATGCATTCAATAGAAAAGAGCAAAATAATTTTCTGTGTCTTCTAAACAACCTCAAAAATCGTGTTTTTGATCATTTTTGAGCATTTGTGGTAGGATATCTCGGAAACCATATAAGATATAGTGATTCTGATGCCAGACTCGGACTAAGCGTTGGCAAGTATATCGAAAATAACTATTTTCGTTTCGAATTGTTCAATTTTTCAAAAACCGTTTTTCGACTTTTTTTAAAAAACTGCATAAATCTTAAGTGTTGGTGATGTGCGTGAAGTTGGCCCTGCTTTTGTGTAATTTCCCGAAAAAAAAGTTGTGCCGGGGTGTGCTCCACTTGTGCCGCGTTCAAGGGTTCACTTTTTATAGGGAGGTCCTTTTTTTCGTGCGAAGTTAGCCCTGCTTTTGTGGAATTTCCCAAAACCAAAAGTTGTGCCGGGGTGTGCTCGACTTGTGCTGCGTTGTGCCGTATTGGAAATGAAAATCGGTCCAATAGTATAGATTTTATGGGGAGGTCCTTTTTTTGGTGAATAAGAAAATTTGTGGAATTTCCCGAAAAAAAAAAGTTGTGCCGGGGTGTGGTCGACTTGTGCTGCGTTGTGCCGTATTGGAAATCAAAATCGGTCCAATAGTATAGATTTTATGGGTAGATCCTTTTTTTGGCGGATATGTAAATTTGTGGAATTTCCCGAAAAAAAAAGTTGTGCCTTTTTTTCAATACGGCACAACGCAGCACAAGTGAAGCACACCCCGACACAACTTTTTTTTTGTGAAATTCCACAAAATTTGCATAGATCAAAAAAAAGGACCCCCCATAAAATCTATACTATTGGACCGATTTTGATTTTCAATACGACACAACGCAGCACAAGTCGAGCACACCCCGGCACATTTTTTGGTTTTGGGAAATTCCACAAAAGCAGGGCTAACTTCGCACAAAAAAAAAGGACCTCCCTATAAAAAGTGAACCCTTGGACCGATTTTTTTTTCCAATACGTCACAACGCAGCACAAGTGGAGCACACCCCGGCACAACTTTTTTTATTGTGAAATTCCACAAAATTTGCATAGATCAAAAAAAGGACTTCCCCATAAAATCTATACTATTGGACCGATTTTGATTTTCAATACGGCACAACACAGCACAAGTCGAGCACACCCCGGCACAACTTTTTTTTTCCATAAATTCCACAAAAGCAGGGCTAACTTCGCACAAAAAAAAGGACCTCCCCATAAAAAGTGAACCCTTGGACCAATTTTTTTTTTCCAATACGGCACAACGCAGCACAAGTGGAGCACACCCGGGCACATCTTTTTTTTTGGGAAATTCCACAAATTTTCGTATCCACCAAAAAAAGGACTTCCCCATAAAATCTATACTAATGGATCGATTTTGTTTCCAATACGGCACAACGCAGCACAAGTCGAGCACACCCCAGCACAACTTTTTTTTTCGGGAAATTCCACAAAAGCAGGGCTAACTTCGCACAAAAAAAAGGACCTCCCTATAAAAAGTGAACGCTTGGACCGATTTTGATTTCCAATACAGCACAACGCGGCACAAGTGGAGCACACCCCGGCACAACTTTTTTTTTCGGGAAATTCCACAAAAGCAGGGCCAACTTCACGCACATGTGTTGGTGCTTGTTTAACAAAATTAAATGATTTAATCTAATTTGCCTGCTCTTTTACAGAAACACAAAGTTCTATCTGACAGTTAGAACTTTTTTTCCCAATTTCATGTACATGTATCGTTTAGCAACAAAGTTCTATCGATTTTTTTAAGCTTATATTCCTTTTAACAAGACAATATATTTTAATTATTTTAGTATCAATGAAATCTTCGCGACAATCAAATGCTTGTAATATAAATAACATCGTGAGTAAATCAATTCATAAAAAATATTTGACACGAAATATTCAAACATAGATTTCTCGAAAGTGATGTGTGTATGGATAGAACCCTGTTGTTCTAAGGTCGCGATATAGCTTTTAAATGACCTCAGGATACTGAAGTGGTAAAGAAATCCAAGATCAGATTCGTGATAAGGTCTTTATCCACTATAAACGGCTATAAAATCCCGGAGAGCAAATTATGCGCGAGGGGTGAGGCTAGGAAAAATGGACCACCGCAGGTCCTGGCAACACACACTTTCTTGTTACTTCAGGTTTTATCGATAAGAATCTGATCTCACTTTTCGGTACTTATATTTTGTATACTCAAGACTACGAAGCTCCTGTTCTATATTTTGAGTCAACCCTTTACTTTGACTAAAATTATGGGTAAACTATTGCATTTTTTCGTAAGCTTTGGCACAAATACGTGAAATAGCATGGTATGACATTCAAATTTACATATTTGAAACAATCAGTGAGTGGTTGCTTAAAATGTTAATAAAGTACAAATGAATTAATAGCATTCCGTACTTTTAACAGTTTCGATTGTATGTATGTCCAGCTATTTCCACTGATTTTAGACTTTTTGAGCTCATTGAATAGGTAATTGTATGCAGTTTTTGATAAAAGATAGTTATGATTGAGTTTTGTGGTCGCAAATAGTATACATATTTAGAAATAACAAAAATGAACAGACTTCGGAATAGTGATGAGCAAACCAAGACAATAGCAGTCTTGGTCTTGTTCTTGCACATTGAGTCTTGGTCTTGGTTCTGATATTGAGTCTTGGTCTTGATCTTGCTCATTAAGTCTTGGTCTCGGTCTTGGTCTTGGTCTTGAAAAAATTTCTAGAGATATTGAGTATTCAAAGTTTCAAAACCGAGGGAAAGGGATAAAAGCATATTCTATGATTTTAAAACTGATTTTAAAATTTTTTATGATTTTGAAATTTTTTGTGATTTTAAAATTTTTTCCGTGCTTCTAAGGGTTTGATGTTCTCGTATGACATGCTTTTTCCACCATTTCAGAAGTCTTGGATTACTTGAAAATGTAAATGTATGTACTTTTTAATAAACTACAATTAAAAAGTATGAAATTAAGTTTTGAGGTTGTTTTATTTAAAAATAATGACAAAAGCTCAGATTTATCCGTTTTTCCTGATAAAGAAGCTCAACCCGGGTCGATTTAGAATAACCGGATCTCATATGAAAAAAATGTATATTTATTTTTAGCCCGAACCACATGTTATTCCGTGCGAAAACTTTTGGGTTTACGATTTTAAAATTTTTCACACAACTTTTGGGCCAATCTAGTATACATTCATAACTAATATGAAGTTCCAAGATTTCCTCACTACTAGCTGTCCACTACTGTTAATTCAGATGACAGGGGATTGCACATATTTTTTATTAGAAGAATAAGAAGCCCATTCTTCTTAAGGAGTGTCAACCCATAGAATCGCTATGGTTATTTGAATATAAAATCACTCTTTGTATTTGAATTGCCATAAGTATACGAGTAATATGTTGCAATGATAATTCCCCTGAGGAGTATTTTGGTGCCACTTGAATATAGAAATATTTGCTACATATTTTCCCTTTTAAATAGGAATAACTCGTATGTTACCATATCGTCGGGTTAAAACTACAACTAGATGTCTAGTTTTTCATGTTTTGAGAAAAAAGCTTTTGAAGTTTTTTGAAATTCCTTTTTTGTATGAGATTTTAAAGTTTTCTGTTTTTTGTTCCTAATATATAATTGGCTGGGGACTACATTTCACTACATTAGGACTAGACTGCGGCATAAAGCCGTTTTTACTTCATGTTTTCGTGTACTTAGCTCAAAATATTAATAAATTTAGATGCCTTGTTGTAGTTTTAACCCGACGATATATTGTTTCCAAAAAAAGATGTAAGCGTAATGTACAATATCTTGGTACCAGAATTAAAAGTTAATGCTTACATTATTGCATCCTCTTCTTTTGATTTTATTAGCATGCCAATACGCAATTTTTAATTTTGTGCAATTTTATGTTCGCATGTAAGTAGATACATATATACATTTTTATTTTTTTGTACATAAAATTAATATCTGTTTTATTTCTTAAGATCTAGTTTACACATAACAGATGTGCGCCAAAAGTATGTACGTTCTTGGTTTTTTGCGGCGGTGGCTGATCAACAAATGCCGTACTGTGTCACACAATCCTTAAAAGACGAGGGAAGGGATAGATCCCTTCTGTCCAGTTTAGCAATTTTCGCGGGACGCACGTTCGCGTAGTGCTCCATTTTTACTGACACTAAGCTAGCAGCTGTCAAAGTGTTTTCTTTTTTATTTTTGGTGGGCAACACTTAACCGCAGAAATGGGAGTAAATTAAAATCTTTTGTGAATTATGGGACATCCCTTATATTAAGTCCAGGTCTGGATAACGTTTTTTAGCAGAAACTTTATTGATAACTAGACTGCGGATTATATTCCACTTTGTTGGTAATCATTAAATAAATATTATATTGTTTGTGAAATATGTTTTCTGTATTCAAGAATTGATTGACAACGGCATATAAGAATATGCCAAAAAATATGCAAAACATATTTTATACATATTCCAAAAATAATTAAAAATATGCTGCAAATATGCCACGTTTTGAGGAATTATTGTAGGAAAAATTATGTATTACATTGTGTTTATTTATTTAAATTTGATAAAAAGGTTGTCGTTTCGATTTTTTAATAATCGTGTTTAAAAAAACAACAAATTAAATTATTTCTGTATATTTTATGCACTCAAACTTATGGCTTGTAATTCAGTTCACAGTAATAATAAGTATTTTTTCTAAATTTTCGGAAGCTAAACTGTGCCGTTTGTCTGTAAGAATCATTTTCTAAGAAAAAAATGATCTATCTGCATCACATGATGTTTTAGGGGCGCATTTGTATTTAGACACTACATCTGGATTGACAGCAGGAATTTCAGTTGTTGTCACACCATAAATTTTTGTTTTAAAATTATATCCAGGATTTCTTGCCAAAACGTTAGTAACTTGTCTTGGAAGCAAAACACGCCAAGTGTACCCTATGAAAATTATTTTTTGTGACCGATTTGGCAATATGGTAGTTCCGGTATGCAAGATTAATAATACTGGAGGATTTAGTCCTAGTACCATTTGTTGTTTAATTACAAGGTGTTGAAGTTGGCGATTTTTGTGATTTTCATAGCAATGATGTTTTTTAAAAAAAATTCATAGCTTACATCAAACTTTGTTCATTGCAAGCAACTTATTCTATTCAATTTTAAGTGTTCTTTCTACAAAACAAAATATTACTTTTAAAAAAACATTTTTTTTCGGCAAAATTTTGTTAAATTTAAAAATACTTTTGAATTTAAAAAAAAAAAACAAACTCAAATTTTTCTTTAAAGTACTTTAAATTAAAACTCAATTTATAATCTTTAAAATGGTATATGACTGAAGATGAGATTCAGTCGTTTTGTGAGAGTTTTTGGCTGTTAAGCGCCCGTGGTAGGCAAAACTCTTTTTTTACTCAAGAGTACAGCATGTAACGAAAAAAGTGTACAAAGCGTAAAATGCTTCGAAACATCCAAGGATCACGTGTAATTTTTGTTGGAATTTTTGGGAAAGTTTTAATTTTTTTTTTTTTTGACCTGTTTTTAAAAATTTAAAAAAAAAATCACACGTATTCCTTGGACGATTCTAAGCATTCTATGTCTTTCACACTTTTTACGTAAAAAGCCTCCCTTTTGAGCAAAAAAAAAAAAGAGTTTTGCCAAAAACTCCCATGAAACGACAGTCCCATCTTGAGTCATATACCATTTTAAGGATTATAAATTGAGTTTTAATTTAAAGTACTTTTGAAAAATATTTAAGCGGGTTTTTTTTTTTTCATACAAAAGTATTTTTAAATTTAAAAAATTTTGGTGAAAAAAATTTTTCTTTTAGTTGCAATTATCAATTAACAAAACTTGATGTAAGCTATGAATTTTTGAAAAAACATAATTTTTATGAAAATCATAAAAATCGCCAACTTCAACACTCTGTATTTAACAACATATCGACGCATGATACGAAAAGTAGGATGATTCAATTCTCCTACGAAAAGTAGGTTGTTTTATATTCTTGGACGAAAAGTAGGACGTTTCAAACTTATTTGGACGAAAACTAGGTTGTTTCATTAAATATGACGAAAACTAGGTTTCTTCGAAGTTTTATGTATAAAAGTAGGACGTTAAAGTTTTTATGTCGAAAAATAGGTTGTCTGAACATTTTGGACGAAAACTAGGACGTTTCGATGCCTTGCACGAAAACTAGGTTGACGTTGATTCTTGCAGCGCATTTTTGGAAAAAACTAGGGTGTTTCTTATTTTGTTATATCAATTTCCTAATGTAAATGAAATATTAATATCAGGTATCTTCTCTTCTTATACGAGATAAAATTGTATGTACTTATGTACCGAAGTATGTATGTACTTATGTATGTATTTTTGGAACGCGCAAAACTTTTTCTCGAAAACGGCTACAGCGATTTTAATGAAACTTTGGATAATGTTAGACATTAGCAAACAATGAAGAATGAGTTAGGTTTGAACTTTGTAAATGCTCACTAGGGGGCGTGGCATCGCATTAAATTTTAAATTTGATATGGCCATAATTTGCAAACCATACAAGGTATTTGAATGAATTTTGGTGAGCGGGTATGGCTTAATAATACCTTGTAACAAACAAAAAGTGGGCGGGATCGAAAAAGTGCCACGCCCACTTTTCAGCCCTTGGAAATTTTGATTCAATATTACTCGAAAAAGACTCCAACAATTTTAATGAAAATTTAGGGGATGTTACTTATGCTAACAGGTATTAATATGTGATATGCCGTTATATTGGAAAAACTCGTTGAAGGGCGTGGCACCGCCCACAAAAATATAATGCGCTATAAAAAGAAAACTACTAAAGCAATCTTTCTGAATTTAACTGTAGGGAGTCTACTTGCTATTAGGCACCTACGACCTGAAATTAGACAAAATATCAAAAGTGCGCGTGGAACCTCCCATACAAGTAAAACACATTAAATGCTATTTCTCGCATATGATACAACATATTATGATGAAATTTTGTATGCGGATCTGGATCAAGAGTATCTAAAGCATAAGAAAAAGAAGGCTTTGTTTAATCAAAATAAAAATTTTGGTTAATAACTCAGGCACAAAAAAAAATGGAATGAACTGTTTAATTCTTATATGCAGTCTTATGTACTTTTTGACGTAAACTAAAAGAAGCTCACAGGGAAGGTAAAGGTTCATTTAAATACATAAAATAAGTTAGCAAATTTTTATACGCGCTTATGATATGATCCACCTTTTTTTTTTGTCGTTCAATATGAAACATCCTATGTTTCGTCTAAAAGTTCAACACAACCTACTTTTCGTAACAAATTATGAAACATCCTACTTTTCGTAAAAAAGTTTGAAACGTCCTACTTTTCGTCCAAGAATGTAAAACATCCTATTTTTCATAAAAAAGTATGAAACATCATACTTTTGTTTAAAAATTCTGAAACGTCCTACTTTTCGTCCAAGGATATAAAACAACCTACTTTTCGTAGGAGAATTGAATCATCCTACTTTTCGTATCATACGTCGATATGGTACTAGGACCAAATCCTCCAGTATTTCTTGCTAAATCGGTCTCAAAAAAAAAAAAAAAATTTCAGCTGGTGCACTTGGCGTGTTTTGCTTCCTTGATATATTTTACCGTCTCTTCCTTTGATTTTTTCCACTGCTTTTTTAACTCAATTTATCAATCCCTATGAATTAATAAGCATTATTCTTTTTGTCTCTAGTTTTTTAACCCTCATCTCCCCAACATATTTTTAGCAACACAAGTCCACATCATGGGTAAATTTTACCCATAACTTAAAAACATTCTGTATTGGTCAATATCCCAAATTTTTAACGAAACTTTGTTATTTCTACCTTAACAATCTAATACCAAGGCGAATTGAAAGGAAAATAAGCCATATCAGGTGTTTTTACAAATATTTTAAGAAAATAAATAATTTTTACATAAATTCATTGGCAATTTTTTGAAACACAAAAAAAAAAAAAATATATAATTTTTTTTTGTAAGGAATTACATTTTTTATATAAATAAATTAAAGTATTTTTATATTATTATCAATTCAATTAAATAACATTTCAAAATTTTTTATACAAGATCATAAAAAAGTACCAAAAAATAAAACAAATAAGGATGTGTATGTACTGCAAATCATATCCCTATGCTCAGAGCAAAAAGGTTTTTTACACCAAATTCAAACGTTTTTAGGTTTTCGGCCTTTTTTGCCGGACATTAGAAACATCTGACAGGTTTTTTCAGTACAACATTGGTTGTTTTCAGAGTGCACTAAAAGTACGAAAAATTTTCATTATAAGCTCCTTCAAACTTTTTCGAAGTTGTGTGATTTGGTATCTGCTTTTTAGCTTTGGTTAAAATAATGAGAATTCAATTCTTTTCAAAATTTTAATTATTTTGTCGTCATGTTTTACTCTTTTTCGTGCCATTTTATACTATTTTCAATCAAAACGAAAAAAAAAAAAACTTACATAAGTCCACAACATGGGTAAAATTTACCCGGAAAAAAAATTAAAACGCTATACCTCCAAGAACTGACGACGACCGCTTGCGACAAAGCCCACAACAAAAGAAGAATACAGTGAGGTAATTTACATGCGCTTACTTCGTTTTTTTGTTCGTTTTTTAGCGAATTATTGAACTTTTAGTCATATATTTGCAAAGATCGATTTACATATAAATCTATCAATGCATTTTTCTAACACATAATTATGACAAATCAAGGAACGGATTAAAAACACGGCTATAGTGACATATGTTTCGTCTTTCGCCACAAAGACTCATCAGACTATTTTTGTTGTAATTATAATTATATTTATTTTACTAAATTAATTATAATTGAAAAATTGCAAGTTTGATAACTTTTTGTGTTTTTGGTCTGGGCGGGAGTCGAACCAAGGATCTCCAGGTTGGTAGCAGAAGTCGTTACCACTGCACCAGCCTTGCGCGGCTGCGAAGCCGACTTTTTGCCAGTTTTATTTGTGTGTTAATACGTATTGATATATCATAATTGTTGTTTTGTGTTATTTATTGATATTTGGTATAGTTGTTCCTTTGGAACAAATTCAATACCGATTGCAGGTGTTCCCACCTTATCAGGGCGTGTTCTCCCAAATAACTTTAAGAATTTTTAAGTGTGTTACTTAATGACAGACCAAAAACATAAAAAGTTTTCAAACTTGTAATTTTTCAATTATAATTAATTTAGTAAAATAAATATAATTATAATTACAACAAAAATAGTCTAATGAGTCTTTGTGGCGAAAGACGAAACATATGTCACTATAGCCGTGTTTTTACCTTTCCTTGATTTGTCATAATTATGTGTTAGAAAAATGCATTGATAGATTTATATGTAAATCGATCTTTGCAAATACATGACTATAAGTTCAATTAAAAAAAAAAGAAATCATATATGAAAAATATTAAAATGTCTCCAAAAAATTCCTAAAAATCTCACACGTATTTCTCGGAAAATTCCAAGCATTTTATGCTTGAAACACTTTTGAGTAAAAAAAATCGTTTTGCCGACCGCGGGCGTTTAACAGCAGAAAATGCTAATTTAATGACCGAATTCCATCTTGAGTGCTTAAAGACTTTAAAGTCTAGTCCAATTTTGAATAGGAAGGTTTTTTTGAGTTAATGTCGACAAACTAAAAAAGACCCAACATTTTACAATAAAATACCCACTGTATGAAATATTTTGGCATAGTAGAGTGAGTGAGAGAGTGTTCTGTCAAACTTGTCGGTCGCTACTAAAATCGCTGTGCACTTTGTTTAACGTTTTACAGTGTTTAAATACAAAATATTTGTTTAAATAGTGATATTTGCTTAGTCAATTTAATTTCTTATTCGGGAATTATAAAATCTTTATGAATTTGTGACTGTGCATTTGTGAATTTTCATTATTATTTTCTGTGACAAATTTGTCTGTCTCAGGCTTTTTGTTTTTCTTTTTGTTCGCGCTAAATTTTAACTTTCGGTTTTGTTTTTTGTTTATTTGCTAAGCGCTCTCTTGTTTAATACAAATTTTTCAGTGCATTTAAAACTTTTAAACGGAATTTTTTCAGTCTGATCATTACAGAGCTACTTAAACTGTCTTAGTTTTGACCTAAACCTATTTTATTAATAGTTCTTCGTAAACTGTTTCATTACTTATTTCTATTAGCTATGCCGTGCACATTCCAAGGTTGCAAACTGTCTGACGAGGATCGTCAAATCACGTGTTGGTTATGTGATGATTTGGTTCACATAGGTTGCATAGGGATGACGGGTCGTATAGCAGATATGCTTTCCGAAGATAAAGGCTTCCGATGGTGCTGTAAGAAGTGTAAAACTGTTGATGCGTCAATTTTTAAACTTATTAAAGAGACTAAAAAAGGGTTTTCTGATATAGGAAAGGACCTAGCCTCTCTTGCTGTAAAATTTCGTGAGCTAGAATCAGTATTTAATAAATTTAAACCTAGTAATACTGGTATTTCTTTGTCAAGAGTTTCTAAAAATCTTCGTAGCCAAACAAAAGCAGGGAAGTTGCAATTAGGTAAAACACTGCCTGAATCCGATATTGAGATTATCGCACCTGATCCTCAAATTGATGTTTTAGATGATCAATCCAATTTGAATGGTCCATCAGGGCAGATAGTTCCTTCTAATCTTCTGATTCCGCCCTTAAATAGTGCTTTACCAGCTGAATCCTACAATGATCCATTGACGCAAATGCCCTCTAATCCCAAAGAACTTGTTGCTATTCCACCTAAAAAGGCTATTTTCATCTCTCGTCTTGCACCTGACACATCGACCAAAGATATAGAGTTTTACATAAACTCAAAACTAAAGTCTAAAATCGTTGTCTCCATTAAAAAGTTCAATTTTTCTTATACTAGAGATAAATCGTCTTTTAAAATTATTGTTTCTGATGACTCATTTACAACTTTAAATGATATCAACTTCTGGCCTCAGAATACTTTTGTCCGTGAATTTGAGTATCGAAATAATCGTAGAGTAAATAATGTTGTTAATCTTTCCGAAACAAATACTTTAAATGCTACTCCAAAAAACTAAATTCTAATTCTTTCTATAACTTTTCTCTTATTTATCAAAATGTCAGAGGGCTTAACACTAAACTTTCCGACCTTTATATTAATAGCTATGACTTTAATTTCGATATTATTGCTCTAACAGAAACTTGGCTTCGAGTAGGAGTTTTAAACTCAGAAATCTTTTGCTCCAAATTCCAAATATTTAGAAAAGACCGTACTTCCAGGATTGGAGGTGGTGTCTTAATTGCAGTAGAAAATTCCTTTCAATCTAATGAGGTTATTGTTGATAGTGGTGATCTTGAATTTGTAGCTATATTAATTAATCTCAGTCACTTTAATTGTTTTGTAACATGTTCTTACATTCCCCCAAACTCTGAACTCATAGTCTACCAAAGTCATCTAACTTTAATAAAAACTGTGAATGAATTGAGAAAAGGAAATGATAAATTATTTGCGTTAGGCGACTTTAATCTTCCTCATGTTACATGGAATAAACTTGATGGCTCTTCATTTCTTATTCCATCTACCTTAAATAACTGTTTTTGTGATCTGTTTGATAGTTTCGCTGAGCTTTGTCTTCACCAATATAATGATATTTGCAATGAAAATAATAGGATACTCGATCTTGTATTTGCCGATAGTTTTACAAATTTATCTATCGAACGTTGCGACCCATTAGTTAATCCAGAAGATAAACACCATCCAACTATAAAAATAAATATTGATGTACCTACAAAAACAGTTCATAATTCTATAAAATTATTTTCGGGCAGGTATAATTTTTGTTTTAAAAAAGCTGACTTTCAAAGTTTAAACCATTTTTTAGCAAGAACAGACTGGTCATTTATGAATACCACGGCACCAGTTTCAGAAAATGACTTAGATAGTTCAGTGAAATTGTTCAATAATACTTTACAAAATTATTTTAATTTAGTAATTCCTAAAACAAAAGCTGTGTCTAAGCAAAATTGTTCACCTTGGTCTAATAAAACTTTAAATATGATTAAAAATAAAAAAAACCGTCTTTTTAAAAAGTATAAATTAACGGGTTCATCCGCTGACTATATACAATATTCTCTTTTCCGCGGCAGATACCAGACTTATACTAAAGTCTGCTATAACAACTATATTTTAAAATTAAAAAATAACTTAAAAGCTAACCCGAAAATGTTTTATAATTTTGTGAACTCTAAGAGAAAACAATCATACTTTCCATCAAGTATGTCTTACGATGGTGTCTTATCTTCATGTGAATCTGAGATCTTAAATTATTTTGCCGATTTTTTCCAGTCCACATACTCTAATTTAAAATTCAATTCAAATATAACATATCCGTACCCTTTAACATTAATTAATCATATTAGTTTACCCCTCCTGCAGCCAGAAATTGTTCTCCAGTACTTGAAGAAAATTAAATGCTCCTACAATCCGGGACCCGATGAAATTCCTAGTTGTGTTTTAAAGTTTTGTGCAGAGAATCTTAAATTTCCTTTAACCTTGTTATTTAATGCATCTCTTCGTTGTGGATATTTTCCTGATTTGTGGAAACAGTCTTTCATAATACCTTTATTTAAGTCCGGCAGCAAGTCTGACATAAAAAATTATAGAGGCATAGCTAAACTCTGTGCTATTCCAAAATTGTTCGAAAATATCATAACAGACCATATTCAACATTATATTTTATCTTCTGTGTCTCCATTTCAACACGGTTTTCTTAAGGGTCGTTCATCCGTAACAAATTTGCTTGAGTTTACCACTACAATCATAAATGAATTTATAGCTGGTAAACAGACTGATGTCATTTATACTGATTTTAGTAAGGCTTTTGATAGTGTTAATCATGATCTCCTACTGTACAAACTGAACTTAATGGGTCTTCCAAACAATTTATTGTGTTGGTTACGCTCGTATTTGACTGCTAGGAAACAGCGTGTAGAATTCAATAAAACTTATTCTAAATATATTTCCGTTACTTCTGGTGTTCCACAGGGCAGTCACCTTGGCCCTATCCTATTCTTGCTTTACATAAATGATCTTCCTTCAATTATCAAAAATAGTAAAATTTTAATGTATGCAGATGATGTCAAACTCTTTATTTCTCATAATTTACCATCATCACAATATTTACTTCAATCCGATCTAAATAGTTTATCTGAATGGTGCCAAGTAAATTGCATGAAATTAAATTTAAATAAATGTAAGAAAATGGTATTTTCAAGAAAATCTGCTACAAGCTTCTCCTATTCCATCAATAGTCACACTCTGGTAGCTGTAGAAAGGTTTAATGATCTAGGGGTCATGCTTGATCCAAAGCTCCAGTTCAAATTTCATATAAATTTGACCATTAACAAAGCTAAAGGTGTTCTTGGCTTTATCAAGCGTTGGGCCAAAGAATTCAATGATCCTTATACAACGAAACTTCTTTACACTTCTCTTGTGAGGCCTATCCTAGAGTACGCATCACCTGTATGGAATCCATGCTATAAAATCTATAGTGATCAACTAGAATCAGTCCAAAAACAATTTTTATTATTTGCACTTCGTGGACTACCGTGGAATCCTGACCAAAATCTGCCTTCATATGTAAGCCGTTTGAAACTAATCCGTTTACCTTCATTGAATAGTAGAAGAGTAATGCTTAATGTAACTTTTTTGCATAAAATTATTAAAGGCGAAACGAATTCACCAATTTTACTTCAATCAATAGATTTTAATGTTCCAGGAAGAGACTCAAGGCATTTTCGCCCTCTAAAATTGTCACATTGTAGGTCAAATTATGCACAGTTTAGTCCCTTCCGTAGCATCTGTAACGATTTCAACAGTTTATACCACTTATATTCTTTTGATGACTCAATAGCTATCCTTAAATGTAAAATAATCTTGCACTTGAACTCCTAGCTCATGTTGCGTTTTCTCGTTTCTTCTTCATATTTCGATTTAATATGTAGCTGATGATCAGTCATGATCTGTAGCTTCAAAGCGTGTATCCCGCGTTGTCACTGATCCGCTCAACAGCAGAGCGGTCCGGTCTGCTTGTGGTCGGTCACCAACCGTACGTTACACGGATGCGCCTCTCGGGCGGTTAGGCGGGTGGTGGGATCGCAGGGAACGTTCGTAAAAAAAAAAAAAAAAAAAAAAAATGTTAAGAAAAGTTACTTGTTGGACACTTAGCACAATTTTAGTAAAATAAAATAACGGTTTCTAGAAGTGTCCAGGAGCTATTGATCGGAAACTGATGAGTCTCTGACAAAAACTTTAGAGGTCGATAAAAACCTTTATGCAGCTAAGTTTGCAAAATCCATCGGGGATTTTACTCAGCTATCTTAGGGCTCTCGTCCTAGTATAGCCAAGTCTTGTCCTATATTATTTTGTTTTACTGTGTTATCAATATGTAGCAATATGATAAGGTTCTAATAGATTCAACCTAAAACTTTTACACCCTGTTTGCGGCGTGAGTGCCATATGATACATTCATTTTATTTGCTCGAATATCTGCCTCAAAATTTTTCGATAATGGTTTGGAAGCATAACACTTCGAAAGACTGAATCATGTTCTTTCCAAAGACATATAATTATTTTTAGAATAAAATATTATGACTAACTTTTTGAGTGCCATCGAAAATGCGTTTTTGCACATTAGCTAAACTGCACTCACTTACTGATCGCAATGCAATGCCAAATTCTGATTTTCAGTGCATGGCCAGTTAGAATGAAGCAATATTAAGTAAATATAAAAAAGAGAATTTCCAAAAATTTGGGTGATGCATTTTGAATCAAAAGTAGAAAGCACTGTTTCGAGTGCCATATGGCACACATGGCACGTAATGGGTTAATCATTGCTAGTGGTGCTCATTTTGATTTTTCATACTGTAGATAACCGATTACAAAAGTAAGTACTCGCAGCTCCTTGATATTTATTTTTGCAATATAAGCAATTGTGATTTTTTGAGGATTAGAACAATTCAACAATGCGCGAGTTGTATTCTGTAGAACGATTTCATTGTAAGTAAGGAAAATATTTGAAAATATTTTCTATTTTGAAATATTAGAACATGACATACCAAAACATAAAATAGTACAGTAAAAATAATAAAGTAGGTTACAGTGTTACATTTGATTATTTCCAACACTTCCCTTCAAATGGAATCTTGTTTACCTATATATTTTAAAATTTTACTTGTTTAAAGTTTAAAGTTCCTTATTGCAGTTGCAGTGCTTTGGGCCTGATAATCCTTTTGTAAGAACATCAGCCGGCATTTGGTCAGTTGATATGTATTGAATTTTTATCTCTCCACTATTCACGGTTTCACGTACAAAATGATGAATGTCAACATGTTTTATGCGGTTGTGAAACACAGGATTCTTGCTCAACAGGCCGGCACCCTGCTTACGTTAAAAATGACTGTTGCCTCCTGGTGGCCTAAAATTTCGGCTAGAAAACGTCTCAGGTGTATAGCTTCCTTTGTTGATTCGGAGAGTGCCATATACTCTGCTTCGGTGCTTGACATTGCGACGGTTCTTTGCTTGCGAGACTCCAAACTTATAGCTGCATTCGCTGAGTTGAAAGCGTACCCAGTGTACGATCTTCTGTCATCGATATTTGCACCCTAGTCAGCGTCATCGCGTGTGCGATGTCTGGTCTTGTTGAAACAGCCAAATACATCAGCGAACCAATAAGATTCTGGTATGGTAGTTTCTCAGCTTCTCTTTTCTCGTCTTCGGTTGTTGGACTCATTGCTTTTGAGAGTTTTTTGTTTGGATTCATTGGAGTTGCGACGCTTTTGCAATCATCCATATTAAATCAATTTAGGACATTTCTTACGTATTTTGCTTGTGACATTGTTATGTTCACAGATCTGTTTAAATTCGATTCCGAGTCAAAAGTTGAGCAGCCCCAAGTCCTTCATCTCAAAAGAATTTGCTAGTTCGGCTTTGAGTTGATACCACATCTGTCGATTATTTGTTGCAACAATCAGGTCATCGACGTAAATTGCTACAATTATAATGTGATCATTACTTTTCTGCATGTAGATACATGGATCTGACTTCAGCGGTTAAAATTGTGGCTCCTTTAACTTTTCGTCTAAATTCTTGTGCCACTGTCGGCAGGATTGTTTCAAACCGTAAAGTGATTTTTGTATTAAACACACTTTATCTTCGGCGTTTTCATTTAGTTCATCTTTGCCCAATATTTCGTTGAATTCTTTAGGTATTTGAATATTTTTTCTTCGATATCACCATTTAAATATGCGGTGACGAAATCCAATTGATGCACTTCGAGTTCCAGTTCAACTGCGAGTGACATTAACATACAAATCGATACTATTCTTGCGATGGGAGCAAAAGTTTCGTTGAAATCAACACCTGGTATTTGCGTAAGTCCCTTCGCTACAAGTCTAGCCTTGTGTCGGTTGATAGAGCCATCAGCCTTATACTTCGTGCGCTGGACCCACTTTGATCTTCTTACCTTAAGGAAGATCGACGATTTTCCAAGTTTGGTTTTTCTTTAATGCATTGTATTCGCTTCTCATAGTTTTTCGCCATTCGTCTGCCTCTGGACTGGACAAAGCTTCCGCGGTTGTTTGAGGGTCATTGTGATCAATCAAACCAGCCACATTGTAGTCGACGTCAATGGATTTTTCTGGTAAATTCTCGTTAATTGCCACCATATTGAATAACTTACATGGCCTTCCTCTTTTTCCGGTGAGAACCTTCTTAGGCCTCCCTGGTCCGAGCTCCATAGACATTGGTGTAGCATAATATTCTGATTCGTCGATTTCTTCTGTTGGAGTGCTGTACTCTTCTTCTTTCCGTTCATAATCATTGACTTCTTCATCACTTACTTCGACATTATCAATTTCTTTTCCGACGTTTTCTTTGTGTTTTTCTTCAGTTTTCTTTTCTGAATCTAAATTCATATACCACTCCGGGGTTTCTCGAAACACTTCATAGTCCATAAATTCTGCGTAGTTCTTCTCAGGCTGATATAAATTCATAAATTTTACATCTCTACTTCACAACACTTTCCTTGCTTCTGGATCCCACAGCCTGTATGCCTTTGATTGTTCAGAGTATCCAATAAATATGTATTTTTTAGATTTAGAATCAAATTTTCCTCTTCCTTTTGATTTAATTAGCATGTACGCGGTCGCTCCAAATTTTTGAAAATAACCGACTATTGGAGTTCTTCCTGTCCACAATTTAAATGGATTTTCACCTCCAAGACTTCATCATGAGCATCTGTTTCAGATATGATTTGCAGTAAGGATTGCTTCTGCCCAGAAACCTGGAGAGAGCCCAGATTGAATCATCATACAGCGGCCCATTTCAACCAGTGTTCTATTTTTTCTTTCGGCAACGCCGCACAGTGGGGTATTAGATACCAAAACACGCTATTAATTCATTCAGACTATTGAGGGTTATAATAACTTATTTTTTTATTTAATTATGCATAAAAAAGTAGAAAACTTATGCAGTTGCATATTATGTAGTGAAATTTTTTTTTAATAACAATAAAAAACGGAAATAAAAAATTGTCATCAAATTTTTTACGCATTATTCTGAAGTTTTAAGAATTTCTGTCTTTGGTGACCCCTAGTGAAATTTTTTGAAAAATATTTTTGTAGAACATTTTAACCCATTTTAACCAAGTTTTTGGAAAAAAGGGTCAAGAAGACCTATAAAAACAGGATATAATGGGTTAAGATGCAGTAGAAAATTGTTTCTTGTATGATTTTATGATAAACTTATGAAAAACAGTTTTTCCAAGATGTACTTTAAGAGTTTTACAGCAGGCCGAAACATCAAAAATATGTTTTCTTTCGGTTTTTTATCTAAAACAACAGTATATGAATGATTTTAAATTCGAGATATAATATTTTTATATACCTTGACTCAAGACAAAAAAATTTGATATATCGGATGACTCATTCCGAGCGTTTCTTAAATCGTAATAAAACAAAAACTACTAAGCCGAGATTTTGCATAAAACGGCGATGAGCGACCTCTTAATGACCTTCAAAAATTTTAAAAAACTCAGCGTACTTTATTGACAACCCCTTGCAAATTTTTGGGGGTAATTATCTGTCTATATGTCTGTATTTAACTTTTTATATATTTTTTGCTCCACTTTCATACATACTGGACATGTCAGTTTGCCTTAAAAAAATTAAAATTTCTCACAGCCGCGCAAAAACCCGCAACCCTTTTTTTCATAAAAAGTAACTTAAATGTCTACTCTTTATTAAAATTAAAACATTTTTGTTTGAGCTCACTTTTGGAACAACTATATGTCTATGTATATAGCCAAAATGCACTTAATTTTAAACTAACGAACAAAAAAAAAGAAAAAATTTAAATATAACAAAACACTTTTTCACAAAACAAAAACCACTTTTGTATTACAAAAATACCTGAACTAAAAGGGTCCATCAAAATTTAAGAAGACAAACAAAACAAACGGAAAGAAAATCATTGCATTGTTGGTGGCTGCACTTGCTTCTTATGATTATAGCGACTGGGGTTCTCTTACAAAAAGTTTAATAATTCCGAAGGAGCAAAACATGGCACAACCAAATTTTTAACACTTATTATGGATAGTCTATAGTTAAAGAAAATCATAACAAGATGAAAACCTTGCACAACCTAAAATACTTTAGCTCCACTTGAATAATAAAAAACCTTAATTTTTTAACACATATTTAATATATATAAAACAAAATTTTTTAAACATTAACTCAAAAAAACTTTTATGTAGTAAGAACCACAATTACCTGAAGTTGAAGGTTCCATTAAAACTTTTTCCACAAAAAACTTTTTTTTCAATAAAAATGTACTTTAAAATAGCCAAAAATTTCAAATTTTTCACAGCGCGCGAACGAAAGCAAAAAAAGTTGATCTTTAACCGCATATAACTTTTTTACTAGTAATGTTAGGTCAACAATTTTTATTGTTTGTGAGGCAGAATTTAATTATCTTTAAAACGGTATCAAAAAAAGCCGGTACTTCAAACATTTTTTTTTTTTCAATTAAATGCGTAAAAGCGTATACAATACCGCTTTGTGCGCCGTTTTATTGCGGCGTGTATTCTACGGTGAGTTCGTATTTGATGCCTTCGTTCTTTAGAAAATTCTCCAATATTTGATTTGTGTATTCGGTTCCATTGTCGGATAGTACTGTTTTGATTTTTCGTTCGGTTTTCTTTTCTGCCAATTTTTTTGTACTCCTTTAATTTTTCGAAGACTTCGCTCTTTTTCTTCATAAAATAGATCTGGCACCACTTTGTTTTGTCGTCAATAAACGAAACGATATAGCGAGAACCACCGAGTGAGTTTACACGCATGGGACCACACACATCCGTGTGGACCAGCTCAAGGATTTCGGTGGACTTTGAGTTTAATATCGGAAATGGCTTCTGTGTCTGCTTCCAGTTAATTCAAACATCGCAGACGGGTAACTTTCGTTGACTCTCGCATTTATGCCAATCACTTTACCATCTCGTATGATCTCTTTCAGATCTTTCTCGTTTAAATGGCCAAAACGCTCGTGCCACTCTTGTAATGATGTAGATTGTGCTACTCTGCATTTTTCGGAAACTTCTTCTACGTAGTATAAGTCTTTTTGTCTGTAAGCGACCATCATGTTGTCGCCAGTTTCTGGATTGAGTACGATGGCCTTATTTTTTGTGAAAATAACTTCGAGTCCATGATCAGTAATTTTGGGCACTGAAAGTAGATTCGGACGGAGATGCGGAACATACAAAGTCTCTTCTAGTTTTGCTGTGATGCCTTCAGTTGTCTTTAATCTGACGATTCCGTTTCCTTCAATATTGCTTAGTCCATTATTTGCTAAGTGCAACACATTAGTCTTCGCGCCCTTTAATTCGTCAAACTTTTTCTTATCTGCACACATGTGCGAGGACGCACCCGAGTCCAAACACCATATTTCTTGTTCATTGTTGACTTGCATGGCAACTTCAGCATTTCGGGTTGATTCATGAAATTTTGCATCTTTCGATTTAGTGGTAAACCCACACGAGTGACAAGCGTACTTAAAACTTTTCTTTTGATTTGGATTTTCCAATTTTCTGTTGACTTTTTTATCGTTCTTGTGTACAAACATTGCATCCGGTGTGCCTTCACTGGTATTTCGCCTTCGAACTTCAAATTTTTCTAAAAGCTTTACTTTTAAAGCTTCTGGTTCAGGAAGCTTTTCTTAAGTTTCAATAGCAATTCGAAAAGATTCATACTCGTCGGGGATGCTATATAGCAGGAGGACTGTCAGTAGGTCGTCTATAATTTCTAGCTCCATTTCGTTAATTTTGTCGACTGTGTCAAAAAGATTTCGTATGTGGTCACGTATGTCTTCCCCATTTTTAATTTTGAGTAAGACTTGTGACTGCAGCAGCATCGCCTTGCGAGCTGGTCCTTTGGATTGATAAATTTGGTGCAATTTATTCCAAACGTCCTATGACGTGGCTCAATTTTTAACTTGCTTTAATTCTGTGGGAGCTATTGTTAAAATAAGATCCGATTTGGGCTTAGCATCATCGGACTCCCATTCGGTAACCTTTTCTGCGGGTGTGCTTGGTTTCACGCACGTTCCACTTACAGTCTGTTAAATAAGAGCGTGGTCACGATTACTCGCGATCGGTAAAGTATAATGCTGTAATTTTTTTTTCTCACACAGAGGGCAGTATTGTCCTTCATGCTTCGTGAAAGTGAATCAGCTGACCACTGTTTTCAATGCGTTCTCAGCATTTTTCCAAAATGAGTACCGCGTACGCGTCGCGCTTTGAAGCCGTTTTTTGTGTTTGCACCCCAAAGGCCCCAAAATGACCCAAGCGGCGGCTGCGAAGTATATGCAAAAGTCGAAACAGTTTGTGAGTAAGTTGGTGAATCGCTTCAAAGAAGTAAAAAATGTCGATGACTTTCCAAATCGCGGGTCTGTCGGTGTAGTGACGGAAAAACAGGAAAAACTGATCTGTGCTCTATTTTCGAAAAATCCAACATTAACTTTGCGTGAAGGTGCTTCGAAATTGTCCCAAAAAGGTTTGAATATCTCCCACGGAACTATTCGTAATCATTTGATTGCAAATAGTGTGAAATACCGAAGTACTTTGCAAAAACCGATGCTCAGTGAAAAACATGTCCAAAAACGTCTTGAATGGGCCAAAGACAATTTGGTGTCGTGACTTTGGATTGGCCGTCTCAGTCGCCCGATGCCAATCCAATTGAAAACGTTTGGGCGCAAATGAAGATGAAGCTTCAGAAAAACCGACCCTGCAACTTGAAACAGCTGGTTCGACGCATTCACAAAATTTGGAGGTCGTTTTCAGAAGAGTATGCGCAAAATCTTGTTCAAAGTATGTCGCGAAGATGTCAAGCTATAATTGATGCTGGGGGTGATTGGACCTGCTATTAATGTATTTGCATTGAAGTTTTCGATCAAATAAATCAATATTAAAAAGAATTTTCGCAATGGGTATTTTCATTTTCTCACAACAATGACCACGCTCTTATTTAACAGACTGTACGTACTTCCACGCATCGTTCTTGATAAGAAGAGGTTCGACCTGAATCTTCCACGTGTCGAAATTCTCCTTTCCGAGAGACTCAATCTTGACGTTGGTGTAACTCATCTTGAAAAGCGTTTTGCCTTTCACGGGGCTGCTGACCAGCTTTGTTCTAAAGTTTAACTGACTGACAGAAAAAATTGTTTTTTATATGCATTATACAATCTGTATAACAATTTTCAGCCTTTAGAAATTAATTTGATCAAAATCGAAATTATGACATGTTTGAGACCATATATTAGCTACCTGTTCTACAGTTCGCTTGACTGACCGACAGTTTATTGTTGTACTCAATTACTATAACCAACTGTAACAAAACCAGCTTTTAGAAACGCAAAGTTGTTTTTAAGCGCTGTCTCTTAGACTATTAGCTACACGCGTTACAAAAAAAAATGTCAATGCATTCACTTTTCTGTTACCGTTATTATTTGTGACCGTTCAGATGAAAAGGATCCTTATCTTCACAATTTCTTTCTTTTAGTCTATATCTATAACTTCATTGAAGATAGGAAAACAAAATCTCAAACGTTTTACGACTTATAGCCGTGTCAACTATGAAAAAGCAGTATTGAAGCAATTTTTATAGTATTATAAAATTCGACCTGGAGCCAAACAAGCGAAACACAGATAGAGTTTTACTAGTAACATCATGTGCCTTCAGGAATAGTATTCAAAAATTTGCTTGGATTTTTTTGGTTACCGGACATAATCCCCATTTTTCGGTCATAATTCCCATTTTGGTATTGGGGCTTATGTCCGACAAATTTAATTATTGAACAAAATTTGTCCAATTATCCATTTAAAAAATGTATGTAATAATTGTTCACGGTGGTTTTTAAAAAATTTTAACTTTTTGAAATACCACCCGCGATTTTTTCAGGGATAATGTTGGGGGACCCTTCTAGTATCTAAATCCGCAAACCGGGAAATCAAACGTCCAGCCGTTTTTTTTTTTTCGACCTTTTAGTTTTTTTAACGATTTTTGAGTATGTCTCGGTGTGTATATACATATTATGTACACATATATATGTATATACGTACATATATATACTTGTATATGTATATATGTGTAATATATATATATGGATATATATATACATACATACATACATACATACATACATACGTATAAAAGGTATCGTTTCCGCACCATTTATTTTTTGAAAAAATCGGTTTTTTCGTATTTAAGAAAAATACAAACAACAACCGGAAACGAAAGTAGTCACTCCAGATGTAATTTTTGATGCTTAATCCGATTCCGGTATTAGAATTGCTCCATTACGTCTGGACTTTGAGATATCCTTACATATATGTTTAAAGGACACCATTTTTTTTCCTATTTTTGAAGTTATATAACAAGATAAGGTAATATTATGCCATAAAATCTGGTATGACAGTTAATAGCCCTAGTTTTTTTCTTAAAAACTCAATCAAACCGATAATGATATCTTTTTTTTTGTCGGAAATATCTTTACCTAAAAAGTTAAAAAAGTGCAAAAACACGATTTTTGGCTATATTTGAGGTTATATACCGTACGAACGAAATTCGTCTGCTCTCTTTTACCAACCGACACATATAAAACCATTCTTTATCTTCAAAATGAGCTAACAAGTGGTCTCTTGTAATTGTTTTCTAAAAAGTTATGACTATTTTAAGACCACATGTTGCAGCAATACGTACATAAGGAATACTCGTACACTAGACACCCCTGTAAGTTTGCACTTCATAATGTAATTTTTAAATGGTCAGAACTTTGTGGAAAACAATCACAAAAGACCTCTTGATAGCTTATTTTGAAGATAAAGAATGGTTTTAAATGCTTCGGTTAGTAAAAAAGAGCAGACGAATTTCGTCCGTACAGTATACAACCTCAAATATAGCCAAAAACCGAGATTTTTCGCTTTAAGTTTCATGGTGTGATTTTAAAGTTAACATAACTTTGCAGACAAATATTGCAGATAATCATTTGATAGCTCAATTTAAAGCCAAAAAAAAGTACCAAATGTTTCTGGCAATAGAAATTCCCAAAAAAATTTTGTGTGTCCTGTATATAACATCCAATATAGCCAAAAATCGTGTTTTTGCACTTTTTTAACTTTTTAGGCAAAGATATCTCCGACAAAAAAAAAGATATCGTTATCGGTTTGATTGAGTTTTCAAGGAAAAAACTAGGGCTATTAACTGTCATACCAGATTTTACGGCATAATATTACCTTATCTTGTTATATAACTTCAAAAATAGGAAAAAAAATGGTGTCCTTTAAACATATATGTAAGGATATCTCAAAGTCCAGACGTAATGGAGCAATTTTAATACCGGAATCGGATTAAGCATCAAAAATCACATCTGGAGTGACTACTTTCGTTTACGGTTTTTGTTTGTGTTTTTCTTAAATACGAAAAAACCGATTTTTTCAAAAAATAAATGGTGCGGAAACGATACCTTTTATACGTATGTATGTATGTATGCATATATATATCCATATATATATATTACACATATATACATATACAAGTATATAGATGTACATATATACATATATATGTGTACATATTATGTATATAAACACCGAGACATACTCAAAAATCTTTAAAAAAACTAAAAGGTCGAAAAAAAAAAACGGCTGGACGTTCGATTTCGCGGTTTGCGGATTTAGATACTAGAAGGGTCCCCCAACATTATCCCTGAAAAAAATCGCGGGTGGTATTTCAAAAAGTTAAAATTTTTTAAGAACCACCGTGTGTTGGATATATATAGACTGATCCGCGGCTGAAAGCAAAAAAATAAGGCGTTAGGAAATATCGTTATGGGGATTATGTCCGTTTTTTTCTAGGGATAATGTCCGAATAATTTTCGGACATGAATGGGGATTATGTCTGTTGGGATTATGTCACGGCACCGATTTTTTTTTTGCTGCACTGTGTAATATGACTGTACCATTTCCGGCTATTAGGAACTTTTCCGGATCTACTTTTTTTTTCTTATTTTAACCCTTTCGAACCGGTTGGGACAATATATCCCAAAAATGTTTGAATAAATACTTTTGAATAATATAACTCGGTTATGAACGTCACTTAAATTTAATGAATTAATAAAATTAATGCAATTTTTAGTAACTACTGTATTTTCTTATATCCCGAAAATTCAAATCAAAAACATATGTTGGGATATAGACCGGAAGCGCCTTTGGCGGTGAAAATTTGAATTTAGAGACGGTCAAACATTTTACTTAAATTTAGTTTCTAAGACTAACCTATCACGAATATTGTGTACAGTTTTTTTTCGGGTTGAAAGGGTTAAGCACTAGAAAACTTAATCCGTAATTCATTTTTCAATATCTACAATGGTCTAGGCTTCGGTCTCAAGGGGTTAACTTAAAAAAAACGCGTTTCATTCATTTTTTTTACTTTCTTTCAATAATTTTGTATTAAATTAAAATACTTAAAATTATTTATTATGACTTACCACTTTTTTCTTGAATTTTTCTTAATTTTTTAATTAACTCGAAAATTTGTTAAAAATTTCGCAACCGATCACCACAAATAATTAAACCAGAATGGCGAATCGGTTCGGTGTGAAGTTAGTTGTCATTAGCAAATTATCAAATTAATCTTCAAATCAGTGATGCCAGTATTTTTAGATCAAATTACCCTTAAAAATGGGTAAAAATACAAAAAAACCCATAGTGCCCACTGACAAAATTTTATTTTTTTATTTTATTTTTATTTATTTGAGTCTTTGGATACTAATAACCCTTACTTTACTTAAATACAAAAATAAACTAATGTAAGAGCCTAAGCAGTATAGATTTAAATTGAGCTTTATTCAAACAAAAATCAATTGAAATATCCTTGTATGTATAACCTATTGAGCAATAAAGGAGTTGTTCTATTAATGGGCTCATTAATGGCATTGTTCGACCTGTGACACTTGATATAAAAATAATCTGAGGATCGTAAACTCCTAGAAGGAATATTAAAGCCAATCAAGATCTCAGTACAATCAATAAAACCATTGATTACATCATAAATAAACATACTATGAACAAGACACCGATTTTCAAGACTCTCAAGATGTATGAGCAAACAACGAGCATTGTATGTTGGTAAAGGCAAGTAAAATCCAATGAGAGTAGGGCGAACTTAACAAATTTTCGTTAAACACTCTAGGCGAGTAATATGTACCCCATAGTAAGGATTTCAAATAAAAGAACCGTATTCTAAATTGGACCTTACAAATGAGGTATAGAGAAGTTTCCTCGTATAGGGATCAAAAATAGCAGCGCTATTCCGTTTAATAAAAGCTAAAAGAGAATAGGCCTTAAGCAAAATATGGGGTCAATTTAACCGGTTTTCACTTTAAGGTGGAATTCAGTGCTTAGTCATGTTCTGAATATTTTACAATGGATTTGTGGTCGATTATCAAATTACAAATACATATCAGTAAAAGCGGTTTATAAAACATCTCGCACTTTGGATAAAAAGTTGACAAGCTTTGAACTTCGATATCTACAAACGTTAGTTTTCATTATACAATTTCTAAACGCCATATAATTTTTGGATTTTCCTGTGATCGAGGTGTCGTTTTTGATTTCGTGAAGATAAGATACCTCTTCCTCTGGACGGTCACATTTTCTTATTCTCCATACTATTTTTATACCCTAAGCGCAAGGTATATTCACCCATTTGTAACGCAGAGAAGGAGGCGAGTCAGTTATGAAAAAGTATATAGGGGAAAGTGGGGTAAAGTGGCAAATTTTTTTTCGAAGCTCCATAAAATTAACAAAACTTCTTATTTTTTCATGTTTCAACTTCCTATAATAAAGAAAATTAAATAAGCTATATTTTTGCCGAAGAAACAAACCGATAATATGGATTTTGTGTTGAGTACGGCGCATTGATCGAGGATGCCCAAAATGGCAAAAATTAAAAATCGTGGGGTAAAGTGGGAAACTTTCAAAACTCATAAAAACTAATACAAATGTTGGAAAAAAGTTCAAATATCTTTATTGTAAGTCAAAAAAGGTTCAAGGAACACACCCATAGGAGTAAATATGAAAAGAAATAATGATTTTGCTGGAAAAAAATATATCAAAAAATGTGTTTAAAAAAATGTGTACACCCAATAGCTTATTCGTCGTTCTCTGATAAAACATCAAAGTCTGAGTCACAGTGTTAGTAATAAAAGAAGCTTGTAGTGAGATTAACGCATTTCAAGTGAAATGGGCGTTGACAATCCCTTAGGTTGCATTTGATGGTATTGTGTCTGGTCATGATTTCGGGCATGAATTCCATGCAAATGCTGCAAAAATTACGATCTTCATCTGAGCTAGAACTTCTTTGTTTCTTCTTTGACGCTTTCTTTGCTGGTGGTGCTTTTTTGCTCTTGGTACTCTATGTTTTGTGATTACTTTCCCTTTTTCTTCCGTTTATTTGGTAAACGTTTCTCAGCTGCTTTTTGCAACTCGCTTAGCTTTTCCGGAGTGTTTACTCAAAATATCAATGTACAACACTTATTTGGATCATGAAATAGTATAATACGTTGACAAGTGGGGACTAGCAATCGTGAAATAACATTTCCCACTTTACCCCATAAAAAATTTCCCACTTTACCCCGATACCACATTTTGCAAAAAATGTGAGCTTCATTCTTTCACTCTATGAATTACACGGAATCCTTTTGCGTTATCAAAATTAAGACCACAAAGAATATTTTTGTGTACTTACAATCGGTTTATCTCCAGAAACAGTAAAAATATCGATGCTTAAAAATTTCAAAATGAAATTTCAAAATCGCATAAAAACTTTACATGATTCCAGATATCACAAAAATACGTATGCACGCATCGCTATACCATAAAGATTTGCTTACGGTCATTGCAAGTACATGTCAGAAGCGCATGACAGCTATACTTTGCTAGTTTGCCCGAAAAGGGGCATTTCCCACTTTACCCCACTTCCCACTTTGCCCCACTTACCCCTAAGTTTATTCTTGATCAGCGTCCAGTGTCAACTATCGTGAATATTCAGAATATGTAAAAAAATAAGCAATATGCGAAATATGTAATCAATTCCAAATTTGGTGAAACTTATTGCCTTAAAACTCCGATAAAAAAAATAATGAAAAACAAAATATATGTTTTTGCATATAATCCGCAGTCTATTGATAACGCTAGGGTTATGGCAGTTTTTGCGAGGCAGTGGCGTAAAGATACTAAATATTCCCTTCAATACCCAATGCAGAAGTTGCAATGACTTAAGTAGATGAGGTAGGAACAAACGCTCGTTTTCTCAGTGTGAATGTGCACTGCCTTGGCAAACAAAAGAAACGGGTCCCTAAGGAAATACTTGCTCGACAACCGATCACTTTGATCGGCCGATTGTTAGTTCAAAGAATATGTCTAAATATCTGAATTCAGAACAGGATGGATTTATCTTTATGGTCTGCCAAGGATTGTTGCATTTGTGCCAATTTTGTTGTACAATATTTGTGGACCATCACAACGCCGCCGTTTTTTAAAGTGGAATAAGTCCGAAAGTAAGGTCACGATATGAATTGGCTGACATTTTGTTAGAATGATTAAAACTAAGCGCTGTTTCCGTAGAAAGTTTACTTGATGGTGTAAAATTAATGGTTAAGAAAATTACATCGGTCAAATAAAAGACTATTTTGGCACTTTACTTTTGCTCTTCTTTGCCCTTCTATTCCACTTAAAAAAAAAAAACCATGTGTATGTAGTACGTGTATAACCCAGTGGCTTGAGCAATAAACCATAAATATTGCTCGCCGGGTCGGGGTGTAATGGATACATGTATGCGTAAACTAGATAAATTTAATAAAATTTTTTAATTTCTTATTGTGGCAACAAAATTAAAATTTAAATGATCGAACAAATTAAAAAAAAAATACACGTGTGCAGAATGCTGTACGGCATAATCTATCGCTGCATAAATGCTTCATGCGTGTGGAGAATGTTAAAGGTGCTGTTTGGACAGTTGATGAAATCGAATTTTACAAAAGACGACCACAGCGTGCAGCAGCGGCAGCAGCAATTAACTGCGGTAACAGCAGTGGAGTCTCTCAAGTAGCGGCAGACATGAATGGATGTGAAAATGTTATTTTAGCCAGCGGCATTGGTTTGGGCTTTGGGTACGTTCGTTGTTAACTGCACAACCAAAATGTTAACAGTAAAACAAAAACAACAATGCAAATAACAAAATATTCCGTGCTATAAGACAAATGTAAAATATAAATACTTAATACATACATACATGCATACATATATAAGATCTAAGTTATAGAAAGATATTTTCTCTCACGGTATCAAAAACTTATTTTAAAACGAATTTTATATAACCCCATTTTTATTGCACATATGTTTTCTTTTGAGCTAGAACGGAATCGCTCTATCCCGTATGGTTTTGGAGATATTATAATCTAAAAGTTTAAAAGCACGATTTTTGAGGAAATACAGGGTGGTAGGTAGTTGGTAGAACACCGGAAATATAAAATTCCTAGGACTATTCTGAACAACTTTTCTTTGTTCTGTTTTTCGATATTCACAAAACTGACGGAGATATAGCCATCGGAAGATTGCGATATAGCTTTGTGAAAATCAGATATCAGATCAGATCAGATCATTTCTACTAAATGCATCGCTTCGTACTTTTCTTCGTCTTCAAAATATGCTATGCATTGGGCATGTATAATTTTGTCTGAAAAGGTTATGACCACTTTAAATGATATATGAATGCTAAAAATCGTTTGTAGATTCTCATATGATTTTTCACTCCATGGTGTTATTTTCAAATGGTCATTACTTTTTAAAGAAAAATTATATAAGACCAATTCATAGCTTATTTTGAAGACGAAGAATAGTACCAAGCGATGCATTTAGTAAAAAAGGACAAGACAATTTATTGCGTCCTCTATGTATCCTCAAAATCGTGTTTTCGAACTTTAAGGTTTGAATATCACAAAAACAGTACGTGATAGAGCGATTCCGATGCCGGATTTGGATTATGAATATGACTATTTTTGTTTTTGTTTGTTGTGTTTTTTTTAAGTGTGCCGTTTTTCGACCTCGTTTTAAAAACCGGTGAACAAAGGATTTTAAAAATAGTTTTGTTTAGAAATTTTTACTCAAAAGAAAACATATATGCAATAACAAATGGGATTATATAAAATTTTATTTGAAATGAGTTTTCGACACCGTGCCATTAGGAAACTCATTGAATACTCTTTGAAAAACGGAATAGGGAACATACTCGTACTGATTGGCTTCTTTCAGTAGTAAATAAAAATTACTTATTTCAACGCAATTCCTGTGAAACTTTTATTGCATTCCGTTACAATTCTTAACAAATTTATGTACATTGTAGATATATGTATGTATTAAGTATAATTTTATTTCTAGTATATTTGCTATAATATACTTAGCAACGGTTATCTCTACTTTTAACTACATTTTTTTTATCATTTTATCTACTTAAATAAATATTTTCAAATTCTTCTTTCTTTATATTTCCATTAACTGTTAATATATGTATTGCAAAAATTTATCATATTATTATTATACATATATCTTATCTTATCTTGTTTATAATAATTTTATTAATCGATATTCTATGCATTTTCCAATAATTAAATATCATCTGAACAGATTATTTTTTTTTTTACACTGCTTAGTTACTTTCTATAAAAAAAGCATGTTTTAACTATATTTTTACTGAACATACTTATATGTTTATCTATATGTATGCATGAATTTCCAAATATATTCTTTCAGATTTGAATGGAAAAAATAAAATCACCCAAAGTTTCGTTGCCAGCCCAAAAAACAGTTTCGTTATGTGGTATGTAAACACCATGTCCATTCAGACAACGTTTGATGGAGCCGAAAACATTTTGAAAACTGAAAAATGCTCCTTGAAAAGAAAAAAAAAATTTGGTTTTAGACTAATCTTCAATTTATTTGTCCGTAAATTCTGTAGTTTTGGAGATATTGGGCCTCCTCAGACTTCAATAGAGAGAAATTATCAAGAAAACTTATTTGTGAAAAGGCCCATTGTCCATTCAAGGTGAAAAATACAAAAATAAAGCTTTGATTTTCCACATTTAATGGTCAATATCTTCAAAACTGCAGATCTTTCCGAAAAAAAATTGCAGATACTGGTTCAAAGGCTCAAAATCCACATAAAACGTTGAATAATTTAAATTTTAAACCAAAAATTTTTAAATTTCTCGGAGCATTTTTTTAGTTTTTAAAAATGTTTCCGGGTCCATCAAATGTTCACAGCAATAAACCAAAATTTAAATGGTGGTTACTTCCAACATAACAAAACTTTAACCTTTGAATCCCAGTCTAATGTCTATTTAACTTCCTTTTAATCATCATGGACCAAGAAAAAAAAAATTATATAAAATCAAAATCATCAACTTTAATGAAAAATTTTGAAATCAAATGGAAAAATTCTATTCAAACATTACGTGTATATACAGTGGCTCACAGATCTGATCGAATACCAAGCAATATTATGAAAACGTGGAAAATTCGCAACTTTGATCCGTGCAGAACTATAGGTTCGTGAAAAAACCATATACTTTATTTCAAAATCCATCCAAGATAAAAAAAGACATATAATTATTTTTAGAACTATATATTTGATCAGTTACATATGTGACTTCGTTGACAAATTAAAACTAGTATTAAGTACTACCTTTTCTTGCCTGTATGACCGCTATAATTCGCCGTAGCATGGTGTGAATAAGCGATAGGAATGTTTCGCATGGCGTGGCAGCTCTTTTTTATACTTCGTCAAAATTCCTTGAAGAATCGGAATAGTGCACCAATTTTCATTTCAGCTGCTGCAATAAATTACCGATCATTCAAGTCCGGATATTGAAGTGGCAAATCTTACGGTTGAATGCCGTTATCACGGAACCAAGCTTTGGTGACTTAAGACGTATGCTACAGGCTTGTTGAAAAATAATGTTCATAACTGATTTATCCTTTGTCCGACACATTGCAAAGAAAATTATTCAATTAGTACTGTTGAAGAACCCAATGCTATCACTAGGAGCTGAGAATTCGCTCTACGTCAAATATAAGCATAAGTGCGGAAACAGTTTTAGATTCCTAAGAAAAGGCGATATAAGATTTTTGAATTCTTCAAAGCAGCTTACTGCCTGATCTTTTGATTTAGATTTAAGACTTTTTGAGCTCATTGAAAAGGTGATTGTATGCAATTTTTGATAAAGGATAGTTATGATTGAGTTTTGTGGTCGCAAAAAAATGTACCGATTTCAAAATTGTTCTAGGTGAACAAGCATTTGAAAAATTGAAAAGAGGGGTAGATTTAGGCTCATTATGTAGAATACATATGTTTAATACAATAAGGAAAGGGAAAAAGCATTTTCTATGATTTTAAAATTTATGATCACTAAATTTTTTGTGATTTTCAAGTTCTTTCCATACTTCTAAGGGCTTGATGTTCTTGTATGTCATGCTTTTCCACCCAATTTCAAACATTTTGAATTCCTTGCGAAGATAAATGTATGTACAATTCAATACTTTTAAATTGAATTTTGTGGTTGTTTTATATAAAAATATAGAAAGTAGGTCAGATTTCTGAGTTTTTCCGGAAAGGAGCGCTCAACAAGGGTCGATTTAGAATAACCGGATCTAATATCAAATAATTTTATATTTATTTTTAATCCCAACCACACGTTTTTCCGTGCGAAAATTAAAGTAAATCAGCCCTTTTGGGCCACTCCATTGTGTATTAATTTTGGGAATAATGATAGCTTCGGATTTCATTGATATTTAAAATAATAGTTTGAATGCAAGTCTCACAAAGTAAGAAAAATCATTATCTTTCAATAAGAAGATGGCTTAAAGCATACGGCTAAAGGTACCAAAATTATAGTTCCGAAATCACGGCATTTAACCGTAAGATTGGCCACTTCAATATACGGACTTGAAAGCGGCAGCTGAAATGAAAAGTGGTGTACTATTCCAATTTTCCAACGGATTTGTGACGAAGTGTAATCTGGAGCTGCCACGCCCTGGGAAAAAATCGATGCGAAGGCATCGCTTATTTGCAGCATGCTACTGCGAGTTAAGGTGGCAAGAGTCGTTTTAATTTGTTAACTAAGTCACATAACTGATCAAATTTTTTGTTTTAAAAACAGTTATCTATCTTCTTTGATCTTGGATGAATTTTAAAATAAAGTCTGTAATACATTTGAATATAAAAGCCTTTGAACTAATCAAAGTAACGAACTTCCAAGTTTTCATAATCTTGCCAAGTATTCGATCAGATCTGTGAGTCATATATGAGTCGTATATATGAAGCAAAACACGCCAAACGTACTAGCTGAAAATTTTTTTGCGTCCGAATTCGCTCAAATTTGGCAATATGGTAGTTCCGGTGTGCAATAGGGTGCAGCACTTTTTCGAAATAATGGGAAAATTATAGGTTGCATTAAAGATTATCTTAGGAGGCCTTATTACAAAGACTGCATACTTAGTTTTGGTCAAAACCCCCAAAAAGATGGCCCGCCCGGGGCTTGAATGAAGGTCTAAACGACAAAAATCATTGTTTTTTCGCAGTTTTTTTATTTTAAATCAAAAACCACGAAACTATTGGTAGTAATTCTTCCTAAATCTTTGAAAAGGATTAATTTTCTACATTTTTTGTTTTTTTCTCATTGCTCTACAGTGAAGTTTGCCCTATGGAAGTCCCGGAAGAGGTTAAAATTTTTTGATTCAAAAAACGGTTTTTTTCCTATAACTCAAGATACAAGAGACACACAAAATCTTTAGACCTCAATAAATGTAGGAAATCTGCTTTCCTATAGTTTTGCTTTGAAATCTTGACTCCAAAAGTAAACGGTTTTCCGCTAGAGGCCGAAATTTGTTAAAAATAATTGTGTATCATGAAAAAGCGACCTTTTATTGTTTGGTTTTAAAATAAACCCAAAAATTTGACTAGATTAATGAAAAAACTAACAGTTTCTAAACATGGTCTTTAGAATGGAAATCGGATTGAAATTGCGCGAGATATGATAATTCTTACATACTTGGTATTTTTTGTAAAGTTCTAATTTTGGGTATTTTTGTTTCACAGTGTTTTTTGCATCCACAACTTAAGATTTTTTTATGATTATTACTTTACGTTAAAGGACAATAAACAGCGCAATTTTCAGGACCAAGAATATTAAAATCGGTTTGTAGTTTCCTTGCGAATTTCAGCCTGAGAGTTTGGATTTTTTTCCATTTTTGTCAAATATGGTTTTTTTTGAGTATGAGCGACTGTATACCCTAAATACCGTAAAAAATGTGTACTATTATATCCCAAAAACTGTAGGAAATATATTTTGCTATATTTTAGTCCTGATGGTCATCTTTCCACAGCTAACATTTTGTGCCCTAGAGGCCGATTTTTGTGATAAAAAAAATCTAATTTTTAGAAATTTTTATTTCGAAGTGACCTTTTGATGTTTTTGCTTGCAAGTTTTACAAAAATGTTAAAAGGGCACTTAAGAAAAAGTTAAAAGCTTTCAAACGTAGTCTTTAAAAAAGAAATCGGTTGGAATTTACGCAAGATATAAAAGTTATAAGAGAGAGACATAAGAGTATTTTTATACCCTACACCCAGGGTATATTCACTTTGTCCTTCCGTTTGTAACGCAGAGAAGGAGGCGTGGCAGATATGAAAAAGTATATATATTCTTGATCAGCGTCACCTCCTGAGCCGATATAGCCATGTCCGTCTGTCTGGTTGGCTGGCTGGGTAACGGCTGTGTGTGGAAATACATTTTTTGGAAAAACTAAGCAAGATAATTCAATGAAATTTGGTACACAGCCTCCGTCGTCAAAGTTAGCTCGGGGGATTGAAAATGAGCGAAATCGGTCAACAGACACGCCTACCGCCCATACAAAAAATATCTTAAAAATGCAAATTTTTGAGTATTTTTCTCAACAACGCAACCAAAATACACATAAATACTACGAATTATCAGCGCTAGCTCTGACAAAAAACTGGTCGAATTCGGACAAGAGGGCGTGGCACCTCTCATATAAGTAAAAGCTTCAAAACGCTGTACAGAAAGCGTTTTTTGAGATAATCGAACTAGATTTGACTCGAACACTAAAAACTATAAATGCTAGCTTTAAGCAAAAACTGGACAAAATCGAACAAGAGGGCGTGGCTCCTCCCATATAAGCAAAAGCTTCAAAACGCTATTCTGAAAACATTTTTTTAGATAATCCAACCAAATTTCACTTAAATACTAAGAACTATAAATGCAAACTCTGAGAAAAAAACTGGGTGAATTCGGAGGGCGTGGCACCTCCCATATTAGCAAAATTTTCAAAATACTGATGTGTAGGGTATTTAATGTTTGGCCAGGCCAAAGGTAACACCCTTACTAGTTTTTTATTGTGCAGACATGATTTTTGGTTATTTTTTTGTACCACAGAGTATATAAAAACTGTCATATCTCGCGTAAATTTCAACCGATTTCTATTCTAAGGACTACGTTTGAAAGCTTTTAAACTTTTCTTGAATTTTTTACAAAAATTTTGAAAAATTTGCAAGCAAAAACATCAAAAGGTCGCTTCGAAATAAAAATTTCTACAAAATCGATTTTTTTTATCACAAAAATCGGCCTCTAGGGCACAAACTGTTAGCTGTGGAAAGATGACTATCAGGACCAAAATATAGCAAAATATATTTCCTACAGTTCTTGGGATATAATAGTACACATTTTTTACGGTATTTAGGGTATACAGTCGCTCATACTCAAAAAAAGCCGTATTTGACAAAAATGGAAAAAAATCCAAACTCTCAGGCTGAAATTCGCAAGGAAACTACAAACCGATTTTGATATTCTTGGTCCTGAAAGTTGCGCTGTTTATTGTCCTTTAATGTAAAGTAATAATCATAAAAAAATCTTAAGTTGTGGATGCAAAACGCACTGTGAAACAAAAATACCCAAAATTAGAACTTTACAAAAAATACCAAGTATGTAAGAATTATCATATCTCGCGCAATTTCAATCCGATTTCCATTCTAAAGACCATGTTTAGAAGCTTTTAGTTTTTTCATTAATTTCTAGTCAAATTTTTGGGTATATTTTAAAACCAAACAAAAAAAGGTCGCTTTTTCATGATACACAATTATTTTTAACAAATTTCGGCCTCTAGCGGAAAACCGTTTACTTTTGGAATCACGATTTCAAAGCAAAACTATAATAGGAATGCAGATTTCTTACATTTATTGAGGTCTAAAGTTTTTGTGTGTCTCTTGTATCTTGAGTTATAGGAAAAAAACCGTTTTTTGAATCAAAAAATTTTAACTTCTTCCGGGACTTCTATAGGGCAAACTTCACTGTAGAGCAATGAGAAAAAAACAAAAAATGTAGAAAATTAATCCTTTTCAAAGATTTAGGAAGAATTACTACCAATAGTTTCGTGGTTTTTGAGATAAAATAAAAAAACTGCGAAAAAACAATGATTTTCGTCGTTTAGACCTTCATTCAAGCCCCGGGCGGGCCATCTCTTCGGGGGTTTTGACCAAAACTAAGTATGCAGTTTTTGTTTTAAGATCTTAATCTATGATAATTTTTGATGCACTAATTTTTTTTTGAGTTTTGCTGCACCTTAGTGTGCAAGAACAATAATCCGGTAGGATTTGGTCCTAGTACCATTTGTTGTTAAAATACAGGGTGTTGAAGTTGGCGTTTTTTAGTCATTTTCATGAAAAGGGTGTTTTTTCAAAAATGTATAGCTTACACCAAAGTTAGTAAACTGATATACCTAAGTAACTGGTCCCATTCATTTGTGAGTGTTTTTTCTACGAAAAAATATTACTTTCACACGGTGGTTTTTAAAAAATTTAACTTTTTGAAATACCACCCGCTATTTTTTTCAGGGATAATGTTGGGGGACCCTTCTAGTATCTAAATCCGCAAACCGCGAAATCGAACGTCCAGCCGTTTTTTTTTTTTTCGACCTTTTAGTTTTTTTAACGATTTTTGAGTATGTCTCGTTGTGTATGTACATATTATGTACACATATATATGTATATACGTACATATATATACCTGTATATGTATATATGTGTAATATAAATATATGAATATATATATATACATACATACATATATATACCTGTATATGTATATATGTGTAATATAAATATATGAATATATATATATACATACATACATACATATAAAAGGTATCGTTTCCGCACCATTTATTTTTTAAAAAAATCAGTTTTTTCGTATTTAAGAAAAACACAACCAAAAACCGGAAACGAAAGTAGTTACTTCAGATATGATTTTTGATGCTTAATCCGATTCCGGTATTAGAATTGCTCTATTACGTCTGGACTTTGAGATATCCTTACATATATGTTTGACACCATTTTTTTTCCTATTTTTGAAGTTATATAACAAGATAAGGTAATATTATGCCATAAAATCTGGTATGACAGTTAATAGCCCTAGTTTTTTCCTTGAAAACTCAATCAAACCGATAACGATATCTTTTTTTTTTGTCGGAGATATCTTTGCCTAAAAAGTTAAAAAAGTGCAAAAACACGATTTTTGGCTATATTGGATGTTATATGCTGGACACACAAAATTTTTTTGGGAATTTCTATTACCAGAAACATTTGGTACTTTCTTTTGGCTTTAAATGAGCTATCAAATGTTTATCTTCAATATTTCTCTGCAAAGTTATGTTAACTTTAAAATCACACCATGAAACTTAAAGCGAAAAATCTCGGTTTTCGGCTCAAAGGTTGTATACAGTACGGACGAAATTTTCTGCTCTTTTTTACCAACCGAAGCATTTAAAATCATTCTTTATCTTCAAAATGAGCTGACAAGTGGTCTCTTGTAATTGTTTTCTAAAAAGTTATGACTATTTTAAGACAACATGTTGCAGCAATATAAGGAATACTCGTACACTGTGAGTTTGCACTCCATAATGTAATTTTTAAATGGTCATAACTTTGTGGAAAACAATCACAAGAGACCTCTTGATAGCTTATTTTGAAGATAAAGAATGGTTTTAAATGCTTCGATTAGTAGAAAAAGAGCAGACGAATTTCGTCCGTACTGTATACAACCTCAAATATAGCCGAAAACCGAGATATTTTGCTTTAAGTTTCATGGTGTGATTTTAAAGTTAACATAACTTTGTAGAGAAATATTGCAGATAAACATTTAATAGCTCAATTTAAAGCCAAAAGAAAGTACCAAATGTTTCTGGTAATAGAAATTCCCAAAAAAATTTTGTGTGTCCTGCATATAACATCCAATATAGCCAAAAATCGTGTTTTTGCACTTTTTTAACTTTTTAGGCAAAGATATCTCCGACAAAAAAAAAAGATATCGTTATCGGTTTGATTGAGTTTTCAAGGAAAAAACTAGGGCTATTAACTGTCATACCAGATTTTATGGCATAATATTACCTTATCTTGTTATATAACTTCAAAAATAGGAAAAAAAATGGTGTCCTTTAAACATATATGTAATGATATCTCAAAGTCCAGACGTAATAGAGCAATTTTAATACCGGAATCGGATTAAGCATCAAAAATCACATCTGGAGTAACTACTTTCGTTTCCGGTTTTTGTTTGTGTTTTTCTTAAAAACGAAAAAACTGATTTTTTTAAAAAATAAATGGTGCGGAAACGATACCTTTTATATGTATGTATGTATGTAAGTATATATATATCCATACATATATATTACACATATATACATATACAAGTATATATATGTACGTATATGCATATATATGTGTACATATTATGCATATACACATCGAGACACACTCAAAAATGGTTAAAAAAACTAAAAGGTCGAAAAAAAAAACGGCTAGACGTTCGATTTCGCGGTTTGCGGATTTAGGTACTAGAAGGGTCCCCCAACATTATCCTTGAAAAAAATCGCGGGTGGTATTTCAAAAAGTTAAAATTTTTTAAAAACCACCGTGTTCACCAAAACTTTTTAAACTTAAAAATACTTTTGAATTTTTTTTTTTAAAAACCCCTCTTAAATTTTTTTTAAAAGCACTTTAAATTAAAGCATAATTTATAAGTTTTAAAATGATGTATGATAATATGATTATATGCAGTTTTTGCTAAAAGACAGTTAAGATTGGGTTTTAACGACCAAAATGTAAATATAAAAATAAAAACAAAAATTTACCGTTTTCAAACTTTTTCTTGGTGAAGAAGCATTTGAAAACCAGTTTAGAGTGGTAGATTAATAGGGCTATTCTGGCTAAGACAGCAGAAGTCTTTCGAAATACATGTCAGAATTACTTTCTATGATTTTTTAAGACTCCCGAAGACATTCGGTATTCTGGCGCCGAGATCTTTTAGAAAAAGCTCATAAATTCACCACTTAAAAGCTTTAGTGGTGAACTTGTCAAATTGTGCATAATAACATGGTTGAATTACCGTGGTTACAGCGATAGCAAATGCTGCTTTTTCTTATAATTTTAAAACTACAAAAATGTAAAAATTCTTTGTTTTGGTTCTAGACTTTTGACACATAGCAAGGCAGGATGCCGGGTTCCATTTTTTTGTTTTGACAACTTGCCATAACCATTGTTATTGATTCATGCAAAATAAGTTCTTCTTGCACGCCGCCATATAATATTGTGCAGAAATTGTTGCTACATGTTTTTACACAAACTTTTCTTTTCTTTTGTTACTATTAGAACAAATATTTAACCAAAATAATTATAATTTTGTTTTTCACTTTTTCATTATCATTTACACAAATTAAAATTTAACAACTGCCAAATCTTAGGCAACAATTTTACTTTAAAAACTGTTGTTGTTTTTTATTTATTTTTTTTTTTTGCCCAAATAGGGCTCTGAAAATTAATTACAACAACAACAAAAACAAAAAGTTCTGGTCAAATCTACTTTCTACTTTTAACTGGCTATAAAACCGTTTTGCAAAAGTTTTAAGTCCGAGTCATGGTTTTGGAGACATTTGTTTTAAAGCACTATTTTTCAAAAATGTCTTATTAACAAAAACGGCATATGAAAGGTAATTCCATAAGCTACAATACTGATCACAAAATTTGGCTCGTAGTTTTCGAGATATTACGACTTTTCTGAAATTTGTGCCGATTTTTTTCCCACAATAATTTTGCATAAGAGTAGGGGTAAGTGGCGGCTTCGGCCGCAGCTCAGGATTTAAAACTCCCAAAAATCCAATACTGGCTTCGCGGCGGTCTTCGGCCGCGGATTAGTCTATAATATATCCAACACCTAGTTTGCTAGCAAAATTCCAAATTTCCGTTGTTGCTATTGTTCATGAAAATTTCTTTGGCTTACTTTTTTGTTTTCCTATAAAAAATGTGCTGCTGAAGGAAATGAGGTATAAATTGCATATCAAATCGTATGAAATTGATTAGAATTCCATAATTTGTTACAAAAGCTATAGGTTAAATCAGGTTTAAAAAAAAATATTAACAGTCGATAATCTAACATTAAGCCCAGCTGTTTTATGATAAAAAATTATAAACAAGCAATAAAATAAAATTTTTCTTAATTCATCACTTTTCGCATAATGAAAACCTGACCCCTGTTATGCTTCGCCCCGCTGTTTGCAAGTCGTTGATATTATACTTTTCTTGCGAAGCGCCTTCGGATGCAAGCTTTTTTGGTGAGTTTCAACCGAAGTAGCAAGCGCGATCGTATGTTTATCTCCGGGCTCTGTTAAATTTGTAATTTTTTTGAATAGGTTAAACAGATAATAATTTACATTACTAGCTACCAACAAATCACGAGTCAAGTGGTATTGTGCTGTGAGCTTACTGTTCCATGTTTTTGAGTAAAAAATACAACATTACAAAAAACAAAGCAAAAATGTATAGGAAAAAAAGCCAAAAAATTGGTAGGTTGGTTTTCCACACGTTTAATCCATAACCATATGTAATCTTCAGTCGAATTCACCTACAAACCAAGAACTCGACCAAGCACGCTTTATTCATTTTTTGCATAGATTAGACGAGATTCAAAAACTTTTTAACGATTTTTAAATTTTTTATAATTGAGGGGCATAGAAGCAAAGGCGACAATCTCCAATTTTTTTCAATTTTGTGAAAACTAACAAAATCGTGTGTCTCTGAAGATACACGAATTTAATATACTGTATGTTTTGCAATTCTGTAGAATAGAGTTAGATGAGGATGTAAACCAAGTTTGAATCAAATCTTCAAAGGGGTTTATGGACAAATTCGATAAGAAATTTGGAGATTGTCGTGTTTGTTTCAATCAAGTCGAAATTGCTAGGTTTGTAATAATCGAACTGGTACATGAAATTAGGTACATGACTTCATTAGTTGCTAAAACCAATAAAAATGGTGAAAAAATAATATTATTTTTTGGCGGAGCTCTAAAAAGTTTTGCCAATGGAGATTGTTGCTTTTGCTTTGATTTGCAGTTTTCAACCTTAGATATATATTGGATAGAGACGTATTTGGTATTGCAAATTTCACTGATCACAAGCTTACATCAAATGCAACTAAGTAGATGGCATTCTCAGCTGCATTCATGAAAAAAATGGAGATTGTGGCCTTTGCCCCTTAATTTTCAAATATTTTCTGTACTTCTTGGGGTTTGAAGTTATCGTATGTCGTGTTTTTCGTACCCATTTCAGACGTCTTAAGTTTCTTAAAAATGTAATTGTGTTATTTTTGATAAAATACAACTTAAAAGCATTAGATTGAGTTTTGCGGTGTTACATATAAAAATATAGAAAAAAAGTCAGATTCCTGCATTTTGCCTGTTAAAGAACACAGGTTGAGGTTCGATTTAGAATAACCGGATCTCATATCAAAAAATTTCATAATTATTTTTAACCCCAACCACATGTTTTTCAGTGCGAAAACATTGGGACTAACGATTTTAAAATTTTTCATACAAATTTTGAGCCAGTCTTATGACCACCCTATATATCCACCCAAAATAAAAATTATAGCTAAGTGAATCTGTTTGAAATATATTTTAGTGAGGCGGCCACCCGAAATATCCACTTTAAATAAAACTTACCTATATGTATAATAGAGCACGGTGGTTTTTAAAAAATTTTAATTTTTTGAAATACCACCCTCGATTTTTTTCAGGGATAATGTTGGGGGATTCCTCGCGCGTCCAAATCCGCGAACCGCGAAATTGAACATCCAGCCGTTTTTTTTTTCGCCATTTTAATTTTTTTTACGATTTTTTGAGTATGTCTCGGTGTTTATATACATATTATGTACACATATATATGTATATACGTGCATATACATACTTATATATGTATATATGTCTAATATATATGTATGTATGTATGTATGTATATATACATATATATATAAAAGGTTTCGTATCCGCACCATCCATTTTTAAAAAAATCGGTTTTTTCGTATTTAAGAAAAACACAAACAAAAACCGGAAACAGCAAAAGTCATTTCAGATGTGATTTTTGATGCTTAATCCGAACCCGGTCTTAGAATTGCCCCATTACGTCTAGACTTTGAGATATCCTTACGTAAATGTTTAAAGGACACCACTTTTTTGGAATTTCCAATTTTTGAAATTATATAACAAGATAAGGTAATGTTAAGCCGTAAAATCTGCTATGACAGTTAATAGCCCTAGCTTTCTTCTTGAAAACTCAATCAAACTGATAACGATATCTTTTTTTTTGTCGGAGATATCTTTACCTAAAAAGTTAAAAAAGTGCAAAAATACGATTTTTGACTATTTTGGATGTTACTATATATGCAAGACACACACAATTTTTCTGTGAATTTCTATTACCAGAAGCATTTGGTACTTTCTTTTGGCTTGAAATTGAACTATCGACTGTTCATCTGCAATATAACATCAAAAATAGCAAACATCGTGTTTTTGCACTTTTTTAACTTTTTAGGTAAAAATATCTCCGACAAACAAAAGATATCGTTATAGGTTTGATTGAGTTTTCAAGAAAAAGCTAGGGCTATTAACTGTTATACCAGATTTTACGGCTTAATATTACCTTATCTTGTTATATAACTTCAAAAATAGGGAAAAAGTGGTGTCCTTTAAACATTTGTGTAAGGATATCTCAAAGTTCACACGTAATAGAGCAATTCTAAGACCGGGTTTGGATTAAGCATCAAAAATTACATCTGGATGACTTTTGCTGTTAACGGTTTTTGTTTGTGTTTTTCTTAAATACGAAAAAACCGATTTTTTTAAAAATGGATGGTGCGGAAACGAAACCTTTTATATATAAATATATATATATATGTATGTATGTATATATATATACATTAGGGTGGGGACGAAATTTTATCGACCTTGTCCCCCCTATGTGAAAGTTCATTCAATTCTATGAATATTTGCCCGAGGAACTATACCTCTGCGTTCATAAGATAAACAATCTTGTTGCATTTTGTAATGAATTTTTAAATAAATGAAATGAACTGAAATGGAACTTTAGTTCGGCGCATTTTTGATCGAAAATTTTACCTTGCATTCAATATATTTATTATTTTCATACTAAATTTTGAAAATTCTTATAGAGACAAAAGTAATGTCATAATATGAATCAAAAAAAAAGATATTCAAATAAATAAAACCACGAAAATTAACTGGAAATAATTTTTGTGCATGCTTTTAGGCTGTAAAAAACCATATTAAAATTTTAATAGTTCAAAGTGTTTTTGACTTACAAACGTATGCTGTAAAAAAATCAAATTTAAAAAAAGTCAAAAGCATTTGAAAAAAATTTTGTGGTGTAAATTTTATAAAATCATTGATTTTAACGTAAATATGGGATATTCAGATAAATATTTAAAGTAAACGGGGTTGTGAATTTTTCTTATCTTAAAATATGGAATCTGTACTATCTGTACGTTTAAGAACAATGCCCGCAAGACCCGTCTTTTTTTTCCTGCTCTTAAGAAAATTAGCATTTTCCGGTTTTTCATATATGAAAATTTTTTTTTTTATCTTTTAAAATAACTTTGATTTGGCTAAAAAAATTTGCATACAAAAAATATTAAAAATAAATGGGTATGTAAGCTTTTGTACGCATTTTATTTTATAACAATTGCTTTTGAGGTTTAGGAGCAGCAATTATTTTAAAAAGTTCTGCGATTAGAAAATTTTCTTAAATGTATTTTTTTCGAAAAAAAGTTCAACTTTAACAAATCACATTAGTTTTCAATTATTTTCAGCGGATTTCTTAATTGGACTATATGCTGTAGAATAGCATACAAAAAATTTTAAATTTTAACAAAAATTTTTACGCAAATGCCTTCTATCGCAGCACTGTGCGACGTTCGATTTCGCGGTTCGCGGATTTTGACACTGGAACGGTCCCCCAACATTATCCCTGAAAAAAAACGCGGGTGGTATTTCAAAAAATTAAAAATTTTTAAAAACTACCGTGAGAGTAGTCCAAATTTTGTATGTTAAAAAGTCAAGATATCTTATTTCAATGCCTTGAAAACATTAAAATAATTTTTTTTTTAAGATCAATTTAATTATACTTAATTGTTTTTAGTGAGTAAAAGAGTCACTATAGCTTAGTTGTTGCAATTATTTTAAAGATAAATTAATGCCTAATCATAAAAAACTTTAAAAAAAAAACTCGCTTGAGTAAAATAAGAAAAAAACCGCTTCGAAAAATTAACAAATTTTGAAGTTTAAAGTGCTGCTGAAAAGAAATTGGCAAAGAGTAAATTAATTACTAAGGCCCACAAAAAAAACAAATTACCATGCGCGAAAGATCGGACCACCTGAACTTTATGTTTTCGGGGTCGTTGAGTCCGAATATGGTCAACTTTTTATCATATGACTCTTCGTTTCGGAAATATCTTTCAAAAACCAGTATTTTCGAAGTCTTAATGGTTTTCACGAATATCTTTAAGGCCAAAGGTTGTTTGAAAAAAAATTATTACGCTATATACAAAATCAAATTATCTTTTTAACGGTATTTTAATTTTGTTTGTACGACTTCTCGTTGAAGAGTTATCACAATTTAAAAAGAAAAATATTTTAATATGAACTCATAGGTAGCATTTCATATCATAACTGTTAACAACTTTTAAAATTGGGTGATCTTCTAAACTATAAGTCGTACGAAAAAAATTTTAACGTACTTTTGTAGGAAATTTCCTGTGCTACAAAATTATCTGTAAAAGTTAGCCTTAGCGAGATATTTGCAAAAAACTGATTTTAGCGACCTTTGAGCCTTAATAATTTTTTATGCGCACATGACTTTGCAAGGACTTTCCACACTTTATTTACCTTGCATTAATAAAGATAATTCCGGTGAAAAAAATTCTCTTGGAACTATTTCGCAGAAAAATTCTTATTTTCCTGGGCTATTCTGTTTTAAAATGATCTAAGCATTCTCAATTGGATTGAGTTTGGGGCTTTTGCCCGGCCATTTGCTTGACTTAACTCCCAAAAGGTCATTATATTTCTTTGCCAACGCGAAAATAAATAACTCGTTATTGTAAATTTATCGAAAAAATAAATTAAAACATAATGGTGAGTGAGAAATCTAGCAATTTCCAACGATTATAAGGTGCAGAATCATCTTGAAACATGACTTTTGCTAAGAGCTCGCTTAGTCGGTCGATGCTAGGTAAAACGCCGATTTTAATGATATCAATATAAACTGCTGAGTTAATATAACCTTCCAGAAGTGGAATCTCTCCAGCCCATTGGCTTGTTATTGCCTCCCAGACCACCACATATGGAGTGCTTTGTATACATGAAAGCTATTTTTTTAATTTTTTGTGCGGCGGACCATACATCCCAAATCGAAACTGATGAGATTTGTTTGGCCATCATCAGAGAATATGAGTTAAGCTCAATTTTTATACACCCAATTATTTTTTCGTTTACACCAGCTTAATCCGAAAGACCGCTTTTTGTGTGTGAGAATCGATTTTTTCGCAGGACTGCCGGCAAAAAAGTAATTTTCTCTCAATCGGCGCTGATCAGTTGTGATGCTAATTCTATAATTGGGTTATTCTTTACCTCCGCAGCAATTTTGGGACCAGTTTTAAGTCGATCGCGGAGGGCTATTTTTACTAAATCTCTGCCTTCCCTCTCAGTTGTTTTTCTTGGACGGCCACTTCCAGTGCGACGCAATAGACTTTGTTTCCAAAAAACTTTTAAGAATTATTATACGGAAGACTTACCATATCAAATTTAACGCGATATATCCACGTTCCTTAAATTTTGCTGCTAATATGCAATCATATCAGTTTTTTGGTTTTCGGTCAAACCCCTTTTTGAAAATATCGTTGTTTTAACGCCAAGTAAATGCATTATTTTACAACAATTTTTACTTTTTAGGCATATTACATATTAACAATCATAAAAAAAGGCGAAGAACAAACTATTTTAGCTAAAAATCCTTGTCGGCTTTTTTTTTTGACTGTGAGTGTATAAACATTTTTTATATTGATATGAATTTTGAATTTTGGACCAATTTAATATTGTAAAATATTGTTTGTAGACTTTTTGGTCGATTAGTTCTGGTGCAATAAAATAAAACAAATTTTATTCATTGCGTTTTATTGCACCAGAACTAATCGACCAAAAGTCTACAAACAATATTTTACATTTTTTATATTTTTTACATCTCTGACTATAAGAAACTTATTTTGACAAAGAATTGTATTCATTATAGCCAAAGCTGGGCGATAATGATTACGGTTAGCAAACGATTAGGATTACAGTAATCCTTAAAAACAAAAAAAGACGATTAGGATTACAGTAATCGTTCATCGAACGAGCTTCGATTACGATTACAGTAATCGTTATTTTAAAAAAATCGAAATTACGATTACTGTAATCGTAATTTAAGTTCGTTCGATGAACGATTACTGTAATTCTTGTTTCGTTTTTTTTGTATAAGGATTACTGCAATTAATAAATATCAAAAGAAATCACTGTTATAAAATGTGTTTCAATAAAAACAATATTTATACAATAATAACAATGAAAGTATATATTGAAAAAATTAGAAATCTTCAATATTAACAAACAGTAACAAAGACAAAAGAAACAAAGAAAATAGAGTTTCCGGTGAAAAAAATTCATAATTTACATGTATCTACTTAAAACATGCACATCTCTAATAACAAAACTCAATATTAGCTTAAAGCAATACTAATTTTTCAAATGAAAAGTCAGAAAGAGCATGACGATGGGGACTATTTAATATGCCAGCGAAAGAAAATAATCTTTATACTGAAAGCGCATTTTAATTTTCGATATTTCTAGAATTACTTTCTTAACGATTATTTCAAAAATCCTTATTTGAACAATTTCAATATAAGGATTACTGTAATTTTTCATCGATCTAACTTAGATTACGATTACAGTAATCGTAATTTCGACTTTTTTAAATTACGATTACTGTAATCGTAATCTTAGCTCGTTCGATGAACGATTACTGTAATCCTAATCGTCTTTTTTGTTTTTAAGGATTACTACAATCGTAATCCTATACGCAATCAATTACACATGTAATAATTATCGCCCAGCTCTAATTATAGCTTATAGGGCTATTCTGGCAACAGTACTTGAGCTGTCAAACAGCTCACCACAGTGTTCACTGCTACGAAAGTTGTAATGAAGATGTTTTGGTATTCCAGTAGTAGTTAGAAAGCTCCTTTCCGTCTTAGCAAACCCGATTTTTATGACCCGCTACCTAGGAGGTCTTAGAACTATTAGTTGCTTGCTGTCAGGTTGTTATTATGTGAAAAAATTAAGAATTAAGAAAAATTTTATTTTATTGCTTGTTTATAATTTTTTATCATAAAACAGCTGGGCTTAATGTTAGATTATCGACTGTTAATATTTTTTTTTAAACCTAGTTTGGCTTGTTAAACTTTTAATCCTCAGAAAGATTTTGGAATCAAAAATGTCTGGTCGGATCTATTTTCGGAGATATAGTCATCGGACCATCGGGATACATCTTTTATGAAAACTAGTATAAGTTCGGAACCTCTGGCTGAATTTTAATAATATTAGTGTCATATAAAGGATATTTTAACTGACTACAAAATCGTTGTACAAAAATTTTAAGTCCGCGTCAAGATTTTTGAGATATGGCGTATTTTCAAAAATTTTGACCAGTTTTTTAATTTTTAAAGCACGATTTTTGGGAGTTTTAAATATTGAACTTCGGACACAGGCCACCCACTTACCCCTACTTTTAAGCAAAACTACTGTGGAAAAAAAAATCGGTCCATATTTCAGAAAAGTCGTAATATTTCGAAAATTACGAGCCAGATTTCAAAAATTTTGTGATCAGTATTGTAGCTTATTAAAGTAACTTTCATATAACACCCATATTTTGGAAATCAGTCCCGTCGTTTTTGTTAATAAGATATTTTTGGAAAAAAGTGCTTTAAAAACAAAAAAACTGGTTAAAATTTTCGAGAATTCGCCATATCTCGAAAGCCATGACTTGGATTTTGCATATCGGCTTTGTAGTTAGTGAAAATACCTTTCATATGACACCAATATTATTAAAATCCATTAAGGGATTCTGAACCTATACCGGTTTTCATAAAAGCTATATCCCGATCTTCCGATGGCTATGTCTCCGAAAGTAGATTTGACCAGAACTTTCTGTTGTTGTTGTTGTAATTAATTTGGAGAGCCCTATTTTGGCAAAAATATATAAAAAAAAACATTTTTTAAAGTAAAATTGCTGCCTAAGATTTGGCAGTTGTTAAATTTTTGTTTGTGTGAATGATAATGATAAAAGGAAAAACAAAATTATAACTATGAAGTTAGTTTATTGACTGTTTTTTTATTGCTTGTATAGTACTAATGAAAGTACCAACGCGCTTTTTCTAAATTGAAGTATGATAATTTTATATTGAACTAATTAAACAGTCATTTTTGCAATTTTTCAACAACAGACGAAAGCAAGTGTTAACATGGAAATTGATTACATATGTTTCGGCTACTTCCACATACATATTTATATATTTTTCATATATAAACATGTATATAGCCTCATTATATTATTATATTATAACTATTTTGGTTTAATATTTGTTCTAATAGTTACAAAAGAAAAGAAAAGTTTGTGTTAAAACATGTAGCAACAATTTCTGCACAATATTATATGGCGGCGCGCAAGAAGAACTTATCTTGCATGTCAAAATAAAAAAATGGAACCCGGCATCTTGCCTTGCTATCTGTCAAAAGTCTAGAATCAAAACAAAGAATTTTTACATTTTCGTAGTTTAAGAAGAAGCAGCATTTGTTATCGCTGCAACCAGAGCAATTCAACCATGTTATTTTGCACAATTTGACAAGTTCACTACGAAAGCTTTTGTGTGGTGAGTTTATGAGCTTTTTCTAAAAGATTTCTGCGCCAGAATACCGAATGTCTTCGGGAGTCTTAAAAAATCTTAGAAAGTAATTCTGACATGTATTCCGAAAGACTTTCTGCTGTCTTAGCCAGAATAGCCCTATTAGTGTGCTATTATTGTCGCGAATGGGGACACATGGCAAAGAATTGTCCGAAAAAATCGCAAATGAATAATAAAACAGATAAAAAAGTAGTTAATGTAATTGACGAAAGTAATCGGAAAAACAATAAAAGTTCATTAGCGTCAAAACATATTGCACCCACATGTAATGGGAAAATTTTAGAATACAATGAAAAATTATATCGATTTGCAGGTGGTACATACATATATCGCGAAAAATTAATAACGAATGTAATCATTGACGAATTACAACTTTATTGTGAACTTTATGTGATTGAATCTGAAGTAATGCAATACGATGTTGTTATTGTTAGAGAAATTTTATCGAAAAGTCGAGTAATAATTGAAAATGTTAAATCAACAAAAACGAAGCCGGTTATTGATGTGCTGAAGCAATTGACACTGAATTTTGGCATGTCCAAGGTGTTAGTCACTGATGGGGGCACAGCTTTTACTTCATCGGCATTTGAAACTTAAGCTGAAACTAGTCAAAACGTTCCGTTCCCTAACGTGACGTTGCAGTTGCTCGTTGACGTAGCCCCGTTTAGTTAAAACGGTAGGCAACGTTCGAAATATCACCCTACAACTTAAAAATTATTTGAAAAATTTTAATTTTTGTAAACAAACATTCATTGTTATCCTTATTTAATTAAACTATTCAGAAAATTAAATTTATAACACCCAAATTTAATTTCTTTTATCTGACAAATGAATTGCTAACGTAGCGTAGCATTGGAAAATCTAATTTCAACAGATCTCAACGCTGCGTTCCGCTACATTAAGATTTCACTTGACAACCGACACGTTACGGAACGCTACGTGTTGACTAATTCCACTTTTTTTATCTTATACTGGCAATGCCTATTGAATCTTTCCTCTTCGAAACGCCATATATCATTACTGTGACCAACCGTCCTGTATTTCCGGGGACAGTTCTGTAACTTGGCTTCCTGTCCTCAGAATTTATTTGAGAAATACGGGACATACAAATGTTCTGTATTTTATTTTGTGTCCCCTATTATATTGCACATTGTCAAATTAAATCGTTGATTTTTAAAAAGTCTCATTTCAAATTTTTCGGAGACAAAAAAAAATAGTTTCTCTAAAACTACTTTAGTACCTGGCTAAAAATTTCTCAAGTGAGCCTTTTAAGAATTTAAACGTAAAACCAGGCTAAAAGAAATTATTTTTTCTGCCACTAGTAAAGATTTTTAAAAATAATTTATATCTAAAATATTAAGCACAGACTAGGAAATAAAATTGTATGATTTTTTGGGCTAAATTTTTCATTTATTATTGAAAATTCCTATTTCAAATAAATAAATAGAAATCTAAACAGCATTTCTGCTTCTTAGAAAATTAAAAGAAATACTTATGTGCGCAAAAATTGGAGTGATCGATATTGGTTCAAAAGTCATAAAGTGACGCCGTGCAAGTGTTTTAGTAGTAGCGAAAAGCAAGGCATCTTTCGAAAAAATTCCATAAAATGCTTAGAATCGTCAAAAGAATACGTGCAAGTTTTTTTAGAATTTTTTGATCTTCATTTTTTTGGACCAATTTTTGAAAAATTATAAAATGTCTCAGAGAATTCTGAAAAAATTTATACGTATTCCGCTAATAAAAAACGGCTTGAACTAATATCGATTACCCTAACTTTTTTTTTGGGATATAGTTTCTTGATATGTGGAGAGTGCGCGTGTATTGTATTTTTAATAATTTTCTCAGAGGCCAAAAAGTCGCTTAAATTTCTATTCATTTAATTAAAATAGGGATTTTCAATAATAAATGACAAATTTTGGTCCAAAAAAATAAAATACTATTTTATTCCCTGATCTATGTTTAGTATTAAAAAAAAAAATCTTAATAAACGTTTTAATTAACGAACAATAAATCGTACAGTTGGGGACCATGTACGTTGGTAAACTTTTGTGCTTTAAAGGAGCTTGCATTTAGAAGTAAAAATCTTTTGTTTTTGGTCATCAGTCATTACCCAAAAATTTATTTGTCCCCGATTTTCATACGACTGTCTCCGATTGTCCCCGATTTTTTTCGCACAAATATCGTTTTGTCCCCGATTTCGCTCACACAGACATGGTCACCGTATATACTTACCATTCCTGATCATTCTTATTTTTATATTCATTTATAAACAAGTCATTAAACGTGTACATACAAAGTAAAAGCACTTTTCTATTAAAATTCGGTAACAAACACATATTCTTTTACTTTTCACTACACTTTTTTTTATTAACGTTTGAAGAGTTTTTTAATCAAAAAATCTCTAAAAATTAACTACATATTAACAAAATCTTGCTTTTTAAAATAATGCCTCATCTGTATAAGTAATACATTTATTAAATTCCATAAATTGTAGTTTATTCTGTGGATTTCTTAAAGTAAACTTCAACATCCAATGTTTAAAAAGTCTTAGAAATTGCATGTCTTATAGCGGGTAGAACGACTTTTATAGGGCATCACTGTGTCGAAAAGAAATGGATAATTGAAAAAAAAATTGGAGAATGATTGGAAGAAAATAACATCCCTGCTGGAAACGGAAGTGAAAATATTCAAGATTGCAAATGCTCTCTCTCGAAAAAGGAATATATTCTCGAGAAGGGAATTTCCGGGCATATTTACGATAAGGCCCATAATAGACTGAAAAAGCGGCGCCATAACTCTTAAACTATTTAAAGCATATTGACATATGTATAATGTAAAAAGCAACGGGACACATAACATGCGCTTGAAAAATTTGCGGTGTCACGGTTTCTTCTTAAGCACAACTATATTGTTTTAAGAAAAATATTATCAAAATCAGTTAGGTATATTTTGCGCCATAGCGCGATTTAATACTAAAAGTATAGATACATGAACTAAAAACAATTTTTTTTAAATGTTTTACTCGTAGAATTTTATTTCTTAACGTTTTTCATCTCTATATCTCTTTTTTCCTTCTCTTATTTTTAAAACTTTTACTCTTTTACTTATACGTCCTTCCAATTCAACAATGTTAAATTAATAATAATAAAAAAATCATATAAAAACAAAAAAAAAAAAAAAAAATACATATATGTATAAATAATTCCATTTTTTTTTTAAATCAACAATGTAATTCAATTGGAATTCGTTTCGCGTTTTTTTCTTGTTGTGGTTATTGATGCTGTTGTTGTTGTTATTGTTATTTGAACATCCCCAAACAAAAAACCCCCACCCACCCAACTCCAGAATGCCATACGCACGAATTTATCATTGCATAAGTGTTTTGTTCGTTATGAGGATGATTTTGGCTCCTTTTGGATGGTGGACGATAGTGAATTTGTGAAGCGGCGTCATTTATCACGCGGTCGCCCTCGCAAGTACGATCCATCTGCATCACCGACCAATAACAGTACCAGCAGCAATATCCAGCAACATAGCAATTGTAGTGATGCGGATAGCTATCAAAATTGCTGTACAGAGCAACAAACCCAACAACAACATAAGCAACAACAACAACAACAGCGAAGGCTAAAAGATAATAAGATTTTGAAAAATATCAACAACAAAAACAATACTATAAATAGAAGTAAAAATATAACAAATAGCAATGGCAATCATTCGGATAGTAGCGGTAATTTCATTGGAAGCAGCAGCAGACATCACCATCAGCAGCACAATAATATTGAGATGGGCGCTTTTAAAGATGACAATGTTGTTGGGGCTGGTGGTAATAGTATTGATGTTGGTAACAGTCCCAGCGGATATTTAATGTGCAATTATGAATCGCAGTAAGAATCTTACATAGAACAAACAACCTACAAAATTTTCGCGTATTTTCGTACAATTTACAGGGTGCAATTTTTTAAAGTCAGATAAAGTGTGTCATATAGTTCACGCAAGATTTGAATTTGCCGCTATTTGTGCGATAAAGTATTGCCTACCAAAAAAAAGGAAACCGTTTTCTGATTTTGGTAGGTAACATTTTACCACACAAATGGCGATAAGTTCAAATCGTGCGGGAATTATGGGACACTCGTAAATCAGTTGTGTAAACGACGAAAACATGGTGTTGCTTTCCATGAAATTTACATAACAAATACACAGGGCCATCTTTAGACTACCTTAAATACCCTACAGTATTTTGAAAATTTGGCTTATACTGGAGGTGTAACGACCACTTGTCCGAATTCCCATAGCTTTTGCTAAGATCTTGTCTTAGTGAAATTTGGTTGGATTATCTCAAAAAACGTTTTCAGTATAGCATTTTGAAGCTTTTGCTTTTATGGAAGGTACCACGTCCTTTCGTCCGATTTTGCCTAGTTTTTGCTCAGAGCTTGCATTTATAGTTTTAAGTGTCTGAGTAAAATTTAGTTGGACTATCTCGAAAACCACTTTCTGTGTAGCATTTTGAAACTAATACGGGCGGTAGACGCGTCTGTTGACCGATTTCGCTCCGTTTTCATTAAATCTACAGTGTTAGTACACCGAATTATCTTGCTCCCAAGAAATATTGAAATGATTTCAGACAAACAGACATGGCTATATCGACTCAGGAGGTAACGCTATTCAAAAATATGTATACTTTTCTATATCTGCCACGCCTCCTTCTCCGCGTTACAAACGGATGGACAAAGTGAATATACCCTAGGTAGTAGTATTGTAGTTATTGATGCTGTTGTTGTTATTGATATTTGAACATCCCCCAAACAAAAACTCTCCACCTCCCAACTCCAGAATGCCATACGCACGAATTTATCATTGCATTGTGAAGCGGCGACATTTATCACGCGGTCGCCCACGCATGTACGATCCATCTACATCAAGGGTGTCAGCGTGGAACAAAAATGAGCCAATTTTGGCTCGCCTACAACAAGAATATTTCAATATTTTGCAAATTTCGCAGAAGTACAACAATCTCAGAAATAATTTTTGTTGTTATCGCGGAATTAAAACATTTATTAAAAATTGTTTTTGTTGTTTCGCATTAAAAAAAACAACAAACTATTTTTCATGTGTGTTATAGTTCTCAGAAATTTTAAAAATTCTTGAAATATTGTTGTTGTAAACGAACCACAAAAATAACAAAAAATAATTTTTGTGATTGTTGTCCTCCGGGGAATTTGAAGTTGTTGTAAAAGCGAAAATTTTGTGCTGACTGCGCTTGGCTCAAAGATTTTAAAACGCTGACACCTTTGATCCGCACCACCAACCAATAGCAGTAGCAGCAGCAAAATTCAGCAACATAGCAATTGTTGTGATCCGGATAGCTATCAAAATTGCTGTACAGAGCAACAAACCCAACATCAACATAAGCAACAACGACGACAACATCGAAAGCTAAAAAATAATAAGATTATAAAAAATATCAACAACAAAAACAATACTATAAATAGAAGTAAAAATATTAGCCCAGGAAAATTTGACGAAAAAGTGCTGCTGTGCGAAATAATTCCAAGTGAATTTTTTTTACCGGAATTATATTTATGTATTTATGCATGGTTAATAATGTGTAAAAAGTCCATTGTAGTCCATTGTGCTCATAAAAAGTTATTAAGGCTCAAAGGTCGCTAAAATCAGTTTTTTTGCAAATATTTCGCTAACGCAAACTTTTACAGAAAAATTTTTCTCCACAATTTTGTAACACAGGAAATTTCCTATTTATGTTCTCGTGTTGCTTATAGTTTAGCAGATAACCCAATTTAAAAAGTTGTTCACAGTGTAAATGCTACGTATAAGTACATATTAAAATATCTTACTTCTAAAATTGCGAATACTCTTTAACGAGGAGTCGTACAAAAAAAATTAAAAAACCTTTCAAAAGATAATTGGATTCTGTGTATCTACCAAAAAACCGGTTTTTATTGAATAACTTCTAAACGGTTACTTCAATGTGTACACATATGGGTTATTTTTTGTAGATCTTGTGATTTTCTATAAAATTGATCCCGTTGCTTTTTATCTCTTGCACCATGAATCGCTCCACAAAAAATTGAATACGGTATATGAAGCACTCTATGCCAAGTGTACCAGCTCAAATTTTTTTTTCTCCGATTTTGCTCAAAATTGGCAATATGGTAGATCCGGTGTGCAAGAACAACAATCCGGGAGGATTGGGTCAAAGTACCATTTGCTGTTAAAATACAGGATGTTGAAGTTGGCGTTTTTAGTCATTTTCATGAAAAGGGTGTTTTTTCAAAAATTTTTAGCTTACACTAAATTTTGTAAATTGATAAATCTAAGTTACTGGTCCTATTCATTTTGAAGTGTTCGTTTTATAAAAAAATATTTCTTGGTGAAAAAAATGTTTTTTCACCAACATTTTTTACACTTAAAAATACTTTTGAATTTTTTTTAAAAAAAGCCCCCTTAGATTTTTTTTAAAAGTACTTTAAATTAAAGCATAATTTATAAGCTTTAAAATGATGTATGACTCAAGATGGGATTCGGACTCTAAATGGGAGTTGTTGGCTTTTAAACGCCCGCGGAAGGCAAAAATCTTTTTTTACTCAAGAGGAAATCATCTTACGAAAAAAGTGTACTGGGCAAAACATGCTTAGAATCGTCCAAGCAATACGTTAGATTTTTTTTGGAAACTTTTCAAAAATTACTCAAAACTTCAACTTTCCTTGATGATTCTAAGCGTTTTATGCCTAGTACACTTTTTTCGTAAGATGCTTTCCTCTTGAGTAAAAAAAGATTTTTGCCATCCGCGGTCGTTCAAAAGCCAAAAATTCCCATTTAGCATCCGAATCCTATCTTGAGTCATACATCATTTTAAATTTTTTTCACCAAGAAATATTTTTTTATAAAAAGAACACTTCAAAGTGAATAGGACCAGTAACTTACAATAGATTTATCAATTTACAAACTTTAGTGTAAGCTACAATTTTATGAAAAAACACCCTTTTCATGAAAATGACTAATAACGCCAACTTCAACACCCTGTATATTAACAACAAATGGTACTATGACCAAATCCTCCCGGATTGTTGTTTTTGCACACCGGATCTACCATATTGCCAAATTTGAGCGAAATCGGAGAAAAAAAAATTTTGAGCTGGTACACTTGGCATGGAGTGCTTCATATAAAGAATCAAATTATCTTTTGAACGGTATTTTAATTTTTTTGGTACGACTCTTCGTTAAAGAATATTCGAAATTTTAAAAATAAGATATTTTAATAAGTATGAACTTATACGTAGCATTTGCATATAAAAACTGTGCACAACTTTTTGAATTGGGTTATCTCCTAAACTATAAGCTACACGAAAACATTTTTTACATCTTTAAATAGGAAATTTCCTGTGTTACAAAATTGTGGAGAAACATTTTTTTCTAAAGTTTGCATTAGCGAGATATTTCCAAAAAACTGATTTTAGCGACCTTTGAGCCTGAATAACTTTTTATGCGCACAATGGACTTCAATGGACTTTTTACATATTATTAACCATGCATAAATAAATATAATTCCGGTAAAAAAAATTCACTTGAAATTTTTTCGCAGAAATATTCTAATTTTCCTGTGCTATATAATAAATATCAATGGCAATCATTCGGATACTAGCGGAAATTTCATTGGAAGCAGCAGCAGACATCACCATTAGCAGCACAATAATATTGATATGGGCGCTTTTAAAGATGACAATGTTGTTGGGGCTGGTGGTAATTGTATTGATGTTGGTAACAGTCCCAGCGGATATTTAATGTGCACTTATGAATTGCAGTAAGAACCTTATATTGAATAAAACAACCTACAAAATTTTCGCGTATTTTCGTACAATTTACTGGGTGCAATTTTTTAAAGTCAGATAAAGTGTGTCATATAGTTCACGCAAGATTTGAATTTGCCGCCATATGTGCGATAAAGAATTGCTTACCAAAAAAAAAAAAAAGGAATGGCGATAAGTTCAAATCGTGCGGGAATTATGGGACTCTCGTAAATCTGTTGTGTTAACGACGAAAATATGGTGTTGCTTTCCATGTAATTTACATAGAGACAAATCATGCCAAGTGTGTACCCCAAATTCCGCTTTTTGTTGCAATTTAATTCAAATAACCTGATGCTTATATTACACGCTTCACGGGATGGGTTCTAACATAGCACTTTCGATTGCCATTGATGAGTAGAAAAAAACTGCCAAAGGATTTTTCGGAGTTCGTTCGTTAAACAGCGCTATAACGGTTCAAAGTTTGAAAAATCAAGTGCACTATGGAAAAATCGTACTTTAAGATTAAAAATTCAAATTTTTTACATAAAATCTTCATTTCTCGTTTATGATGTCTTCTGAACATAACTTAAGCATACTCTAATGATTACACTAGACTACAAATGATTAAAAAAATTTTCCCCAGTGAATGCCATTCTTCATTTTATATGTAAAATGGGCTGCTGATTCCGAAAATCGCATTATTTTTTTTTTTATTTCGTGTCGTTTTCGAGATATCGGTCATTTTCGGCTTTCGGACCAAAAAAAAAAGTTCCATTTAAATACAAATATCTCAAGAACTAATCTTTGTATTCAAACGTATTATATTAAAGGTAATTAAATTACCTACAAATGATATTCACTTCACTTTTTGGTTGGTTTGTTAGTTTCGGCGAAATAAATTGATTTCTAAAAAAACATTTTTTTTTTCGAAAAAATTAACAAAAAATCAAAATCAACTGCAGATTTATACAAGAAGAAATAACTTTTTTATAATTTTTTTTTTTTTTTGTATTATAGACTATAGGTATATTTGTGAAGAACATAAGATACCACTTAAAAAAATCTATGAAAAAATGCAAAAGTTGTATACAATTCATTGAAAAGTTACCAAAATGCGTTTTTCCCTATTTTTTTCGTTTTTTTGTAATAAACTGTTCGATAACACAGGCCCACAAAAAAAAAAAGGACAATGCGCGAAAGATCAGACCACCTGAACTTTATGTTTTCGGGGCCGCTGAATCCGAATATGGTGCCAGAATAGCGAAGTTGGTTCGCATTTTTTCAGAAATCAAGAATAATGCTGAAAATTTGAGATTTTTTTTTTGTAGTCCTGTGCACAGGCCAAAAAAAAAAAAAGTACCCTGCGCGAAAGATCAGACCACCGGAACTTTATGTCTTCGGGGTCGCTGAACCCGAATATAGTGTCAGATTAGCGAAGTTTGTTCGAGTTTTTTCACAAATCAGAAATAATGCTGAAAAAAATCTCAAATTTCTCAGCATAATTATTGATTTCTGAAAAAAACGCGAACCAACTTCGCTATTCTGGCACCATATTCGGATTCAGCGACCCCGAAAACATAAAATTCAGGTGGTCTGATCTTTCGCGCATAGTACTTTTTTTTGTGGGCCTGTGTAATTAAATCTTTTTGTAAAACACGTGAGAAAATCCAAAAAATTCTTAAAGTAGGCGTTAAAAAAAAATACCCGTGTCTCGTCGTTTTTCTCCAGCACGTCAGATTTTTTTTTAATCGATTTTTGAAGTTTTTTAATCCACTGTACATGAAAAATACAAAAATACCGCATTCTTGTGTTAAATCGATGAATTTAACTATATGATCCTTAAATGACCGATACCTCAAAAACGACACGAAAAAAAAAAATAATGCGATTTTCGGAATCAGCAGCCCATTTTACATATAAAATGGATAGTGGCATTCACTGGGAATTTTGGCTGTAGACTAGTGTTATTTTCTTCCCCAATATTAAAAGCATATCTTGTATCGTTTTGGAGAAATTTACAGAAAATTGTGAAAAATTAAAAAATAACTCAAGTGTGCATTTTTTTCCTCTCTTCGTATACGAGCTAAAATTGTATATTTATAAATATATAAATATATATGTGCCCAAATTTTTCTCGAGAACGGATGCAGCGATTTTAATGAAACTTTGGAAAAAGATGCATTCTAGCATAAATTGAAGAATAAACAAGGTTTTATTTTTATAATTGCCCACTAGGGAGCGTGGCACCACCCTAAATTTTAAATTTGATCTAGTCATAACTTCCAAACCATTAAAGATATTTTGATGAAGTTTAGTACACAGCTACTGACTATCAATGTCTTCTAATTGACATTGGCACTTCTTCGATCCCGCCCACTTTTTAACCATTGAAAATTTTAATTTAATATTACTCGATAACGACTCCAACATTTTTGATGAAAATTTAGAAGATGCTACCTCGGCGAACAAGGATTAATATGTGATATGCCGTTACGTTGGGAAAACTCCTTGAAGGGCGTGGCACCGCCCACAAAAAAATAATACGCTATAAAAAGAAAACTAATAAAGCAATCATTCTGAAATTAACTGTAGGGAGTCTACTTGCTATAAAGCACCTCTGATCTAAAAGTGGGCGATATATCGCCGTTGCGCATGGAATCTCCCATACAAGCAAAATACGTTGAATGCTATTTCTCGCAATTGTTACAAGATATTTTAATGAAATTTGGTATGAGGGTCTGGATCATAAGTATCTAAAGCATAACGAAAAGTGGGCGTTGCTCAATAATTGCCACGCCCACTTTTTACCAAAATAAAAATATTGGTTAATAACTCAGGCACAAAAAAAAATGGAATGAACTTTTTGTTTCTTATAAGCAGTCCTTTGTACTTTTTGACACTGAATCCGTCTTCATCAGCAGAACTATCATTATAATGATAGGTATAATTATACCTGCAGGATTTTTAAATATCATTGCTTGATATTGAAGAAAACGCTGTGTTCAGTCCTTCAGCGTAGCTACAAGAAAAGTTGAAATTCTTTTTTATTAATGGCGCCGTATAGCCACACTCCTCCTTACCAATATATTCTTTCGAATTTTTCTTATAGGTCTCTTACTTTCCGGGTTAAGATTGTTTGAAGATAAGATATTTCAGCCCCATGCAAAAGACGAAATACTTTGGGAATGTGGCATATCCGATTTATTTATTTTAGGGCATTCTATTTCACCAAAAAATTTTGAGTTTTTGATATTTTTCTATATCATTCGATACTTTCCGAGTTTTTTCTTATTATTGCTCTCATCGGTTAATGTATCATTTTGAAAGAACGAAAATTGGAGGTGTAAAATTACGAATTTCATCACAAAAAAATATCTATGAATAAAAACATCGACTAAAATAATAAGATCAGATTATTGACCGAGCAGGGATCGGTCTCCAGGTACTATAGTATTAATATACAAGGGTTTGATCTTAAAGAGTTGGTGTTGTGGATAATATAGCAAAATTGCACTATTTTATTAGGAAAATTTATTAGAAAACTATTTTGAGTTGAAAAGCATCAAGCAATATGTGTTTGTAAGTACATTTAAGTGGGCCGCCAAAAAATTTTTTTTCTGCTATAGTATTAATATACAAGGGTTTGATCTTAAAGAGTTGGTGTTGTGGATAATATAGCAAAATTGCACTATTTTATTAGGAAAATTTATTAGAAAACTATTTTGAGTTGAAAAGCATCAAGCAATATGTGTTTGTAAGTACATTTAAGTGGGCCGCCAAAAAAATTTTTTTCTGCTAACCAAAGATATATATTATTATTAGACTTTTAGATAAAGTACATGGAGACCGATCCCTGCTCGGTCAACAATCTAATCTTATTATTTTAGTCGATGTTTTTATTCATAGTTATTTTTTGTTATGAAACTTGTATGTTTTCACTTCTAACGGTCATGCTTTCAAAATGATAAATAAACCGATGAGAGTAATAATAAGAAAAAACTCGGAAAGCAAATCTTGTATCGTTTTGGAGAAATTTACATAAAACTGTGAAAAATTAAAATATACACTCAAGTTTGCATTTTTTTCCTCCCACGATCAGTGCAAAAATTGGGATGGGTTCTAGTAAAGCCATTGATGAGTAGAAAAGCGGCGCTTTAGCGATTCGAAATTCGAAAAATCAAGTACTATGGAAAAACCGTACTTTTAAGTTAAAAATTAAAATATTTTACATGAAATATTCTTTTCTCGTTTATGATGTATTGCAAGCATAACTTTAACATACTCCAGTTGTTATTTTCTTCGAAGATATTAAAAGCATATCTTGCACCGCTTTGGATGAATTTGCAAAAAACCGTGAAAAATTGTTTTGCATTTTTTTCCCTCCCATGATTAATGAAAAATTTGGGATGGGTTCTAGTAGAGCATTTCCGATTGCCATTAATTAGTAGAAACAAATTTCTAAAGCATTTTTCGAAGTTGAGTCGCTATACACAGTTGGCTTGAACGAACAAAAGCCGTTCCCCGATGACGCCAAAAACCAAGTACGTACTTCGACCCTCTAGACCATTTATAATCAGAAATAACATTTACAAAATCGTATCAGATTCTCCGTATAAAAAACAAAAACTGAAAAAAATGCTACAAACAAAAATAAAAATAGTCATTTTTGATGTATTTTGCGATGCTTAATTTTAACCCGACAACAGAATTGCTCTATCTTGAATGAAAAGCACTGTTTTTTGCTATATTTGAGGTTATATGACAAGATAAGGTAATTTTTTTGCATAAAACTTGATATAGTAGTCAGAAGCACTAGTATTCTTCTTTAAAACTTAATTTAAAAGTACCTGGAAACCGATCCCTGCTCGGTCAGCAATCTGATCGTATTATTTTAGTCGATGTTTTTATTCATAGCTATTTATTGTTATGAAACTCGTACCTTTTGACCTCTAATGGTTATGCTTTCAAAATGATAAATTGACCTATGAGAATAATAATAACAAAAAACTCGGAAAGTATCATGCATGTAAGAATAAAAAGTTCATTCCATTTTTTTTTTTTTTTGTGACTGAGTTACTAACCAAAATTGTAACTTTGATAAAAAGTGGGAGTAGCAATTATTGAAAAAAGCTACTTTTCGTTAAGCTTGAGATACTCATTATCCAGATCCGTATAACAAATTTCATCAAAATATGTCGTAACATTTGCGAGAAATAGCATTTAATGTATTTTACTTGTATGGGAGGTTCCACGCGCACCGGCGAATTTCGCCTAGTTTCAGTTTGTAGGTGCCTAAGAGCAAGTAGACTCCCTACAGTTAAATTCAGAAAGATTGCTTTAGTGGTTTTCTTTTTATAGAGTATTATATTTTTGTGGGCGGTGCCACGCCCTTCCTTTCGCCCACTTTTCGGTTATAACAAGATATTAATAAGCAGTACCTACATACGAAATTTCATTAAAATGTCTTGTAACATTTGCGAGAAATAGCAGTTAACGTTTTTTGCTTGTATGGAAGGTTCCACGCGCAACGGTGATATTTCGCCCACCTTCACGTCAGAGATGCTCTATAGCAATTAGGCTCCTCACACTTAATTTCAGAATGTTTGCTTTGTTAGTTTTCTTTTTATACTGTTTTATATTTTTGTGGGCGCTGCCACGCCCTTCAACGAGTTTTCCCAATATAGTGGTGTATCACATATTAATTCTTGTTTGCAGAGATAACATCTCCTAAATTTTCATTAAAATTGTTGGAGTCGTTTTCGAGTAATATTAAATCAAAATTTTCAAAGGCTGAAAAGTGCAAGTGGCACTCTTTCGATCCCGCCCACTTTTTGTCTGTTACAAGGTATTATCAAGCCGTGCTCGCTCCAAAATTTCATTAAAATATCTTGTATAGTTTGCGAGTTATGACTGAATCAAATTTAAAATTAAGGGCAGTGCCACGCCCCCTGGTGAGCGTTAACAAGGTTCAAACCTAGCTCATTATTCATTGTATGCTAGTATCTAACTCTATTCCAAGTTTCATTAAAATCGCAGGATCCGTTTTCGAGAAAAAATATTGGCACAGAAATAAGTACAAAAAAACAAACAAAAAAACAAACATACAATTTTAGCTCGTATAAGAAGAGAAGATATTTCAATGTCTAAATTTTACTCCGAAATATCGTAAACTGAAATATTGAAAATACATGTTTTTTGTATTAAATTACAAATAATTGCACACCTTAAGTTGAGTTTCAAATAAATCTTTATTTAAAATTAAATTTTAACAAATTAGATGCATTTCAGGATGTTCACAACCCATCTTCAGCAACACGAATGCATATATTTTAATTACAATAAAATAAACAAAGTGTAAGACTTCCCATACATAAATAATGGACACAAACATAATCTTCTTAGAAAGAAAAAAACAAATTTTTCTGTAATTTCTGTAATTTTCTCCAAAACGGTGCAAGATATGCTTTTAATATCTTCGAAGAAAATAATCATTGGAGTATGTTTAAGTTATGTTTAGAAAACATCATAAACGAGAAATGAAGATTTCATGTAAAAAATTTTAATTTTTTACTTAAAAGTACGGTTTTTCCATAGAACTTACTTGAATTTTAGAACTTCGAATCGCTTAAGCGCTGCTTTACGACCGAACTTCAAAAAACCATTTGACAGTTTTTTTCTACTCATCAATGGCAATCGAAAATGCTCTGCTAGAACCTATCCCAAATTTTGCATTGATCTTGGGAGGGAAAAAATGCAAAATTGAGGGTATTTTTTAAATTTTTCACAGTTTTCTGTAAATTTCTCCAAAACGATACAAGATATGCTTTTAATATTTGGAAAGAAAATAATCATTAGAGTATGCTTAAATTATGTTCAGAAGACATCATAAACGAGAAATGAAGATTTTATGTAAAAACTTTAAATTATTCATGTAAAAGTACGATTTTTCCATAGTACTTGATTTTTCGAACTTTGAACCGTTATAGCGCCGCTTAGCGACCGAACTTCGAAAAATCCTTTGGCAATTTTTTTCTACTCATCAATGGTAATTGAAAGTGCTAGGTTAGAATCCATCCCAAATTTTGTGTTGAAGCGTGTTATTAGTAAATATTCCCTAAAAAAAATTTTAAAAATTTAAATTTTTGCATAATTTTGCATATTCAAAATTGATTAACCTAAAATTTTGAAAATTTATTTCATGCAAAGCTGGGCGATAAGGATTACGGTTAGCAAACGATTACGATTACAGTAATCCTTAAAAACAAAAAAAGACGATTAGGATTACAGTAATCGTTCATCGAACGAGCTTCGTTTACGATTGCAGTAATCGTAATTTTAAAAAAATCGAAATTACGATTACTGTAATCGTAATTTAAGTTCGTTCGATAAACGATTACTGTAATTCTTATTTCGTTTTTTTTTTATATAAGGATTACTGCAATCGTTGCAAAGGATTACTTTTAATATATCATATATCAAAAGAAATCACTGTTATAAAATGTGTTTCAATGAAAACAGTATTTATACAATAATAATAATGAAAGTATATATTGAAAAAATTAGAAATCTTCAATATTAACAGAACATTAACAGTTTTTACCGCAAGTAACAAAGACAAAAGAAACAAAGAAAATAGAGTTTCCGGTGAAAGAAATTCATAATTTACATGTATCTACTTAAAACATGCATATCTTTAATTATAAAACTCAATATTAGCTTTTAGCAATACTAATTTTTCAAATGAAAAGTCAGAAAGAGCATGACGATGTGGACTATTTAATATGCCAGCGAAAAAGAATAATCTTTCTACTGAAAGCGCGTTTTAATTTTCGACATTTCTAGAATTACTTTTTTAACAATTATTCCAAAAATCCTTATTTGAACAATTTCAATATAAGGATTACTGTAATCGTTCATCGAACGAACTTAGATTACGATTACAGTAATCGTAATTTTGACTTTTTTAAAATTACGATTACTGTAACGTAGTCTTAAGGGCCGTCCACACGCACAGTTTTACTAGTTTGTGCAGGTAAGTCTGTACGTGTGGACGGCAAAAGTCAAGTTTGCACAGTTCAAAAGTGCGGCCTGTGCTTTCTTTGAATTTCCAAAGATTTTTTTGCGCAAACTAAGCTTGCGCAGGTAAGTTGGAAGGTGTGGACGTACAGGCCGTGCCTTCAATCTGTCGCTTAAATTGCAGTCTTCAAATCCATTTTTATTGATTGTGATAGCTCTGTCATGAAAATTTTGCGTTTTTTCATTGATTTATTTTGGAAAACATACAAAAGAAAAAAACAATTCAAATGATAATAAAATTTTTTCTAGACGTCATGTTGCTATGAAAATTAAGTATATTGAAAACTGCACAGACTTGCCTGTGTCGTGTGGACGCGATAAGAAAAGTATGCGCAAACTCTATAGTTTGCACGAAATAGGCTTGCGCAGGTAAGACTGTACGTGTGGACGGCCCTTTAGCACGTTCGATGAACGATTACTGTAATCCTAATCGTCTTTTTTTGTTTTTAAGGATTACTGCAATCGTAATCCTATACGCAATCAATTACACATGTAATAAAATAAATGAAATTTTGGAGGTATGTAAAGAAAATATCAAATTTTAAAAAAAATATATTTTTATTTTTTCATTTTGATACTTTTTTTAAGTTTTAAAATAAACAATTAACTTTTTTTGTGCTTTCTCAATGAGATTATTTTTTTTATTAGAAGCGTATAATGTTAAAGTTTTTTAATTCGCAAGAAAATTTAACTGCCCGGCATTGTTGATACCAAATTTAACTTTTTAATTACGTAGCGGCGTGCTGTATATCTGCAGCGCACGCTATTTAGGCCAGTCAAATTAGGATATTACCTCGAAATGAGGGATAATAAGTGTTGAATTTCAATATTGAGATGATTAAATAAAAAACTGATGATTCTTTTCTAATTCCTTTATTCATAAAACACGTCGTTGAATACGAAAAACGGAAACAAAGAATAGAAGTGATAAAAGAAGGGTTTGACATAAGTATGTATATAGAAGAAGATGGCAGTTTCAGTATTACCAGATTTAATTCCAACATTCCCCCCGTCTTAATTGATTTTTATACATATTAAAAATCAATACAAATGATTTCAGTTAATTAAATACATGTAATGAAATATTGTTACAAAACTAATTTAAATCAAATATTGTTACAAAACAAATTTAATTATTTAGATAAATCAAAAATAATTATGATATGAGTTTTTTTTAATTATAGAGATCAAACCTTGCAGGTTTTTTCCGTTGCCGCTTAGAACGCCGAAGACCAACAGTGGGGGTGCTATTCAAAGGATCTACAGCTTCTTCCTGTATTGGCTCTGTATCAGTAAGCTCAGCAATATTTTTGTTAGAAGGGTTTTCTGTTTGGATTTCGATGTCATCAGGATACACCTGTAGCTCGATGTCTTCCGATTTATTACGACGAATTTGATTTTGGTATCTTCCATTATCCACCATTAGCAGTTTTAATACAACACATTTTGTTTCCCAGTCGTTCTTGTACCGCTTATCCAGCGCTGAGAACCCGAATAATTTCTTGCAAACACTTTTTCTCCCACTGCAAATTTAGATGTAGCCTCAGATTTTTGAGTTTTACTTGGAAACAACGCGTTCAAAATTGTTCTCGGCTGACGGCCGTGCAACAGTTCTGCTGGTGATTTTCCCGATAGTGGATCTGGAGTAGCTCGATATGTTGCCAAATACTTATATAGCGCTCGCTCAGTGTTGTTTTCATCTTTCATAATTTTTATAAAAGCTTCTTTGAATGTATGCACCCCTCTTTCCGCTAACCCATTAGAAGCTGGGTGAAATGGAGCAGTTGTGAGAGGTTAAATGTTGTTGCGCTCGCAGAAACTACGAAATTCATGTGATGTATTGTAAATTGCGTGCCATTGTCAGAAAACAGGGTTAAAATTTTATACAAAAATATTCCCCGCAATATCCTGCATAAGTTTGCTGCACACATGATACACCTCAGATGTAAGGATCATATAGTTAAATTCATCGATTTAACACAAGAATGCGGTATTTTTGGTTTTTTCATGTAAAGTGGATAAAAAAACTTTTAAAAAAAAATATGACATGCTGGAGAAAAACCACGAGAAATGGGTATTTTTTTTAACGTCTACTTTAAGAATTTTTTGGATTTTCTAATGTGTTTTCAAAAAAGTTCGAAACTGTCGAACAGTGTAATCAGCCACATTCGATTGAAAAATGGACCTGCGAAGTCCAAGTGGACTCGTTCCCATGGCTGTGTCGGCTCAGGCCACGATGAAAACTCTTTTTTCTAATAACTTGCCGACGACTGACAAATTTCGCACGTATCGTGGAGATTATCAATTTGTTTGTCGATTCTAGGAAACCAAACGTATAGACTAGTCATTTGCTTCATACAGCTTTCGCCCCAGTAACCCTCGTGGAGTAAAGTTGAACATACAAGTTGAAGAACATCGTCATTCTTTGTAGCTGCAGCTACCATATCAGCTCCAAGTGGGAAATCCTGAACCGCTACTTGATGAACTGTTTCGATGTCTAGCATCTCCTTCTCGGATTCATCAAAATTTGTATCATCGCCAGCTCGAAGTCTGGACAGCGCATCAGCATTTGCATTTTCTGTTGATTTTTTATAACGAATTGTGTATTCGTATGCTTGCAGCAATATGGCTCATCGTTGGAGCCGACGTAGAGTCATTATTGGGAGTCGGTTCTCAGGATGAAATATAGTTGTAAACGCTTGATGATCAGTTAAAATTTCGAAGCGACGGCCATACAGATATTGGTGAAATTTAGTTATGCCATACACAATAGCTAGAGCCTCCTTTTCAATTTGGGAGTATTTGACTTGGCTACTGATCAATGTCTTTGATGCAGGAGCGATGGGCTTTTCCGAACCATTTTCATATCGATGTGAAATAACGGCTCCTATACCGTATTGTGACGCATCTGCAGTGAGTATCAAATTATATCGATCATCAAAATGCACAGTTGGGTTGCCTTCACTATTGCATTTTTAAGATTTTAAGATTTAGTTCACTTGAAATCAACATTACTTCGTCGAAGTTCATTCAATGGTGCAGCTACTACCGAAAAATTTTTCACAAATTTGTTATAATAGTTAATTTTTCCAATGAAGGCAATTGTTGAATATTTTCTGGACGAGGCATCTCCTGAATGGCTTCTACTCGTTTTTCAGTAGCCATAATACCATTGGCATCAATGATATGTCCAACATATTCAACACGCTCTTGTGCGAAACTGCATTTTTCCAACTTGCATTTTAAGCCACGTGTGTGTAGACGCTGTAAAACTGTATGAACGTTTCGTATATGATCTTCATCATTAATCCCCGTGACAATAATATCGTCTAAATAAACTGCACAATTGGGTACTCCAGCCACAATCTCCTCCATTAATCGTTGAAACATGCCTGGCGCGCTGGCAATACCAAAACGTACACGTTGGTACTGATACAGGCCGAATGGCGTGTTGATCACCATAAATTTCATTGATTTTTCGGACAGCTTCACTTGGAGGTACGCTTCACTCAAATCAATTTTAGTAAAATGACGTCCCCCTTGCAGCTTATAAAACAAATCTTCGAGTCTGGGTATTGGATAACGATCAACATCATCAAGCGCTAAATCCTTAGTTATCATGCAACAATTGACACGGACAACAATAAAACGTTTTAAGTCTATCAGACCACCTCCATATGCTTTTAAAACTTTCTCAGTTGGTTCACAAGCCGGCATTTCTAATTTAAAATGTGTCGAAAGACGAATAAGAGAACTGGGAGCGCCTGTGTCCACTTGAATTTGAAAATTTGGCCATTTACACCAATCCGTACAAAAGCTTTTCTTTTGTCTCCCATATTATCAGCATATTTTTGCAAATTATATCAACTGAACTGATACTTTCAAACGAAATGTTCTGAACTTTTTAATTTTTTACGTTTTGTTTTTGTCTACTTTTATCTGTACGCATATTTTGACAAATAGCTGATATGTGGCCGGTGTTGCCATAAGCGTGACATTTCGTTTTGTTAATAAAATGAAAACATTCTGAACGCGATTGATTTCTAGGACGGTTATTAGGATGATATTAATTAGAACGTTGCACATCCGCGCGATTTAAGGCAAAAAACTTTTTTCTATAGGATTTTGATGGGAGGCATCTCATTTTCTTCAGGAACTTACGCTGATGTCAAATTTGAAAGAATTTTTGAAATCCCAACGACAGTATTTTTTTTAAGTCGGGTAAAGTGATTTTTCAGTACAAAATTTTTGACCATTTTTATTTAAAGACCAAAATTTTGAAAACAGAGGCCTAAGAAAAAAAAGTAAACCGCAAACTTTATTTTACAGATTTTTCCCTATCATTTGATATTAAGAACATAAAAATGTAACTGCCGTAGAAAAAGTTATAACCTTTTGAAAATGAGAGTGTTTTTTTGGTAGTTTGCACACTAAAATCTATATATGCTAGGTAGGAAAAAATTTAAATCGAACTGTTGTGAACTAAGAAAAAAGGTGTCAAATTACTCCTGAGCACTTACTTAATAAGACAAAAAAGTTTTGAAAAAAAGTTCATCGACTACTGTTTGAAAAAGGTCGAAAAACGGTACATTTATTAAAAAGCACAACAAAACAAAACACAAATAGTCATTTTCGATGTTTTTATTAGAGGTGAATTTGAATCTGGTCCCAGAACTGCTTTATCACGTAGTTTTTTCAATATTGAAACCTAAAATATCAAAAACACACGCAGCCTCTAACGGGAAATAACGCTGCACGGCTAAACTTTTCCACTGATCTTTATGAAAATAGGAATGGAGCTAGACTGAACCCTAAGGAAAGATATAAGAAACTCTTTCACCTCTTTCACCATGCATGTTTGACCTAGGGTATCTAGATTAATTTTGATGTTGTTAATAAACAATTTTAAAAAAATTTAAAAATCGTGTTTTTTATAATTCAGGTTACAATATCTCAAAAACTATACGTGATAAAGCAGTTCTGGGACCAGATTCAAATTTACCACTAATAAAAACATCGAAAATGACTATTTTTGTTTTGTTTTGTTGTGCTTTTTAACAAATGTACCGTTTTTCGACCTTCTTCAAACAGTAGTCGATGAACTTTTTTTCAAAACTTTTTTGTCTTATTAAGTAAGTGCTCAGGAGTTATTTGACATCTTTTGTTTTAGTTCAAAACAGTTCGATTTAAATTTTTTCCTACCTGGCATATATAGATTTTAGTGTGCAAACTACCAAAAAAACACTCTCATTTTCAAAAGGTTATAACTTTTTCTACGGCAGTTACATTTTCATGTTCTTAATATCAAATGATAGGGAAAAATCTGTTAAATAAAGTTTGCGGTTTACATTTTTTTCTTAGGCCTCTGTTTTCAAAATTTTGGTCTTTAAATAAAAATGGTCAAAAATTTTGTACTGAAAAATCACTTTACCCGACTTAAAAAAAAAACTGTCGTTGGGATTTTAAAAATTCTTTCAAATTTGACATCAGCGTAAGTTCGTGAAGAAAATGAGATACCTCTCATCAAAATCCTATAGAAAACGTATTTCGCGCGGACGTGCGTTGTCCTCCACGGATAGCATTGACGGACATGTCATTATTTCCTTCTCCTTTGATTTCTAAGCAAGTTTTCACGGTTGTCTCGTACAGTGTAGCAATTTGTAAAACTTCTTCTAGTGTTGGATTCGTTTTTTGCAATGCCGTGCTGCGTACTTTATCGTGTGGGGTGTGCATAATGATCATGTCACGAATGTGCGAATCGACAAATGATTCGTTGAAACCAACCTGTGTGCATTGAAAGACGCATTCTTTTACTGCCCCCGCAGCTCAGCAACCCACTCAGCATGCGATTGATTTGTCTTCATCCGAATTGAAAAAAACTTAAAACGAGCCGCCAAAATATGCTGGTTTTCAATGAAATGTTCGTTTAGCTTATCAACTAAATTACTGAAAGATTTTCCGCTAAAATCATTGTCGCATAACTTTTGGAATAGTTCAAAACTTTCCGCGCCGATCCATGAAAGAAAGTATATGCGTTTCAATGTCACATCTTCAACACTATGAGCGATGAAATGCTGCTCCATTTGCTGAATGTAGGTAAACCATTTGTCCACTTTTTCGTCAAATTTTCTGAAAACTGGCGTCGAGGTAGCGTCCTTTTTTCCACCTAACACTGCCTGAAGACTTAATATGTTTTGACTAAGAATTTTTTCTAATGACTTAGCTTGACTTTCTTGATATTGCTTCAGAATTGCGCTAAGGCCTTTCTCGTCCATCTTCGTCGCCACTGCTGAATTTCAATATTGAGATGATTAAATAAAAAACTGATGATTCTTTTCTAATTCTTTGATTCATTAAACACGTCGTTGAATACGAAAAACGGAAACAAAGATTAAAAGTGATAACAGAAGGGTTTGACATATATGTATAGAAGAAGATGGCAGTTTTAGTGTTACCAGATTTAATTCCAACAATAAGCTGAAAACTCGTATACATCTTCATTATAGCATTCTAAAAGTAGTCTCAAAAGTCTCATAAAATCTCGTGTCTGCGTTGTAAGTTATTCAAGGTCATAGATAAAAAAAATCAGTTTTTTGCATATATCTCGCAAACGGTTACTTTTCCAGAAAAATAGTGCAGAACAATTTTGTAGCAAGTCCCAATAAATAGATGGTTTTGTTTTTTTCGTGGAACTCATCGTTCTTGAGTTATGGCACTTTAATACGCTGCATGTATGAATAACCAAGCTTTACCACTTTTCTAGTTAGAATATCTCCTAAACTATAAGTTCTACGAAAACAGCTTTGAGGACTTTTTTATAGAAAATCACCAGGGCTACAAAACTGTTCTGCACTATTTTTCTGAAAAAAAAAAAAATTATTTTTAAACATTTTTTTAAAATTTGACATTTTCTTTACATACCTCCAAAATTTAATTTAGTTTGGGTAAACAGTTTTCATGAAATAAATTTTCAAAATTTTATGTTAATCAATTTTGAATATTATAAAAAATGATGTAAAAATTAAATTTTTTAAAATTAAAATTTTTTTTTTTTTTAGGGAACGTTTACTAATAAAATAAGCATCAGATTCAGGTTATTAGAATTAAATTTCACCAATAAGCGGATTTTGTGGTACACACTTGGCATGGTTTGTCTCATAACAAATATATAAGGCCGTCTTCAGTCAAGCTGGGGCCCTGGGGCACAAGGAATTTAGGGCCCTTTTATTTAATTAAAAAAAAACTAGTAAGGGTGTTACCTTTGGCCTGGCCAAACATTAAATACCCGACAGTATTTTGAAAATTTGGTTTATACGGGAGGTGTAACGACCCCTTGTCCGAATTTCAATAGCTTTTTGCTCTGACCGTGCACTTACTATCCTCAGTGTCTGAGTGAAATTTGGTTCGATTATCTCAAAAAACGTTTTCAGTAAAGCCTTTTGAAGCTTTTGCTTTAATGGGAGGTACCACGCCCTTTCATCCGATTTTCTCTAGTTTTTGCTCAGAGCTTGCATTTATAGTTTTAAGTGTCTGAGTGAAATTTAGTTGGGCTGTCTCGAAAAACACTTTCTGCATATCTTTTTGAAACTTATATGGGCGGTAGGCGCGTCTGTTGTCCGACATGGCTATATCGACTCAGAAGGTAACGCTATTCAAAAATATATATACTTTTCCATATCTGCCACGCCTCCTTCTTCGCGTCACAAATGGAAGGACAAAGTGAATATACCCTATGTGTAGGGTATGATAAAAACGGCCCTGTAAAGATAACGTTTTTACACAAACGTACATAAGCGATATAATAAAAAAAACAGTAACCTCGACCTGAAGAATAGCAAATAAAACAGTCTTCTTCCGAGGCCGCAAACAGTTGCAATAGGCCCAATGAAAATTACTATATTGCGTATGGTTTTTAAGATGTCATAGCCTAAAAGTTAAAAAAATACACTTTTTCGCAATTTATAACGATGTCATTTCTAATCGTAAAACCTGGTAAGTCAGATTGAAGTACTTCCCTTTTTCTTCTAATTCCACCGTGAGCTATACGTGTATATTTTTTTCCCCTGTGAAATATCCTAACTTAAAAACTAGGTAGGTAAAAAAACACTGTCTATTTGAAGTAATGTAAAAAATGCATAAATTTCTGCTCTTTTCTATAAACAGCATTATTGAGTTCTATTCCCTATCTACAAAATATGTCATTGAGTGGTCTGCTACATACAACATTCCCAGTGTGCCAAACGGACTCGTTTCGGATCCGTAACGGGTTCATATTTTCGTTCTTTTTATCCGTTACGGAATCCGTAACGTATCCGTTACTGATCCGTTTGCGGGAAGGATTCCTAAAAAAAAAACGAATCGTTTTTTCTACTTTTATGGATCCGTTTCGAACCTGTAACGTACATCAAAAACGAATTCAAAACGGATTCGCTTTTAATAATGTTAATGCTGCTTATAAAAAAAAAGAAAAAAGGGTGAATAGCTTATTTTTAATTAAAAAAATAACAAAATAACATAAAAAAAAAAAACTACTAGCCCGGCCGGGAGTCGAACCCACGCTCCCGGGGTATTACTTTTTCATACACGACACGTTAGACAACTAGGCTATTAACCGATATGATGTTGACTTATCTGATGTAGACTTATTTGATGTTGAGATTTAAAGTTTGTATATAAAACAAGTTTCTGTTGTTTTTTTTATAAGTATTCTGTGTTCTTTTTCTTCCCTTCTTTTGATAAAAAATGTTATATACTCAAATTTGGAATCAAAAACATTTTTTCAAACAGAGTTTGAAAAGTTTGCAAAAAATCATACGCAATAAAATAAAAAGAAAAAAAACAAATCAAAAATATATTTTTTATCATCATTAAAATTAATTAAAGCAAATCCGTTTTGAGTTCGTATTTGAAGTATTTACGGAATTAGAACGGATTTGCCCAGGTTCGAATCCTACCAGAGGTGGACTTTTACCCTTTAATTTTCTTCCTTTTTTTTTCTTTTTATTATTTTTTAATTGCTAATAGGCGCATCAAAACGGTTTTTTTCTGTAAATATACAGCATTAACATATTTAAAAGCAAATCCGTTTTGAATTCGTTTTTACATAAGTTTCGGATTCGAAACGGGCCCGCACTGCGGAATTTATTTTTTTTTTTAATCGCTAATAAGCGCTTCAAAATGTTTTTTTTTTTATTTAAACAAAGCGTATTGAATTCGTTTTTGATGTACGTTACGGGCTCGAAATGGATCCGTTACCGCGGATTACGTTTTTTATACCTTTATGAACTCGTAACGGATTCGAAACGGATCCTCATCCGTTTTTGTGCACATTGGGTTCAAACAGACATCATCACGTATCGTAACGTATATACAAAAAATTGTATTCCGATTTGAAAGGGCGACTTCGTAAACGTCAGTTGCAAAGCAAACATACAAAGTCATTCATTCCTAAACGCCGAGCTACAAAATGTTGACAAAGCATAGCATTCCCTAACGCCGCCAACAAGTAATCAATACGCATTTAATTGGCAACTAGCGCATCAACTTTGTTGTTGATGCTTCGAAACAAATTTGTTTTGATAATCCCAAAAATGGAAGTTTTTGACGACAAAGCTGCAAAATGAAGCAGAACACGGTACAAAACGCAAAAAGCAGACAATTTTATGGAAAAGTCTTGAAAAAATATGGAAAGATGATGATATTTATTTTTTTTTTTGGTCAATTTGTACAATTAATTAAAACAAGTTCCACTGATTTCATTGAAACAGTTCACTAATAGATCAATTACTTTTTTTTGCAACCTTTTTATTTTCGAATAGTGAAAAGTCAAACTTTGTAAATTAAGTGTTCCCTTATGCAAAAATAAAGCAAAGCATATTTTTACAATGTCGCTCAATGTTTTATGCTGTTGCGGTTTAGATGCTGTTACAAAACTGTGAAGTCGCCCAAACTAAGTATATCGAATTTGTATTATTTTCTAATTGTAAAATAAACTTTTAATTTGAATTAAGTGTGTCTGGTCTTATTTTACCCTTCACAGTGTTTTTTAGCCTACCGAATTTTTAGTTTAGGATGTTTCAGAGACGAAAAAAGATACAGATATAATTAAAGGGAAAAACAAGTGCTTTCAGCTGCTATATCAGGTTTAACGGTTAAAACTTTCCTTGTCTCTTTATATAACTACAAAAACAGTGTTTTTTGTTTGCTTTTAGTTTATTATATCTCAAAAACCATACGCAACAGTGCAATTCTGTTTCGGATTATAAGAGCATATTTGGGTGCAAATTTTGTCAATTTTCAGAGCTTTTTTAAGCGCTTAAAATGTAGTACAGTAAAACTAAATATGTAAAAGGAAAAAATTGCTGCAGACTTGAAACTTGGCAAAATTGTTTATTGCACTATAGTAATTTTACATATCCACCGCTCAACGAGGAGTTTAACCCCATTTTTGACGATTAACTTACAAACTATCCGTCGGACAAATAAAGTTTCCAAGCCAAAATTATAATTGATGTAATTCTGCACATTCTAGTTATTACTATCTTTCTAGCATAAAAATTTACTGAGATAAGTAACTTTTAAGTAAGAGTCTTTTTTTCCCTTTTTCTAAAACTAGCATGCACCAAAAATTAACATTTTTCATATTCATTCTAACCTCTAACACCTATAACTTTTTTGTTTTTTAACCGATCGGAAAAGATCAAAAAACTTTCTAAAGCATAAAATGCAATCTTTTTAATTCAAGCGTTTTAAAATTAAATATTTATGAGAAAGATTCTTTTTTCCGTTTGCAAAAATTTGGGATTTTCCAAAAATGAAATATTTCACATAATTTTTATATTATAACTGCTATAACTTTTTTGTTTCTTAACCGATCAAAAATTTTCAAAAGGGTTATCTCCATTCTCTTAATTGTATAAATTTCAAATTAAATGTTTTAAATTAAATATTAAAAAAATTAATGTAAACGAAAAACAGTTTTAAATTTGGAATGTTACTAAATACTTATGGTTAAAATGATGTCATTATCTTTCTACCTCTAAAAACAAATTCTTATTGTTTCAATAAAATACTCAAATAAGTATATTTTTTATAGTTTTTACCTAGTTGAAAAGTAACAGTAGTCTTAAAAAACATTTTTTTAAATTTCATTATTTTACATGAGTTTTTGATTATTATTTTAAAAACTTTGAAACTGCCTAAGCCTAAGTCTTTACCTTCAACAAAACTTTTTAAATTTTTTCGATCGGTCAAAAAACAAAAAAGTTATTTGCAATGTATTCGAAATATCTTAATTTTGAGGACGCGAGCATTTTTGAAACAGAAAAAAATTACTCTTATAGCGTTTCTGCTTTCTTTCTGAATGTTGCATACTACAACTCGACTAAATTCTTCATACACAGAAAAAAACTGACGGTAAAATTAACTATAAATTTTGTATTCTATAGTTTTTCCAATTTTCTATAGGAAACAAAAACAACAATTCAAAATTTCAGAATTAGCTTAACTTTTCTACAGTTGAATTCAACTGCACATTTTGTATTCCATGCATTTGTTTTTTTCATATGAATAAAAGTTTGAGTTAAAAGGTTCATAAAATTCTCACGTTTTTCAAGAATTAATCAAAATAATTTTGCTAGAGTTGTACTGGAATTTGCCATTTGAAATGGTGCCGTCAATTCTACAATTTCTTCGGCTTTTAGGAAACGACTAGTTACAGCCCTTCTGGGGTGCTAGCTATTTAACTGTTGCAAAGCAGTTTTAAAGAAGATAAAACTACACAAATTTTCTGCAACAAATATGGAAATTCCAATAAAAATTCAAATTGCACAAGTTATTTTATGCAAATAAAAAGATGCTGCAGCAAATGCAACACACAGACGTTCATGTTCAGTAAACTCGTCACTTTTGTTTTGCTTTGTGTGGTGTCACACCTCGGGCACGTAGGGCACTTCGAGTTTGAAGGCAAACAGAGGGAAATGAAAAGCACCACTTCCCTCCGCTTGCCTACAAATTTGACTTGCCCTAAGTGCCCGTGCCCTTCGTGTGACTTCACTATTTGACGTAGGAAAGCGATTTTTGTATCAAAAATTAAAATAATCATAAGCAACGTGGATTTATTTTTTGAAGACGATTATAAAGTTCAACGATCCATCCATTTCTTTGAGATTGAAATTAGCTTATGCACTACGCGTTTTCGCCCCTATCAAAAAATTGTTGGAAATGAATTTGACTTGGGCTTTAAAATAAAAATAGTTCGACCAAAACAGTAAATATTACAAAAAAAAAGATTTCCCCAGTTTCCTGTTGGTAATTTCTGAATTTGTGACTTGGTAGCCTTGATTCTAGATATTTCAAACTTCAAAATTGACATTTTAGTTTCAAATTCTGAATTGATAGCCTTGGTGTGTGGCGAATCGGTACATTCGTGAACCATCTTACGGAAATGCAGCCGACTTTGCAAAACAGTCGGCAAACTTAAGAAAATTAAAGTGGTTATAATGTCTTATAATTTAAAGTAAATTATCCAAATCGGCGTATTTCCACACCTATTTTTTATTTATGTATGCAATTTAGTCGATTAAACATATGAACTATGCAATTTTTTTTACATTCGCGTGATTTCAGCTGTGTGAATCTTACCGACTCGTGATCGATGCTAAGGCCCGTAAATTAACTTAAAAATTGGAAAAAAAGAACATTACGCTTCAATATCTGTTCTAAAAGTTTTAGAAATTCTTGTGAATTTTGAAACGAAAGTCTGTCGAAAGTAAACAATAGTATGACCAACATCTCATCATTGAGAAAAATTCTTTTTTTCTGACCTATTGTAAACTATAACATGGTTACACGAAAACGCTTTTACTTAAAAGTTACATAAATCGGTCAATTTTTATAGTAGACAGAAGTTTAAATAATTAGAATTACGTCAGCTATAACTTTTTTCTGAAAACTTTTTTTGTCCAACGAGTTATTCGTCAAAAACTAAATTTTTCGACCTTCAAACCCCCAAAGAGGTTGGTTTCACTCCCCGTTAGGCGGTGGACTTTTTTTGTAAAGTTAATGTAGTCCAATAAACAACTGTAACAAGTTTCAAGTCCGTAGTACTTTTTTAATTTTTCCATTGATATTATAGCTAATAGCTAGTTTTACTGTACTAATGAATTTTTTCGTGCTTATTTTTAAGAGCGCTACTTATAACATGTTAACAGTTTACTGTAATTGTTTCATTTTATGAAACATCCTCTCGACTGGTGAATAAGGTAATGCAAAGGGAGACAATTGTCTCTCGACTAGCGAAAAGGTAATGCAGAGAGAGACAATTGACGATTCGTAGGACATCAACATTGAAAAATCGTCAGTCCATTATATGAAAATTCGTTAGTTGTGGAACTAGTACTAGTCCTGTTTGGAAGTAGTCAAAGACTAGTCATGCACTAGTCCGATTAATTGCAGGGATACATAATATTCGGTTCTTTGTTAGTTGACTCCATTACTTTACCTTTATTACTCGAGCCACAGGTCAGTGGAATATTTTTCAATTTAAATAGTTGATAAGTTCAAACTTTTATTTATCCAATATTTCGTCTTCCTTTGATGATGTCTTTCATCAGGGGCTAACATTTAAAACATTTACACAGAAAATATTTCATTACAATATCAAAAGTCATAAAAAATAATAAAAACTTATAAAGTCGAAAAATAACAATTACATTGAAATAATTTAAAAAACAAAAAACTTGATATTTATAAAATAAACAATTGATTTAATTAATAAGCAGAAGAATGAGCGAGCAATAACATATTAGCTTATGCACTATTTAAATGGCGAATGAAAAATTTTTTCAAATAATCAATAAAATAACACAGTTTCGGATAATCTAATGCAAATATGTAAGTAGATGTGAAACAGTGCGTCAGTATGGATGTTTAAACAATTTTGTACTTTACAGTAACGTTTTTACACGTAATTTTATTAAAAAAACGGAACACTAAAAACCGTGACTGTTTGCACATATTACTCTCTCGCGATACTACATTTTCACAAATCAAGACAATCAAAAACATGAAATGTATTTTTTGTCAACTGGCGATCTATGCACTACATGGGAACTAGAACAACGCTGGTACCTTTTTGAATAGTTCCGAACTAGTTACTCTTTGAGACTATATCGAAATTTAACAGCAAGGTACCGTCTGTTGTAATTGTTTTCTTGTTGTAAGATTTTAACTTTCTCAAAGTCGTATGTATGTTTGGTGTATGCACAGTGGGCTGCTAAAACTATCTAATGATCTGTTGATTTTAGTTTTTTGTAGTCCGATTTATTTATGCCCCGCTACTCTTGTCACAAATAAGTAGTTTGTTGCATAAGTTGGATCCGTCACGTCCCTTGCATGGTATGCGGCATACCAAGTATGATTTATTGGATAAATGAAATATATAATTTGTCAACAATTTAAATTGAAAAATATTCCACTGACCTGTAGCTCGAGTAATAAAGTTGAAAATATTGTTAAGAACTTTTGAACAATATTAATTAATAAAATATTTTAAAAAACTGGATTTTTTGGGGGAAACATTTTTGAAGTTGACAAATCTGTGGCTAAAAGTAAACATAATAAATGTAAAGAACAAAAAAATATTTAGGAAATTATTTTTTTATTTTTCATGTCATTTCCCATAGCAAATATAAATTTTACAGAAAATATTAAGAATTCGAAAAAATTTAATATTTCGCATGAAAAACAACATCATCTTTGCGTTGTTCAAAGTTTTAATCTAAGACCGAAAAAACACTAGTTTTCGTCCGATTTACATTTGAAAAATATATTTTAGTTTTACAATTTTTTAATAATTCTCTGCACGAAATTTTTAATTTAATGTTTTGGTCAAAATTAACAAAGTTATGACTTCTTAAAGATCTAGAAAAAAGTGTTTTTAATGCATTTTCCTTTATTTATATGAAGAAGTTGGTTATAATGCAAAATGCAAATAAGTCATTGTATTTTTGAAATATTTAAAAGAAAAAAAGTTTTGGTAAAATTATTGATACTATAAAAAAAAAACCAACTTGGTTTTTTTAAATGTTGCAGTCTTTTTTTTAAGTTTTGCTTACTTTTTTAACATAAATTCTCGGTTCAATTTTGTTACATCTTCTTGCTAAATAAAATCGTTGGTGCGGATGTTTGTCATCGCTTGCCGCCTAAGCCTCTTAAAGTATTGACATCATATACACAGCATATGTTTTTTTAGTGCTCTGATTTCACCATATCTGCGCCTAACCTTCAGCCAGGTTAGTATCGAAAACAAAGGGGGATTAAATGATATATATGCAAATTAAACACATAAAACGCTTTGTCTCCGCACCTATGGCAGGTATCAATTCGAAACTTGATGCATGGATGTATACGAGTATGATATTTGTGACCGTCTAGTGGAAAAGGTACCTTATCTTCACAAAATAAAAAAGCATTTTTGAATAAAATGACACCTCGATCACTGGAAAATTACAAAAATTTACTTAGTTATGGCATTTTGAAATCGTAAAATGAAAAACTCAAGTTTGTAGATATCAAAGAAGATATCAATTAACAATTTTTACAGAGTAGCGCTTCGGCAAGACCGCTCTTATTAATATTTGTAATTTGATAACACTAGTTTACAAAATTCAAAAAAAAACTTGGCAGAAGTTTTTCTCCTTTATGCGAGATGTCAACCACTCTTATTTTTGTTTTGTAAGCTCAAGCTCTCGAATCCAATCATTTAGCATTGGTTGAGTCATAAGTGTTGGTGTTTTTCCTACTTCAAACACACTACCACTTTTCGGAAAAATCTCCACAGGAAATGTTGCCTGACGCTAATTCTAAAGCTGGTAACGTTACTGATTCGACCGATGGATAATCTATTTTCATAAATCGTCCAATGCCCAACTTTATTGTTGCACAAAAGTAGCATTCACTATCATGGCTTACAGGCTGTCGCAACCAAATCATCGGTGAAAGGAATTTGAATTTTCGCCTAATATTGTACAAAAAAAGTTAGTTTTAATGCAAACCTATTGATAAAAACCAATTACTTCTTGCCAATGGACCAAGCACTTAAAGTCTCTTCACAGACATGACATATAATGTCTGGAGTCAAGGGCGTATCCAGGGTTTCATCTAGGGGGGGCCAAACTCAAATTTTACCTTTTTTTTTTTTTTTTTGAGAAATTTCAATGAAAGAGCTGTATATTTTTGTGCACTAAAATATTAAATAAAAGTTCATAATAACTTATGAAGGTACTTAGATAACTTTCTAAATAAAAATTTGCTTATGTATGTTATCTTTTAAATACATATCACATTTTTAAACTAATTTGACGTCGCTGACTCCAAAAAACGCATTAATTTTTTTTTTCCGAGGAGCCGTTCTAGATATAATCGATACTTTCGATTTTGTAGGTTATAGCTCTAATTTTATAAAAAAATACTTCGAGAAACCCAATTTTGATCGAATTTTTGTATACACTATTTTAAAGAAAAATTCTTACGCTTCTTTTAAATGTATCAATTACTAAAATCCTATTCAAATTGGCTGAGTTAAAGTTAAAAGTTAAAACTGAGCGAAAAGTTCATTTTCATAGCAATTTTTTACAATTTTGCAATATTTTTTATATTTTTATTTATAAGTGTATTTAATTTTAAATATTTTAAGCCAAAATTTACTAAAATCAGATCATATTTTAAAAAGTTATTAAGGTTTCAGTGAAGTAAGACCATTTTGATTTTTTATCGGAAAAATAAACAGGTACAATAAACTTGGTCGATTTTTATGAAGCAAAAAAATTGTAATGTTTAAAATGCTTAGAATCGTACAAAGTACACGTGCGAATTTTTTAGAGTTTTTGGAAATTTTTTTTTCTTCTTCTTTGACCAATTTTTGAAAAGTTAAAAAAGGTCTGAAAAAATTTATAAAATACTTTGATATTTTTTTTATTCGTAAGAGCCTTCCTTTTGAGTAAACGAATGCTTTTCCGACCACGTAATTGAAAAACATAAAAAAATCGACTTTTGGAACCGGATATTATCTATACTACCTGCACAAAAAATTTTTAATCTTTTAACGCAGCATTTTTTGCAAAGCAGATTTGGGTATCCCTTCTGAGAAGAAAAAAAAGTTTTTTGTACCTATTTATTTTTTCGATAAAATAACGAATAGTCCTACTTCAGTGAAACCTTAATAACTTTCTAAAATATTATCCGATCTTACTTTCAAATTGTTTGCAATTAAATAAATAAATAGTATAGTAACGATAAAAAAAGTGTATTTGTAACTATTGTCCAAAAAATCGTGTTTTATTTGGCTTTAATATGAAAAGTTGTAAAAACTACTGTAAAATGAATGAATATGATATATTTGTAACTCTAAAGCTAGCGCTAGGGGGTATCTGCCCCCCCCCTTGCGTACGCCCTTGTCTGGAGTCCATGGCTTTTCTACATTCCGAGCTTTCTCTCCGAAGCACTGATAATACACAGTTTGTACCGCGTCAGAAAACAAACGTCGCTTTCGAGACTTTTCAACAATATATTTACCGCACAAAAAACAAAAGCAATTTTGACTATTTTTACATTTAAAAACCCGGCTTTTTCTATTCATAATTAAATTATTGAGTCCGAATATAAAGGATTACTATACAATTATACAATTTTTTTTTTTTTTTTTATTATACTTTTATGCAATAATTGTTTATATATAAAAGGCCAAAAATTGTATAGTTTGATAATTTGTTGGGACTAAATCCAAATCCGATCTTAGAATTGTTCTATCACTTATGGTTTTAAAGATTTCCTAACCAAAAATTTCAAAAATAAGATTTTCGAGGTTATATAGAGGACGCACGAAATTGTTTTGTTTTTCTACTAAATGCATCGTTTAGTACTATTCTTTGTCTCAAAAAAAAAACTATGTTTTGGTCATGTGTGGTTTTTCTTAAAAAAATTATGACCATTTTAAAATGAGATGAAGGTAAAAACCATATGTAGTACACGGTGGTTTTTAAAAAATTTTAACTTTTTGAAATACCACCCGCGATTTTTTTCAGGGATAATGTTGGGGGACCCTTCTAGTATCTAAATCCACAAACCGCGAAATCGAACGTCCAGCCGTTTTTTTTTTTTCGACCTTTTAGTTTTTTTAATGATTTTTGAGTATGTCTCGGTGTGTATATACATATTATGTACACATATATATGTATATACGTACATATATATACTTGTGTATGTATGTATGTATATATGTATCCATATATATATATTACACATATATACATACACAAGTATATATATGTACGTATATACATATATATGTGTACATAATATGTATATACATATAAAAGGTATCGTTTCCGCACCATTTATTTTTTAAAAAAATCGGTTTTTTCGTATTTAAGAAAAACACAAACAAAAACCGGATACGAAAATAGTCACTCCAGATGTGATTTTTGATCTTTAATCCGATTCCGGTATTAGAATTGCTCTATTACGTCTGGACTTTGAGATATCCTTACATATATGTTTAAAGGACACCATTTTTTTTCCTATTTTTGAAGTTATATAACAAGATAAGGTAATATAATGCCGTAAAATCTGGTATGACAGTTAATAGCCCTAAATTTTTCCTTGAAAACTCAATCAAACCGATAACGATATCTTTTTTTTTGTCGGAGATATCTTTGCCTAAAAAGTTAAAAAAGTGCAAAAACACGATTTTTGGCTATATTAGATGATATATGCTGAACACACAAAATTTTTTTGGGAATTGCTATTGCCAGAAACATTTGGTACTTTCTTTTGGCTTTAAATTGAGCTATCAAATGTTTATTTACAATATTCCTCTGCAAAGTTATATTAACTTTAAAATTACATCATGAAACTTAAAGCGAAAAATCTCGGTTTTCGGCTATATTTGAGGTTGTATACAGTACGGACGAAATTCGTCTGCTCTTTTTTACTAACCGAAGCATTTAAAATTATTCTTTATCTTCAAAATAAGCTATCAAGAGGTCTCTTGTGATTGTTTTCCACAAAGTTATGACCATTTAAAAATTACATTATGGAGTGCAAACTCACAGTGTACGAGTATTCCTTATATTGCTGCAACATGTTGTCTTAAAATAGTCATAACTTTTTAGAAAACAATTACAAGAGACCACTTGTTAGCTCATTTTGAAGATAAAGAATACTTTTAAATGTTTCGGTTGGTAAAAAAGAGCAGACGAATTTCGTCCGTACTGTATACAACCTCAAATATAGCCGAAAACCGAGATTTTTCGCTTTAAGTTTCATGATGTGATTTTAAAGTTAACATAACTTTGCAGAGAAATATTGCAAATAAACATTTGATAGCTCAATTTAAAGCCAAAAAAAAGTACCAAATGTTTCTGGCAATAGAAATTCCCAAAAAAATTTTGTGTGTCCAGCATATAACATCCAATATAGCCAAAAATCGTGTTTTTGCACTTTTTTAACTTTTTAGGCAAAGATATCTCCGACAAAAAAAAAGATATCGTTATCGGTTTGATTGAGTTTTCAAGGAAAAAACTAGGGCTATTAACTGTCATACCAGGTTGTACGGCATAATATTACCTTATCTTGTTATATAACTTCAAAAATAGGAAAAAAAATGGTGTCCTTTAAACATATATGTAAGGATATCTCAAAGTCCAGATGTAATAGAGCAATTCTAATACCGGAATCGGATTAAAGATCAAAAATCACATCTGGAGTGACTATTTTCGTATCCGGTTTTTGTTTGTGTTTTTCTTAAATACGAAAAAACCGATTTTTTTTAAAAATAAATGGTGCGGAAACGATACCTTTTATATGTATGTATGTATGTATGTATATATGTATCCATATATATATATTACACATATATACATATACAAGTAAATATATGTACGTATATACATATATATATGTACATAATATGTATATACACACCGAGACATACTCAAAAATCGTTAAAAAAACTAAAAGGTCGAAAAAAAAAAACGGCTGGACGTTCGATTTCGCGGTTTGTGGATTTAGATACTAGAAGGGTCCCCAACATTATCCCTGAAAAAAATCGCGGGTGGTATTTCAAAAAGTTAAAATTTTTTAAAAACCACCGTGAGTAGAGATGTGCCCTTTTGGAAATTCATTTCAAATGGATATGGCTTTTTCTCCAACTTAGAGACCATATATGAGTGCCATTCTCGCACATAACATGGGTCTACATCAGCGATGCCAATCCAGGGATCCCGGGGTCCCGGGATCCCGGCTATCCTCTATTGATATATATTCATATAGCACTATTTTGTGTCTTCAAAGTAAGATATAAATTCATGATGCCGTATTAAAATGATCGTAATTTTTTATAGAAAAATCATTTAAGACCATATCATTTTGAAGACAACGGATGGAACTAGGTGCTATATTTAATAGAAAATAGTAAAATAATTTCGTATATCCTCCATATAACCACAAAAATCGTGTTTTTTGAACTTTTAGTTAAGGATATCTCAAAAATCGTACTTGATAGAACGATTCGTATTCAGAATCGACAAATACATCGGAAATGACTATTTTTTGTTTAGAATTGTTTCAATTATTTTTTTTTTTTTTCAAAAAGTGCATAAACAAAAGTGTTGATTTTTTTCGAAATTTAATTACATACTTACAAAAATGAGCCAAGTCGGATCAAAATCGGTGCTTGTTCAACAATATTTGATACTATAGCCTTCTTTTACTTAATTTTCCTGCATTATATAAGGAATGAGGATATCGTTTCAAAAAGGATTACAATGCTAGGATTTAGCCAGTCGCTTTAATAAAGGTTTTACACAATCGCGTGGCGATTTCACTTTCAAATTTAAAAAATTTCATTGATTTCATTCTTGTGCCGCAAGTCAGAACAGAATGCCGCGTTGAGTCACAAACTCAAAATGTTATGTTTTCTGCATCAAAATAGCTGGCTTCAATTGTTAGGTTAGGTTCGGCGGTTTAGCGATGCAAGCTAAAGCCTAAGTAGCACTAAAAGTGCCATTTTAATGCCACAAAAGTGACTCGACAGACTGGTATGTGTATGTAAAAATTTTAATTAACTAACTAACGATATCTATATCCAGTTCAGCTTCAATTGTAGTCACATACTTCTTCAATTGCAACATAAAAAAAAAAATCATAAAATAGCAGTAGTTTGGCTAAAATTCTTCCTTAAGTTGGTAAATGAAAAAGAACGTTCCGTTTCATGTCCAATGAGTCACACTTATTCAAACAACAATTTAAGACAGAAAACATTAACATTAAAGAAGAGTTCTTTAGTAATTCTTCGAGACTGTTTTTACAGACTTAGGGCTTAAAATAACTAATTTTTAACCAAAGTTTTGTCATAATATATAGCAAAATGTCCAATGAGTCACAATAGAATGCCCCACATATAATATATTACATATAAATATAGTTAAGGTTTATGAATTATTTGTAATTTAAATTTTTATAATTTGCTATAAATTGTACTTTATTATATATGTAATCAAAATTTCTTGTAATTCTTTAAATGTCGTATTTACTGGAGTGCGACAATTGCTGTTAATAGATTAACTTTCTAATTAATTTGCTTATTATCATAAGATAGATTGCAAATAAATACTTACATAAAAAAAAAAAAAAAAATTTTATGATCGTGTTTTACATTTTCTTGTTAATTTTTATTTATAAAATGAAAATTTTAATTAAAACGATTGACTGTTTAATATGAATTGAACATTTTAATAACTACGTTCTTATATCCTAATAAAAAAGAGTGCTTTTAATGTCAAAATAAAAATCATACCTAATCCCGAAAAATCCCGGGATCCCGGGATTGCAATTTCATAATCCCGGGATCACCAAAAAGCCCAAAAATTGGCATCCCCAGTCCACATATATGCGTAGATGAAAAAACGCGAAAAAGTCTTTATCGAAATATGACCTTTTCGAAATTGCACTTTCAATTATGCCTATCTATTCTATAGTGTCATCATTCATTTTGTAGTTAAAAAATTCAATTAGTTATTTACATTTTGTATTATAACTAATTTTTCTATATAAACAATAGTTTGTGAGATAAATGCATTAAAAAAATAAAAATTTTCCTGACCGTAAAATTTTAAAAAATAATAACTTTGCTAATATTTGGTCAAAAGGAAAAAAAAAAAAGAAGAGAGAATCATTAAAGAATTGTAACATTAACATTTTTCAAATGTAAATCTGACGAAAAATACACATATGGGGTATATATAAATTCGACAATTATCTGAGGAATAAAGCGCGAATTTTTTTTTTACCTTTTGCATAAGATAAAATACCCTAAATGTACTAAGACACCATTCTTATATTTAAAGTCTATGATGTTGCCACATGTCGAAGCCAGGAATAAACAATGTATAAATCTTTGAGTTTTTAGTGCTCTAACACTGCGCCACAGAGATGTGGCTAAAGTGTATGTAGTTTTAAGTCATTTTATTCTAAAATTTTTGTAGTTTTTCTATTTTATTTTTTTTTTATTAATTTTATTTCAAATCATTTTACTAACTTACTGAACTTTTTAAATTTTGTAAATTTTTCTATTTCGCTTGTATTATATGTACACATATATAAATCATAAATTTCCAAAAAATTAAACTTTTTTAATTAATAACCTTTCAAACAACATTTTAGGAATATGCAACATGATTCCATATCGAATTCACCAACATATGGTAGTGGCAGCTTCTCACCGAACTTGCAGGTAGGTAGCAATTTTTGAAAATTCTCAAATTTGGAAACTAAAGCTTATGACTGATGATTTCCGCTTAGAATATTTGGACATGTCCTCCTATTTCTTTAGAAGAAGCCGCTGCTATATCCATGAATTCACAAATTCTGCGTCAGAGTGGGCATCATGGAAATTATCGTAATGTAACAGCCGGATTTCATCAACAACGTTCGCCAAATTATGACAGAAAGTTGGTTAATAATTATTGTTGTTAAAAAAAAATACTACATATACTATTTAATTCTTTTATATCAGCACCATGCAGAAACACCATCATCATCATCGGCATCACCAACAATTTCAGCACATCCAACAACAACAAACTAGTAGTCATTTACGACCCGTATTCCTTACAAAATTAGAACGTCGCTGCCGCAGTGTATCAATCAATAGTAGTTCGGCAACATTACCTGATTCACTTGAACATCATCATCACCACCAACAATATCAGCGCTTATATGTTGATGATGAATCTATTGAAGATGTAAAAAAACCATTGGCAGACATAAAAGTTTCGCCGGAAGATCTTGCAACGACATCGACGCCAATCTCAAAGGAAACGGAAATTGAGAACCCAACGTTAATACTGTCATCATTACCTACTATTACTGATAATAATAGTCAAGTTACACCGACTATGATACCAACAGAGCCTATACCAACTGAATATGTTTCATCATTACAACATGATGTTAGTTTGACTATGGAAACTGATATAAATAAAATGCAATGAAGTTACCACTTTGGAAAACAAAGTCTAATATACTTAAGAAAATAAAATTACGTAACTACAACAGGTATACATACTTAAGTAGTTTTTACTTTTAAGTTAGTTAATTATAAAGTTATAATAATAGTTTTATGTAAATACACAAGCGTTCAGTAAAAGATTATATTAAATTTTGTAAGTATAAGTTGCCACCAATCAATCATCTTGCAATATATAAAGAAAACTTAAATAAAACACACTGTCCAAGATAAAGTAGATTCCGAATATCGCTTACGAAACCTCAGGGCCTATAAGGTATACATTAGATAGTATCACAAAAAAAAAGTTCGCCATAAACCCCCAATTTAGAAAGCTTATCGGATTTGATTTTTAAGAAAAAAAAAAATTTTTTTTTCGTCCTCTAAATAAGCTCTGAAATGATTTTTTCGTATTGCTCCGCCATTTGACGTCCGATCATCAAGTATAGTATATCGTTGTAAATCTCTCTATGCAAGATTCTTTTTTCATTTATTTGCATACTGTTTGATATGTCAAATGTTAAAAAAAAAATATTGCATAGTCTTTGGGTGCGATTTTCGTTTTTGAAACATCCTGTTTTTCATATTTTGTACTGAGGTTTTAGATTCGCTGTAACTTCATCAATTTCAACAATTTGAAGAAACTTTGTAGAGAGAAATTTTAGGATTTTTTTTTTTTTGTGGGTTTCAATTCTATGAAGTGTCCTTAGGGTAGTAGAAACTGAGGTAATGAGTACAACTAGTCGAAAAAAACATTTGAGATATTTACAACGATATAATATACTTGATGATCGGACGTCAAACGACGGAGCTATACGAAATCATTTAGGAGCTTATTTAGAGGTCGAAAAAATTAATTTTTTTCCTTAAAAATCAAAACCGATAAGCTTTCAAAATAGGCGGTTTACGGCGAACTTTTTTTTTTTGTATGGGGATCGATACTATCTAGTATACATACATGGTTTTTACATCACACATTATTTTTCTATCGGTATGCTTGGGATGAAATAGTTTCAAGAACGCAACTCTTTTTCGCTACATAGATCTATGAGTACGCAACAGAGAGACAGAGATAAGCAAATCAGCTACGCAAATTTTTATACACATTACTTATTTTTGTAGTTTAATTATTTCTCTTTGGGCCTTATCATGAATAAACATTCTCGAGAATTCCGTTTGCAACCGGAAAATTATTTTCGCGAAGGACAAAATTCACTAGAAAGTAAGGTTATGAAGAAAATGTTTACAGTACATGGCTCTGTTAACAACAACACCCATCTGAGGTTATTTTATATTATGAAAGCCTATCAAATTCTGCATTTTTTGGTAAATTTTAAAAAAAATCCTTTTTAAAAAAATGCCAAAAAACCGTTCAAATTGGAATGAACAAAAAGTTGTGAGTGGGCACACCAAAATTAAATTTTTATTATTATTCCAACAAATAATGATTCTTATGTGTAAATATTACTATGTAGCTGTTTTACCCGGCGTTGCTCGGGTATTGATAAAATCACCAAAAAAGCTAGTAACTAAAACTATTTTTTAAAATAAACAAACAAATCTTCTAACATATCGGTAAAAGTTGAAATGCATCGAAAAACATCTAAAATATCGGCAAAAGCCAAAAAGTATCGAAAAACATCTAAAATAAAATATAGGTTAAAGTCGAAAACTATCGAAAAACATCCAAAATATCAGCAAAAGTCCAATATATTGAAAAATATTGAAATACATCGAAGAAATCGGTAAGAGTCCAAGAGTATCGAAAAACATCTAAAATATCGGTAAAGATCAGATTTCTCCGGTGAAAGCCCAAAAGTATCGAAAAATATCGGTAAAATTCCAAAAGTATCGGAAAATATTGATATATGTACATTGAAGAAATCGGTAAAAGTCGAAAAAATTCGGAAAACTGCTAAAATATCGGTAAAAATCCAAGTGTGTCCAAAATCATGCAAAATATCGGTAAAAGTCCAAAAGAATCGAAATACACCGAAAAAATCGGTAGAAGTCCAAATGTATCGAAAAACACCTAAAACATCGGCAAAAGCCAAAAACTATCGAAAAACACCAAAAATATAGGCAAAAGCCAAAAAGTATCGAAAAACATGTAAAATATAGGTTAAAGTCGAAAAATATCAAAAAACATCTAAAATATCGGTAAAGATCCAAAAATGTCGAAAAACATCCAAAATATCGGCAAGACCCCAAAAGTATTGGAAAACATCAAAGAAATCGGAAACAGTCCAAAAATGTCTAAAAACATCCTAGGTATCGGTAAAAGTCCAAAAGTATTGGACAACATTGAAGGAATCAGTAACTGTCCAAATATATCGGAAAACATCCAATATATCCAAAAGTTTCGAAAAATATTAAAATATATCAAAGAAATAGGTCTAAGTCCAAGTGTATCGGAAAATATCCAAAATGTCAGAAAAAGTCCAAAGGTATCGAAGAATATTGACAACATCTAAATATCGGTAAAAGTCCAAAAAATTCGATAAACACCCTAAATATCGATAAAAGCCCAAAAGTATTGGAAAACATTGAAGAAATCGGCATGAGACCAAATAGATAGAAAAACATCTAATATAACGGAAAAACTTCATAATTATTGAAAATATTGAGCTGACATCACTGATAAAATCACTCTCAGTTTTGCTCTCATCAACATAATCTTTCTTCCAGAATAAAAACAATAAATGAAAGGGACGGAAAAGACAACAACAACACTTAACTCATGAAGCAGCATAAGCTATAGCAACTCATTTGATTTTTTTTTTTTTTCAACAACTTCACACTAAAAAAAAAGGTTTATCTTATAAAAATCAAAAAAATAAGAATACAACTAGAATACGTAGAACGTTTTAAAAAAAAAAAATTATTAAAATCGGTTCGGTATATTTTGCAAAACAGCGTTACATAGGGTTTTCATATAAGCAATTTTATATAAATAGTATAGATTTTATATAAATAGTATAGATAGATGAAAGCATATTCTTTCAGTACACAATTACTTTCAGAAAGATTGCTTAGTTAGTTTTTTTTTATATACTGAATTTTATTTTTGTGGGCGGTGCCACGCCCTTTAATGAGTTTTCCCAATATAATCGCTTACCACATATTAATTCTCGTATCTAGGGGTAACATCTCCTAAATTTTCATTAAAATTGTTGAAGTCGTGGCACTTTTTCGATCCTGCCCAGTTTTCGTTTGTTACAAGGCATTGAGAAGCAGTACCAGCCTACTAAATTTCATCAAAATAGCTTGAGTGGATTGCGAGATATGTATGAATGTATTCTCTCGGTGGTCTTTAAAAAATTTTAATTTTTCGAAATACCACCCGCTATTTTTTTCAGCGATAATGTTGGGGGACCCTTCCAGTATCTAAATCCGCGAACGGCGAAATCGAACTTCCAGCCGATTTTTTTCGACATTTTAATTTTTTTAACGATTTTTTGAGTATGTCTCGGTGTTTACATACATATTATGTACACATTTATATGTATATACGTTAGGGTGGGCCGATTTGAAAACTGATCTCGGCTACCCCCCTATGTTAAAGTTCATTCAATTCTATGAATATTTGCCCAAGGAACCATACCTCTACGTTCAACTTTAGTTCGGCGCATTTTCGATTGAAAATTTTACCTTGCGTTTAATATTTATTTTTATGCTTAGTTTTCAAAATTCTCATAGAAACAAAAGTAATATCATAATATGTTTTGGCTGGTATTCTGTCAGTATTCAATAAAATTGGGTTCAATTTTTACGAAAAGTTTACTTGATAGCGTGGAATTGATTATATTTATTCCAAAAAATTTTATCGGTCAAATAACCGATTTCAAAATAAACGAGTCATATTTTTACATGGATTTTTGGTATATATAATTTTTTGGAATAAATATTATCAATTTCACGCTATCAACTAAACTTTTCGTAAAAACAGAATTCAATTTTATTGATTACTCACAGAATACCAGCCAAAACATATTATAATATTACTTTTGTCTCTATAGGAATTTTGAAAATTAAGCATAAAAATAAATATTAAACGCAAGGTAAAATTTTCAATCGAAAATGCGCCGAACTAAAGTTGAACGTAGAGGCATGGTTCCTTGGGCAAATATTCATAGAATTGAATGAACTTTCAGCCTTGGTTGGTGTTTTGTTTGAAAAAATTCATCCAAAAATATGAATCGTTTATTTTAAAAGTCGGTTGTGCCCATATTAGTTCAGGCACAAGAATAACATTTTAATTAATTAATTAACACAGACTTATGTTTGCTATAGAGCACAACTTTATTGAATGCAGTTTTACGAAGATCTAACTTAAAATTATAACTCGTGTCTTCATAGAGTTTGACAGTACAACATTTCTTAAGGCCAGAGCACATAAAATACTTAGGGTGCTTGCACATAAATTCTTACCGTGCATGCACACATAACTTAACGTATATGTATTAAGGTGGGCTACATAACTCACCCCCTAAGTTTAAATACATTTGGTAATACATTTTTAGTAATATGTTTTTAAACTAAAATAATTTTTCAATTCAATTCTTCAATTCAAATTTTTAACGTTAGGTTAATCAAATAACTTTTTTATTAAAAATCAAAATAAAATTAATTCAAACAAATTCAATTTAATTATTGTGTGTTATATTAATCAAAAAAAATTATAAATTAAAGGTTACTTTAGGTTTAAACAAAGATCGAGTTGCTACGTTTTGTAACGCCATAAAAGCAGGTTTGACTCTATCGATTGAGATAGTCTGTTGTTTATTATTCATAAGTATTTTGAAGGTTTTATCGTTTCTTTCAATGACCTCAAAAGGTCCAATATATGGTTGATCTAAACTACCCTTGTGTACCTCCTCTCTAACGAGAACATGAGAACATGATTTGAGGTCTTTTGGTACAAAAATTAACCTTTGCTCACGCTTTCTTTTTGGAGTAGGTCGGACTCGAGCAATCGCTTGAGTGATTTCTTGGGCAGCTGAGGAACTTAAAAGTGAACTTGGTAGTTTGGGTTCTACTAACTCTGCTGGAAGGCGTAAATTCTGACCATACAATAATTGGGCTGGTGTTACGTTTATGTCGTCAATTATTGTGGAGCGAATACCGAGGAGCGTCCATGGTAAGTTTGAGAACCAATTCTGTTTGTCTTCATGTGTTCGTAGGGATTCCTTAAGTTGCCTATGAAACCTTTCCACGAAACCATTCGCTTGTGGGTGGTAGGTCGTTGTCCTGATCCGTTTTGTGCCTAAGATTTCGGAAATTTCTTTAAACAACGAAGACTCGAATTGGGTTCCTTGATCAGTGGTGATCGTTTGAGGAACGCCAAACTTTGAGACCCAATTATGAATAAAAGCTGATACTACCGATGATGCGCTTATATTTCTTAATGGAATCGCCTCTGGCCATGAGGAAAACGATCTTTAATGGTTAATAAATAAGTATAGCCATGTGAAGGTGGAAGTGGACCTACTATATCCATGTGGATATGAGAAAACCTACCTTCCGGTACCGAAAACTTTCCGTGCTGGGACTTTGTATGCCTCGTAATTTTCGACTTTTGACAAGAAATACAACATTTGGTCCAACGATTTATATCAGTGTTCATCCTAGGCCAAAAATATTTTGATGTAATGATGCTACGCATCGCCCTGGAGCTAGGATGTGAAAGCTTATGGTGATTTTCAAAAATTGTTCTTCTAAAAGCGTCAGGAATGTATGGACGATTAGCACCGGTAGATGTCTCACACCAAACGTCCAATTCATCTATTGGAATATGTATTTTTTCAAGCTTTATAGAAAACTTTGTGTCGGTTAAAAGCATTTTAAGCTCGTTATCTTTTTCCTGTTCTTTTACAATGCTGGGAACATCGATATGATTGAAATTTATAATATCAACGTATGGCCTTGACAAGGTGTCAGCAACAATATTTTTGCTACCTTCAATGTGGCGTATATCAGTTGTAAACTCAGCGATGTACTCTAGATGTCGCGTTTGACGGGGACTTTTTTCGGTTACAGAGGCTATTGCTCGCGTGAGTGGCTTGTGGTCGGTAAAGACAGTAAATTGCCTACCTTCCACGAAGTAGCGAAAATGTTTGATATTTTTATAAATAGCCAGTAATTCGCGGTCAAACACTGAGTACTTTGTTTCTGCGGGGCTCAAGCGTGTGGAGTAGAAACCCAAAGGTTCCCAACCATTATTATATTGCTGCAAAACACCCCCAATTGCGTCATTAGAAGCGTCAACCATTATGCTTACGTTAGCATCTGGATTTGGGTGAAAGAGCATTGTTTGCTGACACAAATCCTTTTTAAGAGCATTGAATGACTCTTTGCACTCCTCAGACCAGTGAAAATTACGTTTTTCTTTGGGGTTCTTCAGTAGTGCGTATAATGGCTTGGCTTTAATAGCCATGTTTGGTATGAAACGATTATAAAAGTTTATCATACCAAGAAAACGCTGTGTTTGTTTGACTGAGTTGGGAATGGGATACTCTCCAATAGCTTGAACTCTCTTAAGAGCTGGAATCAGTCCACGTTTGGAAATAGTGTAGCCTAGAAAATCAAGCTGGCTTACGCCTAATATACATTTAGAAACATTTATGCTTAGCCCGTGCTCAAGTAATCGACGAAAGACCGTACGAAGATGTGCTTTGTGTTCTTTTGCTGACTTACTTGCAATAAGTACATCATCAAGATAAATAAATACAAAGCAAAGATCCCCCAGAACGCTGTTAATGAAACGCTGAAATGTTTGTGCGCCATTTTTCACACCAAAGGGCATTCTGAGAAATTCAAAAAGGCCGAATGGGGTTATGACCGCAGTTTTATATATATCTTCTTCCGCTACAGGAATTTGATAATATGCGCGTACCATGTCGATTTTAGAAAAAATTTCGCAATCATAAAGGTTGGCAGAGCAATCATGGGTGTTAGAAATTGGATATTTGTCGAACACAGTGACTGTGTTAAGTCCTCTGTAGTCACCGCACGCTTTATATTCAGTAGAGTCACGTTTTGGGACCATGTGTAGTGGTGAAGCGACAGGTGCACTTGATGGTCGACAAATTCCTAAGCTGACCATTTGTTGAAACTCACGTTTTGCGATAGCCAATTTCTTAGGATCCAGTTTTCTGCTGCGCGCAGACGGAAGAGGCCCATTTGTAATAATGCGGTGAACTACGTTGTGTTTGGCTGGTAAAGTAAAATCAGGTGGGGCTTTAAGTGCCGAAAATTCGTCTAAAATGACACCGAATTCGCCTTGGATGGAACAAAGTTTTGGTGAGAAAACTTTTGCGGATCTGAAAACACAGCTGACTTGAAGTTTTGTTTGCTTGTCTACTAATTGCCGCTCACCTAAATCAACTATGAGGTTAAATTTGTGCAAAAAATCTGCACCAATGATGGGATGATCAATATCGGCAATAACAAAAGTAAAATCAAAAGCACGCCTGAGGTTGAGGTCAACTGATATTCGTTTGAAACCATAAGTGTGAATCTTACCACCATTTGCTGTAAGAAGGACGAATTCGATTCCCGTATCAATAAGAAATAACAGTTTTGACTTTTTGTCACGGATAAATAAGCGGCGTGAGGAGTTTGCCTTACTCGAAGCCGCACTCGAGGTTGGACAAATTAGTTTTTTGAAGAATTTTTTGGAATTTTTTCAAAATTGCAAGGCTCTTAGCACTTTCTTGCCTTAGAACCATATCTTCGGTGAAACCAGCAAATCGATTTACTACTTGCCCTGCTTGAGCGCCGCCTAGATCCTGATGTGTCTCTGGAAGAACTTCTAGATTTACGATTGAAGTTGTTTCGATTGAAACTGTTGCGTCTAGGATAGTGCAACTCAAGGCGTTCAATACGATTAATCAAACTTTGTAAGGAATTTTCATCAGACGTTTTATTGTTATTGATCGCATTGATTTGTGAAACCTGGGGTTGGCTAGAGGAATCATGAAGCCTATCTGCCAAACTAAAAAGTTCGTCGCGGGTCTGAGAATTTTCTACCGCAATGAGGCAAACGCGAATTGATGGTGGGAGTCTGTTCAGCCAGAGCTTCATTACAAGTGGTGGATTTACAAGATTGTTGCCGCTGGCGAGGCTTTCCATGCTCCTATAAAGTTCTGAAGGCTTTTGGTCACCTAATTCAATTTTATTTAAAAGTGCATCTAGACGTCGTTCTTTACTATCTCTATTTCTTTCAAGCAACACTTTTTTAAGATTATCATATCTATCACTGTTTGGAGGGGAAGTGAGTATATCTGCTACGGTCTCCATGGTTTGATTATTTAAAGAAGCAACTAAATAATCATACTTTGTGTTTGACGAAGTTATATTTTTTAGACGAAATTGTGTTTCTATTTGTAAAAACCACAAATCCGGACGATTATTCCAGAACGGAGGGATTTTAATTGAAATCAATGATGCCTGCTGTGCACTTGAAACATCAGGAGTTGATCCTGAATTCAAACTATTGTTAGATCCTGATATTCCGGGTACAGAACCGGCCGGTACGTTTCCGGAACCTGAAGCTCCGGCTGCAGAATCTGCATCGCCTTTTCCATTAGTCATTTCGATGATTAAAGCAATAAATTTGTGGAAATAATTATCTAAATTTGTTTAAAATAAAATTTAGAAAAATTTTGAATTTTTGTAAAATTTTGAAATCAAAGCGCTGCTAAGAGAACTCGCGAGCAGAAGTAAAATTTAATCCAAGTTGAGAGGGAAATAAATCAAATTACTACAAAATCGCCATTATATTACAAAAAGTCGAAGTCATTGAACGGAACGCTTATGTAAGCTAATCATATAAAAATTTTATCTCTCGTTAAAATAAGTCACCGTTTGACCTTCGAGTGAACTAACGAGCTATGCAAGCAAAAATTTATTTTTACATAGAAACCGTTACTCAAATCGATCACCGTTTAACCTTCACAAATGCATATACATATGTATGTATATATATGGACACATAAAATTTTTGTTTTTAACAGTAATGAAATAATATAAATAATGAAATAATATAATAATATATATAAATCTCCACTGACTCACTGCTCTTGTGAAATTTATATGTCAAATCTGCTTTGCTGCAATAATGTCGTGGTCTAAAGTTCTTGATGAGTCCTAGCCTTCGATTTTTATGTAACTCTTTACTGTGCTGCTAACAAGTATTTGGTGTTGATGTAAATGGCGTGCACTCGCTGTACAAAATGACAAGACGTACTTTTGTCGTGGGTGCTCCGCTGACGTAAGATGATGCAATAACGCATAAAATTTTGTTGATCCGTTTTAAACAATATCTTGCAAAATTTGTCGATTTGCTAAAATTTATACGGCTGACGATATGCAAAGTACTTTGCGATAATTTTAATGTTGAAAATTGCAGAAAATTTTATGCAAATCAAAATGGCGAACAAACTTCGTGCCACATGTGCCGATAATTAAACTGAGATCTGCATTGATTGTTGCTCCGTAATTTTTGCGAAATTTTCTTAAACTCGGGGTCACCATTTTGTGCCCCATATTATTTCAGGCCCAAGAATAACATTTTAATTAATTAATTAACACAGACTTATGTTTGCTATAGAGCACAACTTTATTGAATGCAGTTTTACGAAGATCTAACTTAAAATTATAACTCGTGTCTTCATAGAGTTTGACAGTACAACATTTCTTAAGGCCAGAGCACATAAAATACTTAGGGTGCTTGCACATAAATTCTTACCGTGCATGCACACATAACTTAACGTATATGTATTAAGGTGGGCTACATCGGTCATAATAATCGGCTATTTGACTCATATCACTTTTTTCAATATTGTATGTATATAGCATCAATTTCACACCATCAAGTGAACTTTTTGTGTAAACAGAACCCAATTTAGTATGATAATTTTATATTGAACTAATTAAACAGTCATTTTCGCAATTTTTCAACAACAGACGAAAGCAAGTGTTAACATGGAAATTGATTACATATGTTTCGGCTACTTCCACATACATATTTATATATTTTCATATATAAACATGTATATAGCCTCGTCAGAGGTTGGACAAATTAGTTTTTTGAAGAATTTTTTGGAATTTTTTCAAAATTGCAAGGCTCTTAGCACTTTCTTGCCTTAGAACCATATCTTCGGTGAAACCAGCAAATCGATTTACTACTTGCCCTGCTTGAGCGCCGCCTAGATCCTGATGTGTCTCTGGAAGAACTTCTAGATTTACGATTGAAGTTGTTTCGATTGAAACTGTTGCGTCTAGGATAGTGCAACTCAAGGCGTTCAATACGATTAATCAAACTTTGTAAGGAATTTTCATCAGACGTTTTATTGTTATTGATCGCATTGATTTGTGAAACCTGGGGTTGGCTAGAGGAATCATGAAGCCTATCTGCCAAACTAAAAAGTTCGTCGCGGGTCTGAGAATTTTCTACCGCAATGAGGCAAACGCGAATTGATGGTGGGAGTCTGTTCAGCCAGAGCTTCATTACAAGTGGTGGATTTACAAGATTGTTGCCGCTGGCGAGGCTTTCCATGCTCCTATAAAGTTCTGAAGGCTTTTGGTCACCTAATTCAATTTTATTTAAAAGTGCATCTAGACGTCGTTCTTTACTATCTCTATTTCTTTCAAGCAACACTTTTTTAAGATTATCATATCTATCACTGTTTGGAGGGGAAGTGAGTATATCTGCTACGGTCTCCATGGTTTGATTATTTAAAGAAGCAACTAAATAATCATACTTTGTGTTTGACGAAGTTATATTTTTTAGACGAAATTGTGTTTCTATTTGTAAAAACCACAAATCCGGACGATTATTCCAGAACGGAGGGATTTTAATTGAAATCAATGATGCCTGCTGTGCACTTGAAACATCAGGAGTTGATCCTGAATTCAAACTATTGTTAGATCCTGATATTCCGGGTACAGAACCGGCCGGTACGTTTCCGGAACCTGAAGCTCCGGCTGCAGAATCTGCATCGCCTTTTCCATTAGTCATTTCGATGATTAAAGCAATAAATTTGTGGAAATAATTATCTAAATTTGTTTAAAATAAAATTTAGAAAAATTTTGAATTTTTGTAAAATTTTGAAATCAAAGCGCTGCTAAGAGAACTCGCGAGCAGAAGTAAAATTTAATCCAAGTTGAGAGGGAAATAAATCAAATTACTACAAAATCGCCATTATATTACAAAAAGTCGAAGTCATTGAACGGAACGCTTATGTAAGCTAATCATATAAAAATTTTATCTCTCGTTAAAATAAGTCACCGTTTGACCTTCGAGTGAACTAACGAGCTATGCAAGCAAAAATTTATTTTTACATAGAAACCGTTACTCAAATCGATCACCGTTTAACCTTCACAAATGCATATACATATGTATGTATATATATGGACACATAAAATTTTTGTTTTTAACAGTAATGAAATAATATAAATAATGAAATAATATAATAATATATATAAATCTCCACTGACTCACTGCTCTTGTGAAATTTATATGTCAAATCTGCTTTGCTGCAATAATGTCGTGGTCTAAAGTTCTTGATGAGTCCTAGCCTTCGATTTTTATGTAACTCTTTACTGTGCTGCTAACAAGTATTTGGTGTTGATGTAAATGGCGTGCACTCGCTGTACAAAATGACAAGACGTACTTTTGTCGTGGGTGCTCCGCTGACGTAAGATGATGCAATAACGCATAAAATTTTGTTGATCCGTTTTAAACAATATCTTGCAAAATTTGTCGATTTGCTAAAATTTATACGGCTGACGATATGCAAAGTACTTTGCGATAATTTTAATGTTGAAAATTGCAGAAAATTTTATGCAAATCAAAATGGCGAACAAACTTCGTGCCACATGTGCCGATAATTAAACTGAGATCTGCATTGATTGTTGCTCCGTAATTTTTGCGAAATTTTCTTAAACTCGGGGTCACCATTTTGTGCCCCATATTATTTCAGGCCCAAGAATAACATTTTAATTAATTAATTAACACAGACTTATGTTTGCTATAGAGCACAACTTTATTGAATGCAGTTTTACGAAGATCTAACTTAAAATTATAACTCGTGTCTTCATAGAGTTTGACAGTACAACATTTCTTAAGGCCAGAGCACATAAAATACTTAGGGTGCTTGCACATAAATTCTTACCGTGCATGCACACATAACTTAACGTATATGTATTAAGGTGGGCTACATCGGTCATAATAATCGGCTATTTGACTCATATCACTTTTTTCAATATTGTATGTATATAGCATCAATTTCACACCATCAAGTGAACTTTTTGTGTAAACAGAACCCAATTTAGTATGATAATTTTATATTGAACTAATTAAACAGTCATTTTCGCAATTTTTCAACAACAGACGAAAGCAAGTGTTAACATGGAAATTGATTACATATGTTTCGGCTACTTCCACATACATATTTATATATTTTCATATATAAACATGTATATAGCCTCGTCAGATCAGTTTTAGTTAAATCTTGCCAGAAACCGTACTCGAACCCGTGACTCCGGTTTTCTAATGAAAGAGAACGCGGTGCTTAAGCGATTATGCTATAGGTCACGAGTAAACTCTTTGAGCAAGATCGCCATTATGCATAAATAATAAGGCTCACTAGCGCCGTCTGTTGTGAAAAATTGCCAAATTGTTAGTTGGTAACACACTCTGGTTTTGAGACGGTTTCTGGCAAGATTTAACTAAAACTGATCTGATGAGGCTATATACGTGTTTATATATGAAAATATATAAATATGTATGTGGAAGTAGCCGAAACATATGTAATCAATTTCCATGTTAGCACTTGCTTTCGTCTGTTGTTGAAAAATTGCAAAAATGACTGTTTAACTAGTTCAATATAAAATTATCATACTTCAATTTAGAAAAAGCGCGTTGGTACTTTCATTAGTACTATACAAGCAATAAAAAAACAGTCAATAAACTAACTTCAGAACCCAATTTAATTAATTACTGACAGAATACCAGCCAAATCATATAATGACATTACTTTAGTCTTTATAAAAATTTTTAAAATTTAGTATGAAAATAAAAAAAAAATATTAATAAAAGGTAAAATTTTCGATCAAAAATGCGCCGAACTAAAGTTGAACGCAGAGGTATAGTTCCTTTGACAAATATTCATAGAATTGAATGAACTTTGACACAGGGGGGTAGCCGAGGTCGATAAAATTTCGTCCATACAATTTGGCCCACCCTAATGTATATATATACATACATACGTACATATATATGTATATAAAAGGTATCGTTTCCGCACCATACATTTTTTAAAAAAAATCGGTTTTTTCGTATTTAAGAAAAACACAAACAAAAACCGGAAACAACAATAGTCATTCCAGATGTGATTTTTGATGCTTAATCCGAACCCGGTCTTAGAATTGCTCTATTACGTCTGGACTTTGAGATATCCTTACATAAAAGCTTAAAGGACACCACTTTTTTCCTATTTTTGAAATTATATAACAAGACAAGGTAATACATATTAAGCCGTAAAATCTGGTATGAGAGCTAATAGCTCTACTTTTTTTCTCAATCAAACCGATAACGATATCTTTTTATTTGTCGGAGATATCTGTACCTAAAAAGTTAAAAAAGTGCAAAAACACGATTTTTGGCTATATTGGATGTTGAATGCAGGACACACAAAATGTTTTTGTGTATTTCTATTACCAGAAGCATTTGGTACTTTCTTTTGGCTTTAAATTGAGCTATCAAATGTTCATCTGACATACGTATATTTCTCTGCAAAGTAATGTTAACTTTAAAATCACACCATAAAACTCGAAGTGAAAATCTCGGTTTTCGGCTATATTTGAGGTTGTATACAGTACGGACGAAATTCGTCTGCTCTTTTTTACCAACCGACACATTTATCTTCAAAATGAGCTAACAAGTGGTCTCTTGTAATTGTTTTCTAAAAAGTTATGACTATTTTAAGACGACATGTTGCAGCAATATAAGGAATACTCGTACTCTGTGTGTTTGCACTCCATAATGTAATTTTTAAATGGTCATAACTTTGTAGAAAACAATCACAGGAGACCACTTGATAGCTCATATATGTGTACATAGTATGTATATAAACACCGAGACATACTCAAAAAATCGTTAAAAAATTAAAATGTCGAAAAAAAACGGCTGGACGTTCGATTTCGCTGTTCGCGGATTTTGACACTGGAAGGGTCCCCCAACATTATCCCTCAAAAAAATCACGGGTGGTATTTCGAAAAATTAAAATTTTTTAAAGACCACCGTGTTCTCCTTTAACTCCTAGGAGGAGCATAGGGCCATTACGATCTCTTGCCACGACTTTCCCGATTCTTGGATTTCCTTTTACAGCGACCTTTTCCAGTTGGTTTTGGGTCTACCACGTCGTCTACTGCCTTGTGGATTCCACTCAAGAGCCTGGCGACAGACTTCGCTATGTGGTTTCCGGAAAGTATGACCAATCCATAGCCACTTGCGCAGCTTGACCTCGTTTGCTATAGCTACGGTGACCAACCGCCCTGTATTTCCGGGGACAGTTCTGTATTTCGGCTACGTGTCCCCGGAATATATTTGAGAAATACGGGACACACAAATGTTCTGTATTTTATTTTGTGTCCCCCATTTGTCCTGTATTTGCACAGTTCATTTTTATAAAATTATTCATATGTGAGGAGTGATTTTTCAAAAGGGCTTATAACCAAAACAAGGCAAAAAAAAATGTCATAATATTAATTGCCGGATAAAATTGGGTTCTGTTTCCACGAAAAGCCTACCTGATGGCGTGGAATTAATGACAAATAATGTGTATGACATTACTTTTGCCTCGTTTTGGTTGTAAGACCTTTTGAAAAATTACTCCTCATGTATAAAATACCAATAAAAACCGTAATTGTTCAGCTAATTCATCACATATGAAGTTGCATATTTTTATCAATAGCTTTAAAACCTCTTGAGAATATGCAAACTTAAACTGTGATTATGTGGTTTCGCAACAGACAGAAAAATCGCTCTTTGACAATTAACAAATGAAATGTCAAAATCATCTGTATAACCTTTTTTTTTTTTTTTGGCTTGTAAAAATTGTTGAGTTTTGCTTGTGTTTGCCAGGATCAAATGCTTCCACGGGAAAAATTTTCTCCATAATGAATAGTACCTGGAGACCGATCTCTGCTCGGTCAACAATCTGATTTTATTATTTTAGTCGATGTTTTTATTCATAGCTATTTTTTGTTATGAAACTTGTACCTTTTCACCTCTAATGGTCATGTTTTCAATATGATAAATAAACCGATGAGAACAATAATAAGAAAAAACTCGGAAAATAATAATATAGAAAAATATCAAAAACTCTAATTTTTTTTGGTGAAATAGAATGCCCTAAAATAAATTAATATTAATAATTAATATTTCGTCTTTTGTATGGGGGCTGAAATATCTTACCTTCAAAGGATCATAACTCGGAAAATAAGAGTCCTATTGTAAAAATCCGAAAGGATATTTTGATAAGGAAGACTGTGGCTATTCGATGCTATTAATAAAAAAGAATTTTACCTTTTCTTGTAGCTCTGCTGTACAGCGTTTTCTTCAAATTCAAGCAAGGATATTTCAAAATCCTGCAGGTGCAATAAAAGTTCTGCAAAGGAGACGAATTCAACGTCAAAAAGTACATAAGGCTGAATATAAGAATTAAAAATTTAATTCCATTTGTTTTTGTGCCTGGGTTATTACCCAAAATTTTTATTTTGATAAAAAAGTGGGCGTGGCAATTATTGAACAAAGCCTATTTTAGATACTCACTAGCTTTTACCCGCGACTTCGTCTGCGCAGTATTAGTACTTCGAAAAAGTTATTTCTTCATTTTCAACATCTTTAATCAATCTTCATACTATTTAAGTAATTAGAAAAATTTTAAGTGAAAAGGTACTATCTACATATGTACATATCAAAATGTGATTAAATAGGTGAGATGCTTTTATTTAAGGACTATCTCAGAAAATATTTTTTTAACGAATTTTTTCTTAATTTTTGATTTTGCTGTATCGTAGATGAGCACAGCAAACGGAGGTCGAACGGCATACGTGAAACTTCGAAATTATTCAATATTTCCATTATTAAGGCAAATCTGTCGGAATATCAAGCGGATGTATGGTTTTAATATGATTTCATTATATCTACTGGTATATGCGTAGAAGCGAATCAAATTAATTTTCCAATTAATTTGTGTTTTTTTTTGTATGAGAGGTACCACACCCCCTTTTTCAATCACCCCTATTTTTCTTATAAATCTTTTGGAGCGCAAAAAAAAAAGGTGGTGCAAATATGATTCTAATATGTTCTGTAGTATAGGCGTGGTAGTCATGTATATTCAAAAGCAGGACGTAAATAAAATTTAAATTACTGAAAATTGTGACGTGATAGAATTTTTCCACTATTTTTCACCACTCTAAAACCTACAGAAATTGTTTTTTAAAACTAAAAGAGGAAAACCATTGAAGAACTGTGTTATCTGAGTGTTCACCTAACTACCTTCAAAGCAATTTCTTCTTAAACTTTATTTCAGATCTCGATGACACAGGTTTTGCTCTTTCTTGCCTTCTTTAAGATCTTTTAAACATGTTGATGCCTTCCATAAACACATCTATTAGAAAGCTTGTCACTTGCTTAACTACATGCTATTGTTCTTTTATATTAGAAGCTATAGTAGAAAACTTTCATTGCTGCGTTCTTTGTGAAAGAATTCGTGTCAGGTCTTCATGCCCACTGACATCATGTATCAAAATGAGAAAGAAAGAAGAGAAAGCAGCATGCCTGCTTATGTCGTTTCATATGCTTACTTTTTTGTAGATTTTTTTCAGCCTTTATAATTCTCAATATATTCAATAAAAGTATCTACTACTTAAGTTTCTCTTGCTTGTTACATATTTTTGGATTTGTATGGTACAGTATATATCAATGAATTCTAATATAGGACATGTCGATATTCACGAATATCGAAATATGTTGTTACCCTTTCACATGAGAAGCGATCATAGATGACCAACATCACTGCCTTCTTTGTGGAAGCATTCAACGACAACGTGTGTACAAAAATGCGAAGACAGCATAGCATGCCTGTTTCTGTCCTTTCTTATTAGAAGCAATCGTAGAATGCCTGCTTTGCTGTCTTCTTTGCAGAAGCGTGAGTGCTAGGCCTTGGTGTCCAATGACATCATGTGTACAAAATAAAGGAAGAAAAAAGAGAAGACACCAGGACTACTGGCTTTCAAGTAAGGCCTAATACCGTACCTATTAGATCGCTCTTCCTCGTACTGGGCACATTCACATTCAACACAGAAATACGTTTTTGTTTTTATTTATCTTTCAAATTTTATTTATTTTTCAAATATAATTTATCTTTCAAAATGTAAGCATATAAACTTCCATCAGCCTGTTCACCCCTTTTAAGGATGATTTTAGGGGTAAAAACTATCCTATATCCTTTCTACAGTCTCTCACTATCTCCATACTAAATTTCATCCAAATTGGTTAGACGGTTTAGGCGTGAAAAGGTAACAAACAGACAGACAGAGTTACTTTCGAATTTATAATATTAGTATAGATACAGATCCGCATACCAAATTTCATCAAAATATGTTGTACCATTAATGAGAAATAGCTTTTAATTTGTTTTACTTGTATGGGAGGTTCCACGCACACCGGCGATATTTTGTCCACTTTCAGGTCATAAATACCTAATAGCAAGTAGACTCCCTGCAGTTAAATTCAGAAAGATTGCTTTAGTAGTTTTCTTTTTATAGCGTAATATTTTTTTTGTGGGCGGTGCCACGCCCTTTAACGTATTTTCCTAATGTAACGTTATATCACATATTAATCCTTGATGGCAGTGATAACATCTCCTAAATTATCATTAAAATTGTTGGAGTCGTTTTCGAGTAATATTGAATTAAAATTTTCAATGGTTAAAAAGGGGGTGTGGCACTTCTTCGGTACCGCCCATTTTCGATTATTATAACGCATTGATAAGCAGTACCTACATACCAAATTTCAATAAAATATCTTGTAACATTTGCGAGATAAAGCATTTTAGGTATTTTGCTTGCATGGGAGGTTCCACGCGCAACTGCGATATTTCGCCCACTTTCAGATCAGAGATGCCCTATAGCAATTAGGCTCCTCACAGTTAATTTCAGAATGTTTGTTTTATTAGTTTTCGTTTTATACCGTTTTGTATTTTTGTGGGCGGTGCCACGCCCTTCATCGAGTTTTCTTAATATAACGGCGTATCACATAATAATCCCTGTTCGCAGAGGTAACATCTTCTAATTTTCATTAAAATTGTTGCAGTCGTTTTCGAGTAATATTGAATTAAAATTTTCAAGGGCCAAAAAGTGGGCGTGGCACTTCTTTGATACCGCCCACTTTTTGTCTGTTACAAGGTATTATTAAGCCGTACCCGCTTACCAAATTTCATCCAAATAACTTGAATGGTTTGCGAGTTATGACTAAATCAATTTAAAAATTTAGGGCAGCGCCACGCCCCCTGGTGAGCATTTACAAAGTTCAAACCTAGCTCATTCTTCATTGTATGCTAATATCTAACACTATTCCAAGTTTCATTAAAATCGCTGCATCCGTTCTCGAGAAAAATTTGGCCACATATATATTTATATCTTCTCTTCTTATACGAGATAAAATTGTAGTACCTGGAGATCGATCCGTGCTCGGTCGAAAATCTGATCTGATAATTTTTTGTTCATATTTTGTGAAGAAATTCGTATCTTTTCGCCTCCAATTTTCATGCTTTCGAAATGATAAATTTGCCGATGAGAACAATAGTAAGAAAAAACTCGGAAAGTAACAAATAGTATAGAAAAATATCAAAAACTCAAAATTTTTTTCGGTGAAATAAAATGCCCTAAAATGAACAAATGGTATGTGCCACACACCCAAAATATTTCGTCTTTTGTATGGAGGCTGAAATATCTTATCTTTAAAGGATCATAACTCTGAAAAAAGTCTCATTGGAAAAATCCGAAAGGATATTTTAATAAGAAAGAGAGTGGCTATTTCATGCACACTTTATTTATTTATTTATTTATTTATATTTTACACATCTCAATACCTTAAGAATTAACAAAAAGCTTATAAATTGGCACTGATCATTTATAATTTCAATAAATTTTTTAAATTAAGCAATAATGCACATAGAAATATGGAATAAGCTTATACAATAACATAAGGTTTAAAATAATTTATTTTTTTTTTTTTATTTTTTTTTTTTTTTTAATTTCGTATTAACCATATGTTTCAATGATTGTGCTCTTTAAGATATTTACCAATTTCATTCCTAAATCGTCCCTCATTGACTATGCTTTTTATATTATTGGAGAGAGTATTCCAGAGACGTACTGAATAAACAAAGAACTGTCTTTCAGAGGTTAAAGTAGAGTGCCTGACAGGAATTAGATTATTGTTGCGCTCAGACCTTGAAAAACGAATTTTATCAAACAGATAGCTGGGTTCATGTGTGCAGATAATTTTTTGTAGATAAAAAACAACCCTAGAACGTATTAAATTTTCGAAGCTTAAGCCATACAGATTGCTTGCAAAAATAGAGATGTGATCAAACCGTTTAAGACCATAGACGTACCGGATTATATTGTTAAATGCAACTTGTAACTTGCGTTTATGTGCTGAATCACAATTTGCATAGACCTCACATCCATACAGAAGTATAGGCAGAAGATGAGTTTTGGCGATGAGCATCCGAATGCTTACTGGTAGATAAAACTGGGTGTCTCATAACATTCTTAGTAAGCCGTACACCTTACCAACATTGTAAGTAATATGATCATTCCAGGAAAGCGTTTTATTAAATATTACTCCCAGGTTCTTTGCTTTTTGTACATATTCAATATTAGTGTTATTTATAGTTATGCTAGAAAGGCTAGAAGTAACAATATTTTTTTTGAAGATTACTAGACATTGGGATTTTTTTGGGTTAATTGATAGCTTATTATCAGTAGCCCATTGACTTATTTTCTTGGTGTTTTCATTAAGAAGTGCTATCTATATAATTATTTCAAGTGCTTTCGATAGAAAAGGGAGGATTGCAATAGGACGAAACTCATGTTTGGCCTTAGGTACTGGAATAATTTTTGCAACCTTCCATAAATTAGGAAACTGAGACGACATCAAACAAGTATTTAATAAATAAGTTATGTAAGGTAAAATTATTGGTAAAATAAGTTTAAGGAATTTTGGATGGATACCATCCAGGCCAACTGCATTTGATTTTACAGCCAAAAGAAAAGAAAAGTATCAGGTACGGAATTATCACAGGAGAAAGTAGTACATTTTTTATTTAGTTCATCAAGGTCAAGATCTATATTTTGCTTTTTTTTCACTCCAAGACCTACATTTCTAATCAAGTTCCACTTAGATTTAGAACTGCAAGCAGAAGAAAACTTATTGAAATAATAGCGCTTTTTACAGGCTCGAATGTGCTTCGTGACTAGATTTCTTAACTGCCTGAAAGATTCAAGATCTTCATGGATTTTGTACCTTTTCCATTTATTATAGGTTTTATCGCGTTCGAATATAAGTGATTTCAAGAACGGTGTGAACCACGGCTTTTCATTCGGCCTGATAACTTTAGTTTTTAAAGGGACATGAAGTGAAAAAAGACTTTGAACGTGTTGCTGTATGTAATTAGCCTGATCATTTATCGAAGTCATATTATGAATGTGCGTCCAATGAATATTCCTACAATCTAAAGACAAATTGTTAAGGTCATGGATACTTTAAAAGGTGTTACCACAAATTGCCATTTTGAAACTTACAAAATTTGAAAGATAGGTTTATCATCTACTAGAAACACAAAACATCTTCCGCGAAATTTTGCGATCCTCCTTTAAACTAAACCTTTTCCAGAATGTCTTTGGAAATTTCATATAACACCGAAATTTCATAAAAAACCGACATCGGACGCCAACGTTGGTTTTGTTTTGGAAAAAATAGGCTCACCAACACTAACATCTGACACTCTCCATAGTTTTAAGGTAACTATTTGTACGCTAGTTTATAATATACAAAAAAGGTAGAAGGAATCCTCTCGAAATTTAGAAGCATTTCTGAATAAAAATGCAAGAAACAGCAAATACCCCTTGCCTTACCCCTTAATTTTTTATGGTGTTTTGAGCTTATAAATTGGCACTGATCATTTATAATTTCAATAGATTTTTTAAATTAAGCAATAATGCACATAGAAATATGGAATAAGCTTATACAATAACATAAGGTTTAAAATAATTTATTTTTTTTTTTTTATTTTTTTTTTTTTTTAATTTCGTATTAACTATATGTTTCAATGATTGTTCTCTTTAAGATATTTACCAATTTCATTCCTAAATCGTCCCGCATTGACTATGCTTTTTATATTATTGGAGAGAGTATTCCAGAGACGTACTGAATAAACAAAGAACTGTCTTTCAGAGGTTAAAGTAGAGTGCCTGACAGGAATTAGATTATTGTTGCGCTCAGACCTTGAAAAACGAATTTTATCAAACAGATAGCTGGGTTCATGTGTGCAGATAATTTTTTGTAGATAAAAAACAACCCTAGAACGTATTAAATTTTCGAAGCTTAAGCCATACAGATTGCTTGCAAAAATAGAGATGTGATCAAACCGTTTAAGACCATAGACGTACCGGATTATATTGTTAAATGCAACTTGTAACTTGCGTTTATGTGCTGAATCACAATTTGCATAGACCTCACATCCATACAGAAGTATAGGCAGAAGATGAGTTTTGGCGATGAGCATCCGAATGCTTACTGGTAGATAAAACTGGGTGTCTCATAACATTCTTCGTAAGCCGTACACCTTACCAACATTGTAAGTAATGTGATCATTCCAGGAAAGCGTTTTATTAAATATTACTCCCAGGTTCTTTGCTTTTTGTACATATTCAATATTAGTGTTATTTATAGTTATGCTAGAAAGGCTAGAAGTAACAATATTTTTTTTGAAGATTACTAGACATTGGGATTTTTTTGGGTTAATTGATAGCTTATTATCAGTAGCCCATTGACTTATTTTCTTGGTGTTTTCATTAAGAAGTGCTATGCAGTTATTCATATCGCTTTAGTCACACGAACAGTAAATTTGGACATCATCAGCATACATATGTGTTTGAACTCTACTAATGGTTGTGGGGAAATCATTGGTGTAGACGGAAAAGAGAAATGGGCCAAGAACAGAGCCTTGTGGAACCCCTCTATCAAGAGGAAGCTGTGATGACGTTGATGACCCAGAAGAAACGCACTGTGATCTCCCATTCAGATATGAGGATATAAGGCAGGTAGCCGAGGACGAAAAATTGTAAACATTACTAAGCTTATGGACGAGTATTAGATGGTTAACGTTGTCAAATTCTTTAGAATGGTCTAGCAGTATTAAAAAGTTAACCTTACCTTCATCCAGGTTCATTCTTAGGTCGTCTGATACATCCAGGACTGCCGAGATGCAGCCACGCTTGGCTCTAAATCTGGACTGTCTTTCAGTTAAAAGCTTTTTATCAGTGAAGTATTTGTTTTTATCAGTGAAGTATTTGTTCATTTGGTTATATATAATTATTTCAAGTGCTTTCGATAGAAAAGGGAGGATTGCAATAGGACGAAACTCATGTTTGGCCTTAGGTACTGGAATAATTTTTGCAACCTTCCATAAATTAGGAAACTGAGACGACATCAAACAAGTATTTAATAAATAAGTTATGTAAGGTAAAATTATTGGTAAAATAAGTTTAAGGAATTTTGGATGGATACCATCCAGGCCAACTGCATTTGATTTTACAGCCAAAAGAAAAGAAAAGTATCAGGTACGGAATTATCACACGAGAAAGTAGTACATTTTTTATTTAGTTCATCAAGGTCAAGATCTATATTTTGCTTTTTTTTCACTCCAAGACCTACATTTCTAATCAAGTTCCACTTAGATTTAGAACTGCAAGCAGAAGAAAACTTATTGAAATAATAGCGCTTTTTACAGGCTCGAATGTGCTTCGTGACTAGATTTCTTAACTGCCTGAAAGATTCAAGATCTTCATGAATTTTGTACCTTTTCCATTTGTTATAGGTTTTATCGCGTTCGAATATAAGTGATTTCAAGAACGGTGTGAACCACGGCTTTTCATTCGGCCTGATAACTTTAGCTTTTAAAGGGACATGAAGTGAAAAAAGACTTTGAACGTGTTGCTGTATGTAATTAGCCTGATCATTTATCGAAGTCATATTATGAATGTGCGTCCAATGAATATTCCTACAATCTAAAGACAAATTGTTAAGGTCATGGATACTTTAAAAGGTGTTACCACAAATTGCCATTTTGAAACTTACAAAATTTGAAAGATAGGTTTATCATCTACTAGAAACACAAAACATCTTCCGCGAAATTTTGCGATCCTCCTTTAAAACTAAACCTTTTCCAGAATGTCTTTGGAAATTTCATATAACACTGAAATTTCATAAAAAACCGACATCGGACGCCAACGTTGGTTTTGTTTTGGAAAAAATAGGCTCACCAACACTAACATCTGACACTCTCCATAGTTTTAAGGTAACTATTTGTACGCTAGTTTATAATATACAAAAAAGGTAGAAGGAATCCTCTCGAAATTTAGAAGCATTTCTGAATAAAAATGCAAGAAACAGCAAATACCCCTTGCCTTACCCCTTAATTTTTTATGGTGTTTTGATAAGAAAATGGTTATATCTATCAAGTTTCATAGCGATATCTGGTACGGGAGCAGAAATACAACGTTTTAAGCATTTCCATATATGGGGGGTATAATAACCCCTTGTCTGATCCCCCTTAATTTTTGCATGGTGTTTTGCCAACTAAATATATATCCAAGTATTAAGTTTCATAACTATAACTGCTATATGTGCTGAGATATGAATTAAGTTCCGCTAGACTCTGAAAATTTCACACTGTGCAACGGAGCTAAATCTTTGGTGCAAGATTTAACCAGATTTCTATTCAAGTAAATTTTTTGAAAAGCTTTCTGGATCGAACTTCGACATCTTAATTCTATTTGGTAAGAAATTAACAAATACTTTACACGCAACATGCACTATTGTATTATAACTTTTATAACTGCAGACGCTTTAAAAAAAAAATCAACTCAAAATATTAACTGTCAGAACAGTTAAACTGTCAAATGTAGAATACGGTAAAGTAGCGTACAGTTGCCTTCAAGGCAGTTATGACTTTGGAAAATATTCTAAAAAATCGTTAAAGCAGATGTCGCTTTTTTTTTATTTGGTTTTTGTATCGATTAATGAATATTCCAGCAACGACTGTTAAATTCGTGCAATTATTTTCAAAAATACAGCTCTTAAAAATTAAAATGTCAAATTCGCCCCAATCTCCTTTACACATATTTTACTATGGGACACCACAATGTGAAGAAAATGCAGTAGCTGATGCCTGTAGCGTAGTACGAAGTTCAAACTTTTCTACTTCGTCGCTTGCAGCACTTTTTTTGACAGAACGACCTAGTTATGATGGAAATAAGGTAGTGCCTAAGCATAACAAAATTTATAAAGAACGAACAGCAAAATACATTATTAACAGCTCAACATTAATTGTGGAAGAACGTGGTAAGTGCACTTGACATGTTCTTCCACTCAACAATTGCAGAAAGCTGTGTACATAACATGTTCATCTACTGAAAATTACTTTATGATAAGAGTTAGCAGAACCAATGAATGCCCAATATTTAAACATGTCGTCCCAGCCGAAAAACCCGATTTTTTTGAAAATGTTACTTAACATGTTCATCAATTCAGCTCATCAACTGGTGTTGACAAATGTCATATTTTTTTATATTTTCAGAGTGATTATGTTTAAGCAAAATAATTCACTCACAGTGCGTGGTGTATTTCCAAAGATTTATAGAATACGTTTACAAGTAAATTGTACGCTTTAGGCTGTTATTTAATTAAAATCTTAGTTTTTTTTAAAATGGGTCAGGGAAAAACTTAGTTATTTTTGTATAAAAGCTTAAAAACAAGAGGAAAGGTTTGGATTTTTGTTGGCTTTTTGCTTGTGAAAACTTAAGTTGCAAAAAAAAAGTCCCTTCTTTTGAGAAGGCTATACAAAGTCACGCTACGGTCCTGTCTGTATTCTTTAGTGCGATATTCATTTACATCAAAGTGTAGAAAGTGTCAAACTTTTATCTATAAAGCTTTTACTTATATCGGAGGTGCCACGCCCTCTTGTCCAAGTTCGATTTTTTTTTTTACTCAGAGCTTGCATTTATAGTTCTTAGTGTCTGAGCAAAATTTAGTTGGATTATCTCAAAAAACGTTTTCAGTATAGCATTTTGAAACTTTTGCTTAAATGGGAAGAGCCACGCCCTCTTGTCCGAATTTGCCTAGTTTTAGATCAGAGCTTATTGTCCTTAGTATTTTTTGTGTGTATTTTAGTTGCATTGTCATGAAAAATACTCCTAAAGTTGCATTTTGAGTATATTTTTTGTATGGGCGGTAGGCGTGACCGTTGACCGATTTCGCTCATTTTCAATCCCACGAGCTCGCTTTTACGACGGAGGTAGTGTACCCAATTTCATTGAATTATCTTGGTCAGTTTTCTCAAAAAATGTATTTCCACGCATACCCAGCCAGCCACCCGGCCAGCCAAACAGACAGACGGACATCGCTATATCGACTCAGGAGGTGACGCTGATCAAGAATATATATACTTTTCTATATCTGCCACGCCTCCTTCTCTGCGTTACAAACGGAAGGACAAAGTGAATATACCCTGGGTGTAGGGTATAACTAATGAAGGTGTAACCTTTGGCCTGGCCAAACATTAAATATCCTATACTGCAGTATTTTGAAAATTTTGCCCTCTTATCCGAGTTCATCCAATTTATGCTCAGAGCTTTCATTTATAGTCCTTAGTGTCTGAGTGAAATTTGATTGGCTTATCTCAAAAAACGTTTTCAGTATAGCATTTTGAAACTTTTGCTTATATGGGAGGTGCCACTCCCTCTTGTTCGAGTTCACCCAGATTTTGTTGAGAGCTTGCATTTATAGTTCTTAGGGTCTGAGTAAAATTTAGTTCGATTATCTTAAAAAATGCTTTCAGTACAGCGTTATAAAGCTTTTGCTTATATGTGAGGTGCCACGGCCTCTTGTCCGTGTTCACCCAGTTTTTGTTAAGAGCTTGCATTTATAGTTCTTAGTGTCTGGGTAAAATTTAGTTCAATTATCTTAATAACCGCTTTCAGTATAGCGTATTTGCTTGTATGAGAGTTGCCACGCCCTCTTGTCTGGATTCGCTTATTTTTTTCTGAAAGCTTGCGCTTACATATGGTAGTATTTATGTGTATTTCGGTTGCATTGTCGTGATAATACTTCTAAAGTTGCATTTTGAATATATTTTTTGTATGAGCGGTAGGCGTGTCCGTTGACGGATTTCGCTCATTTTTAATCCCACGAGCTAACTTTGACGACGGAGGCAGTGTACCAAATTTCAATGAATTATCTTGTTCAGTTTTCCGAAAAAATGTATTTCCACGCGCACCCAGCCAACCAGACGGACATTGCTATATCGACTCAGGAGGTGAATATATATACTTTTCTGTATCTGCCACGACTCCTTCTCTGCGTTACAAACGGAAGGCCAAAGTGAAAATATCCTGGGTGTATGGAGGAAGTGATTTGGTTTACATATTGCGCTCATGAATCATTTTTAGTTATTTTTGTAGAGCTTTTTTTGATATGAACCTGCATATTTGTTCAACCAAATTATTTGATAGGATTGACAGTTTTAGTTTGTATGTGGGCTTGGGCGAAAAGTAATGCTGAAAACATATTTCATAAATAATCTTTAACTGTATGATTATATTCAATAAATAAAATTCAAAAGTAATTTTAATAGATTTATTTATAATTTTACACCTCGTGGATTTTCTATAAAATGTGTTTCATTATTCTTATTGATAAATTTACAGAAGGGTGTATTTAAACCTTCGTTCAGCGTGAAGTCAATAGGCAGTAGCATCTTGCGTGAAACAATAACTAGTTTTCCATTAAGAGAACAGTCAATCTTTTGTAATGCTGTGACGCTGTTTTGTGATTCTAAAACATATAAAGCCAAACTTATGCCATTCAATCCAAACAATATCTCAATTTCATTTTGCAGTTCCTGCAATTTAATATTTTGTTTAGTTTTCGGATTTTGTATCAAAATACTGGCGTGACGAGTTTTTCCAAAACGTTGATATACATCGTCTGCTAATATAATGTTTAACCAAGGTACACAAGGCGTCTCACATTCTGCTATTGAACAAATAGTAAGCTCAAGCAATATTCCCTTTAAATCAAATGTTTCTCTAATTATAAGACGTTTTTTTCCAGCAATTTCATTTGAGTATCTAATAAAATTAGATTTTATTGCTGTTTTGATCATATTATGGTATGTATTCAAAACTTTTTGTAATTGTGTATCCTCTGACGTCTTTTCATCGTTGAGTGAATAGAAAATCAATACTTCATCTGTAGGCACAAGTTGAGCTTTCTTTTTAAGTTTCTGCACTCTATTTATAACTTCCCGTGCCAAACCTTCTTCCAACAATTCAGAGTTTGGTGTCATGTCCATGAGAACAAGGATTTCATTGTCACTATGAGCCTCGAAATTTGAACCAATTTGATTCGATGTACAGTAAATAACTCGTATTTCATCAAGTTCGATACGTTCTCCTAATATTTCAAAGTAACCAGCAGCAAGAGCATTTTGTATATCTTCATCTTTCATTGATTTAACAGCTGACATAATAGCTTTAAAATTGCCTTTAAGTCGCTGACCTAGAGACTGAAACGAAAATAAAAAAATTTATTTATTTGATCGAGTTCATGATGGAAAATTTAAAATTACCTTATGATCTGGTTCAGTTCGTAACGTAACTCCATATGTTTCTTTATCAGAGCTTAAGGTAAGTTTACGAACATTCAGTTCAGTCAATATAAAATCTTGTAGTTCCATGATAGCAGCTAAGCACTCAGGATCTTTATGAATAACTATAATTTCTGAGACCGGATATTTTACTGGAAGCGTACGACGATCACGCATCACACGTCCTAATTCCACGACAGACTGCATAAGTGCAACTGACCTCTCAACATCAGTACGTATTAATTGTCTGTTACACGTAGGCATTATTTCAAAATGCACAGACGAATTTGTAACAGTATTTTGAGGTTGAAAAAGTACTAGTCGTTTATATATATATTCGGACAAAAATGGTGTAAATGGAGCCATCATTTTAACCATTGAGAAAAGTACATCATAAAGAGTGTCCAGCGATTGAATACATTCATCTTTTCCCTGTTCTCCCTTAATGCGACGTCTATTTAAGCGCACGTACCTTAAAAATATATAATTGGAAATGGGCATTTGATCAGCTTTATCACAAAAAACATAATTAAAAAGGGGTAAGCTAGTACAAATAAAAATATAACTTTTAATTTACAGTATCGGGATATCACATTTTAATGTCCTTCATGCCTTAAAGATGTTCTAGTGTCATCCACTATAAAAGGTTTTCGACTTAATACTAATTTTAAAAGTTTTTATTAAATGTAAAGAAAAGCATAGCGAAGCAAACATTTTGAAATAATTGACTTCAACTGTAGCAGCAACCGATCGGATTTCGTAAAAGAGCTTCGGCTCTGCTTATTGCATTAAAAGAACAGCACAGCACAGCACAGTTCTGATTTTAAATTTGTGGGTCGACTGCTGCTAGTGCTGTGAATTTCTTCATTAGCACAGCAAATCAATACCCTAAAAAATAGCTCAGTAAAATCAAACCCTGACTGTATGTGTCAGGTAGAATAACAGTTGTCAGACTTCCAAATTTGTATGCATAGATGGCCCGGGAGCGTCTTTGCTCGGCCGTTCCAGATGGCATTTACATTTGGATAAAATCTTATCCGTTAGGTTCAGAAATATTGTGGGTTTGAGGGCATGGAATTTATTTTTCCCGTTGTCCTTTATCTACATATCAAAGCAAACCTACTTATACTTAAGTTTTACGAGACATGATGAATTTTGCTTTTGGGGTCGCGACGTCATTCACTTTTTCAGTGTATGTTACTTGTGCCGGTGCCTTAACAATATCGTCGGCTGATTGCTCTGTTGCTACATCTATACTACTATAAAGAGTGTGTCGAAAAAACTTATACACGCTTAAAGTTAAATAAACATTAAACAGTAAAATTTAAAAATTCTTAAAAATATGTGAATTTATTAATATACTAGCTGGCCTGGTTGCGACTTCGTTCGCCCATTCCCGATGCCTTTACGTACGAAGTCCCATCCATCTCCATCGTTCCTCTCTTCCAATCACCAAGGTTTTTAAAGATCCATGTATCAACTTCTGTAATCATAGCGCCGATAGGTACAGAGATATAGCATTTTATATATTTTTTGTATGAAGGGTGCAACTCCCCCTTCTCACCCCCCAGCCCAAATTTTTCAAAGTGAATGGTAGATAGAATATTCATGTATGTACCAAGTTTTATAACGATTTCCGCGATATGTGAAGAAATATAGCATTTTGTGTATTTTTGAAAAGTGGATACAATTCTCCTACACCCAATTTCCCTCAAGTTTTGCATGGTGAATGGTAGATATGTACATTATGCATAAGTTTATCAACTTTCATTATCATAGCTTGTATAACTGTAGAGATATAGCATTTTTTGTATTTTTTTTCGCATGGGGGGTGCAACCCCCGATCCCCTCAGTGGCATCCCACCCCCTTAAGAACCTTCTACAGACCATAACAAATAATTTAAAAAAAAAAAAAATTATGTAAATCGGCCTTGTAGTTTCCGCGTTCATAACGGACACTATTTCATTTTTATGTATATAGACTAGCTAGCCTGGTTGCGACTTCGCTCGCCCGTTTCCGATACCCTTTACGTATGAAGTCCCATCCATCTCCATTGTCCCTCTCTTCCAATCACCAAGGATTTTAAGATCCATGTATTAATTTTTATAATCATAGCTCACATATGTACAGAGATATATCATTTTATATATTTTTCTCACCCCCCCACCCCAAATTTTTCGAGGTGAATGGTAGATAGAATATACAACCATGTATGTACCAAGTTATATAACGATATCTGACATATGTGAAGAAACGTAGCATTTTGTATATTTTTTGTAAAGAGGATGCAATTCTCCCACAGCTAATATCCTCCAAGTTTTGCATTGTGAATGGTAGATACATTATGCATAAGTTCACCAACTTTCATAATCATAGCTTGTATAAGTGCAGAGATATAGCATTTTTTGTATTTTTTTTTGTATGGTGGGTGCAACCCCCGTCCCCCTCAGCGGCATCTGACCCCCTTATGAACCTTCTACAGACCATAAGAAATAATTTAAAAAAAAAATCGTGTAAATCGACCGTGTAGTTTCCGCGTTCATAAGCTATATACGGTCACCATTTCATTTTTATATATATAGATTATAGAAATTCATTAAACATTAAAATATTGGAATATTAATCGGAATTTATAAATATATCGACCTTTTCCGGGAATCCTGTCATTAACGATTTTATAGTTGTTTCCGTTACCTTTTACGCTTGAAGTCAGACATGTCCTGGGATAACTTTCCTGTGTTCTTCAATTCCCTTTTCACGAGCGTACAATATTTCTCCACTGTAGTTCTGGACAGTTGGGTGGACTTGCCTCCCGTGTTACAAAATTTACATTATTATTTGCATACCACTTAAGGGCCATTTTTCCATAGTGAAATGATGCTAAATCGGGCCAGAAAAAGATAGGCACTCTGTGCTGTTTTAGGAAAGGCAAAAGCCGTTTTTGAAGACACTCTTTAATATACATTTCTGTATTTATCGTTCCTGAGGTCACAAATGTTTGGCTTCTTTTGCCACAACTGCAAATGGCTTGCCACACAAGAAACTTCTTAGGGAATTTTGTTTGCTTTTTGTCCGGTATTGTTCCTGAATATTACTTCGTCCATCAGGTACATAAAAATCTTGACCCGAAAGTTGTGAAAAGTCTGCCTGAGCAAAGGTTTCATCATCCATCACACAGCACGTACATTTTTTTATAAAATTAGACCTCAATTTTTTAGCTCGTTTTTTTAATTATTAATTCTTTACCGCATTGCGATCTGGAACTTTCTGAACTTTATACGACTTCAGCCCAGCATTAGCTTCGGTTCTGCACACAAAAGAATCAAAGCATTTAACTACACGAGCTGCTTTTCTGTCAGAAGTGTTCGGAGCTCTTCGAAAGAGTTGTTCGACATCTTTTGCTTTACCAATATTTGTTGGACCTTTTTTTCTTGCTGATTCAGGTTTTCGTGCAATGTTTAAGTCTTCTGTATACTGTTTAATGGCTTTGAAACGGTGTGACGATGAACCTTGATAGCAACTTTTGGGCTTTTACCGATATTACGGGTGTTTTACGACATTTTTGGACTTTTACCGATATATTAGAACTTTTTCAAGATTTTCGATAGTTTTGGACTTTTTATGACATTTTGGATGTTTTCAATACTTTCGGACTTTGACCAATTTCTTTGATGTACATATTTCAATTTTTTTTACTTTTGGAGTTATTTAGATATATTGGACGTTTTCGGATACATTTGGACTTTTACCGATTTTTGTAGGATGCTTTTTGACATTTTTGACTTTTTCCGGTTTCTTCGATGTTTTCAAATACTCTTGGACTCTTACCGATTTTAGGATGTTTTTCGGCATTTTTGGAATTTTAGATTCTTCTCAATATTTTAGACTCTTGCCGATATTTTAGATGTTTTTCGATACATTTGGGCTTTTAGTGATTTCTTCGATGTATTTCAATATTTTTCTAAACTTTTGGACTCTTTCCGACATATGGGATGTTTTTCGATATATTTGGACTTTAACCGATTTATTCGATGCATTCTGATACTTTTGGACCTTTACCGATTTTTTGGGAGTTCTCCGACATTTTTGGATCTTTTTCAATATTTTTTGATTGGTACTTTTGGACTTTTACCGATATTTTTTATTTTTTCGACGAATATTAACATTTAGACTTTTCCCATACATATTTTGGAGGTTTTTCGAAGAACTTGGACCTAAACCGATTTCTTCTATGTACTACCTTGATCAAAAAGTTCCCGGAATTTATTTTTAAAATTAAAAATATAAGTTTAATCTTGAATATTGATGTGGTCCCCTTCAAAGTAATTTCCATCGACTGCTACGCACTTATGCCAGCGCTTGATCCAGCTCTCAAAACATTTTTGATACTCAATTTTTGGTATGCCCATCAGTGCCGTTTTCGATTTTTGTATTATCTCGGATCGGCTGCTAAAACGCGTTCCGCGTAGTGGTTTTTTCAGTCGATCGAACAAAAAAAAGTCACAGGGAGCTAAATCTGGCGAATTTGATGGCTGTGGACTTGTATTAGTTGAGTTTTTGGTGAGAAACTCACGGATAATGATGGCATTGTGCGACGGTGCATTGTCATTGTGTAAAATCCAAGAGTTGTTGCAAAAATCGAAATTCGCAAAAAACAGATGCACTCAAAATTGCGTTACATTTACAAATGTCAAGCTAAGAAGCTGAAATTCGCAGGGAATATTGTTAAAAGGTGTGACAACCTACAGAAAACAGCAGGAGGCGCCACACGGTGATGATTCCGGGAACTTTTTGGTCAAGGTAGTATTTCGATATTTTTCAATGCTTTTAGACTTTACATATATTTCGCAGTTTTTCGACATTTACCGATTTCTTCAATGTAATTTAATATTTTTCGATACTTTTGGAATTTTACCGATACTAGAGTTCGCCTTGTGGCCGATATTCGACCATTTCGATTTACCTGTAAAGAAAAAAGTTCTTATAACCTTCCTTGATCGATAAAACACAAAAAGCTTATATCAATTTTCGTAAGAATCGATGCAGTAGTTTAGCCGTAAGAGCGTTTTTTTCATTTAGGGGCGTGGCACCGCCCACTGAAAAAGATATTGGTCATATTATCGTTTCTTAGTGCTTACCCTATCTCCGTACTAAATTTCATAGAAATCGATTCAGTGGTTTAGTCAGGACAACATTTTTTTCATTTAGGGGCGTGGCACCGCCCACTTTTAAAAAGATAAAGTCCTATGCACTGCTCTTCCCCACAATCTTTCCAACAAAGAAAAAATCAATCAAATCGGTTGAGATTTAGGTATAGAAACAGGGACCGAACCAATTTCGTTTGCCTGTTTATACATAGATTGTTCGATACTTTTGGACTTTTACCGATATGTTAGATGTGATAATTTTATTGAAATAAATAAAATTAATATATTGGAGCAGCTGTTTGTGGCAAATTATTTTTAAAAATAGTTTTCGTTATTAGCTTTCTTAGTACTTTCTTGATTTTTATCAAAACTCGAGCAACGCCGGGTAAAACAGCTAGTTTACATATATAAAAGCATGTTTCGAGAAAATCAAAAAAGAAGGTTTGACCATTGATAACAGAAAATTTCTATGATAGATTTTTTTAAAATTTTTTCAAATTTTGATGATTGAAATACACAAATCCTCTAAGAATTTTGGGTTCCGCAGCCAACAAAATAACTAAAAATTTCTAATTCTTTTGCAGTAGTAGTAATTATCCATTTGCTTCATATCATACATGCAAATGACTACTTGATTTATAAGAATTATAACAGTCCTACAATGGTTTCCATTCCGAAATTTGAAGACTAAGTATGAAGGTGGAGGATCTCCTTTATACGAATCTAAACTTAGGCTCCTATTGCGTATCGAAACAGTTTCTCCAGTGTGTTTTGTTTAAAAGTTTTAGCAAATTGAATTGGTATGAAATGTGAAGTGTTCCAAAATGATGATAAAAGATAGAGTATAGACGTACATGGATGAGATAGTAAAAACATGAAGACAAATAGGGGGTTATCGGGAATAAATATTCCCGGGGAGTTTTCTCAGACTGCCGTGCATTCTTCATTGCAGTATGGGAAAAATATCCCGGGAATATTTATTCACGATAACCCCTATAATGTCTTCTGAAAAAAAAATGGCATCACACCCTAACAAAAATCACATCAGTCGCTTTCGAGAAAAAGTTTAGCCACATACATATATATAAATATACAATTTTATCTCGTATAAGACAAAAGTACCTGGTGACCGATCCCTGCTCGGTCAACAATCTAAACTTATTATTTTAGTCGATGTTTTCATTCATTCGTATCTTACCTTCAATGTTCATGTTTTCAAAATGACAAATCAACCGCTGAGGATAATAACTAGTAAGGGTGTAACCTTTGGCCTGGCCAAACATTAAATACCCTGCACTGCAGTATTTTGAAAGTTTCGCTTATATGGAAGGTGCCACGCCCTCTTGTCCGAGTTCACCCAGTTTATGCTCAGAGTTTACATGTATAGTTCTTGATGTCTGAGTGAAATTTAGTTGGATTATCTCAAAAAACTTTTTCAGTATAGCATTTTGAAGCTTTTGCTTATATGGGAAGTGCCACGCCCTCTTTTTCGATTTCACCAAGTTTTTGCTCAGGAGTTGCGCTTGCAATTCCTACTATTTATTGTATTTGTTGCATTGTCGGGAAAAATACTCCTAAAGTTGCATTTTGAATATATTTTTCATATGGGCGGTAGGCGTGACCGTTGACCGATTTTGCTCATTTTCAATCCCTCGAGCTAACTTTTACGGCAAAGCCACTGTACCAAATTTCAACGAATTATCTTGGTAAGTTTTCCCGTAAAAAATATTTCCACAGACAGACACCCAGCCAGCCAGACAGACGGACATGGCTATATCGACTCAGGGGTGACGCGGATCAAGAATATAAATACTTTTCTATATCTGCCACGCCTCCTTCTCTGCGTTACAAACAGAAGGACAAAGTGAATATACCCTGGGTGTAGGGTATAATAAGAAAAAACTCGGAAAGTATCGAATGGTATAGGAAACAATAGAAAACTAGTAAGGGTGATATTTTTGGCCTGGCCAAAAACTAAATACCCTACACTGCATTTCAAGTATACTATTAAACACTTAGTTGATAAATACTATGCAATATTCTTGTAGATACAAGTTTTTATTAAAATAAATTGTTTTATTCTTCCGTATCTCCTAGAAGAGTATAAGAACAAAGTACTTATATGGAAAGTACCACGCCCTCGTCTCCGAGCTTATCTAGATTTTGCGTAAAGCATGCATACATTGTTCAGAGTGTTTCAGTGAAATTCGGTTAGGTTTTCTTAAAAAAATCTTTCGTAAATCTTTTTGAAACTTTCGCTTATATGGGAGGTGCCACGCCCTTTAGTTCTACTTCGCCTACTTTTTGCTCAGAGTTTGCCATTAATATTTATTTATTTATTTATTCGGTCTATGAAATGTTATTTCTTACAGACTAGTAGAACACTTAATAATAAAAAATACAATAATTACAAGATATTATTTAGTAACAATTTTAAAGCAGTTTTTGAACAAGAAAAATCAATACAAAAATTAAGATTTAATTCATTAAATATTTTTAAAACTCTAGACAAAGGAGCATTAGAAGCATAATTTGTACGAGCAAATTCAAGACGAAAAATATAATAATTTCTTAGTGTTCTTGATGGGACATTGAATTGGATCATAGCTAATAACATCGGACAATCAATCGAGCCAGAAACAATATCATGGACCATAACTAAGGACAAAATGTTCCTTCTAGCTTCCAATGTTTTTAAGCCAATCAAAAGGCAACGGGAATTGTAAGGGGGCAAAATTAGGTCAAAATTAAGGGAACGCGAAGCAAATTTAGTGAAAGATTTTTGCACCTTTTCAATTCTGGCCTTATGCAAATAATACGGGTTCCAAATAATAGTAGCATACTCTAACTTAGACCTAACAAGACTACAAGGCTTTTAGGGTATAGGGATCTTTAAAAGAACAACTATTACGCCTTAAAAAGGCCAGCATAGAGTATGCTTTAGGGACAATATAATCCAAATGGGCTCGAAACGAAAACTTACAGTCAAAAACAACACCTAAATCTTTAATTTGGGTAAGAGGCAGAAGTGAAGCATAAGATATATTATACTTAGAGGAGATAAGGCTATTTGATTTAGAAAAAGATACAGAGACACATTTACTCAAATTTGACATGAGCAAATTATAAGAACACCATATTTGGACAATTCAATTTGAAGAGTTTCAGTATCTGCAGTTTTTTATTTTCATAAAAATTTTTAAATCATCAGCAAACAGCAAACAATTACAATACTTAAAAACAGACGCAATATCGTTTATGAAAATTATGAACAATAACGGGCCAAGTACACTTCCTTGAGGAACACCAGAAGTTGCGCAAAAAATGGAGGACTTCACACTATCGAAAGCTACAATACACATACGATTATTTAAATAAGATTTTAACCAATTCAAAAAACTAGAGTGAAATCCCAATAATTCACATTTTTTTTTATAAGTAGAGCATGAGCTTATTGTTTGGGTGAAATTTTGTTGGATTATCTCAAAATACACGTTCAGTATATCATTTTGAAACTTTTTCTTATATGGGAGGTGCCACGCCCTAATGTTCGAGTTCGCTAAGTTTTTTCTCAGAGCTTGCATTTATTGATCTGAGTATTTGAGTGTAATTTGGTTGGGTTACCACAAAAAGCGCTTTCAGTATAACATTTTGAAACTTTTGCTTATATGGGAGTTTAAATTTACCTAGTTTTTGTTCAAAGCTTGTACTTACTATCTTTAGTATTTATGTGTATTTCTTCTGCTTCTGTTATTGCAAATAATGCTCTTTTTATTGCATTTTGAATGTATTTTTTGTATGGGCGGCAGGTGTGTCCGTTGACCGATTTTGCTCATTTTCAATCCCCCGAGCTTACTTTAACGACGGAGGCAGAATACCAAATTTCATTGAATTATGTTTCTCAGCTTTCCAAAAATATGTATTTCCAAGCACACCCAGCCAGCCAGACAGACAGACATGGGTATATCGACTGAGGAGGTGACGCTGATCAAGAATATATACACTTTTCCATACCTGCCACGCCTCCTTTTCTGCGTTACAAACGGAAGCACAAAGTGAATATACCCTGAATATATCCAAAAGGATATTTTGATAAAGAAGAGTGTGGCTATTCGATGCCATTAATAAAAAAGAATTTAACCTTTTCTTGTAGCTACGTTGTAAGACTGAACATATATTTCAAAATCTTGTAGTTATAATGGCAGTTCTGCTGATGAAGACGGATTCAGCGTCAAAAAGTACAAAACTGCATATAGGAAATAAAAAGTTAATTCAATTTTTTTTTTTTTTTGTGCCTGAGTTATTCAACAAAATTTTTTATTTTGGTAAAAAGTGTGCGTGACAATTATTGAACAACGCCCACTTTTCGTTATGCTTTAGATGCTCATGATCCAGACCCTCATACCTCATCAAAATATTTTGTACCATTTGCGAGAAATAGCATTTAATGTGTTTAACTTGCATGGGAGGTTCAACGCGCACCGGCAATATTTTGCCCACTTTCAGATCGTAGGTTAAATAAGGAAAGTTTGCTTTGGTTGTTTTCTTTTTATAACGTATTATATTTTTGTGGGCGGTACCACGCCCTTTAACGAATTTTCCCAATATAACTGCATATCACATATTAATACTTGTTTTCAGGGGTAAAATCTCTTAAATTTGTTGGAGTCACACGTATTCCTTAGACGATTCTAAGCATTTTTTGCCAAGTACACTTTTTATGTATGATGCTTTCCTCTCGAGTAAAAAAAGATTTTGTCCTGCCACGGGCGTTCAAAAGCCAAAAACTCCCATGTAGCGTCTGATAGACGAATCTTTAATAATATCATGTTTATTAAAGATATAATTGATGGAAAATTTTATTCTTCTGAATTACTAGCATTAATTCCATTTAATGTCCCTGCACGAAATCTTAGGGAGTCAAATATATTCATGGAACTAATTATGGTTCCAATGAGCCTCTCTCTCGATGACTTTCAAACTGCAATACATTCGCAAATGAATTAGATTTTAGCATTAATAGAAATTTTTTTATTATAAGTCTTAAGGACATTATTATTTACTTTCAAGCTTTAAATTAAGAATTTTTGTTTATATAGTTTTCAAGTATTGTTTTTGTAATCTGTAAGGGTTTTAGCCCAGTAGATGAAATAAATAATTAAATAAATCCCATCTTGAGTCATACATCAATTTAAAGCTTATAAATTATGCTTTAATTTAAAGTACTTTTAAAAAAAATCTAAGGGGGCTTTTTTTAAGAAAAATTCAAAAGCATTTTTAAGTGTAAAAAATTTTGTTTCGCACTATGTATTTGTTTTGTACTGCACGTGATTTAAAGCTATGCTAATCGGGTGAGGGGGAGCTGTAGCCCCCATACAAAAAAACATTTAAAATGCTAGATCTCTGCAGGTTTTACATGTTTTTACTGCCAACGTGCAAAAAGCAGAGTGGATTCAGCAAGGGGGTGTTGCATCTATCATACAAAAAAATGGGTTTAAATGCTATATCTCTGTAGGAATAGCGGCTTTTGCTATAAAACTTGGTACATAAATATAAATAGTGTCAACCATTACCTTTGCAAAAAATTGCAGGGATCACGCATGAAGTTGTTGCGCGCGTTATAAAAAAAATTAGTTTAAATGATAAATCCCTGCACCTACAGCAGGTTTCGTTCAAATCAAACTCAGCGCGCCACCTATTGAAAAAGGGAAGAACAAAGTTTGCCGGGACCGCTCGTATACGAGGAGAAGATATAACATAATATTCCTCTAAGATTTTTCTTTCTCAAGATATTCACAAAAGTGGTTAGAAAACTACTCTTTACCGTACAACTCATATTAAAAACAAAGTAAATTTTAATATCATGGGCTCTCCTGCGCCAAAATTGTTATTTTCTATCCTTATTGCTAATAAACCTGTTTAAAATATGTACATAATTTCAATCTCGCAAATGAATGGTATGAAAGACACTAAGATGTAGTGAATAAATTAAATAATTTTTGTTTAAATGAAATTCTTTTTCAACAAGTAAATTAATTTTTTTAATACTTACCAATTTGTAAGGTGATCAATAAACTTTGTAAGACGCGGAACGACCGTGTAAAGTCGGTACTGCTTCATTTCAGTTGTAAAGAATTCTACCAATGATTCTTTAAACGATAAAATCCATATATCAATGATTGATGCACTTTTTATGTTTTCAGAATGTCGTTTTTTATCATATGCGTATTGAGAAGAACCGCCGAGGTCTTCTTTCTCATATCGAACAATATTTTGTACCAAAAACCTATACGCATTATACCATGGAAGGAAAACATCCTTGATGATGTCTCGAACTCCTGCTTCTTTAAAACGCAAATTCTCAGCGCGTACAACAGGAGAGTTGATTAGGTACAATCGTAATGCATCTGCTCCGTACTTATGAACTACTTCCATCGGATCTGGATAATTTTGTTTGCGTTTCGACATTTTTTGACCATCTGTAGCCAACACAAGTCCATTTGCGATCAAATTTTTAAAAGGTGCCTTATTAAACAGTGCTGTAGATATTACTAGCAGAGTATAAAACCAACCCCTAGTTTGATCAATACCTTCTGCAATAAAGTCAGCAGGAAAATTTGTCATAAAATCTTTTTCATTTTCAAATGGAAAATGTTGCTGTGCAAATGGCATGGAACCTGACTCAAACCAACAATCGAAAACAGCCTGAATCCGTTTCAGAGGAGGGCGACCAGAAACTGCAGATGGAATTTCAATATCATCAACACTATCGCGGTGTAAATCCAAAATATTCCTTCCAGAAAGTTCTTCTAACTCTTTAATGCTTCCAATGCAAACCACTTCGTCGCCACTTGCTGACCTCCAAATCGGGATTGGTGTACCCCAATACCGATTACGACTTACCTACAAAAATAAAGTTTAATAAAAATACATATTTCTAAGCAAACGTATACTTACTGCCCAGTCTCTAGCTTCTTTGAGCCAATTCCCGAAACGTTTCTCTTTTACGAAATCAGGAACCCAGTAAGTTTGTGAACTACAAGCCAATAAATTATGAGACATATGCTCAACCCTTATAAACCAGGAGGGAACTGCTTTATAAATTAAAGGTGTATCGGAGCGCCAGCAAAATGGATAACTATGCTTTACTTGCCCAACACTTACTAAATTTCCTTTGATTTTGAGGTGGTGAATGATGTTTTTGTCTGCATCTTTTACATATTGTCCTGCAAAATCGGTGACCTCTTCGGTAAAACGGCCAGAATCATCTACTGGACAAATAACAGAACTCGACTTTTCTATTATACCAGCTAATAGACAAATGCGAAAATCGTCTTCACCAAAGTATGGAGCGTTGTGTACAATACCAGTACCTGAATCTTCAGTAACATATTCATCGACCAAAATACGAAAAGCTTTAACTTCCTTACCACGTTCTACAAAGTAAGGAAACAATGGACTGTAATGTTTACCACCAAGTTTAACACCTTCAAACTTTTCTATTATTTTGTATTCATCAGAAGATTTGTAAACGTAGCTTAATCGACTCTCTGCTAAAATGTAGGAGCGTTTTGTTTTTATATCTTCAACCTATTAAAATAATATATTAATTTGGATTTGGATTTTTCTTTCTAAGTCTATACCTTAACATAGATCATTTTTGGATTTACACAACAAGCAAAATTGGAAGGCAAGGTCCATGGTGTCGTTGTCCATATCAAAATAAAAGTATTTTTATCGTTCAAGAGTTCTAGTGCACACACCACACAAGGATCTACGACATCTTTATAATTCTGACCAGACTCAAAATTAGAAAGTGGAGTTGTGCATGCGGTTGAATATGGCATTACTTTAACACCTTGATAAACAAGTCCTTTATCGAACATCTGCTTGAAGACCCACCAAATAGTTTCCATATACCAAGGGTACAATGTTTTATAATCGTTTTTAAAATCAATCCATCGACCCATACGTGTAACAATCTCTTCCCACTCATTTGCATAACGCATTACAATTTTTCTACACTCCGTATTATAAGCAGCTATTCCCATTTTAGCCACGTCTTCAGGGCCACGTATATTAAGCAATTTATCAATTTCAAACTCCACTGGAAGGCCATGACAATCCCAGCCAAATCTACGATCTACATGATAACCTTTTTGGTATGCATAACGAGTAACAATATCTTTAATTGTTCCAGCTAGTATGTGTCCATAATGAGGTAGTCCGGTTGCAAATGGTGGCCCATCGTAAAAAGTGTATCTAAGAGAATATTAAATATGAATTCCAATCAACAAATAAGCAAATTTTTATGGCATAAAAACCTATTGAAAAAAGGACTGGGAATGACCCGTGTATCTCGAGTTATTAATATTTTTCCACAATATTGTAGCCTTAAAAAAATAAACTACGAAGAGCCGTAGGTAAACGCGGGGGTACAGATTTTGTGTGTGAGGAAATTATTAGTTTCCCACCATTTCCATCGTAGCCTTTCTTTTCATTAGCAGTGGCCACAATTTATAGAAAATTAAAGAATCGCATACATTTCTGTGTTACTTCAAAAGTATTGTAGAAGGAAATTATGTTCTTAAAATTTTTATTTAAAAAAAAAAAAACAATCTTTATTTTAGAGAAAATTTCAAAATTCAAAAACACATAAAATTATTTTGACAATAAAAAAATATTTGAATAAAGAAAATTTGATTTAAATTGACACAAGTTGGAATTAATAAAGTACATATAATGTGTCACCGCATTACCCTCCACTTAGTGAAAACGTTACAAGTTTTTTCGACATAATAGAGGGTTGTTGTTGCTGGTGCTTCAAAATTGTGTCCAAATCCGTTTCAACATAAGCAGGGATGAGCCTGTCTGTAGAAACAACATCATTGGTCCGTGGTACTTTGCAGACAAAGGTTTTGTTATAGAGTCGTTTCAAACCCAAACGTGAGAACATTTACTAAGGTCACTGTTGACAAAAATCTTGTTTTTGGAGTTATTGCATCCAGAAGGTGGCTTGAAGGTTGAGATGATTTTCTGAAGTTGACTCAAAAAATCATCAGAATCAAAATGTGGATTCGATTTGAAGAAAGGTTGTCCTTATACGAGGGTTACCTTTTATATTTCGGGATTGGGCAACACTAATGTCAATAGCTAAAATCTGGCAGCACCATAATAAAGTTTGACATTTTTTAGCATAAACGTGCTCACAACGTTTTGATGTACAAGTGCTATTTGTTTTGTTTACAGTGAGTTAAAAAAATCAATTTTTCCATTGATAATTTAAAATATGGCTAAATTATGGGGTTTCCAACGAGAACAAACCTTTTTTACGGCCAGGTGTTCATGCAATATTGAATGTATGCTGGTCCCACTAATGCCTAAGGTTGTCTCAATCTCACGATAGGTCACATGACGATCTTGCAATATCAGTTGGCGCACAGAATCAATGGTTTCCGGAACAATAACTGATTTTGGACGGCCTTCACGAAATTCTTCTTGGAGTGAACTACGACCTCGGTTGAATTCACCATACCATCGATAAACACTGGTCCTTGATGGAGCTTCATCGCCAAAAATTTAATTTTGTTCATCGATGCACTGTTGTTGAGTTAATCCACGTCGAAAGTTGTGAAAAATTATCGCACGAAAATGTTCACGAGTTAGTTCCATTTTTTTGCCAAATTGATTTTTTCAAGTCACTGTAAACAACACAAATGATTGTACGTCAAAACGTTGTGAGTACGTTTATGCTAAAAAATTTCAAACTTTATTATGGTGTTGCCAGATTTTAGCTATTGACATTAGTGTTGCCCAATCTCGAAATATAAAAGGCAACCTACGTAAATGTAATGTTTCTCTATAAACGATCTGTGCAGATGAACAGTTTATCGGTTCCTTAAAAGATGACCAGATTCCTAAGAAAATAACAGGAAGAGTTTGAGTCCACTTTGGGTGAGCGTGACAGAGAGTGCTGCTTTCAAATTACTGTGAGATCTTTCAATTAATCCGTTAGATTGAAGGTGGTAGAAAGTACTGAATTTGATCATAGCACCTAGAAAACATGCAAGATCTTTGAACAGAGCAGAGGTACACTCTCGTCCTCTATCTTTGTGCAGCTCATTAAACCGTGACACCCATCCATTGAAAAATGCCAAGCAAACAGTTTCGGTAGATATATTGTCCAAAGGAAAAGCTTCTGGCCAACGGGAGAAACGATCTATGCAAGTTAGTATATAGCGTCTACCATGAGAAGGTGGTAATGGTCCTACAATATCAATGTGGACATCAGCAAAGCGCCTTGAAGAAATTGGAAATGTTCCAATCGGTGTTTTTGTATGACGAATAACCTGCGACTTTTGGCAGGCTATACAGCGACTTCAATCTTTTCGAATGAATGGCCAAATCAATTTTCTTGAAATTAGGAACTTTAAACAACAACAATGCCAGAATAGACAACAACAACTTTTCATCAACAACTTTACAACAACAAATTTTATACTACTACAACAACAGTAATTTTACATAAGAGTAGGGGTTAGGTTAGGGTGGCGGCAATAGTGGCACACATAGACCGCAAGGGTCCATAGTGATACCACAAACTCTCTTATTAACGTCTATTCATAAACCCTGGACCTTTCAATATGGTGTTTGTCCAAACTGAAGGATTCTGTGAATTTTAGTGAATTCCTTTAAGGAATTGAAAAATGGCTGACCAAAGCATTTCAGTCTAGTTCTTGCAAGCGCAGGACAAAGACATAAAAGGTGTTCAATTGTTTCCTCTTCCTCAGGCTCGTGACAGTTTCTGCACCAGTTGTTGGAGACTATGCCCAGTCTAATGATGACCAAATAGACAATGACCAGTCACAACTCTAGTCAGCAGGCTGCACTCACTCCGCGTCAGAGATAGTAAATATTTGGAATAATCTGCTTTGTGAAAACGAGGCCAAAAATACTTTGTTATAGCGCTAGTGGGGTATTATTCCCAGCGTCTATTCGCTACTGAGAACATTTGATTGTTCTTTAAAGAGAAGAAATGTTGTAGCGGTGCTGGAAATTTAATGTGTTGAGCTTGCTGATAGATTTGCCTTTGCATTTTCTAAAATTTCGCAATGCGACGGCACCCACTGAAGGGATACCTGGTTGTTTTCACTAAGGGAAGTTAAAGCAGTAAAACATTCAAAAACTGTCTTTGATTTAATAAAGTTTGATTTTAGCTTTTAAAGCAGCTCGACTATCGACGTATAGAGCGATTTCCTTTTCGCTTACACTTTCTTTAAGGTAATCGACCGCTTTGTTAATCGCGAAAATTTCCGCTTGGAAAATGCTGCTCTCATCTGGCAATTTAAATGAACCTGCTCCAACCCCATTATCTGATTTAGAGCCATCTGTGTAAACGTTAATTACTTCGGTTGGATCTTTACCTCGTGTGTTCCAGAATTTTCTAGACGGGAATGTGACCAAGAATTTATTCTCCATAGAAAGCTTGGGAACCATGCAATCAGTAGTAATACTCTCAATATTACCTACGTTACTGTGTACTTAAGATCTTTGGTTAAGGCCCCCCGATTCTTTAAGTCTAAGTATAGTATTGTAAGCCACTCCCTTGGCAAAGGGATCAATAGGTAACAGAAAATAGCGTTTAAGGATTCTGAAGAGGTAGACCTCAGGGCACCAGTGATGCAGATCCTTAATGCTTGATGTGTTTAGCGCGGTCCACCATACATGTATTGCATACAATAAGATGGGCCTAACTATTGCAGTGTAGATCCAGATGGGTCAAAGCCCCAAGTGATTCCGTAGAATTTATTGCAAGCGAAGTTTTGAGAGCCCTACTTATAACAGTTTACTGTAATTGTTTCATTTTATGAAACATTCAGGCACCGTATGCCTTCTTTATACGATTTTCTAGGGGTAAGTGGGCTTCGCGGATCAGTCTATAATATATTAGTACCTGGAGACCGATCCCTGCTCGGTCAATAATCTTATCTTATTATTTTAGTCGATGTTTTTATTCATAGCTATTTTTTGTTATGAAACTTGTATCTTTTCAGTTCTAACGGTCATGCTTTCAAAATGATAAATAAACCGATGAAAATAATAATAAAAAAAAAACTCGAGAAGCATCGAATGGTATAGAAAAATATCAAAAACTCTAATTTTTTTTTTGGTGAAATAGAATGCCCTAAAGTATATAAATAAATTATGCCACGCACCCAAAATATTTCGTCTTTTGTATGGGGGCTGAAATATCTAATCTTCGAAGGATCATAACTCGGAAAATAAGAATCCTAAAGGATATTTGGATAAGGAAGAGTGTAACTATTCGATGCTATTAATAAAAAAGAATTCCACCTGTTCTTGTAGCTACGCTGCAGGTATATTGACAGTTCTGCTAATGAGGACGAACTCAGCGTCAAAAAGTACATAAGACTGCATATAAGAATTAAACAGTTCAGTCCATTTTTTTTTTGTGCTTGAGTTATTAACCAAAATTTTTATTTTGATAAAACAGTGGGCGTGGCAATTATTAAACAAAGCCTTCTTTTTGTAATGCTTTAGATACTCCTGATCCAGATCCACATAACAAATTTCATCAAAATATGTTGTATCATTTGCGAGAAATAGCATTTAATGTGTTTTACTTGTATGGGAGGTTCCACGCGCACTTTCGATACTTTGCCTACTTTCAGGTCGTAGGTGCCTAATAGCAAGTAGACTCCCTACAGTTAAATTCAGAAAGATTGCTTTAGTAGTTTTGTTTTTATAGCGCATTATATTTTTGTGGGCGGTGCCACGCCCTTCAACGAGTTTTTCCAATATAACGGCATATCACATATTAATACTTGTATGCAGAGGTAACAGCTCTAAAATTTTCATTAAAATTTTCGGAGTCGTTTTCGAGTAATATTGAATCAAAATTTTCAAGGGTTAAAAAGTGGGCGTGGCACGTATTCGATCCCGCCCACTTTTCGCTTATTACAAGTTATTATTAAGCAGTACCTACATACCAAATTTCATTAAAATACCTTGTAACATTTGCGAGAAATAGCATTTAACGTATTTTGCTTATATGGGAGGTTCCACGCGCAACGGCGATATTTTGCCCAATTTCTGAACAGAGATGCCTTATAGCAAGTAGGCTCCCCACAGCTAATTTTAGAATGATTACTTTATTAGTTTTCTCTTTATACCGTATTATATTTTTGTGAGCGGTGCCACGCCCTTCAACGAGTTTTCCCAATATAACGGCGTATTACATATTAATACTTGTTTGCAGAGGTAACATCTCCTAAATTTTCATCAAAATTGTTGGAGTCGTTTTCGAGTAATATTGAATCAAAGTTTTCAAGGGCTAAAAAGTGGGCGTGGCACTTCTTCGATCCCGCCCACTTTTTGGCTGTTACAAGGTATTATCAAGTCGTACCCGCTCACCAAATTTAATTTAAATACCTTGTATTGTTTGCGAGTTATGACCATATCAAATTTAAAATTTAATGCAATGCCACGCCCCCTGGTAAGCATTTACAAAGTTCAAACCTAGCTTGTTCTTCATTGTATGCTAATATCTAAAACTATTCCAAGTTTCATTAAAATAGCTGTAGCCGTTTTCGAGAAAAAGTTTTGCCCGTTCCAAACAAACATACATAAGTACATAAGTAAATAAGTACATACAATTTTATCTCGTATAAGAAGAGAAGATATCCCATACATTGTTTGCTATTCGAATTGCGCGCGCAATTTTTAATAAAAATTTTTAATTTTTTTTGAAGAATAAGTAGATGCTGCGTTTGCAATTTCTAAAAATTTCAAATTTTTTTTAAAATATGCGCTTGCACAAGTAGGTGGTTTTCTTTGTTGTTGTTGTTGTAGTAGCAAAGTTGTTGGTGTTGTTGTTGTCTGTTCTAGCATTGTTGTTGTTTAAAGTTCCTAATTTCAAGAAAATTGATTTGGTTCATTTTTGTTTTTTTCTATAAAAATTTATTAATGTTGCATATCAAATGAAAGGAAATAAATTGGGCTTCCTAATTTAGTTGTTAGAATTACAGGTTAATAATATATTTTTTGGGAAAAATAACGGTTTTTTTGCGAAAAAATGGGTTGAATTTTTTAAAAATTGTCATGTCTCGAAAACTTTTACTCAAATTGAAAAATGATGTTATTTAATTGAACTTTTAGTCATATATTTGCAAAGATCGATTTACATATAAATCTATCAATGCATTTTTCTAACACATAATTATGACAAATCAAGGAACGGATTAAAAACACGGCTATAGTGACATATGTTTCGTCTTTCGCCACAAAGACTCATCAGACTATTTTTGTTGTAATTATAATTATATTTATTTTACTAAATTAATTATAATTGAAAAATTGCAAGTTTGAAAACTTTTTGTGTTTTTGGTCTGGGCGGGAGACGAACCAAGGATCTCCAGGTTGGTAGCAGAAGTCGTTACCACTGCACCAGCCTTGCCCGGCTGCGAAGCCGACTTTTTGCCAGTTTTATTTGTGTGTTAATACGTATTGATATATCATAATTGTTGTTTTGTGTTATTTATTGATATTTGGTATAGTTGTTCCTTTGGAACAAATTCAATACCGATTGCAGGTGTTTCCACCTTATCAGGGCGTGTTCTCCCAAATAACTTTAAGAATTTTTTAAGTGTGTTACTTAATGACATTTTATATTGAAAATTGATGTTATTTAATTGAACTTTTAGTCATATATTTGCAAAGATCGATTTACATATAAATCTATCAATGCATTTTTCTAACACATAATTATGACAAATCAAGGAACGGATTAAAAACACGGCTATAGTGACATATGTTTCGTCTTTCGCCACAAAGACTCATCAGACTATTTTTGTTGTAATTATAATTATATTTATTTTACTAAATTAATTATAATTGAAAAATTGCAAGTTTGAAAACTTTTTGTGTTTTTGGTCTGGGCGGGAGACGAACCAAGGATCTCCAGGTTGGTAGCAGAAGTCGTTACCACTGCACCAGCCTTGCCCGGCTGCGAAGCCGACTTTTTGCCAGTTTTATTTGTGTGTTAATACGTATTGATATATCATAATTGTTGTTTTGTGTTATTTATTGATATTTGGTATAGTTGTTCCTTTGGTACTTTCGACCCCACTAGGCACGACTAGGCATATTCAAATCAAGCTGAAAATTTCAGGTATTATTTGTTACATCAAACCTCATATATTTAGTAACAAATATTTATAAATTTCCGATTTTAATTTTTTCCATACAAGCTGCGGCCGGTCTAATGGCTATATCCCCAAATTTTTCAATGCGTATAGCAATTATGTTGTCCGGTAAAGTACCTTACATATGACATCAATATTTTTAAAATCCATCCAGGGGTTCTCAACTTTTACCTATTTCTATAAAAGATATATCCCGATTTTCCGACGGCTATATCTCCGAAAGTAGGTTCGAGCGGCAGCTGTTTTTGTTGTCGTTGTAATTAATTCCCACAGTCCCATTTGGACAAAACAGTCGGTAAAGTAAAATTGTCCCAAAAACTAACAATCGCGGAACAGATACAGTTTAGCTCACAATCGAAATTGATTATGAACCAAATATTTTCTTATGTGCTTTTGAAATCTAAGAATAAATATAGAATCTAAAAGTCTCGCTCGGATATGGTTTTGGAGATATAGACATCGGAAGTTGCGGGTATAGCTTTTCTAAAAATCTATATTAGTTGAAAACGGCTGCATTGATTTCCAAAATATGGGTATCATATGAAAGGTAATAAGCTACAATATTGATCTAGAAATTTTTGGAATCTGGCTTGTAGTTTTGGAGGTATAACGAATTTTCTGAAATTTGGACCAATTTAAAAAAAAAAAAACCGTTTTTTTTTTCCAAAAAATCCGTTATTAACCTACAGTTTTATTAACATATTTATAAAGCTTAATTCATCCCCTTTAAAATGATATAACACTTAAACGAAAATTTTTGATATTAACCCTTTATAACCGAAAAAGTTAAAAAATCATTTTGATGAATTTTGGGAAGTTTTTAAAATTTTTTTGATATGATGTGTTCTCTTTGACTATATGAACATTAAAATGAATTTTAATCTGTTATATCTTATAGTATATCAAACACGAACTTCGCTAGCCACAGTAATTTTACATAAGAGTAGGGGTAAGTGAGCGGCCTGCGCCCGCAACTCAGGATTTAAAACTCCCAAAAATCCAACATCGGCTTCGCGGCGGCCTTCGGCCGCGGATCAGTTCATAATATATCCAACACCTAGTTTGCTAGCCACAGTAATTTACATAAGAGTGGTAGGTGTATTTAAGCCACAGTCGCTAATCTAACATTAAGCCGGTATTTGTTTTATTTGAAGCAAAACAGAAAACTACTAATTTTTGATCGGTCATAATTCAATGTCCACATACTGTAATGCATTTTGTCGGAGAACTTTGATGTTATGCCGCTTACACACACTTTCCTACATACAAAAATAGATGAAGACATAAACTTACTTTGGTTTTCCTTTTGACAATTGCATGCATTTCTCAAAAATTTTTTCATCGCGCCATGTGTTCAAAACACGTTCTTCCTCAGCAGAGAAATTAATTGTATCTGGAATACGACTAACATCCTCTCTAGAAATATTTTTCGCTGACACCATGCTGCTGATGAAAACCCAAACCAACCACGACACAAAAACAATACGAGAAAAGATTTTATTTGTGTCGCGTAAACAGTTTAATTTAAACTCTAAAGATAATATACCACCATAAACTGCATCAGCAATAAATTTTCTACCAACGTCAAAAAAATAGAGCCGTTCGCACTTTCAAATTTTGTGATTTTTAATTTGATGAATTCGAATTTGTTTGGCATCACTAATTTTGAGCTCTGAAACTAGAGCTACAAGCAACGCGTCGTCGCTTTATCACGGCACACAGTGCGTTGAGCCCATACAAGCAATGGTCAAAAATAGAAGGAGTGGCTGAATATCGATGAAATTTGGTACTATAAGTAATTTGGGGTCGCTAAGCTCAAAAATGATCTCAGATTTGTTGTAAATTTTATAATTTTGCTAAAAACCAGGTATTTAGGACGATTTTCTTAAGGTCCATATATAACGATGATGAAAAAGTAATGTTTAATGTTAACAAATGAAATGAACGTAATAGAAATAATGTTTTTTGTACTTGTGAGACCATTTGTGTTCATAAAAACAAAAAAAAAAATTTTCAACATAAATTTTATATATCATACAAATTTTTCGTTTTAAGCATTTTTTAAAAAAAGAAAAAAAATATTTGTAGGACGAAGTAGGAAAAGTTATTTCCAGTTCTTGATTATATATAATTCGAATTAGTCGATTAAGAAAAAAAACGGCACTTATTTTTATAAGATTTGTGTCTTTTTTTTCATCGAAATTTTTCAATTTCTGAAGTTTTTCTTATGATAATATCATGTATTAAAATCACTACAATATACATCAAATTATATATTTTCCAAAATTTTTTAGTTTTATTTATTTACTCAAATATTATTTATAATAAAAAACTTTACTTCGCTTGGTTTAATCAAAAGACAAATTTTTTATAATTATTTGTTTAAGAGAACCCAAAACGAAGTGAATAAAACATGATTTTTTTTGAAAAATATCTATGCTTTGATGTGTCACAGCGTAGCCAAAACTGAGTTTTTCCCCTAAATATTTTGTTTTTATTTTATTGATACAATTATCTGTCGATTGATACCAATATTATTAGGTTTCGAGTCACAAAAAATTTTGATTTTTGCCCACTAGCCAACGCAGTGTGCGGCACACGCTTCTGTCAGTAAAAGTTAAAACCCTGCATTCGTATGGAGTGAGCTACAAAATACAACGCGTTGAAAGTCAAAGAGCATATGACGCAAAAAGTTGAGCAACTTTCAAATTTTCCTACGCTTTCTCGCGTCAAGCTTATTAAACACACCTTAAATGTGTTTCAATTTCAAAATGTATTTTTTTTTTCAACTGTTTAGCTGTTAATATAAATGAATCACAAAACCATTTAAATTTAAAATTATTTCGGTGAGCTCCGAAGAATCGATGAATTCCTCCATTTCCTCAGCACATACTTTTTTTATTGTTGTAAAATTTGTGAGCATGTAACTCGAAAAACGAGACGCTTGAAAAGCCATGACGCGGTAAAGCGACGACGCGTTGCTTGTAACTCTAGCTTGAGTGTACATACCATCAAATCTAAGTCCTAATAATGTTCAGATTTTGACGCTTCAACACTCGTATAATACAAGGCATAGAAATCTTCTGGTCATTTCTCGAGCAATAAATGCTATGTCGTCGCAGAGTATATCGCTCAATGGACTTAGGTGGTATAATGAGTTGAACAGTTTTTTTTTTTATAAATATATTTAAAGTCTTATTAATTCATGTACAAAGTTATAAATAATTTAACCAATATAAATAATTATTAAATGACTAGTTCAACCAAAAGGTCTAAGGAACTAAAAGAGACCGACAACTTAAAAGCTAGAAGTGATTTTTGAAATCATTAAAATGAAACAATTCAAGGAAAAGAAAATTATACTAATTTTATGAACTTTAGTCAATGTTTTGCAAGAAAATATAACCCTTAACAATTCATTGTCATAACTAGGAACTTTAAATTGAAAATTTACAAATTTATACAATTTTACAGGTTAAGTAGAAAAATACAAAATTTACAATATAGCTAGCAGCGTAGTTCTATTTAAGAGGAATTCTTTTAACTTCTTTTTGAATAACTCCATATTCGACCTTTTGGATGAACTAGTCATTTAATAATTATTTATATTAGTTAAATTAGTTTTAATTATTTATAACTTTGTACATGAATTAATAAGACTTAAAATATATATATAAAAAAAATCACTCTTCAAATTTTAGTTTTGCTTTGTACGCCGATGAGGTAACATGGCAATAGTGGATAAATTCTAGCTATGGAAATTGATACGACAATGAAAAACAAGGAAACTTATTATTAAAATGTAGTGGAAGTACCATAAATTAAATTATATTTGCAGAAATAAATTATTCCGCCCACTGAGAAGACAACTATAAATTATTTTGTTACTATTATACAAATTTAAAAAAAAAATTTACTTTTGCTTATCAAATTCTTCAGCAGCTGCATCTAATAGAGTAATTTAGGATAATGTGGACTATGCGGGTAATGTGGTGCACCCTTTTATTTCTCATATTAAAGACTGCACAACAATTCTGATTATTTGTGCACAATAAAAAGCGAAAAACATATTCTTTACGCTCTTTGGCTTTTCTATAATGCTAATTATTCGTGTGAAATTCTTAGCATATGCTGTGAGGTCAAGTTGACTTATTTGTAGTACTTGGTGGATAACTAAGTTACTTCCTCAGAACTCAGTTTTCTAAAATTCAAATAACTCTAATGCAATTGTGGATCTATTATTCAACGAAAAAATGCATTAGCAAGTCTGATTTTACATTTCTTTCATATAATAAATGATTATTTCAAAAACGTGATGTATTCGGGTAATGTGGACTACCCCATATTATATACCGTATATCAACTTTGACTACTTTACACCTTAAAAAGCTAATTGCATGTGTAGGATACCCGAGTTTGAGAAATGTGGAGTACTATTTTACGTATGATTCGATAACCCTTCTTACTTATTCACATGTTAGTATGAATTTGGTTTATCTTACCAGAAAATATTATTTAATAAGAATATAAAGCTATTTCATAGCAAATATAATCTTAAAAATGACTACTCGACTTTTAGTCACCAAATTTTGCGAATAACGGTACTTCTTTAGGAAATGGGCAGGGTGAGCCACATTACCCGACACTTTTCTTTTTCAGCTATTTTTAGGTACTTTCAATTTAACTGGCCTCACGCTTGAAAATGTTAATATTGACCAAGCTTACCTACTACCATTACTTTGGTAGAAATTGGTAAAAAAGAAAAAGGTAACCACATTACCCTAAATTACTCTATTACAAACGTTTATGCAAATTGGGTTAGAAGTTATTTAATAATTGAATTAAATAATTTAAGCTTTCTTTCAACCACAACCTTATTTAAAATAATGAAAACAAAACATATTGCATTCAAAAAAAAAAGGCATATTCCTCTTTAATTTCATCATACGAGCGATGTGCACTCGTTGAAATCTTTTAATGAAAATACGCATACTGAAAAATTTAATTGCATTCACACTTTCAAATTTGAGTTATTAATAACTCATCAAATCATTCGTAAACAAATTTGTTTTTGACGGCAAAATTAGTGATGCCAAGCAATTTTTAATTCATCAAATAAATTTTTGTAATTTGATAGTCTCTACACCCCAATAGACTCACTTGGGTTGTACACATTATCAAATTGCAAAAATTAATTTGATGAGTTCGAATTTGTTTGGCATCACCCAATTTTGCTTTCAAAAAAATATGCATGGATTTGGTGAGTTTTTGATAGTGAGAACGCTTCTTCAAATAATATGTCAAAAACTTTGAAAAAAATCAAAATGAAAGAAATTAAATAATTTAATTTAATTATTAAATAACTTCCTAGCCAATTTGCATATACATGTGTAATTTTAGATGCAGCTACTGAAGAATTTTATGTACAAAAACATATTTTTTTGTAAAATAGTAACAAAATAATTTTTATTTGTTTTTTCAATTTATGGAATAATTTATTTCTGCAAATAAGATTTAATTTATGGTATTTCCACAACATTTTAAAAATTAGTTTCATTGTTTTTCATCGAAGTTTTAATTTTCACTGCTTTAAGCAGTGTACACACTATCAAAATTTGTCGATTTTAATTTGATGAATTCGAATTTGTTTGGCATCAATAATTTAAAGTTTACAAATTTCAGTTTTGCTTTGTACGCCGATGAGGTAACATCGCAATAGCGGATAAATTCTGGCTATGAAAATTGAAGCGTCGATGAAAAACAAGAAAACTAATTTTAAAATGTAGTGGAAAAACCATAAATTAAATCTTATTTGCAGAAATAAATTATTCCATAAATTGAAAAAACAAATAAAAATTATTTTGTTACTATTTTACAAAAAAAAAATATACTTTTGTACATAAAATTCTTCAGTAGCTGCATCTAAAATTACACACGTATATGCAAATCGGCTAGGAAGTTATCTAATAATTAAATTGAATTCTTTAAGCTTTCTTTCAACCACAACCTTACTTAAAATAATGAAAACACTTCATATAATATAAAAAAAAAAAATCATATTCCTCTTTACTTTCATATAATCCGAGCGACGTGCACTCGTTGAAATCTTATTTTGAAATGAGAATAAGCATACAGAAAAATGTATTTGCGTTCACATTTTCAAATAACTCGTCAAATCAGCGAAAAGTCAAAAATTTTTAATTTTCTTCAAAGTTTTTGACAAATTATTTGAAGAAGCGTTCTCACTATCAAAAACTCATCAAATCCAAAAAAAAATTTTTTGACGGCAAAGGTGGGTGATGCCAAACAAATTCGAACACATCAAATTAGTTTTTGCAATTTGATAATGTGTACACCCCAATAGGCGTGATAACACTATGAAAGAATCGCGAATATAATGGTTTTAGATAGTAAAGAAGGTTCATAGGATCCTAAAAAACCTGTCAGTTTCTATATTTTTATTGAGATTAATAAGATATTCAATAAAATAAAATACTAAAATATGCACATCCGCCATATTGAGTCAAACACCAGATAATTTTTTAATTTTAAATGATTTTGATTGGCTCACGATGACATAATGCTGTGTTGCCAGATCAACGTATTTTTTTCTCTAGATATTATGTATCCCTTAAAAGTTTTACAAAAACAGCGATCCTGTATTTAATTTTAAAAAAATATGCGTACATACATGTCTTCATTTGTTTTTGTGTTTTGTTTTAGGTCTCAGTTGTCAAAAAAAAAAAATATGTACAAAAATTCATTCCAAATTGAATTCAAAACTAAAAATTTGAAAAAAATACAGAAAGAAAACAATGCTAAAATATTGCGTTTCGGACTAACTTAAACAATAAAAAAAAAATTTTGTGTTCAAAACCAGAAAATGTCCCTAAATGCAGGCTTCAAGTCCCTTATCTGGCAACGGTAACATAACTATGACGTAATAATATATTTGACAGCGTTTTTGGCTCAAATTTCAAAGTAAGTGAATAAATGCAAAATTTGCTATTTAACATGAATTAAATGCAAACAAAATGTTGTTTTCAGAAATAGACGACGCGTTTGCACACAAAAAATGCAGTTCCAAAAATTTGTTATCACGCCCATTCAGCAGGAACAAGCTTTCTTGTACAAAAATGGTTGTGCGTTGGCATTGGCCAAACTCACACGAAGGGCATGGGTACGTCAAATTTCTAGGCAATCGGAGGGAAGTATTGCTTTCATTTCCCTCCGTTTGCCTACAAATTAGATGGCCCTTCGTGTGAGTTCGCACATTGTTGTCACAATTTTTTAACGCTTCCTATGCACAGAACGATTTGTCGGCCAAATTGATCGATTTTGGGACCCTGTTCACTTTATGGATAAACTAGCTTTTAGCCTTTTTACATTAACAATCAAGCCATCAATATGCCAATGATGCCAGTTTCACATTTTTTCATCAATCTGAGAATGTATCCAGATTGATGAGAAACTGATAATGTAAACACTCATCAATCTGTATTGACAATCTGATTGTCGAAAAACAAAATTTTTTGACTTTCTGCTGTATTGATGACTTTATTGATGGGTAGGTTGACTGTGTAAACGCAATGAAAATTTTTCAGTACACTTTTAGTCAGTTAAGAAAAGATTGCAACGGGTGCACATCCTGCGGAAATGAAAATGGCTTGCAAATTTGATTTGTTTTTACTCAAAAACGGATAGTTTAATGGTTTTGGTTTTTGCTGAAGCTTAATGGGAGCTTGAAGAGAACCTTTTAATGTTATGACTGGGACAAAATCAATTTACTGAAACCTGATTGTTATTATTTTTATCAAAGACTCTTATTTTTAATTTAAAAAAAAGATTTCAATAAAAAAAATTTAATAAATGGCCAAAGCCCATTTTTCGGTGATAAAGTGGGTTTGGAAATGACAAATTGTTGCTGTGGACCCATTTAAATAAATTTATGGTGTGTATTTTTGTTTCCACTATTTTTTATTAATTTATTTCTGTTTTTTCCATCAGCATATCAATTTCTATCATAAAAATTTTATCCGCTGTTGCTTTGTTTTCTCTTTGGCGTACAAAGCAACACTAAATATTAGCTGTGTTTCTTTTGACGCGTATATATAATTAGCGAAATATTTGTATGAAGCGATAGTTGGCGATAGCAAACGTCGCTTATATCATAATTAAGGATAAAAGCCAGTGCTGCCCATCAAAGATGAGTATTTATCGATAAATTTCAACCAAAAATACAAAAAAAAATAAAAAATTCAAACAATACGTCAATAAAATTGATTCTTAAACAAAGCAGAGCAAGATAAAAGGCAAATAGCAATTTGTTTGTTGACATTTATTTATTTGATGTAATTTTTATTTTTCCGTCAGCTTTTAAATTTTCTTCGGTGCTGCCAAACTTTCGATTGTTGTATTTAATTGTAGATGCGCGTTTTTTTTGTCACACATAATTAATTATATATACGCGTCAAAAGAAACACGGCTATTGACAGTTTATTGAACATGTAAACACTAACTCGGTTTGAAATATTGATGACCAGATTGATGGCTACTCTGAGAATGTAACAGGGGCTTTTACCCGCGACTTCGCCAGCGCAGTATTAGTACTTCGAATAGCCTATTTTCAGCTTTCATCATTTAAATAATTAAAAAAAATTTAAAGTAAAAATTATCACCTTAAGGTAATATCTACATGCATTTACATTAAAATGAGAGTAAATATGTGAGATGCATTTATTTAAATCAATTAAAAAAACCTTACTGAATTTTTATTTTTTGATTTCGCTGTATAGTAGAAGAGCACAGCAGATGGAGGTCGAAAGGCATACGTGTAACTTCGAAACGCTACTGTTGATAATACTTGGGTGGTCCCTTTTCCCCTATCACAAAATGTTGAAGCTTGTAGTTCTGTACGCGATATCAAATATATCTGCAAATACACCTATTAATAAAAGTGAATCTGAACTTAGTTTATTATTGTATGTACTTACGTACTTACGTTTGTCTGTGGCAAAATGTTTTCTATAAAACGGCTGCAACTATTTTAATGAAACACGGGATAATGGTAGATATAAGCGTCAAATGAAGATTTAGCTAGGTTTTAACTTTCTAGATAATTGTGAGGGGGCGTGGCACAGCCCTAAATTGAAAGCTTAATCTGGTCATAACTCGCAAGCCATACAAAGTACTTTGATGAAATTTGGTAAACGGATACTGTTTAACAATACCTTGTAACAAACGAAAAGTGGGCGGTGTTGAGAAAGTGCCACTATTTAACCATGGAAAATTTCGATTCAACATAACTCGAAAACGACTCCAACGATTTTAATGAAAATTTTGGAGATGTTTCCCCTAGAAACAAGGATATTCCGTTATATTGGGAAAACTCGTTGAAGGGCCTGGCACTGCCCACAAAAATATATTACGCTATTAACACAAAACTACTAAAGCAATCTTTCTGAATTTAACTGTAGGGAGTATACTTCTGAAAGTCTAAAGTGGGCGAAATATTGCCGGTGCGCGTGGAACCTCGCATTCAAGTAAAACACATTAAATGATATTTCTCGCAAATGATACTCGTTCAACATATTTGGATGAAATTTGATATGTGGGTCTGGGTCATGAGTATCTAAATCATAACTTTTTACCAAAATAAAAATTAGACAAAAAAAAAATGGAATCAACTTTTTACTTCTTGTATGCAGTCTTATGTATTTTTCGACCCTGAATCCGTCTCCATCGGAAGATTTGTCATTTTACCTGCAGGATTTCGAAATACCCTTGCTTGAAGTTGAATAAAACGCTGTGTTCAGGCTTACAATATAGCTACAGGAAAAGGTAAAATTAGTTTTTATTGCATTATTTTGCATATATTTTTAGGTTATTTTCTGTAATTTTGTTAAAATCATAGTTTTTGTGACCAAATTCGAATTTTTAGTTTATGAAACGCACAGATAAACTTTTTAAAAATTGTACAGGCACTTTCAAGGTTGGCACCTGTTTTTTTAAATTTTGCTATTGTTTCTATTCGCAATAGGGGCCAAAATTTCAGAAAATAACCAGGTGGTAACCCTCAAAATATATGTAAGATTTTTTTAAAAGAAACTTTTCTCAAAGTAATTTCCTTTGCATTACTTAATAGAAAAAAATATTGTGGCGGCCCCTCTTTGTCAATCTGTGAATCCAACAAATTGGAATTGAGCGCTCGAACGATGCATACTGTTCGAATGCTCGATCTGGTCGATGTGCTGATCGAACAGAAATTTCTCTTGAAATTGCTCGAACAACCTTACTAATAACACAGTGCTACAGTAATCTTACACTTTGCATCAGACCTAACAGATATCGTAGGTCTGGTCGAGTACTTAACATGCCTTTACTTAAAAATTGAAATTCATCCTCAAAATCTTAGGTTATACCATTAAAAAATGGTTTTTGGGTGACTTTGTGCACTAAAAGATTTGTAGCTCAGTTATTTCTTAACAAATTTCGCATTTTTCCACTGATTTGAAAAGGAGAATTTATGGCAATTCTAAAAATATATACTTCAGTTTAAGTCCAATGGAAATATTTGGAGACATTTTAGAGGAAAATTAGAATTTGCAAACAAAAAAAAATCGTCTATTTTAAGCAACACATTGAAAGGTAAGGTATATAAATTTAAGCATAAAGTGCATACAATTTTCGACAAAACCAATCATCATTTGAATCATTTATTTGAAAGTGGAATAAGTCCAATTCCGGAAAAATTGAGTTTATGGTAGTTATAGCTAGCTATATATGTCCTCATTTTATATTGAAAATTACAGACTCGTTAGACCACGATTTCATCAAAAATTACTCAAAAGAACTTTTCATGAAAAACATTTTTACAAAAATGATTTTTTTGAAAGTGGAATAAGTCCATTTTTTCTACTACTGCTATGCAGAAGATTTTGCTTTTAAATCAATTTAAAAATATTGGCAAGCGTTATTAAACCGGTGCACACTGCGTTGGCCCATAGACAAAAATCAAAATTTTTTGTGACCCAAAACCTAACAATATTGCTATCAATCGACAGGTAATTGTATCAATAAAATAAAACCAAAATATTTAGGGGAAAAACTCAGTTTTGGCTACGCTGTGACACTTCAAAGTTGAGATATTTTTTAAAAAAAAATCATGTTTTCTTCAATTCGTTTTGGGTTCTCTTAAACAAATAATTATCAAAAATTTGTGTTTTCATTAAACTAAGCGAAGTTAAGTTTTTTATTATAAATAATATTTAGGTAAATAAATAGAATTAAAAATTTTTGAAAATATATAATTTAATATATATTGTAGTGGCTTAAATATATGATATTAGCAAATGAAAAACTTCAGAAATTGACAAATTTCAATGAAAAAAAAAAAAAAAATCCTATAAAAATAAGTGCCGTTTTTTTTAGTCTTCTAGTACGGATTCTATATAACCAGGAACTGCAAATAACTTTTCCCACTTCGTCCTACAAATAATTTTTTTTTTTTTTTTAAATGCTTAAAATGAAAAATTTACATGAAATATAAAATTTATGTTGAAAATTTTTTTTTGTTTTTATTAAAACAAATGGTTTCAAAAGTCCATAAAACATTATTTCTACTACGTATATTACAAAAACACATATTTTAAAGATAAATGAAAAAATCGTTCTATATGGGGCTTAAGAAAATCGTCCTAAACACCTGGTTTTTAGCAAAATTATAAAGTTTACAACAAATCTGAAATCATTTTTGAGCAGCCCCAAATTATTTAAAGTACCAAATTTCATCGATATCCAACCACTCCTTCTATTTTTGACCATTTTTTGTAGGGCTCAACGCACTGTGCGGTGTTAAGTGTAAATTAAGTGTAAATTAATCAAATTTTGTTATGCTGTATAAATTTTTACAAGTGTAATAGAAAATAGTTGAGTTTTTTTTGGTCTGAATGGACTTATTCTACTTTCATTTATAATAAATTTAAAAATTTGTTATACTTTTGTATGACTTATTCCATTTTTACTCACAAAATATTTTGTAAATAAAGCAAAGGAAAATTAAAACTTAAAAAAACTGTTGTTGTTCCTTTTCTTTTCTTTTTGCTCAAGTAGGGCTCTGACCTACTTTCGGAGATATAGCCATCGGAAGATTGAGATATATCTTTTATAAAAATTATTATAAGTTGGGAACCCCTGAAAGGATTTTAATAATATTAGTGTCATACAAAGGATGTTAATATGCTACAAAATCAACCTACAAAAAATTTTAATCCGAGAAATTTTGACAATTTTTTTTTTAAACCACTATTTTTCCAAAAACTGTATCATTAATGCATAGTTTTAGTAACATATTATAAAATCCCAATTTATTTGCTTTCATTTGACATGTAATTTGAACCTGATTTCCTGCATTATCATATTTTTTTAAAGGAAAACCCCCGTACATACGAACACCATTTCATTTTTATATATATAGAAGATTATAATTTTTAAACAATAAAAAATGCTTCCTGGATATTTGATTGATTTGATCTGAAAATGATTTTTTGTGACCCCTAGTGAAATTTTTCATAGAATATTTTCGTTTAACATTTTAACCCATTATAACCAAGACCCCTAAAAACAGAACCCAATGGGCTAAAAGGATTTAAAAAAATACTGCACACGAAATTGTATTAAGAATCACTAACGCTCGTTTTCATTAAATCAGTCCTTTTAAAAGGGAAAGATTGGGCAGGCATTTTTTATCGGTTAAAAACTATAATTTCGAATAAAGTAAGATTTAAAAAACAAGTCGTAACATCTCAATTTTTAGCTTATTTTAACAATTGTATTTTCTTTTTCTTTATGAATAAATTAAAATATATATGCCTTGCGTATCAAAACGTTGCGAAAAAAAGCCGAAAACTGTAAACAACGTATCAAGTTGTAGTATATATTTTTAGAATGGCCATAAATTTTTCTTTCAAAATCAGTGAAAAAATCCAAAATTGGCTTAGAAATAACTGATCTACAAATTTGTAAGTGCATAAAATCTCCTGAAAACAGTTTTTTTAAGGGTAACTTAAGATTTTTAGGGTGAATTCAAATTTTTAAGTACAGGCACATTAAGTACTCGACAAGACCTACAATATCTACTAAAAGTGAATGCAATTTTTAGGATTTTGTAGCACTGTGTAAGATGTGGGGCCTTTGCATCGCACAGTGTCTTGTTTTAGTGTGCTAGACGTGAAAAATTCAAAATCTTAATTTTAAAATTTTGTATGCAGAAGTGTTTAGATATGTCCACTTACCTCAAAAAAATGTATTTTTATGTTCTTCGCTTAACATTTAGTGCATATATTTGTACTTCAAAGGTGATATTTTAAATATAAAAAAATTTAAAAAATCTTTGTTCTGGTAAGCGCTTCAACTTCAGTAAATTTTGTGGTAATTTTTCCATGAAATAAAATTAAGAAAAAAAAATCAAAATTGACTCGATGTATAAGTTTTCCAAAAATATATATTGTTTATATAAATCTTACATAGTGTTGCCACAAACAATTTAAACAGAATTGCAATTTTTTCTGCTTTCGCAATTTATATTTTTGTTGTATATTGGACTAAAAGATTATGAGCACCGCTCCGCACCGGGTAGAGATGAGACATTTTAAGAAAATATGTAGTTTTTTTGTTGACGACACGTGAGGTTTAAATCCTCGCACTTTCTTCGTAATACTATGAAAATTGTTCCAGATTTTATAATAATATCTACACTAGGTTCATAAGTAAAATATTGCGAATGTTTTTTTGTGTGGGGGGTTGCAGCGTCCCCTCTTTTAGTTTTTCCCATGTTACTTAAAAGATAACACGTACATCCATGCACCAAATTTTATAATGATAAATGTACATAAATAGAGTATTTTAAGTATTTTTGTGTAGGGGTGCAAAGCCCCCATATTTTAACTCCCTGTCTATTCGTATAGTATTTTGTAAATAAAATACACGTTCTCAATATAAAGTTTTGTAGTAATAACTCCAGCGGTGCAAAGATATAGCGATTGATATATTTTTTTTGTATGGGGGGTGGAACGCCCCCTTGGTCAAATTCCTCTAATTTTTGCAATACGTTTGATGAACGTAGTATACTCCTGTATACAAAGTTTAGTAATGGTAACTGCTACAAGTGTAGAGACATAGCAAATGATGTGTTTTTTTGTAAGGGGGATGCAACGCCTCCTTGTTAAATTTTCCCCATTTCCTGTGAGGCGTTTGGTGAACATAGTATACTCTTATATACAAAGTTTTGTAACAATAACTGCTACAAGTGCAGAGATATACAGCTGTGTCCAAAATAATAGTAGTGCTTTTTATAAAATTGAAAACGACCTTAAAAATATCTGAATTTTTATTTTCATCAAATTGATGGAGAATACATACATACATACAAATTGAAATACATTTTTTTAACAAGAGTGGTATCCTAAGGAGAAATTAAAAAAATAATTAACAAGATTTCAAGGCAGTTGGGATAAAAAAATTAAAGTTTTCACAAGTTCTTAAAATTTGGCTGCTCAAAATAATAGTAGTGGTAACTTTGCAGTCGTGTAACTTTTGCAAAATAGCCACGTTTTTTAAATTATGGGTTATTTAAAACACAACGTTATCATTAGTATTTAGTTGCATGGCCTTTATTCGCAATAACACAAGCACAGCGCTTTGGCATCGACTCCACAAGAATTTGGCATCTTTGGACAGGTATGGACTTCCAGGCGTCTTAAACTGTTTCCCAAAGTAGCGAAACATTGGTCGGTCGACATTGGGCGACTGCATTCTTCACGTCGCACCATAGGTTCTCAATGGGATTTAGGTCTGGCGACTGGGCGGGCCTTTCAAGAACATTTATGTCGTTGGCCTGAAACCATTGTTCGGCGACTTTACTAGTGTGCTTAGTGTCGTTGTCCTGTTGAAGAACCAATTCAGTGGCATTTGGTCGCTAGCATATGGCAACATGACTTCCTGTATGGTAGAAAGGTGCCGATGCATGATTTCTTGGATCCAATATATAGGCCCCACACCGTTATACGAAAAGCATGCCCAAATCATTATGCTAGCTTCTCCGTGTTTGATTGTTTTTAAGGTAAATCTTGGATCGAATTCCGTATTTGGTGGTCGTCTTACGTATTGCCGAGACCCCCTTCCACCGTAAGGCTCAATTTTGGATTCATCAGTCCATAAAATATTTCTCCATTTCTGAACTGGCCAGTCGATGTGTTTTCGAGCGAATTTTATTCTTGCTGCTACATGTTTTTTATTTAGAAGCGGAACTTTTCTTGGGCTATGTGCTGCCAAATTATTTTCCCGCAAATATCTTCGTATTGTTTGTGTACTGGCATTGACTTTAAGTTCATCCTTTATCTTGGAAGAGCTCTCACCACACGATTTTCTTCTATCTTGGAGATTATACGAGATCGGCCGCGTTTTTCAAGGCGTGGGGTGAACGTGATAGCATTTCGAACCATCGTCGGTGAACAACCTACTAAATTTTCCACTTCCTTGTAAGTTTTGCCCTTCGAAATCAATTTTTTTATAAGTGCACGAAGCTCAGAACTGCAATGCTTGCCTCGTCCCATTTTTGGAAAAGTTTTTGTTACGCACCGATGAGAAACTGATAAATGATTATAATAATACAATTTTTGTTAGGAATATCCGGTTTATTCTAATTTTTTGACAAAATTTTCGCATACACTACTATTATTTTGACCACACAAAAACCAGCTCAACTGCGAATTTTTTTAAATAAAAATTAGAACAAGCAGTTGGTCTTCCTATTATGCTTTCATAGCGTTACAAATTGGTAAAAAAAAAATATCGAAAATTCAAATAATCAGTAAGATATGACAAAAACAAGCTAACCGGTAGTATCACTACTATTTTTTTGAGCACAACTGTAGCTATTGAGGTGTTTTTTGTATGGGGGGTGCAGCGCCCCTTTGTTTAATTTCCTCCAGTTTTTGCAGGGTACTTGGTGAACGCAGTATACTCCTTTTTACAGAGTTTGTAATAATAGCTACTGCATGTAGAGAGATATAGAGTTTTGTTCATTTCTTTCGTATGGGGGCTATCCCCCACACCCCCGCCAAAATCACTTTGCTCTATTTTGTGAGGTCAATGGACATATTTTAACAGTTCTGCATACTAAAAAATGCATTTTGAATTTTTCACGTCTAGATTGTATGAAACAGTGCACTGTGCATCGTTCGGAAGTATGAAAAATTCAACGAATCGGTAAGATTGATAGCTCGGTTGCTGTGTTGCACTGTTGCATATCGCCACTCTTAGGCCAGATTCACCAATGTGAAAATTATTGAATTTGAGAAATTGCTATTTGAAATTTTTTTATATATTAAAAATTATATGTAAATTTTGCTTTTTCATGTTTGCACTTTCGTGAATCTGTCCTGAGAGTGACGATATGAAATCACGCGACTGTAAAAAAAAATTACACGTTTCATATGTTTAATTCGACTAAATTGTAATTGTAACAAATAGAATCGTTTTAAAACATGAATTGCATTTCAGAAGAAAATTCAAGAGTTTCTTATCCCTTGGGTTGAATTAACAAAAGACAATCTTCATGTAGGTCCAAAAATATTTGAAGTATGATACTTATGAAACTATAAAAAAAACTTTTAAAAATACATCAAGTTTAATCATAATCATAACAAATTAAATGGTGATTAAAAATAAATTCAATATCATTAAAAATTCTTAAACTTAATTTTCGTGATAATTTCTAAGTTTTTATCATAATAAAAACTTCCGATTTATTCTAATTTATTAATAACTAATTTGCAAAACAGATTTAACTATTATGACAATGAATTAAAATATTTAATTCTTGCTCTGGAAGTGTTTTGCTGAATTCACATTTGAATTGAAATTGCCAATAAGAGTAAAACTTTATCAGCGTTGCTTTTTCAATTACAAAGAACATTTTCCTCATATAATAATTCAATTTTACAACAGAAATGAAAAATCATTACTAATACTTTCGTACCCATATAAGGTTATTCGAATATAAAAAATCTTATGATTAAAAACTATTTTAAAATTAGGAGCATTACAAAATTAGCTATGTACTATTCATTTATTAGTGTTGTTATTATTCACTGCTTGGTTCTGTTGTCTTTGATTATTACGACGATTATTGTGTTGTTGTCTGTTGTGTCTTTGATTGTTAAAATTACGCTGCATGTTTGACATACCGGGTCCTGCGCCAACACGACCAAAATTAGGAAATCCCAGACCCGGCATCAAACTAGCGTTAGGTCCTGGTCCACTTCCAAAACCAGCAGCATTGTTTATATCTATCATGGTGACATTGCCAAATGGATTGAATGGATTAACACTAGCTGCGCTAATTGGTGGCATACCCAATAAACTCGGTCTTGCGCTGAGTGACATTATATTTGGTGCATTGGGAAGACCAGCACCACCAGCAAACGTTGACATAGCTATATGCTGTGTAGGTGCTCCAGTGTAAATGTTTTGCAATGTACCAATTGGAGGCATGTTAGGCGGCGGTCCTCGCAAAAAATCCATTTGCTGCTGCTGTTGCTGGATATTCGGTGGCATTTGATTTAAATTAGGCAACGTGTTTCTTGACATCTGTTGTTCATTATCATTTTCAACATATGCAACCTCACCATTATCATCGATGTATATACCCAAATTCGTCAAAATTTGCTGTAAGTGGGGATTGCCTACTATAAACTGTATATCAAAAATTTTATTTGGTGAAGTATCTAAGTGAAATTTTTTAAGCTCAGTGGATACTAATGCTAACTGTTGGTTCACCATAATTTTGAATTTTGAGTTAAGATTTTTGTACCACTCAGATTTCTGTAATAAATTTCTGATTTCAATATTTTGTCTTTGTGCCGTACAGGAAGAAGCACTTGATTTGTTACTGCTCGCATTTGATGATGATGCAGAAGTTGTGGCTACTGCTGCAGCACGACGTGGGTCCAAGCGTACTGTAGTATTTGTTGGTGACGGCTTATCAGATTTTTCACGATCTTCCTTTCCATTCTCACTGTGAATTACTGCATAATTGCTTGTAGTGGCACTAGCAGGCGGTATGTAGTATGAAGGTGAAGCTCCTTCAGCTTCAGGTGAAGAAATTGTATTAATACTTGAAGATATACTTCGACCGGCCTGGCTTAAAGCTGCTGCACTATTTGTTTTTGAAAGTTCTGGCAGACCGAGAATGCGCCTTAAGCGTGGATCATAAGTTTGAGCTGAATTGAAACTCTGTCTTAACTCTGTGTATTTAGGTTGAGGAACATCACATTCATATACCTTGTATATGATATGAGAGTGAGAAGTTATTGAGGCATCTATTTCTGTGGCCGGTATATAGTTAGTAACTGGTTGAAAAGGTAATCTTAAATCTATATCACCTGCAAATGAAATATGAGAAAATAGCAAAAATATCACATATGATATTGGTCTTACTGTTTGCACTATCGTGGAACCTACTAGTTAAACGCATGTCTTTATCAGCCTTTGTACTTTTACTTAAGTCACTAGAATATTCATCATCTTTATAATTAGAGCAATCATACATTGAAGGCCGTTCATAAACGGGAGTCGATTGTTCGGGTGAACGAGCCTCTGGTGATTCTGATGAGTGTGAAAAGCGTGTTGGTGTTACCGAACGTGAGCGTGAGGAACGTGAGTCATGGGTTACATTGTATATGCGGTGATCAGAAAGATGTAATGCGTCTCGGCTACTTTCAGAGCTGTTTTCGTCAGAGTTATGCTCCCTAAAAGGATTAGATTTATGACCTACGTCGCCGGAAGAAGTAGTATGGCAATTAACAGCAGTTTCCCCCCTATCGCTTGTATCTTTCGTGGTTTTTGCATTTTGATATTTGGATGATAAGCTACCAAAAGGATTTTTAAGAGTTGGACTTGGAGCTCGGTTTTCAGGTAGTAGATGCAGTTTGTTGATAATTTCAGATACTAATTGTGTACCAGGTTTATCCACATTTTTCTAAACGACGAAACGAAATTAAATTTTTATAGTTTTATGGTATTTATTTTTTAAAAAACAGAAGCTAATATGTATTTATATATACATACATGTGTAAATCTTACCAAATCAGCAGCTTGAGCCTTAGAAATGTTATCTTCAGTTTCTGCAGTCTCATCATCATCAATAACCAATTGTTCCTCATCTTTCTCATCATCCACTAACAAAATAAACAGAATTAAAATAAAGTTTAATTATTAAAATTATCATATGGAATACAATAATTTATTAGTACTAGCCCACCTGGCACAAATTTCGTACAAATCGAAACCATATTTCCTAAGAAGTTTTTTTTTTGTAATAACATCTATACTATACTAATGTTAAGCTTTGGCGCAAAATACAATGAACCGATTTTAATAAATTATGTTTGGCAACAACATATCAGTACAAAGGAAGCTGGTCTACTATTTTTTGGTTTTTTAAAAAGAAAATTTTTTTTTTTTTAAGTTTGATATTACGCAACAAAGTTTTCACACAAGCACAAAATTTTCGTATGCTTTTTCTGTGTTTATGCTTATCTGTGTCATGAATTTTGTGTTGATAGTATTGATTTTTACTCTAATTCAAAAGGGTAAAGTGCATCCCGTACAAATCCGGGAAAAAACGTTAGTAGTTAATATAATACACTAGCTGTTTTACCCGGCGTTGCACGGGTTTAAATAAAAAACCAGATTGCACTTAAGACCTAATAACGAAAACTATTTTTTAAATAATGTTCCACAAACAGAAGTTCCAATAAATTTATTTTATCGGTAAAATTTCAAAAGTATCGAAAAATATTAAAATGCATTTGAGAAATCGGTAAAATTCGAAAAACATCGGAAAACTTCTAAACTATCGGTAAAATAGTCTGATGAGTCTTTGTGGCGAAAGACGAAACATACGTCACTATAGCCGTGTTTTTAATCCGTTCCTTAATTTTTCATAATTAAGTGTTAGAAAATGCATTGATAGATTTATATGTAAATCGATCTTTGCAAATATATGAATAAAAGTTCAATTAAAAATTAATTTTCAATATATAAATGTCATTAAGTATGTATGTATGTATTCTCCTTTAACTCCTAGGAGGAGCATAGGGCCAATATGAAATCTCTCCATTTTTCACGATCACGAGAGAGATCAAAGTCATCGTAAGGGATCGTGACAAAATGTCATTGAGTAACACACTTAAAAAAATTCTTATCGGTAAAAGTTCAAAAGTATTGAACAATATCGAAATACATGGAAGAAATCGTTAAGAGTCCAAGTAAACGGAAAAAATCCAGAACATGGGTAAAGGTCCAAAAGTATCGAAATACGTCGAAGAAATCGGTAAAAGTCTAAATGTATCGAAAAACATCTAAAATATCGGAAAAAGTGTAAAAGTATCGAAAAACATCTTAAATATAGATAAATCCAAATACATCGAAAAACATCCATAATATCGGTTAATGTCCTAAAGTATTGGAAAATATTGAAATACATCGGAAAAATTGGTAAGTTCCGAAAAATATTAAAAAACATGTTAAATATCGGTAAAGGACCAAAAATGTTAAAAAACATCCTAAAATCGGTTAAAGTCCAAATGTATTGTATTTTGTGTAACGTTAAATAACGCAACACCTGACGCTCCAATTTAGGTATGGCTGTTAGATGCAAAACTGTTTTTAATCAAAATTACAGTTTTTAAGGAGTAGAATGTAAAAACAACACAGGCCCACAAAAAAAAAAGTACCATGCGTGAAAGATCAGACCACCTGAACTTTATGTTTTCGAGGTTGCTGAATCCGAATATGGTGCCAGAATAGCGAAGTTGGTTCGCGTTTTTTCAGAAATCAACAATTATGCTGAAGAATTTGAGATTTTTTTCAGCATTATTTCTGATTTGTGAAAAAACTCGAACCAACTCCGCTATTCTGACACCATATTTGGACTCAGCGACCCCGAAAACATAAAGTTCAGGTGGTCTGATCGTTCGCGCACGGAATTTTTTTTTGGAGTCCTGTGCACAGGCCAAAAAAAAAAAAAAAGTACCCTGCGCGAAAGATCAGACCACCGGAACTTTATGTTTTCGGGGTCGCTGAACACGAATATAGTATCAGATTAGCGAAGTTGGTTCGCGTTTTTTCAGAAACCAGGAAAAATCTCTAATTTTCAGCATTATTGTTGATTCTGAAAAAACGCGAACCAACTTCGCTATTCTGGCACCATATTCGGATTCAGTGACCCCGAAAACATAAAGTTCAGGTGGTCTGATCTTTCGCGCATGGTACTTTTTTTTTTTTTTTGTGGGCCTGTGCAATTATAAATACATAGACGTGACTGTTTTTAAAGTGAAAATATATAAAGTTTCTTACGTAAATCACCACGGTCAAATGTTAGGTTGGAGTCTTTCAAGTATTGCGAATAATCTACTAAAACAACGCCACTATTACTGCTATTGCTATTTGAGTTTGAAGACACAGTAACATCTTTCTCCTGAGAAACATCTGCTGGTAATGACGTTGTTTCAGTTCTCGTTCCGCCACTAGGAAGAAAACGCATATCAACATCTCTATGTAAGAGACTAATTTGTTGTTATCCATAAAACGTGTTGGATATGAATAAAAAAAAAAAATAAAAAGGCAAAGGAATAAAAAATAAAATTTATAAAAAAACCAACTAAACTATTTTTGTAAAACTTTTTTTTTTTTTGAAGACTTACAGTTTATCCGTCACAGGTTTTTTAGCGTTGCCATCAGTACTCTTAGCCATGTTAATAGCATTCACTTGAATTTCACTAATCTCTGCTATTGTTAGACCTATTTTGTTTAACTGACCAAAGGTAAGTTGATTAACCTGCTCCAAGTTAACGACACCTAATTGTGACAGCTTCTCAATATGCTCCGCACTAAGAATGCCAGTAAAGTTCTTTAATTCTAAGTAATTGAGTGTACTGATAGATGCCGGTTCTACACTGCTGGAAGATGACGGCGTTGTGCTGATATTGTTGTTTCCACTACTTGAACTGTCACACCAACGCGATTTTCGCTGTTGCTTTTCTTTTTGCTGTAATATACTTGGCGTAACTCCACTGTCTGTTGGTGGTTTAATGACAATATCTAATAAGGAGGGAATGGTAGCAGCGCTTTGTGACTGCTGGTGTTGCAATTGCTGTTGGTGTAGCATTTGCTGTTGGTGATGATGGTGCTGGTGATGATCACTGTTAGCTGCACCGGCGTTTCCAGGCCTGGAACTTTGTACGTTGCTTTGGTTGTTCGTCGGCAAAGAAAGCAGTGTATTTTCGACACCAAATTCCTTGCAAAGCTCCGCATGCCTGGCAGCAATTTGTGAGATTGCCGTGTCACGACAAATGCGCTTAAAACTACCTAAAATCTCTTTTGGTGCAGTCTCTAAGTGTTTCAGCAGAATATTGCGAAGTTGTTCAGTCAATGGTTCACCATGCGAAAATTTGCACAATGAGCCAAATACACACTCCATGCCCAGATAATAATACTTACAAGGGAAATCTGAGTGCATGTAGGAACATTTGTCTTTTTTGGCGCAACATTCCATCAGATAAAACTTGCAAAGCTCTAATTTACGAGGTTCTTGTCCACGATACTGCTTGTCATCCTGGCGCATATACAATAGAAAACCATTTTTAAATTAAAATTTAATGCATTGAAAACTTATTTTAAATTTTTGTAGAAAATTGCTTTATGTGAAAAAGCACTTTTTTAAAATTATTTAAATACAAAATACAAATACAAATACAAAAAACATGTATTTAAACACAAAATGCAAAATACGTATTTTAAAATTTCTTTTTTTACAAAATACTTATTTATTTTACTAAATTAATTATAATTGAAAAATTGCAAGTTGAAAAACTTTTGTGTTTTTGGCCTGGGCGGGAGTTGAACCAAGGACCTCCCGGTTGGTAGCACAAGTCGTTAGACCAATGCACCAGCCTTGCCGGCTGCGATGCCGACTTTTGGTAGTTTTGTTTGTGTGTTAATACGTAAACCTTACAACAAAAATAGTCTGATGAGTCTTTGTGGCGAAAGACGAAACATATGTCACTATAGCCGTGTTTTTAATCCGTTCCTTATTTTGTCATAGTTATGTGTTAGTAAATGCATTGATAGATTTATACATATGTAAATCGATCTTTGCAAATATATGACTAAAAGTTCAATTAAAAATCAATTTTCAATATATAAATGTCATTAAGTAACACACTTAAAAATTCTCAAAATACTTTTAGTTAATAGGCAAAAATAAAAAAAATTTCCATCGTACTGAACGCAATTTTCACCGAAACTGTAGCACCTACCGACGAACAATAACAATCAAGTGCATAGAATCAATCTTTGAAAAATTAGTAATAAGTTATCAAAATCGGATAAAAATATCAAAATAAATTAACATAAGTTTAACAGAGGGGTGGTTAAAAAACACCTTGTCAAAAGACATTTTTTTAAAAAAATCATTAAAAAAATAAAATAATGACATAAAAGAAATTTAATGATGAGATTTTATAGCGAAAGGACCAAACTATCTTTTGCAATCCAAAAATTAGCACATGTCGACACCTGAATGACACATATGTATCTTCCGGATGACGGACTTTAAGCTGTTCACCAACCACATTTGGTCGTATTTGTATGCGATCTTGTGGTATGGACTAACGACCAAAGAACACTTGTAGTGTTAAAAATTTTTTGGTGACGGATTTAGAATCAGGGGTGCCAATTACTCTTAAAATTTACTTTACATCAAAAAATTAAATAATTTTTGCAGCATGGCCGTTGGGTTAATGACAAATATGAAGAGGAATATATCTTCTCTTCTTATACGAGCTAAAATTGTTTGTTTGTTTTTTTGTACTCAATATTTTTTTCTCGAAAACGGCTACAGCGATTTCAATGAAACTTGAAATAGTGTTAGACATTAGCATACAATGAAGAATGAGCTAGGTTTGAACTTTATAAATTCTCACCAGGGGGCGTGTCACTGCCCCAGATTTTAAATTTGATTCAGTCATAACGCGCAAACGCGGAAGGTATTTGGATGAAATTTGGTGAGCGGGTACGGCCTGATAATACCTTGTAACGGGCGGGATCGAAGAAGTGCCACGCCCACTTTTTAGCCCTTGAACATTTTGATTCAATATTACTCGAAAACGACTCCAACAATTTTAATGAAATTTTAGGAATGTTACCTCTGCAAACAAGGATTAATATGTGATGCGCCGTTACATTGGGAAAACTCGTTGAAGGGCGTGGCACCGCCCACAAGAATATAAAACTGTATAAAAAGAAAACTAATAAATAAAACATTCTGAAATACAAGCAAAATACGTTAAATGCTATTTTTCGCAAATGTTACAAAAAATTTTAATGAAATTTGGTATGTAGGTACTACTTATCAATGCGTTGTAATAACCGAAAAGTGGGCGGTATCGAAAAAGTACCTTTTTTATCCATTGAAAATTTTGAATCAATATTACTCGAAAACGACTCCAATTTTAATGAAAATTTAGGAGATGTTACCCCTGAAAACAAGTATTGATATGTGATATGCCGTTATATTGGGAAAACATCTTAAAGGGCGTGGCACCGCCCACAAAAATATGGTACGCTTTAAAAAGAAAACTTCAAAAGCAATCTTTCTGAACTTAACTGTAGAAAGTCTACTTGCTATTATGCGCCTACGACCTGAAAGTGGGCGAAATATCGCGAGTAAATCACAATAAACGTTATTTCTCGCAAATAATACAACATATTTTGATGAAATTTGGTATGCGAGTCTGGGTCATAAGTAAAGAAACGTAAAGTGGGCGTTGTTCAATAATTGCTACGCCCACTTTTTACCAAAATAAAAAATTTGGTTAACTACTCAGGCAAAAAAAAGGAATGAAATTTTTATTTCTTATATGCAGTCTTATGTACGACGCTGAATCCGTCTTTATCAGCAGAACTTTCATTATTCCTGCAGGATTTTAAAATATCCTTGCTTGAAGTTGAAGAAAATGCTGTGCTCAGTCTTATATCGTACAAGGTGAAATTCATTTTTATTATTTCGAATTTTTTCAATAGGACTGTTACTTTCCGAGTTATGTTCCTTTGAAAATAAATTATTTCAGCCCCCATACAAAAGACAAAATATTTTGGGTACGTGACATATCCCATTTATTTATTTTAGGGCATTCTATTTCACCAAAAAAAAATTTTGAGTTTTTGATATTTTGCTATTGTTTCCTATACCATTCGATACTTTCCGAGTTTTTTCTTATTATTATTCTCATCAGTAAGTTTATCATTTTGAAAACATGAAAATTGGAAGCGAAAAGATACGAATTTTATCACAAAAAATAGCTATGAATGAAAACATCGACTAAAATAATAAGATCAGATTGTTGACCGAGCAGGGATCGCACAGTGGTCCCAAAGTGTGTTTTTTATATCAAAATTGTTTGCCCGCTTAGGGACGCACTGAAGAAAGATTTCAATGATGGGGGGTTTATAGGTAATTGAACAAGGAACAAATTAAGCCGCCGGTTTTTGGAAAATTTTATGTGGGCTCAAAGTCGAAAAATCGAAAATTTTCAGAATCCTACCATTCGAAAACTAATCATCCGATTTTTATGATTTTTTTTTAATGGGTAGATACGTTGCCCGTTGAGGTTTTTGAAAACTTGTTTTTTCAAAATTCACTCGGCTTTGTCCGGTATATTAAAAACCTTAATAACTCGAGAAGTATTGTTCCGATTTGAGTGATTTTTTTTTGTGGTATGTTGCCTAGTAAAGTCCTTTTTTCAAAAGTGTTTCGGCAGCGTCCGGGATAATAAAAATCTTAATAACTCGGGAAACACTGAACTGATGCGGAATCAGAATTCTACTATTCGAAAACCAATCATCTGATTTTTTACGTTGCCCGGTAAGGTTTTGGAAAATTTATTTTTTCAAAAATCCTTCGGCTTCGTCCGGGATATTAAAAATCTTAATAACTCGAAAAACATTGAAAATAGGTGATTTTTAGTGTGTAGATACGTTGCTCAGTAAGGTATGAAATAAATTTTTTCAAAATTCCTTCGGCTTCGTCCAGTAAACTGAAAATTTTTAATAAATCGGGAACAATTATTTCGATTTGAATGATTTTTGTTTTTTTCCTAGAAAAGTCATGTCGTATGCACTTTTCCGAAATTCCTTCGGTGCCTTCGGCCATACTAAAAAATTAAATAAATTACACCTCGTTACCTAACTTTCGGTACGTTCCGAGTTGACAACGGTTTGAATAAAGGAAAGAAGTTAATAGAATACGATATTTGCATAATAAAAATAAATTAATAAAAACTTTTTTAATTTTTTGATATCCCAGACGTTGCAGAAAGTATTTTTGAAAAAGATACATTATAAAACTTTACTAGAAAACATATGTATCCACCAAAAAAAAATTTACTCAAATCGGTTCAATGTTTCTCGAGTTAAGATTTTTAATATCCCGGACGAAGCCGAAGGAATTTTGAAAAAATAAATTTTACAATACCTTACCGGGCAACGTATTTAACCATTAACAAAAAAATCATCCGAATCAGTTCAGTGTTTCCCGAGATATTAGGATTTTTAATATCCCGGACGTTGCCGAGACTTTTGAAAAAATTTTATAACAGGACTTTACTAGGCAACATACCTATTCACAAAAAAAAAAACACACAAATCGGAATAGTTCTCGAGTTATTATGGTTTTTAATATACCGGACGAATCCGAAGGAATTTTGAAAAATTAAGTTTTTAAAAACCTCAACGGGCAAGATATCTACCCATTAAAAGTAAATCATAAAAATCGGATGATTGGTTTTCGAATGGTAGAATTCTGAAAATTTTCGGTTTTCGATTTTTCGACTTTGAGCCCACAGAAAAGAGGTCGAAACGATTTCTTTTCCACAAACCGGCGGCTTAATTTGTTCCTTGTTCATTTACCTATAAGCCCACATCATTGAAATCTTTCTACAGTGCGTCCCTAAGCGGGCAAAAAATTTTGATATAAAAAACACACTTTGGGACCACTGTGGATCGGTCTCCAGGTACTAAAGAATTAAAAAAGGTAATTTTTAATTGAAATACACAAAATATGTTTATAAAAGTATTTCAAATAAAATACATATGCTTTTTAAAAAAATGAATTTAAATACAAAATAGAAATAAGTTTTTTGTATTTTATATTTCAAATAAAAGTATTTTGTATTTTGCACTTCTCTGTGAAAGAGGATTACTCAAATATACATTAGAAATATGTACGTTCGAAGTACAATGTAAAAATAAATTCTATAGCAATCAAACTACTTGATTGTCTACAAGTAGTCAGGGTGTGTAGGATATAAAAGAATCGCAGTTTTTTAAATGCTACCAAAAAATGTATAATACATTTAACTAAACTTACGTTCGGCGAATCACGGCGATTTCGTTTTTCAGCACCACGTCCGTTGCGATCATCACGATCTTCACGAGCACGAGTTCGTTCCCTGCGAGATTTGCGTGATTCTTTGGATGATTTGTTCCCAACACCAGCTGCACGGCGACCCTCATATCTCTGAAGCTCTGAATCATAGCTGTCATACGAAGAACAAGAATCGACTGCGGAATCGTAATGAGATTCTTTCCCTACTGGCATCAATACTGGTGTAAGTGAACTATTTCCTGCATTCGGTGGGCTGCCCCCACGTACATTCAGCATTTCATAATCATCTAATTCATCCTCATTCCTTATGGAAGTTGGTGCATTAATTGTGGAATTACCACCTGTTAATTTTGCTTCCGGAGATTCAAAGCGATGTCTTTTCTGCCATTTATTTGTTAAAATTTTATTTTTAAATTAACAACATATTAAATTTTTCATTTACATTTTACCTTTTCTTTGCGCTCTTTTTCTTTTTCTTTTTCATCTCGCTGCTTTTTGCGTTTACGCCGTCGACTACTGCGACTTTGCCCGTGTCCAGGAGAAGAAACTGGCTCATTATCTAAATCCACGCGCATTTCCAATATTTTAGGTAGTGGCGGTTCAATGCCTTTTTTTTTTAAGGCGCTTGCAATTGCATTCTCAATGCTACTTGCATGGTCATCTTAAAAAGTAGAAAATATTAGTTGCACCTCTAAGCAAGATTGTTACTTTTACCTTCGACTAACTGTGATTTTTTAGATTTTGTAGGTGGCGAAGTGAATGTTGTACTCTCGTTACTTAAGTCTATTGTTACGACTGGCGCAGGAATTGTATCATTTGGTTTTATCGTTTTGTCCTGCTGCGCAGTATCTGCGCATTCGGTGTTTTTCGTAGTAGCATCTTCCTTAACAATAACAACAACGGGTTCATCATCATCATCGTCATCGATTTCGCCATCTTCTAAGTCAAGTTCAACCGTGTCTACAATGACTTTTTGTGCATCTATTGCATCAGAATCTGGGTTTTCCATTACATGCGTTTCTGACATCTAAAAAAAAAAAAAAACAGTTATTCTTTATACATTAAGTGAAAAAAAGTTAGATAAACCAGCCTGCTCTCTAATCCAAGCGGTTTCAATTACTTTTCATTTCGAAAGCATTTTGGTAAAACCGGTGAATCTCACGATAAATGGAATAGGACTTTTCTTGTGAAGAATTACACTGCTCTACAAATATACGTACGAAAAAACTACCGCTTAGGAAATATTCTTAAAAAATCAGAAAAAAAACCATAAAATCCGTTTTTATAGATAATCTCCGAATCTGTTGCCTTTTCTTATACATGTATGATTAACATTTGCAGAGCACAAGAATTCATAATTTTCATTAAAAAAATATAAGAAATTAAAGTTTATTTATAGTAAATCGAACGGATAACGCAAAAATCAATTCCGTGTAAACAACTAATAAAACAAACTATTCAGAAATCTAAGCCAATTTTTGTTTGAGAAGCAAACGCTAGTTTTATTGTGTAAAATTTTAGCAAGTTTCGTCTAAACTGATTGATTTAATTATAAATGACAACGTTTACAATCCGTTGCTTACGTGAAACAAAGTTAATAAATTTCATAAAAAGAATTTTGCTTCATAAATCTTGTTTACTTGTGTTTATTTTTTAACTAAGAGCTATTTTGACTTTACCAATAAGTTCACGTTTCTACTGTTAAACGTTTTTGAACAGACGTTGAATAGGCCTGACTTTACATCGAGAACAAAAAGTAATCAAAAATTTCGAAATGAAAAGTTATTGAAATTGTACGGATTACGGAACAGGCTGGTATAACTACAAAAATATTTTTTTCGATGGCAAGTAAAAAGTCGTAGTTTTGCCATTTTCGAACTCAGAGTCTGTGTGAATCATTTGACAAGTCATTATATCGTGGTATTAGTAAAATTGTTTCTTAAATTTTAATAGAACATCCAATAAACCATTCGATAAACAATAAAATGGATAGATCATGAAAAAAATCTCTTTGAAATTCTTTCAAATGAGAAAAAAACCATAATAGGACATATGCCTAATATATTATTTTGACAGCCAAATTCCGAGTAGCAGTCGTGAAAGTAATTAAATTAAATGTTTACTTGTGTGTATTTTTTAACTGAAAGCTGTCTAAAGCTAAAAAGTTTACGTTTCTACTGTGAAAAGTAAAACGTCTTGAACAGTCGTTTAATAGACCTCACTTCCACATCGATAATAAAAATTAATCAAAAAGTTTTCAAAATTAAAATTAATTAAAATTGCACGGATTTTGGAACTGGCTGGAATAACTTCGTTTAAGGAAAACATATATTTCTCGTCAGATTTACATTTGAAAAATGGATTTTAGTTTTAAATTTTTTAAATTATCGAGTACGTATTTTTTAATTTTTCGTATTGGTAAAAACTAACGAAGTATCATGGCTTGGAAAAACACTTTTTTTTGTTATGAAATTATCTCAGAAACTGTTAAATATATGGAAAAATTGTCATAATGCAAAATGTAGATAACTAATTAAATATTAGAAATACAGTCGTGTCCGGATATAGTAAACTTATTTTTGCAAGGCCTGCTTACAGTATGCAGGTTGTTATTTGGTCAAAATACACATTTGTATGTGGGCAATTCCATAGTGTCGCACGTGACCGTCGAACACATTTGAAGTAAAAAAAAGTCAAAATAAAACGGATTTTGACAATACGCTTAACGCATAGGTCGTCGTGGCCTATAACTCAAATGATGATTTCAGGGAAACCTGATGCAATATGTGCCTGCAGCCAGTGGCGTGTCGTCTAAGGTGCGCAGGTGTTCTTCGCATACCCAGCTGAAACCCTTTACATTATGCAATTTTTTTTATATCTATTAAGAAAACGCACGAAGAATTCATACGCCATCCAACAAAAAAAAAAAAAAAAAAACAACAACAGCCTGTTAAAAATGTTCGATAGAGAATTCTGAGTTCTATTTATTTATTGAACTCGACCAGTAAAATTTAAATAGCAGTTAGACAACTTTATTTTAAGACGTCTCTAGTTCAGTGTGAAGACCTTTGACTTATAAACTTGATGGCGTGAGTTCAATTCTCGATTGAAACAATGAAATTTATTTTTAATGGATTTTTTTTTATTAATGAAATCGAGGTTTTGTTAGTTTGTAGTTTCAGTGTGAAGGCATCTAACTCAATTCAATTCTCAATTGAAACAGTTAATTTTTTTTTAATGGAATTTTTTTTTTATTAATGAAATTGAAGATTTTTGTAGTTATATAAATATAAAAAAAAAATAAAAACCCACAAAATATAAAAAAAAAATGGGACCTCAGAAAAAACCAAGGATAGACAACCATAGTAAAACAACAAACAGGTACTGAACACCACGGCACGCCTCTGCCTGCAGCAGTAATCATTAGCGAGATATTTGCAAAGGTGATTTTTGAACCGTTGACCTTGAATAACTTTTTATGCAGACAGAATTTGGCAATGGACTTTCACACTTTATTTTTCATGCATTAATAAAGATTATTCCGGTAAAAAAAAAATTCACTTGCAACTATTTCGCAGTAAATGTTTTTTCCCCTAGTCTTAAAAAAATGTAAAAGGACAAATTTTCTTTGTAAATATCGAGGAAGTAAACTGCAACTAAAATATATACTTTCTATGGCAAAGTTTCGCTAAATTATCCAAATTTTACAATTTTCGCTGAACCGGACCGGGAAAATTTCCTTCCATATAAAATGGCCCATCCTAGTTAATAAACTTTCAATAGAAAGATATTGCTAATAGATGTTTGCTTCTTGCTTTAAAAAATTGACTTTTGGACCGCTTTTTCACTGTTTAGAGTATTTTATGTAAAAATTTTGGTGCTCATTATATTCAGACATGACTGTATGTAAAAAAAATTGTTTTTCTACAATTAATGATGGTAAACTTGTAAAAAAGTAAACAATTTGTTTTTTTTTTTCATGTTGATATCTTTTCTTTTTTCTTAATTTCCTAACAAATGTTTTCTATTCAATTCTGTTTAAATATCCGTTGAGCTTAGAGTGCAACGCATATTATTTCTTGAGATAACATTTTTTTTTTGTGAAAAATATTTTTCCAAACCATGAAACTTTAATTTTTAACAGAGCAAGAATAAAAAAATGTAAAATTAAAATCTACTTTTCAAATATTCGAGAAAAACTCACGTATAATACCCCATATATATTTTGATGTGTAAGAACTTGGGTTCGAACAGAAGGCCGCTCCAAAATGTCAACAAAAACAAACAACGATTTTTTTTACCTATTTGTTTTTCCATAGTTCTAGTTTTCATTTGCACATTTCGCACGCCAAAAAAAAAATATATAAAAATAAATCAAAATTATTAAAGGAACCAAAAGAAAACTTTTTGAAAAGTGAAATAGTACAATCATTTGGCACGGTGATGCGGAGGAAAATTATTAACGTATAAGTGTGGCTAAAATCGGTTTCGATGAAAAAATTTGTTTTTTTTTTTTTTGCTGATTCAGAATCTGTTTTTAGCGAAATCCTATCAGATCCAGTTTAAAAGTTATACTAAAAATACCTTTTAATAAGTATATTAGGAATTCTTCAATTAAAAATATGTTGTTACATTTGCATAAGGTTACGAAGCTTCTGGGAGGTAATATTTGAGGCCTAGGTTTACAAAAAATTGCACCCGGAGGGGGGTCTATAATGTACGCCTAAGGAGTTATAGGGTTAAAACTGATTTTCTGCCTCTTTTCACCCTAACGTTTTAAGGAAAACATTTCTATGGCAAAGTTTTACCTAATTGTAAGAGCTTTCAGATAGTGTATATGGTTTATATGGTTTAAAAGGATTTCGAAAAGTTCTGGATCTTTAAAATTGATATTTTAATTTTTTTTCCCCATTTTTTGACTTTGATGGCCATTTTAGTATGAAAAAGGTCCTATTAATATAGCTTTTTGTAATTTTTTTTTTGAAATATTCGTTAAATTTTCTTTAATCCGATAGTACATTTATCATACCAATTTTTTTGATTGAGGTTAGGTTTTTCTAGAACGAACCGTTTTGGAGCTATTATGAAAAAACGGTTTTTTTCTAAATTTTAGGTTTGTTGATAAAATATCTCGTAAAGTATAGGTCATGTGCAAAAAAAATAAAATGTAGCTTACAGCGGAAGTAATTCCCTATAAACAAGTGTTTTTACTTTGAACGTGTGATTCACCGTTCATGAGTTATTGTAATTTTAAGCTCAACACACCACTGTGCCTACTCATAAGCAGCATGTACAATTTACTAATTTTTTTCAAATTTTGAATTAGGTTATCTCCTGAGTTATAAGTCGTACGGAAACAATTAAAATGTCATTTTTATAGAATATACAATATACAATATTGCGCCACAATATTTTACTCTAAATGTAACCGTTAAAGAGATATTTGTAAAAAAATTATTTTGAACGCTATTTTTCCAATATGGCGGCGCGAGAGAACATGATTCGAGGTAGCAAAGTTGAAATTCTGAAAGGGCACATCGAAATTTATAAAATAACTCATTTGCAAAAATCCCGCAAAACTTTCCAGGTAAAACTACCAAATGACTGTACTAAAAGATTGCGTTTCCCTCATTAGATTTCTTTGCTTCCTAACGAAGAAGACTTTTTAAAGAAAGAAATATTTTATGTTAGTTTTATAACGAAAATGATCGTATTGATAAGGCCTACTAAATGCGCTTTTGTACAGCCTATTTCGAAAAAATCTTCTCAAAAAAAAAAAAAAAGTCAACTCGAAAAACACATAAAAAAATTTTCGGTGGCGAGGTACCTCCCATAACCAATCTAAAATAAACTAATATCTAAAAATCTAAAATCTAAATAGAGAGGACGTGGCACGTCCCATACAAACACAAACTTTGAAATGCCGTACAATAGATTGGTGAAAATTAAAGCAAGCTTTACAAAAATAGCTTGAGCCAGCTCAATATAAATATGTGCCGAAAGTGAACATGAGAGGGTGTGGAACTTCCATTACTTGGTAGAGTATGCTTTAAGTATACATCAGGCTATTTATTATATCTTATGCTGTCAAAGTGTTTTCGATCTTTGAATGATAATAATACATCTTAATCTATATATAACTAGTAAGGGTGATATCTTTGGCCTGGTCAAAAAATAAATACCCTACACTGCATTTCAAGCATATTATTAAACACTTAGTTGATCAATACTATGCAATCTGCTTTTACACACAAGTTTTTTTTTTTTTAAATGAATTGTTTTATTCTTCCGTAACTCTTAGCAGAGTATAAGGACAAATTGCTTATATGGGAAGTGCCATGCCCTCGTCTCCGAGCCTACCTAGATTTTGCGTAGAGCTTGCATTTACTGTTCTGAGTGTTTGAGTAAAATTCGGTTAGGTTTTCTTAAAAAAATCTTACAGTATAGCATTTTGAACTTTCGCTTGTATGGGAGGTGCCACGCCCTCTAATCCTACTTCGCCTAGTTTTAGCTCAGAGTTTGCAATTAATGTTTTTAGTGTTTGAGTGAAATTTGGTTGGATTACACAGGCCTACAAAATTTGGCAAAGTTATTTTACCAGAAAACATACTATACTTTTCCGATGTATTTTGACGTGCTGAATCCAAATCCGGGGTCGGAATTGCTCTATTGGCTCAGGATACCGAGATATCCTAACCTAAAAGTGCTAAAAAAACACCGTTTCAGCCTATATTTACGGTTATATATCATCGCCTATTGATTTTTACTCCAAAACCTGTAAACATCGTCTTAAAGTATGAGCCTTAATCTTTTAAATGCCGTTGAGTTGGGTTTGTGGAAAGAGTTGTTTGTTCACATACATAAATTCATAAAGTTTGAATTTTTCAAAGTGGCATATCTCAGTGAAAAAAAAAGATATTTGAGCAAACTCAACGGCATTTAAAAGATTAAGGGTCATCCTTTAAGATGATGTGTACAGAGTAAAAATCGATAGGCGATGATATATAAGCGTAAATATAGGCCAAAACAGTGTTTTTAGCACTTTCAGGTTAGGATATCTCGGAAACCTAAACCAATAGAGCAATTCTGACCCCGGCTTTGGATTCAGCACGTCAAAATAAATCGGAAAAGTAAAGTCTGGTTTCTGGTAAAATTTTTTGTAGGCCTGTGTTATCTTAAAAAAAACACTTTCATTATATAATTTTGAAACTTTTGCTTATATGGGAGGTGCCACACCCTCTTGTCCGAGTTTACCTAAATTTTGCATATAGCATTCATTTATAGATCCGAGTGTTTGAGTGCAAGGTTGGGTTATCTCAAAAAAAGCTTTCAGTATAACATTTTGAAACTTTTGTTTATATGGGAGGTGCCACGCCCTCTAGTCCGAATTCACCTAGTTTTTGCTCAGAGCTTAAACTTACGCCTAGCGCCCATATAAAAAATATACTCAAAATGCAATAATAAGAGCATTAATTGCAATAACAAAGCAAAATACACATAAATACTAGGGATAGTGTCCGTTGACCGATTTCGCTCATTTTCAATCCCCCGAGCTAACTTTTACGACGAAAGCAGATTACCTAATTTCATTGAATTACGTTGCTCAGTTTTCCCAAAAAATGTATTTCTACACACAGCCAGCCAGACAGACGGACATGGCTATATCTACTCAGGAGGTGACGCTGATGAAGAATATATATGCTTTTCCATTCCTGAAAGTTGGAAGGTTGATTATCATTGATAACACAGTGCAACAAATTAAGGGAAAACCAATCTGAATTTGATCTTGATAACCGTTTTTCACTAATATAGGATCGCTGATTCCGAATCTGGAAACTGTTTTTTCCTATCACGTCTGAGATATGAGCTATCCTTGATTTAAAGTGCAAAAAACGATATTTTCAGACATATGGCGTACATTCTGGAAGTAATGTAGTTCACTTTTGTCAGCGGCATTAAACATCCCTGATTCGGAATCAGTGACCCTGAATTAGTCAAAAAAAGTTATCTAGATGAAATTCAGTTTTTTTTTTGCACAGTGTAATCGATTACTAAATAAGTTTAACGTGGTACAAAGTTCACTGGGTCATCTAGTTTATAAATAAAAACAGATTATGTTAATCAAATTTGATAAAATTTGGGATGTCAGATACTTGCAATACTAAACGCAGCATGTGGAATTGAAAATGGAAGAAATCGGTAAAAGGACACCTCAACCACCTATGTAAAGGAAATGCAACCAAATTTCACAAAGATATTAAATAAGGTACACCTGCCATACTGGGAAAAATTAAGGAAATAGTATATTTACAGAGTTATTCGGATTAGCAGGCTTTCACGCTAAAGAAATTATAACCACTAGTGTCGATAACCTAGTAAATGGAAGTTGCGTAATAGCTTTTACAAAACAAAAAAATTAGTTGGGAACTTCTGGATCGATTTTCAAAATTTGAATGCCATAAGGAAGGTATTTAAACAAGTAAAAGATATACGTATACAATTTTAAATCTGCGGTATAAATTGCTTTCAAGATAAAGCGAGCAATATAATGAACCAAACGCTTCATTAACATAATATTACAAACGCCTGTTCTAAATCCTTTTGATATATCATTTGCCACTGAATTAGATATACAATTAGCTTAGCTAAGAATGCTTTATAGAGATTTCATGAAAATTTAAAATAATGCAAAATTATAATGCAAGCCAACATCACATTAAATGAAGCAAACAGTAGGTAGGATCATACATTAGGCATGCGCTTATTTTACGATTTTCTGATTTTCGTTCATGCCGCCCCCTGAAATCCTTCTAATGGTCATAAAAACAAATACTATGAAGTTTCACGGCGATCGGATAACGATAACCCGGCCCGCAAGAGAGGTCAAGGTCAAGTTGAGGTTTCAGGCATTAGCAAAAATGCCGCAAAATGCTATACTACATATGGTATTTTGCGGCAATTTTGCTAATGCCGTAAAAGAAAAATTCATAGAATTCGTATTTATTACCCGATTTTAAACAATTATAGCTTGTTGGAAAGGTATTTCAATGTGCTATAAGATAAAGTTATGCTTTGACTAATTTAATTAAGTTTAAAAAAAATTTTCATTATTTTTTGCCTGAAACCTCAACTTGACCTTGACCTCTCTTGCGGGCCGGGTTATCGTTATCCAATCGCCGTGAAACTTCATAGTATTTGTTTTTATGACCATTAGAAGGATTTCAGGGGGCGGCTTGAACGAAAATCAGAAAATCGTAATATAAGCGCATGCCTAATCATACATATATAAAATGTAAGGAAGCAAAATAGGCTTTCGTTTAATGAAACTGGGTTAATTAACTATTCTATGGGAATAAATCAAACATTTTATTAAAAGAATCGCTAAAATCTTGGAAACTATACCAAAGATTTCCAACTTTTATATCAGTCTATCGCGAACAATCTAAATTACCTTCTACATGATGCCCATACCTTTAAAATCCATCCAGAGGTTTCCAACTAATAATGATTTTTTTTAGAAAAGTTGCATCCACAACTTCCGACGGCAATATCTATGCTGAAATTACATAAATTCGAGCGTCAGCTCAAGTTGCGCAATCATAATATGGGGGTCTAAGAAAATAAAAACATGAAATCATATTGTTCACGTAAAAAACGTGCAGAACTGGAAACTTCAATGTGGAGTTTTAGGAGGTATTACGATTTCCATGGCACCGCGATGTTTTCACATTAATCATTCCAAAGTACATAAGACCAAAAATGGAATACAATTCTTTGATATCTCGCTTTGTTTCCGTTTAATTATACCTCGAAATACGTAACTAAAAATTAGAGCTTTTGTACATTTCTTTTGGCACCAATTTGTTTAAATCGATTTAGGAACTCTCAATCCGGATATGCAGATGGTTAAACATCCGATACTAGGTTAGAGCGACAGAAAAATGTTGTTGCAATTTATTTTTAAAGTCCATTTACCCCTAAAAAAAAATTGGACTATCCGTAAATTCGACTTGCTCCTTAAAACTTTAGCCCCCTAATTCTGTATATCGAAATAGGTGAGTGACTGATTTTCAACCGCTTATAAAAGTTAAGACATGAATTGAAAGTTTTGTTTACAAACTTTGCTATTTAAGTTGAAATCAGTGCTAAAGTCAAAGATCTTGATTAAAAGCTTTAATCGGCTCTTATTTTTGAGTGATTTTTAGTCACTCACTCGTTTCGATACAGAGTAAGGGGCGAGAGTAAGTCTCGATATCTCAAAAAAGAAGCGAATCATTTATGACTTTTTATAAAATATTTCAGTTTGTTTAACATAGGTCAAAACAGTTAAATCTAACGTTCTCCAAATTTCTTCAGTATTCCCGTATACATTCTCGAAAACGATACCAAAAAATTTTATTAAATTTTTATTTGACTTGAGAAGTGATTTTTCAAAAGGGCGTAAAGCCATGTAAAACAAATTTTCAGTAATGAGAAAAAACTTTAGGGGCTGTTTACAATAACTTATTTATTTTTTAATGTCTTCAGTGTTATAGTGAGTTGACCAAAGATTCTAATCCTCTTAACATTTTCATCCTAACATTAGTAGTAGCAATTGCAAAATGTCAAAAACATTTGGAATTAAGCCCCTTTTGGAAGTTTTACTTAAGCGACTGTTTTTATACCCTACACCCAGGGTATATTCACTTTGTCCTTCCTTTTGTAACGCAGAGAACGAGGCGTGGCAGGTATGGAAAAGTATATATATTCTTCATCAGCGTCACCTCCTGAGTAGATATAGCCATGTCCGTCTGTCTGGCTGGCTGTGTGTGGAAATACATTTTTTGGGAAAACTGAGCAACGTAATTCAATGAAATTTGGTATTCTGCCTCCGTCGAAAAAGTTAGCTCGGGGGATTGAAATGTCGGACACGCCTAGCGCCCATATAAAAAATATACTCAAAATGCAATAATAAGAGCATTAATTGCAATAACAAAGCAAATTACACATAAATACTAGGGATAGTAAGTTTAAGCTCTGAGCAAAAACTAGGCGAATTCGGACTAGAATGCGTGGCACCTACCATATAAACAAAAGATTCAAAATGTTATATTGAAAGCGTTTTTTGAGATAACCCAACCAAATTGCACTTAAACACTGGGATCTATAAATATATGCTATATGCAAAATTTAGGTAAGCTCGGACAAGAGGGTGTGGCACCTCCCATATAAGCAAAAGTTTCAAAATTATATAGTGAGTTTTTTTTTTAAGATAATCCAACCAAATTTCACTCAAACACTAAAAACATTAATTGCAAATTCTGAGCTTAAACTAGGCGAAGAAGGATTGGAGGGCGTGGCACCTCCCATACAAGTGAAAGTTTCAAAATGCTATACTGTAAGATTTATTTAAGAAAACCTAACCAAATTTTACTCAAACACTCAGAACAGTAAATGCAAGCTCTACGCAAAATCTAGGTAGGCTCGGAGACGAGGGCATGGCACTTCCCATATAAGCAATTTATTCTTATACTCTCCTAGGAGTTACGACAGAATAAAAAATTTATTTAAAAAAAAAACTTGTATGTAAAAGCAGATTGCATAGTATTGATCAACTAAGTGTTTAATAATATACTTGAAATGCAGTGTAGGGTATTTATTTTTTGGACAGGCCAAAGATATCACCCTTCCTTGTTTTTTGTTTACCCAAATAGGGCTCTGGGAATTAATAACAACAACTTCCGGTCGAACCTACTCGGAGACATAGCCATCGGAAGATCGGGATACATCTTTTATAAAAATCGGTATAAGTTGAGAACCCCTGGATGGATTACAAAAATATTGATGACATATGAAAGGTATTTCAAATTAAAAAAATTTTCAATTTGAGTTAGTTTTCGAGAAATAATAATTTTTGAAAAATTTACCCTTTTTTTTCCCCCAAAAAACAGTTATTTTCCCCAAAAAATTCATTATTAACCTATAATTTTAATAACTAAATTAGGAAGCCCAATTTATTTCCTTTCATTTGATATGAAACATGTATCTGAAATTGCATCATTAATAAATTTATATAGAAAAAAACAAAAATGGACAACAATATAGCCCGGTAAAATACCTTTCGTATGACATCAATATTTTTAAAATCCATCTAGGGGTTCCCAGCTTATACCGATTCTTACAAAAGATATATCCCGATATTCCGATGGCTATATCTCCGGAAGTATATAAAAAATATTAAAGGTTTCTTCGGCGACTCTTCGGAATACGTCTTTTTGTAACAAACTCTGAAAATTTCTATGAAATTATATGGAGATAAGCCCTTTTGTTCCGAAATATGATTTTTGATCACGATTTGATCTTGGAAAAATACATTTTTTGTGATAAATTTTGAACTAGAGGATGCATTTTAGCATGGTAATGACGATGGCATTCTTAGGTTTGTTCGAGGTCTGAAGTGGATTCTACGCCCTTTTGAAAAATCACTCCTCACTTATTGTGGGTCGTTTTATGTGAAAGCATCGTCGAATCGCGGGGCCACTTAAATCGTAGTTGTGCCAAAATTTTAAAATTATAGTTTCAGGTGCTCCTTAAGAAAACAATCATCAGATTGTGATGACATGGAAGCTGAAACCAATTGCGCGAAATTTTTTTCCACATAAAAGTTGCAAAAATTCTCATTATTTCGCACACAAAAATAATGTGTCTAGAATAAGTGGTCTGCGAAAACTTCAACCCAATTCGAATACATGTCAATATGTAGAAATCTTCAACTTAATTTTGAGGTTATAAACAGTAGCGATGCGACAGCTACGTACGATGCAATGTTTAATTGCGCTAACAAACGTTGGCGGCATTCCAAAAACAATAAACTTCAATGAAAACATGTAAAAAAAGTCCACTAATTGAATACATACATTCATAAATAAAAGAAAACAAATTATTTGATAATGGAAATTTCATACAAAAAAAAATATTACCAAGCATTTGTATTTAGGTGTTCTTTTTTAAGAATTTAATTTTTAGTTAAAATTTGCGTTTCTTGATGTGGCGTATTTTTTTTTTTTTTTATTAAATTGTTCTTTTAATTTTATTTTGGGAAGAAATTATTTTAATAACGAAGCAATGCTTTTAATGCTTCTTCGGCCATATTGTTTTTGCTAAAACGATTACTACTTTCCGTTGTGCTCTACTTTTATGCAGTGCTCTCATATGCATGTGTGTTGCTTAATACACTGCAGGCTTCGTGTTGTGTTGCTCTCTTGCGAATGCTGTGTAAACGTAAACAAGCGGTGTTGCCGTTTATTGCAGCAAATTTTTAAACTTGAGAGCACATATATTTATGTATATAAGAAAATATGCATGAATGTGTATATGTATATAATTTTTCGGATATTTTAATAACCCGCACACGAAGTGAAAAAATTTCACAATGAAAAAAATGAGTGTATTGGTTTGTGGTCTATATAAGTAAAATCTAAGTACTTGAGGCGTAGTAATTTGAAATTTCTAATGTGTTAAATGAAAGCGTGGAACAATATTCATTTAACAATTTTAGAAAAACAATAAAACCAGTTCTATGTATATCGAACGAACACAATGCAAATAATACACTATACCCCAATACAGACTTACTACTTCAATACATGCTTTTGACATTTATCAAAATTAATAACATAGCAACAACCAATGAATGATCCAGAATGTGCGATACGTAACTTAACATTTTGATATGACGTCACAACTGCTTTCAAAAAAGCATAATTTTAAAATGCACTCATGAAGTTGATTTAATATCTATATCCTATATAGAAACAATTTCGTTAAAGAAAAAAAACATTTCCATTGCGCATTTTTATAAACGAAATCATTTTGCTGGTGTTCATCTAAAATTCGCAGGAAGTCGTATTACAGTAGAACTCCGTACAGTAGTAATAGCTCATTTTACAAATATTACATACATAATCATGGATGCATATGCACTAGAAAACATGTAAATAGAATGTGTACCATACGTCACGGGCATGAACCAGCGCTCATACAACGTGCCGATAGCGCAAGATTTCGTTCTTAAACCTGTACATACATACGCATTTAATTTCATGAAATATATATATCTGTTCAAAAACGAATAGTTTTTCATATAAATTATAAAAGTTAATTTGTAAATGCTTGACTCATTTTAACTATTGCTTTACTTTTACTTTCTCTTGCAGACTCCCTGTTTTATAATGAAGTGTATATAAATATATATATACATGTGTCTGGTTAATATATATATATGTATATACCGTATACGTAGGTATGTATACCTTCAGACAAAAAGAACAGTTCAATTTTCGTTTATTTTTATCAACTTTATATCATATGTAATGAACAATTCAACGATATCAACTTAAATGAAATTACTTTTTGCATTATTTACGGCATCAGCTCGGTTCCCTGTATCATAAGATTCGTTTCGTTGGCTTAGGACATGCGCACACTTGTAAATAAAGAGTTGTGCAACTGAGTTGGCATTATGCACGTTTACACAGTGCTCTTAGTCGGCCAACTATTTCATTATATTCATTACGCGAAGTAATACCTACAGGAAGATTTATGAAGTAAAGCATGATTAAATTATTAGCCATGTTTTTTTCTGACATGTATATACATTTTTTTTAGGTGTGTCAAAAAAAAATGCGCATTTACATTTAAGTATATAGTACCTGGAGACCGATCCCTGCTCGGTCAACAATCAGATCTTATTATTTTAGTCGATGTTTTTATTCATAGCTTTTTTTTGTTATGACACTCATATGGTCATGCTTTCAAATTGATATATTAACCGATGAGAATAATAATAAGAAAAAACTCGCAAAGTATCGAATGGTATAGAAAATATCAAAAACTTAAAATTTTTTTTGGGGCATTCTACCTAAAATAATTAAATGGGATATGCCACGCACCCAAAATTTTACGTTTTATGTATCGAAAAGTAAGAGACCTATTGGAAAAACCCGAAAGGCTATTTTGATATCACCTTTTTTTGTAGCTACGCTGTAATAGTAGAATTAGCCAAGAAGTAGCGTTTCGTAACGTGACGTCTGTCAAAATCTATCAAATGGCAGAAGCGTGTAAGCGATTAGTTATATCGTAAAGTAGCGGTACGCAACGTTGAGACCTGTTGAAATTAGATTTTCAAACGTCGCGCTAAATTGTTAGATAAAATAAATTAAATTTGGATGTTAAAAATGGAATTTTTTTAACAAATTGACTAAAATAAATACGACAATTGATGCTTGTTTACAAAAACTGGAATTTTTCAAGTAATTTTTAAGATGTAAGGTGACATTTCGAACGTTGCCTACCGTTTTCACTAATCGATGCTACGTTGACAAGCAACCGTGACGTTACATTACGAAACGCTACTTCTTGGTTAATTCCAGCATAAGACTGAACACAGCGTTTTCTTCAACTTCAAGCAAGGATATTTCAAAATACTGAAGTTATAATGACATTTCTGCTGAAGAAGACGGACTCAGCGTAGAAAAGTACATAAGACATAAAGAGTTCACTCCATTTTTTTTTTGCGCCTGAGTTATTAGCTAAAATTTTTTATTTTGGTAAAAAGTGGGCGTGGCAATTATTGCTTTAGATACTCATTATCCAGACCCTCCTACCAAATTTAATCAAAATATGTTGTACTATTTGCGAGAAATAGCATTTAAAGTTTTTTACTTGTATGGGAGGATCCAAGCGCACCGGCGATATTTTGCCCACTTTTAGATCGTAGGTGCCTAATAGCAAGTAGGCTCCCTACAGTTAAATTTAGAACGATTTCTTCAGTAGTTTTCTTTTTAAAGCGTTTTATATTTTTGTGGGTGGTGCCACGCCCTTCACGAGTTTTTCTTAATATAACGGCATATCACAAACCAATAATTGTTTTCAGGGGTACAGTCTCTTAAATTTTCATTAAAATTGTTGGAGTCGTTTTCGTGTAATATTGAATCAAAATTTTCAAGGGTTAAAAAGAGGGCGTGGCACTTATTCGGTCCCGCCCACTTTTCGTTTATTACAAGGTATTATTAAACAGTACCTACAAATCATATTTCATTCAAATGCCTTGTAACATTTGCGAAAAATAGCATTTAACGTATTTTTCTTGTATGGGAGGTTCCACGCGCAACTGCGATATTTTAATCCGATTCAGATCAGAGATGTCCTATAGCAAGGAGGCTTCCTACAATTCATTTTAGAATGATTGCCTCATCAGTTTTCTTTTAATACCGTATTATATTTTTGTGGGCGGTTCCACGCCCTTCAACGAGTTTTCCCAATATAACGGCATATCACATACTAATCCTTATTTGTATAGGTAAGACCTCCTAAATTTTCATCAAAATTGTTGCAGTCGTTTTCGAGTAATATTGAATTAAAATTTTCAAGGGTTAAAAAGTGGGCAAGGTACTTATTCGATCCCGCCCACTTTTCTTTTGTTTTAAGGTATTATTGAGCAGTACCCGCTCCCCAAATTTCATTCAAATACCTTGCATGGTTTGCGAGTTATGACCAAATCAAATTTAAAATTTAGGGCGGTGCCACGCCCCCTGGTGAGCATTTGCAAAGTTCAAACCTTGCTCATTCTTCATTTTATGTTAATATCTAACATTACCCGAAGTTTCATTAAAATCGCTGAGGCCGTTTTCGAGAAAAAGTTTTGCCGTTCCAAACATACATACATAAGTACATAGGTACATAAGTACATACAATTTTATCTCTTATAAGAAGAGTAGATAAGACCTATCTTTTTTTTAAGAAAGCACTACTTTTCTAAAAAAAGTTTTCATAACCCATAGTTTAGGTAACAAATTATAGAAGCCTTATCTATTTCATTTCATTTGATATACAATTTGAGCACAGTTTTTATAAAAAATTACTAAATTTCAAGAAAATTGCTATGGTCCATTTTTCTTTTTTTCTATAAAAATGTACTAATGAAGCAAATTCAGGTTCAAATGGCATATTAAATGCAGTGTCATAGATTAGGCTTCCTTATTTTGTTACTAGAACTATAAGTTAATCACCCCTATTCCCAATTGTCGTTTCTATTTCGTTTCTGAGGGGTTTTAGTTTTCATCGTCGTCTCGTTTCTAAGTTTTGCCATCAGGACCCCTATGTATATATTGAATCCTTTTTAAGATACGTATTTTTTTATGAATTACAACAACTGATTTTAACTTATCTTATAGTAGTTCTAATAACATGAGTATAGTCGATAAATGCTCGCAGCATCAATTCCTTTGATAAATTTAGCTATTTCAAAGAAATTATTTCGTCTTTTAAAGATTTCCCAAAAATTGTTATTGTTCAAGAAACATGGTTCGATGGTCACTTGATTGATCTATATCAGCTCCCCGGCTACTCAGGTGTTTACTGTAGTAGATTTGATGGTTATGGTGGTGTAAGCATTTATGTGGATGATAGTATGGAACAAGGGTGTGAGCGTTTTCAAATCACTGAGCCAAGCGCATGCAGCGCAGTCAGCGTCAAATTTTCGCTTATACAACAACTTCAAATTCGAATTACGACAATCACAAAAACAATTCTTTGTTGTTTTTTCATGCCTCGTTTACAACAACAATAATATTTCAACAATTTTCAAAATTACTAAGAACTAGGACACATACAAAAAGTAGGGGTATTCACGCGTTGATGCGCAATGCTCTTGCGTCGTTGCGGAAGTGCGGTTTGCGAAAGTTTGACATTTGTAAAACAACAAACACATTGCCGAAAATTTCGCACTGCTTCTGCAATTTCTCAAGATGGAAATATTCACATTGAACGTTCAGGCGTTAGTGCGTAAAAGACTTGCATTTTCGCAACTGCGCATCAACGCATTAATACCCATATTGTTTGTTGTTTTATGTTAGATCGAGTTCGAGTTTGTGTGTACGCAAGAAAAGCAACAAAAACGCGTCAAAAAAAAAAAAAAAAAACAACAAAAATTATTTCAGTGAATGTTGTACAGAAATATTGATGTTGTTGGTCGAGCCAAAATTGGCTCACTTTTGTTCTACGCTGACACCCTTGGTATGGAATACTCTATGATTCAGTTCGTCGAGTCGATTGGTTTGAAGCTAACGTCTCTGAATTTAAATTTAGTTGGATTTTATAGGTCCCATAAATGTAGTATCGAAAATTATTTCGAATTTTATGTCAAAAATTTGATTTCTTTGGTAATGCTGAAACTATTTGCTTTGAAGATTCAAATATTAATATTCATGAAGCTTTATCCTTTACTTATCATTTCAAAAACCTTTGCTTAAGTTATAACTATACTTTCCTTCATTCGGCTGCTACGAGGCCTTGCAGTAATTGTTGCATTTACCATGTTTTTAGCAACGGTATAAAAGATCTAACTAAATTCTGCGTGATTAACTGTGATATTAGTGATCATTCACTAATTTTGGCTACCTTCTATTGTGCTACTAATGCTGATAGATGCAGTGAAATATCTATAAGGAAAATCAATTATGCTTTGATACAGCAGCACATTCAATCGTTAGTATCGATAACTGATATATCGTTTGATAACTGTGATATCCTTATAAACTCGCTTTCATCAATTGTTAAAAGCAACACTTTTTTAAATCGAACTCGCGTCGACAAAAGAAAAAAAATGGCCCCTTGGATTGATGGGAATCTCGAAAAGTTTATTAATGGGCCTTATCGTAAATAAATATTCTCGAGAATTTATTCGCTAACTCCCTGATTTGCAATCGCAAAAAAAATTTCGTGGAAAGGGAAAATTCACTGGAAAAATTATGTAATCGGCAATAAGTTGGGAGCGAGTTTTTTCAATTTTATTTGTTAAATTTGCTCAACATTTTGCTAGGGAGTTCTAAAGTATAAATGAATAAATATAAATAACGTTTGACAAATTAAAAACTTTAGTACAACAATTTAAAGCTTATTTAAATAGCTTGCATATGACACTAAAGTTTTTAATATCCACCTAAGCGTTTCCAATTTATACTGGTTCTGCTAAAACTACTTTTCACTTAAAGTTTTTTTTTTTGGCAATTTTTTGGTGCAATCTTTTGATTTTTGAAATCCACAAAAATGATTAAAAAGACATTTTTCACTTTAAAAAGCAAAGCATTAATTTAAATTTCACTGCTGCAATTGCTTGTTTTTGTTTCTGTTGCAATTGCTGTTTCTTGTTTATCTTTTTTTATAAGTCAGCTGTCAATATCCAGTGGAAAAAAGCGTTGCCACGTGTTTTTTTTTTTGTGCAAAATGTTTACGAAATTGGAAAAAATCAGCGTTCAGATTGGTTGTTTGCGCAAAATGTCAAAGATATGGGAAAGACTTAGCGTTGCCAGATGTTGTTTTTGTGTAAAATGTCAACGCTCTTGGAAAAACACAGCGTTGCAAACTGGTTATTTCTGAAAATGTCAACGATATTAAAATAAAAAATGTATCACTGCAGGAAGGGGAGTTTCCATTCATGAAATATTCACTACTTCCAGTGCTCCTTCTCCGGAGGCCCAATATCAAGACTGAATACTGGTCTAAGTTTAAGAAAAACAGGAGTAATCTTAGTCTTCTTAAAAATTTAAAAATTCTAAATTCAATTATCAAGCCGATCTTAAAAGAAAAGCGTTATAATTATTTAAATAGAGAAATTGAGAGATGTCAAGGTGATCCGAAAAAGATTTGGAGGAAAATTAATGCTCTGGTCAAAGAAATTCTTAGGAAATTTTTCCTATCTATGAAAATAATATTTTGTTAGCTATCGAAAATATGTTTAACAATTTTTTCTGTTCGATTGGTGAAAACATCATTAATTCGCTTATAAGTTTTCCTTGGGATGATATTAATTTCTTCCAGTCCTTAATTCCTTCTTCTTCAAACTTTGTTTTTTTTTTATTTCGAGAGAGCTTCTTCTTCCCAAGTTAAAAAAATTATTTGGTCTTTAAATAATAAGACCTCTGCTGGTTGGGATGGCGTGTCGAGTGTAATTTTCAAAAATTCTCTTGAACAATTAGTTGATATTATCTGTAATTGGTTTAATTTGGTTATTGATACCAACACTTTCCCAAATTGCTTAAAAACGGTGTCTCCGATTTTCAAGAAAGTGAAAAGGTAATGTGGATAACTATCGACCGATTTCAATCCCGCCAACGCTTAGTAAAATTTTTGAAAGACTTTTGTATGATCAAATGTATTCTTTTATTACAAATAATGGTTTGTTGTATAGTCACCAATATGGCTTCCTTCGTGGTTTAGGTACGCAAACTGCTATTATTGAAATAATTGACCTTATCTGCAAACATATTGCGTCGAGTAAGTTGGTTGGGGGTTTATTTCTTGACCTGAGTAAGGCTTTTGACTCTATAGATCACTGTATTCTTCTTTCAAAATTGAGCTTTTATGGATTTTCTGCGAATGCAATTAGTTTGATCAAAAGTTATTTGTCGAATAGAAAACAATATTGTTACGAAATTTCCTGTCTCTATGACAATAATTTCGATTTCTTACTGTTTTCTGAGTTCGATCACTGGATTGTGTAGCAATCAAAAACACACACTTTATTTAGTTATTAAATGGTTTATTTAAATCACAAATGTTTATTTTAACACGGTACAATTGTTTATTTCACTATTTATTTCATTCAAAATCTAGTATCACAATAAGCACTTTATTTACTTTCACTGGCACTGTGTGTACAACTCTTTCACTTTATTGCTTAAAATCAACTGTGTTGCAACTCTCATGAACAGCTCCTTTTATACCCGGATGAACGTTCTAGAATTGCATTAGCGAAACATCTGGCAACATCTCGTTGATTCTTTCGGCTAATAGTTTCCTGGCAAAACTTGGCATCACTGTCAAATACTCTTGTGACGTCACTGGTTCTATTCTTGAAATGTCGCGAAGTTTCTTTTCATGTGTTGTTATTTTTCGTCACAATATGTTATCGTAAATGGTGTGTCTAGTGATCTTAACGACATTAGTGCTGGTGTCCCTCAGGGCTCAGTTTTAGGGCCTTTGCTCTTCCTAATATTTATCAATGATGTCTCTAGACTACCTCTAAAAGGGAAAATATTTTTGTTTGCGGATGACTGTTCAATTTTTTATCCTGGGGATTGCGTTGATGATATTAGGCAAGATATAAGAGAAGATCTAATAGTTTTGGATGAATTCTTTCGGCTGAATAAGTTGATGTTGAATGTTAAGAAAACGAACGTAATTTGTTTTCGTGGTAAACGTAAAGTATTTGATAATCTAGATATCACTCATAACGAAGCGTTGTTAACGCAAGTCAATTGCATCAAATTTCTTGGGGTTAAAATTGATTGTTTTTTAAATTGGCAAGATTACATTGACTGGTTAGAGAATAAATTAGCCGTAGTTAATGGGTTACTCTATAAAGTAAAGCATAAACTTTCAATCCCTACAAAAAAACTGATTTACTTTGGGCTTGCTCACTGCCATATCTCTTATGCCACCGGTATCTGGGCTGCTTTCTGGAACTCTAAGAGTGATCAAGTTATGCAAAATAAAATGTTAAAAAATGTTTTCAATTTGCAATCTCGATATCATTGAGTTTATCTCACCCCAAATTTCGTATTGTGCCTGTTAAGGCCATTCATAGGTTACAGTTGTTATGGCATGTTCATGAAGTCCAGTGATGTCGTTTATACTCCTATATGAGAATTTTACTCCTATTTGAGCAAGCATACTCCTATACTCCCCTAATTCATTTTTGTGCTCCTTTTCAATACTTGGTACTTCTTTGCAATTTTTCAAACATAAAATGTGTGTAACTAATGCAAATTAAAATTTTCAATATTGTTTAGTTAACCTGTTCAAAAATTTTTCGAGATCGCCATAATTCTTCAAATATAATTCATTAGAAGAAGAGTGGTCGACATTTCGGTAAAAATTCAAATTTTTACAACTCACGCCACACAGTGGTCCCAAAGTGTGTTTTTTATATTAAAATTTTTTGCCCGCTTAGGCACGCACTGTAAAAAGATTTCAATGATGGGGGTTTATAGGTACATAATTAAAAAAGGAAAAAATTAAGCTACCGTTTTTTGGAAAAGAAATCGTTTTGACCTCTTTCCAGTGGGCTCAAACTCGAAAAATCGAAAACTGAAAATTTTCAGAATTCTACTATTTGAAAACCAATCATCTGATTTTTATGATTTTTTTTTTAATGGGTAGATACGTTGCCCGTTGAGGATTTTGAAAACTTATTTTTTCAAAATTCACTCGGCTTCGTCCGGTATATTAAAAACCTTAATAATTTGAGAAGTATTGTTCCGATTTGAGTGATTTTTTTTGTGTATAGGTATGTTGCCTAGTAAAGTCCTTTTTTCAAAAGTCTTTCGGCAACGTCCGGGATAATAAAAATCTTAACTCGGGAAACACTGAACTGATGCGGAATTCAGAATTCTACTATTCGAAAACCAATCATCTGATTTTTTACGTTGCCCGGTAAGGTTTTGGAAAATTTATTTTTTCAAAAATCCTTCGGCTTCGTCCGGGATATTAAAAATCTTAATAACTCGAAAAACATTGAAATTATTTAGGTGATTTTTAGTGTGTAGATACGTTGCTTAGTAAGGTATCGCGCTTCCACAGCATCAAAATTTAATGTATCTAAGCACCATGTAAAATTTGGTCCATTTCAGAGAATAGATGATGCATCCCAAACCATTTTAAAAACCGAAAAGTGGTCCTGTAGATGAAAAAAATTTGTGGTTTAAAATTTTAACTGTCAAGCTTTATATATAGATTTTGAATCTGCAATTAATTTCTCTGTAAGTTTTATAGGCTTGCAGATATTGTCCATTTCAGTTGGAAAATAAAGATACGAAATGGAATCGCCAATATCTCCAAAAATTAAAGAACTAATGGATCGAAAAAAAGAGTCTCGCCGTCTTGAAATTTTACACCTGCAAAGAAGTTTCACTTCAAAATACCATCACAAAAAGCTAATTTTATTCTGGCTAGCCAGTTAGAAAACAAAGATGTTAGCATTGTACTCCCCGATAGCACAAAATACTCCCCAAAAGCCTTAAAATGTGTACCGTGATTTTTTTTGAAACGACATCACTGATGAAGTCTAAAATAATCTACGTCCTAATAATGTCCAGATTTTCAACACTCGTATAATACAAGGCATAGAAATCTTCTTGTTATTTCTCGAGTAATAAATGCTATATCGTCGCAGAGTACACGGTGCTCTTAAACAGTTGGTAGGTTTTTTTGGCTATGTGGAGAAAATCTGTGAATGAGGTTTCATTTGTATTAGTTCAGTGGTCTGAAAAATGCAAACCCCGAAATCGTAGCTGATTATCCCCGCGAAATATCGCAAAAATACATATCCCATATAAAAAAAAAAAAAAATCGAAAAAAAAAAAACGCAACAAACATATATAAAAATAGTTATATTTAATGTATTTTGCAATGCTGCATCCAAATCCGGCCTTAGAATTGCTGTATCTCATACGTTTTTTGAGATATCTTACCCTAAACTAGGAAAAAAAAGCCGGTGCTATATTTTATTGCTGTGTTTTGGAGCTTTATAATGGGACGTATATCCGTAAATTCTGATGCAGAAATGGAAAGCCCTAATCAATCTTTTAAACCTAATTCAAATATTGTTGATATCTTTATTTTTCTCGGAGATATCTTAACCTAAAAAGTTAAAAAAGTGCAAAAAACGTGTTTTGTCATTATTTCAGTCTACGATATTTCGGGGAAAAATTAAGCTATTGACATAATTTAAATGTGGTTTAAAAGAAAAAGATTAAAGCTTTCAGATAATGTACCGAATTCTGCGTATGAATGTTCTATATTCTAGTTATATTGCTTAAAAATATAGCAAAAACGGTCTTTTTTCCTTGTTTAGGCTAAGATATCTCAAAAACCGTATGAGATATAGCAATTTTAAGGCCGGATTCAGATTCAGCATTGCAAAATACAATTTTATATTTGTTTGTTGCGTTTTTTTTCGATTTTTTTTTTTTATATGGGATTTGTATTTTTGGGATTTTTCGCGGGGATGATCAGCTTCGATTTCGGGGTTTGCATTTTTCAGACCAATAAACTAATACAAATAAAACCCCATTCACAGATTTTCTCCACATAGCCAAAAAACCTATCGACTGTTTAAGAGCACCGTGAGTATATCGCACAATGGACTTAGGTGGTATAATGAGTTGAACAGTTCGATCAAGAACCTTTCGAATATTGAGTTATTCAAAAATAAGTTAAAAGAATTCCTCTTAAATAGATCTACGTTGCTAGCTATTTTATAACTTCTGTATTTTACTACTAATAGCCCTTATCATGTATGACGAACGAATAAAGTGACTGATTTTCACTCATTAATATCAACTTATTAAAACTTTTTATTAAGAACTTACTATAACCTAAGCGTTCATTTTAGTTCAAAGAATAAGGTTTGTAAGTATAAATTTCAAATCATCTGTTAACTTGGAGGATATAAGCATTTGAAAATCAGTAAAACGATTCGTTCGTCATACATGATAAGGCTATAAATCTGTAAAATTGTATAAATTTGTTAATTTTCAATATTGTTTTAAATTTCGTTTAATTCTTAATTATGATAATAAATTGTTTAGGGTTATATTTTCTTTTCCTTGAATTGTTTCACATTGTAATGATTTTAATAATCACTTCTAGCTCTTGTCGGTTTCTTTTAGTTCCTAAGACCTTTTGGTTGAACTAGTCATTTAATAATTATTTATATTAGTTAAATTATTTTTAATTATTTATTACTTCGTACATGAATAAATTAGACTTAAAAACAAAAAATATTTGGAGTCTGGAAATATATTGAAACGACGAGTAGTGTTTATCAAGGGATTAGGAACACGTTTTCCTAACCCCTTGACAAAATCTGCTCGTCGTTCCCATATATTGAAAAATATTGAAATATATTGGAACGACAAGGGGTGGTTATCGAGGGGTCAGAAAACCGATGATAAAAGCGATTGCTTCGTTTTCTTAACCCTTCTATAAAAACTTCTCATCGATCCTATATATTTCCAGGCTGCAAATTTAGAAACAGGGCGACGATAAAAACTAAAACGCCTCAGAAACGAAATAAAAACGACAATTGGGAATAGGGGTGAATGAGACATTTTTTGAAAAAAATTTAAAATTTTTAAAAAAATTGGTCAAAATTTTCGAAAATTCGCCTTATCTCGAAACCAGAACTCGGATTTAAGACTTTTGTACACCAATTTCATAGCCTGTTAAATTACTTTTTATATAATCTATAGGGGAAGAGTACCGGCAGTGGGCAATGTTCGGGTGTAGGCACCCCCCGTAACTTTTGACAGAAAACGGTTGCGGTTGTTCTGACAAACGTTAAGCGCGTGTTATGACAGCACAAAGTTTTTCTGTATTTACCGGAGCAAACAGACGCATTTGCTTAATGCTGAGAAGAAAATAATTTTTGAATAAGTGAAAGTCAACACAAAAGTTTTTCAATAATATTCCAAGTGCGATAAATCGAAGTGAATCAATCGAAAAGCTGAATGCGATCTATATTTATGCAGTAAATTTATTATATTTTGTGATTCAAAACCGAATGCAACCATAAAGTTCACACAACACAATTTGCTCAATGCTTTTCAAAGTGACTATCAAAGTCGAATATGGGCCCCGAATTGGTCCGGGTGTGGGCACACCTCTTTTTTTATTTAAAGCGTGTGTTTTACTGAAATATCGTCATGGATGCCAACGTTACTAATCTAAATGGTATTCTTATGCCATTTTACGCTTTTTTAGTAAAACCAATAGGCTCTTTAAAGGTATCGTAGAAAAAAAGTTATTTTCATTTAATGTGGGTGTTAAGGTGGCATAACACTTTCAAACAATCTCGGTATTGAGTTTCCAGACAAGTAGATCGAGGAGCAGATGGCGGGTATGGATTGGTACAAAAAATTCATGCTTGGCAAAAGAGCAATGTCAAAAAGGGCTAGAAACTACGTCACCTAACTAGCTTAATCTCCAAAACAATTGATCTGTCATCAGCCGAAGATAATCAAGTCTGGTTTCGGGGCAACTGGCATGATGCCATTCGATCCAGACGTTTTCAGTGACGCTGATTTTGTTAAAGCCGTTGAGCAGAATTTGTTCAATTTTTGTGAGTCAATTTTTCCGAAATAAGTTAATTTTGCTTTCTTCTCCATTTGATTGCGTTTAATTTCATATTTTCCCATTTTTAGCCGATTTTCTAAGGGTGCCCACAACTGGACCAAACATTTTTTTTGCCAAAAATTATCACTTCACTATTTTCTTTATATAATTTTTCCAACTGACGAAATCAATATACTTTCTTCACTAATAGTTAGCTAAGGTCTTCAGCTTGCCAATTTATATGTCTGTATAATATACATTTGGTCAAAAGTTATGATTCGAAAACAAAACGGTGCCCACACCCGGTACCCTTCCCCCATATATAAAAATGAAGTGCGCGTGTGTTTGTCGCCTTATAACTTTGAAACCGCTTAACCAATCGTTACCATTTTTGCACTATGTATTTGTTTGGTAATGCAGGTGGCTTATAGCTATGTTAAAGGGGGATCTGGTGAGAGAGAGCTGTAGCCCCCATACAAAAAACAAAACATTTAAATTGCTATATCTCTGCAGGTATTGCAGATTTTGTTATAAAACTTGGTACGTGGTTACATGTTTTTACCGCTAATCAACGTGCAAAAAGTAGAGTGGATTGAGCAAGGGGGTGTTGCATCTGTCACACAAAAAAAATGACATTAAAAGCTATATCTCTGTAGGAATAGTAGCTTTTGCTATAAAACTTGGTACATAAATATAAATAGTGTCAACCATTAGCCTTGCAAAAAATTGCAGGGATCGCTCATGAGGTTGTTGCGCACGCTATAGGAACAAATTAGTTTAAATGATAAATCTCTGCACCTACAGCAGCTTTCGTTCAAGTCGAACTCATAGCGCCACCTATTGAAAAAGGGCAGAACAGCGTTTGCCGGGACCGCTAGTATTATAATAATTTTCAAATTAATCGAGGGGCTTAGAACTTATACAGTTTTTTATAAAAGCTATATCCCGATCTTCCGATGGCTATATCTCCGAAAATAGTTCCACGGCAAAACTTTTTTTTTGACGTCATGTTTGTTATTCAACAAATTGTCGCTACCTTGCCACCTCAATAGTTTAATTAACAATGGATTTGAATGAGGCGGTCCTTAAACAGAGAAGAAATGTGGAATCAAATAAAAATGGACCAGTGAAGAAGTTAATTAAATATTAGACTATTAGAGCAAGATCCCAGGGTCGCCAGACGTTACTTATTTTCTAAGTAACATACCTGCCTGCTTGGGCCGTGGGCCAATTTGCTAAAGGTACATAAAAACTAAGCTCACTTTTCTTATAACCCAATCAAGAAAATATGTCAATTTCTTGTCATTGTATCTGAAATGTGTATCAAAATGATATCAAAAATGTATCAGCTGCTGATATACAATTTTTGTATGTCATTTTGATATATTTTTGATATCATTGAAAAATATGTCAATTTTGTATCAGAAATAGATATCAAAATGACATCAAAATTGTATCAAAGCATAACTTTATCTTATAGCAAATTGAAATACCTTTCCAACAAGCTATAATTGTTTAAAATCGGTTAATAAATACGAATTCTATGAATTTTTCTTTTACGGCATTAACAAAATTGCCGCAAAATACCATATGTAGTAGAATATATACTCTCTGCGGGTGTGGGCACCGTTTTGTTTTCGAATCATAACTTTTGACCAAATGTATATTATACAGACATATAAATTGGCAAGCTGAAGACCTTAGCTAACTATTAGTGAAGAAAGTATATTGATTTCGTCAGTAGGAAAAATTATATAAAGAAAATAGTGAAGTGATAATTTTTGGCAAAAAAAATGTTTGGTCCAGTTGTGGGCACCCTTAGAAAATCGGCTAAAAATGGGAAAGTATGAAATTAAACGCAATCAAATGGAGAAGATAGCAAAATTAACTTATTTCGGAAAAATTGACTCACAAAAATTCAACAAATTCTGCTCAACGGCTTTAACAAAATCAGCGTCACTGAAAACGTCTGGATCGAATGGCATCATGCCTGTTGCCCCGAAACCAGACTTGATTATCTTTGGCTGATGACAGATCAATTGTTTTGGAGATTAAGCTAGTTAGGTGACGTAGTTTCTAGCCCTTTTTGACATTGCTCTTTTGCCAAGCATGAATTTTTTGTATCAATCCATACCCGCCATCTGCTCCTCGATCTACTTGTCTAGAAACTCAATACCGAGATTTTTTGCAAAGTGTTATGCCACCTTAATTCAGACATCTTTTTGGAAAAGTTTGCCCATCTCCTTTTAAAATATTCGATATTTTGGGCCACCTTTTTGTGCTCTTTAAGTTTCTTTTCACAATAGCCCAATATCTCTCCACTGGTCTTAGCTCCGGACAATTTGGAGGATTGGCCTCTCTTGGTACAAAAACTATGTTATTACTTTGGTACCACTCCAGAGCTTTCTGCCGTAGTGACATGATGCCAAATCGGACCAAAATATGTGGACACATTGTGCATTCTTATAAAAAGAAGAATTATTTTTTCAAACATTCTTTCATGTATATTTTGGTATTTATAGAACCAACTGTAACAAATGACTTGCTTCTTTTGACGCAACTGCATATAGCTTGCCATACCAGGAATTTTTTAGGAAATTTTGTCTGCTTTTGGATTCTAAATTGTTCTTCGACATTTCTTCGAGCATCAGCAACATAAAAATTTTGACCCGAAAGCTGCGCAAAGTCTGCCAGTACATACGTTTCGTTGTCCATTATACAACATGAATATTTTTGTATGAAATTGGAAATTAATTTCCGAGCCCTACTTTTGGCGTCTAGCTTTTTGCAGCATTCCTGTCTAGAATTTTTTGGACTTTGTATGTTTTCAAACCCGCATTGGCTTTAACTTTTCGCACCAAATAGTCAGAGCACGGGCAGCTTTTCTAGTAGATGTGTTTGGAGATCTTTTCAATATGCTTTAAATTTTCTTGGCTTTCCCAATATCATGTGGTTCTTCCCGAACTAGGTTTCCTATTGATGGTCAAATTCTCCAGAAACTTTTTAATAACATTGAAAACAGTTTGACGCAGATCTTCAATTCTTTGGCCAATTTTTTGTAGGACCAATTTGGATTTTTTTTTTAAATTTTTAATAATTTCAAGACGTACTTCTTTTTCTTCACACATTTTGATCAAACTCATAACAAATCAACATGTTTGTCATTAAAAATAATAACTGACATATTTTTCAAAGATAAATAGATCAAAGAAATTTAAATTTTACACCCAATAAAAAAATTATTAGGTAAAACGTGTGCTAAGATTTTTTCGAACTCACTCCTTAAATAGATTGAGACTAATTTCGTTTATTTCATTTCGTTTATTTCAATAAATATTAGTCTATGAAATTATCTTACAGACTAATTTAACAATTTATAAGAAAAGCTAATAAAAATAAAATATAATCTTAAGATAAACAAGTTATTAAAAGTAAATATTTGTTTAAAAATATAAAAAGAGTATGCTATGAGTATATAATAGATAACAATTTTTTAAATTCACTTTTTGGAATAGAAAAATCGATTACATGATTTGAACAGAGTTTATTAAATTCAGCTAAAGCCCTTACAATTGGACCATTTGAGGAATAAATTGTTCGAAAAACAGGTAAAGAAAATAAATTGCTGTGGCGTAGTAATCTAGAAGGAACTTTGAAATGTATTCGCTCTAGTAAATAGGAGCAGTCAATTTGACCTCCAATAATATCAAATACAAACATTAATGAAGCTATCATTCTCCTTGAATGAAGAGACTGAAGGCCTATCAATAAACAACGAGAATAGTAAGATGGCACAGGATCTGAAAAGCTAATACTATTAAGCGCAAATTTAAGAAACTTTTTCTGGACTCTCTCGAGCCTATTGCAGTGCACTGAAAACGATGGATACCAGATTACGGACGCGTATTCTAGTTTTGACCGAACATAAGCAGAATATAGAGTTTTTCGCGTATACGTGTCATTAAAATCAGTGCTATTTCGCCTGACGAAAGCCAGCATAGAGTAACATGTAGGGATTATGTAATTAATATGTAATTAAATTTGGAATCAAATAAAACACCCAAGTCCAAAATTTCATTAACTGATTTGACAGTTGAAGTACCTAAGTAATAAGACGAAACTAACGGTAGGACCCCTTTAGAATAAGTTACATGGAAGCACTTTGAAATATTTAAATACAGTTTGTTTAGTGTGCACCAGACAAATAAATTATTTAAATCATTTTGTAATGCAATCATGTCAATTGTGTTACCTATTTTGAGTAATAGCTTTAAATCATCGGCGTAAAGCAAATACCTTGAACTCTTGAAACAAGATCCAATATCATTTATAAAAAGCAGGAAAAATAGCGGGCCAAGAATGCTTCCTTGCGGAACACCCGAAGTAGCAACAAAAAAATTAGATCTTACCCCATCAAATAAAACAAAATTTAACCGATTTTCCAGATACGATTTTATCCACTCTAAAAAATTGGAATGAAAACCAAGCTTGAACAAATTAGCAAGAAGAATCTTATGAACAACCTTATCAAACGCTTTCGAAAAGTCAGTGTAAATCGTGTCTACCTGCAAGCTATTAGGGATTGCAGAAATGCAATAATCAGAAAAAACTGCTAAATTTGTTACCGTTGATCGACCAGCAAAAAACCCATGCTGAGATGGATTCATTGCAGATTTCACGGCAAAAAATAGTTTCTTCTTGACAATACTCTCGATCAACTTTGAGACAGTGGATAGCTTAGAAATAGGCCTATAGTTAGACACGTCGTTTTTATTACCACTTTTAAATATGGGACTAATAGCGGCAATTTTCCAATCATCTATAAATACACCCATAGAAAGTGATTTATTAAATAGGATGTGCAACGGCTCCGCTATTGTTTCCGCAAAATTTTTAAGCAGGAAAGGACATAAACCATCAATGTCAGATTTTTGAGAATTTTGTAGATCACAAATTCCAGAATTAATATCTTCTAATGTTAAATGAAGAGATCCAAAGTCAATTAAAGGAGTTACTTGCTGTAGAACTTCAGGATTAATCGAAGTTACATCATGTTCAAAATTTGATTTAAAAAACTGAGCAAAAGGATTTACTGAATCATTTACTGAATGAGATGTTACACCATTGAATGACATACTCGAAGGTATAGAAGAACAAGACTTTTTTGAGCTTATGAAGTTCCAAAATGATTTCGGATTGCACTTAATATTTTTTTCAAAACGCAGCATATATTGCTTGTACAAAAATTTATTTAGAAAATTAAATTCCCTCATGTAATGGAGATATTTTATCTTATAGCACTCATTATTCGACAATCTGTACGATGTATAAAATTTATTTCTAAGGTTTTTTAGCTTCCTTAAACTTTTCGTATACCAAGGCAGTTTGTGAACTCTTTTAGGAACATATGTGATATTATTTACGCATATTTTAGTAATATTTGTTTTAAAATAACTAAAACACTCATTTAAATCATTAATTTGATGAAGAGTAGTCCAATCAACGGCTTTTATTTCATTATTTAAAGCGCTAAAATCACATAATCGAAAATTAAAATTACTTGAATATATATCATTTAAAATATAGTTAAATTTATAGTATTCCAATTCGATTAATAACGGTAAATGATGCATATCAGTTTCTGATATAGGAAAGGGACATTTATTTAAATTAAATTTGATATTACCACTAATAAACACAAGATCTAAAAGCCTGTTTAATTTATTTTTGCAAAAATTTATCTGTTTAAGATCCAAACTGAAAAAACCATCTATTAAATGAATTTCATGTAGCTTGTTAACATTGTTTGGTATTAGAACCCCTTCATCATCATTCTTGAACGCCCAATTAACATCGCATAGATTGAAATCACCTAATACGCACAAATGATTTTCATTATTGCTGTCTATAGGTAAAAACATAATGTTATCTGTATGAGCAGCATATAGATCAAACGAGCTATTCGGAGGAATATATGAAGCTATAATAAAAAGAGAATTTTTATCAATTTGGATCTTAACACAAAGCTGATCTAGAAGAGAATCAGAGTAATTAAGACTTACAAAACTAGAGTATAGTGAGCACTTAATAGCGATTAAAACCCCACCGCCTCTATAACCAGTTTTAACAGGGTCTCTATCTTTACGATAAACAATAAAATTAGCTAGATCAAAAATTTCACTGTCGTAAAAATTACAGTTTAACCAAGTTTCGACAAAAACGTAGACATCATAGTCATTATCAAGAATAGCAGCTCTTACAGCACTAATTTTTGTGCGCATACCAGACATATTCTGATAATAAATTTTGAGTTGGCTTACACTCGAATTAGGGGACGTTGTTGTTGAAGAAACTATAACTCCACTAGAGGTAGTTTCGCATTTTTTTCTAAAAAAGAAAATGGTCGAACTCGAACATCAGAAGGCCAAAGATCAGGATCAAATATCTTTTTATATACGGTGTCAGCCACGATAAGTTTGAAACTGATTGTATGAGTATATATACAAGTTTTATTGTTAATCAAATGTTATCAAAAATTTCAAAAACCAATAGCAACTTAAAATAAACGAATTTTTCGGCTTTTAGCCTCACTAAGTTTTTTCAAGATTATGTCATAGTTAACACCAGCTGCTATTTCGCCTTCAATTGACAAAACTGATAACGCATGTAGTCTCTCTTTCCTCATCGTGCTTCTCATGTAGGGCATAATCAGTTTAAGCTTCGAAAAACTTCTCTCAGCAGTGGCTGTAACGACTGGAACTGTGAGCATTATTATGTTATATAAACATTCGGATATACTTCTTCTAAATTGTGCTGGAGAAGTTGTTTTGCATCGATAAAAGAGTTGAGTGAATTGGATCTTAAAATCAAGAGTTCTTCACACAGTTCATGACTAACAAGTTGTTAGTAACAAGAAAAATTTTTCTTTTTGTTTGAGTTTGTTTGTAGCTAACTCCACAAACTTGCTCAAACAATTTCCTAGTTTAAAGGAAATAATGAAATTGGATTATTTAAATTTTTTTTGCGAGGCCCCCTAAGGCGCGAGGCCGTCGGCAGTCGCCGACACCGCCGACGCCTTCCGCCGGAGGAGCTAGCATAATGATTTGGGCATGCTTTTCGTACAACGGTGTGGGGCCTATATATTGGATCCAAGAAATCATGGATCGGCACCTATACGTCCATATACTGCAGGAAGTCATGTTGCCATATGCTAGCGACCAAATGCCACTGAATTGGGTCTTTCAACAGGACAACGACCCCAAACACACTAGTAAAGTCGCCAAACAATGGTTTCAGGCCAACAACATAAATGTTCTTGAATGGCCCGCCCAGTCGCCAGACCTGAATCCCATCGAGAACCTAGCGTGCGACGTGAAGAATGCAGTCACCCTATGTCGACCGACCAATGTTTCGCAACTTTGGGAAACAGTTAAAGACGCCTGGATATCCATACCTGTCCAAAGATCCCAAAATCTTGTGGAGTCTATGCCAAAGCGCTGTGCTTGTGTTATTGCGAAAAAAGGCCATGCAACTAAATACTAATGATAACGTTGTATTTTAAATAACCCATAATTTTAAAAACGTGGCTATTTTGCAAAAGTTAAACGACTGCAAAGTTACCACTACTATTATTTTGAGCAGCCAAATTTTAAGAACTTGCGAAAACTTTAATTTTTGTATCCCAACTGCCTTGAAATCTTGTTAATTATTTTTTAATTTCTCCTTAGGATACCACTCTTGTAAAAAAAATGCATTTTAATTTGATCGAAGTAAAAATTCAGATATTTTTAAGGTCGTTTTCAATTTTATAAAAAGCACTACTATTATTTTGGACACATGTGTGCACAGCTGTATGTTTGGAGAGTTTGTAACATGGGACCTGCTTAGATGAAGCGATGGGTCTTAAGGGGATATTGTCCTTGTGGATTTTTGGAAGTCCATAAAGTCGCGGGGCTACAGCCGAATGACAACTTAGTCTGTATTTTAGCATTTTGTCTATTTGTTTTATTACAATATTTAGATTTTCTAATTTTTGCGTAGGATTTTATATGTCACGGTCTGCGAATTTACATCTCGCCATTTCCCTTTCTTTTCCGTCCTTGATTATTTTAATGCATTTTTCTACCTCGGCTATCAGGCGTGGTGTGGAGAGTTTATCTTCTCTTCTTATACGAGCTAAAATTGTATGTTTTTTTGTTTGTTTGTTTTTTTGTATTCAATATTTTTTTCTCGAAAACGGCTACAGCGATTTCAATGAAACTTGGAATAGTGTTAGATATTAGCATACAATGAAGAATGAGCTAGGTTTGATCTTTCCAAATGTTCACCAGAGGGCATGGCACTGCCCTAAATTTTAAATTTGATTTAGTCATAACTCGCAAACTGTGCAAGGTATTTGAATAAAATTTGGGGAGCGGGTACTGCTTAATAATACCTTGTAACAAACAAAAAGTGGGAGGGATCGAAGAAGTGCCACGCTCACTTTTCAGCCCTTGAAAATTTTGATTCAATATTACTCGAAAACGACTCCAACAATTTTAATGAAAATTTAGGAGATGTTACAAGAACAAGAACAAGAATTAATATGTGATACGCCGTTATATTGGGAAAACTCGTTGAAGGGCGTGGTACCGCCCACAAAAATATGAAACAGTATGAAAAGAAAACTAACAAAGCAAACATTCTGAAATTAACTGTGTGGTACGCAATTGCTAAAAAGAAATCTCTGTTATGAAAGTGGGAGAAATATCGGCGTTGCGCGTGGAACCTCCCATACAAGCAAAATACGTTAAATGCTATTTCTCGCAAATGTTACAAGATATTTTAATGAAATTTGGTGTGTAGGTACTGCTTATTAATGCCTTGTAGTAACCGAAAAGTGGGCGGTATCAAAGAAGTACCACGCCTCGTTTTTAACCATTGAAAATTTTGATTCAATATTACTTGAAAACGACTCCAATAATTTTAATGAAAATTTAGGAGATGTTTCCACTGCAAACAAGGATTAATATGTGATATGTCGTTGTATTGGGAAAATTCGTTGAAGGGCGTAGCACCGCCCACAAAAATATAATACGCTATAAATAGAAAACTACAAGAGCAATCTTTCTGAGTTTTAATGTAGAGAGCCTACTTGCTATTTGGCACCTACGACCTGAAAGTGGACAAAATACCACCTGTACGCGTGGAACCTCCCATACAAGAAAAACACATCAAATGCTATTTCTCGCAAATGGTACAACATATTTTGATGAAATTCGGTGCAGTTTTATGTACTTTTTGACGCTGAATCGATCTTCATCAGCAGAACTGTCATTATACCTGCAGGATTTTGAAATATCCTTGCTTAATATTGAAGAAAACGTTTTGTTCAGTCTCATAGCGTACCTACAAAAAAAGATGAAATTCTTTTTTATTAATAGCATCGAATAGCCGCACTCTTTCTTATCGAAATATCTTTTCAGATTTTTCCAATAGGACTCTTATTTTTCGAGTTTTGATCCTTTGAAGCAGGGGTTAAAATAAGAAAAAGTTATTACTGCAGAATGTTTTTTCGTTTTTATTTGCAATTCTTAGGAAAATTTTTTAATGTCTTATTCAAGTGATTAATATTAAATATTAATATGAAATAACAGATATGGCAATGGTTCAATTTAAAATTGAAAATTTAGAGCGAAATTTTCTTTGAATGCATTTATAAAAATATGTTTAAAGTAGAGTTGCCGAGTACTTATTGTGGTTGCTACATTTTAGCCCAAATTGGTGAGGTTAAACAACTAAAACAACGGTTATAAGCGAAATAAAATGAGCATTTAGTTTCAACGATTAACGCAAAACAAAGTAATATGAATTTGGGTGAAAATTATTATTACAATTTTTTACAATATTCTAAAGATATTACTGCAAATTTGACGTTATTACTGCAGAAATAGGGTATTACTACAGCTTATTTCAATGCCTGCTTTGATGATAAGATATTTCAGCCCCCATACAAAAGACAAAATATTTTAGGGCATTCTATTGTATTTGAGTTTTTGATATTTTTCTTATTATTATTTTCATCGGTTTATTTATCATTTTGAAAGCATGACTATTAGAGGTGAAAAGGTACAACTTTCATAACAAAAAATAGCTATGAATAAAAACATAGACTAAAATAATAAGACCAGATTGTTGACCGAGCAGGGATCGGTCTCCAGGTACTTATTATTAATAGGAATTGCAAATTTAGGGCCTAAAGATAACAGCCACTTGCTTTCAAATGGAAATTCAATATCTGTTTTGTTGACAATCCAATTTTCGTTATAAATGAGTTCTAAAGATTTGAACTGTTTATGTTTCAAATTATTTAGTTTGTTAGCGAGCGGTTCAATCATTAATAATTTTGGTGTGTTCATATGTCAGTCGTTGTTTCTGTATGAATTTCTCAAGGAAGTTATTTAATAATTAAATTAAATTATGAAAACAACCCTTATAATATAAAAAAAAATCATATTCCTCTTTACTTTTATCATCCGAGCGACGTGCACTCGTTCATACACTATACGCTTAGAGAAGCCAACATTAAGATGGTTTGATTATCGAATTGATAACACGGAATACATCTCGGAAAAATGAAATCACATAACAGATATAAAAAAAATGTTAAAAGGTTTCAGTTGGATGTGCGGAGAACACCTGCGCACCTTGGACTACACGCCACTGCAACTCGTATCAATATGAAATTTATGCTGGAATCAGCCAAGAAGTAGCGTTTCGTAACGTAACGTCACGGTTGCTTGTCAACGTAGCATCGATTAGTGAAAACGGTAGGCAACGTTCGAAATGTCACCTTACAACTTAAAAATTACTTGAAAAATTCCAGTTTTTGTAAACAAGCATCCATTGTCATACTTATTTTAATTAATTTATTCAAAAAAATCCATTTATAACATCAAAATTTAATTCATTTTATCTAACAACGTAGCGCGACGTTTGAAAATCTAGTTTCAACAGGTCTCAACGTTGCGTACCGCTACTTTACGATTTCACTAATCGCTTACACGCTTCTGCCATTTGATAGATTTTGACAGAAGTCACGTTACGAAACGCTACTTCTTGGCTAATTCTACCATTAATTGATACGATACAGTTATCAAACTAAATTTTTACGTGAGTCTAGGAGACTGTAACGTTCCCGGTTTTTCAGTTTGGCAAAAAAATGACCCGAGCGCATCTCATCCGTGACCACACATGCAGAATCACTCACAACGCGAATAAAACGTTCGGTGTTTTGTGAATGGCAAAGAAATTCTATGCAAATGGTTAAGAAAAAACTATAAGTAAAATACAACAAAAGTTTTGCGTAAGCGGATTTACCTGGAATATTGACGATATTGTTGAGCGAAAATTGAATTGATCTCTTGCCACGATTTTCCCGATTTTTGGATTTCCTTTACCAGCGACCTATTCCGGTTGGTTTTGGGTCTACCTCGTCCTCTAATGCCTTGTCTATTCCACTGAAGAGCCTGGCGACAGACCTTGCTGTGTGGGTTCCGGAGAGTATGACCAATCCATCTCTACTTGCGCTGCTTGACCTCGTTTGCTATAGCCCTCTGAATGCATTTTTGATGTAGTTCGGCATTTGAGATAGTGCGAGGGCACCAAGCCATAAGTATACGTCTGAAGCATTTGTTGACGAATACTTGCAGCTTGTTCATTAATTGTTCTGTAACAGCCACGTTTCGCACCCATATAACAAAACCGATTTCACATTCGAATCAAAAATGCGCACTTTCGTTTTGGTGGATATAACGGAAGAGGACCCTATTTTGTTCAGTTGAGCAAACGCGCCCTTCGCTTTTGCTATTTTTGAGTTTATATCCTCATTTGCTCCACCATCCATTGAGATAATGCTGCCTAGATACGTGAAGCTGTCGACGTTTTCATTATCATCACTGCCAGCTTTAAACGTGATGTCATGCCTGTTTGCGTTCAGCTTCATGCTTTTAGTCTTGGATGCGTTGATTTTTAGGCCGGCCTTTTGCGATTTCACGACCAGGTCTTCAATCTTGTTTTGCATATCTGAGTGTTTGGGCGATAAAAGGCAAATGTCGTCAGCGTAGTCGAGATCTTCTATATGATCGGTAAAGTTCCATTGGATACCCCTTTTGGCCTTATTAAGAATATCGTCAAGAACGATAAGGAAGAGAGATGGTGATAGTGAACAGCCTTGCCGGACGCCTGAATTACTGGTGAATGTCGGTAATAACAACCCTTTGTGTAGCACACTGCACTTAAAGCCTTCATATTGCGCGTGTACTAAATTGATGGCCTTTGCGGCAATACCTCTTCGTTGCAGTGAAACCCAGATGTTTTCTCGAGACATTGTCGAAGGCAGTGCTGTAGTCTACGAAGACAAGTTCAAGTGCAGAACGCCACTCGCATGATTGTTCGACAATTATTCTGAGGGTGTTGATTTGATCCACGCAGGATCGGTTTCGCCAGAATCCTGCTTGCTGCTTTCGAATGGCCAAATCAAGTTGTTCGCTTACCCACTTCAGAAGCACTTTCGTCAATACTTTTGATGGTACTGAGGGCAGGGTAATGCTTCTATAGTTTCGGCACTTGCTAAGGTCACCTTTTTTTGGCAATTTTTTAGCATGCCATGTAGCCAATCTTTTGGCAAACGCTTTTCGCTCCAGATTTTGGTGAGCAGAGGATGGAGAATATCAGCTGATATTATGGGGCATGCCTTTAGCAGTTCAGCTGTTATTTGATTTATGCCGGCGGCTTTGTTGTTTTTCATGCCTTCGATAGCCTTTACTATTTCATCGGTTGTAGGTGGTGATGTTTGTATTCGACTGTTGTAGACATGGGATTTAGTATATCAAAAAAATATTCTTTCCATCTCTTTAGTTGGTCGTCCGCGGATGTTAAGAGACTTTCATTTTTGTCTTTGATATGGCGACTCTGTTGGTGTTTTCTGCCGGATAATCTGCGGAGGATATCGTAATTGCGCATTTGCAGCGCTTTTGGCTTCGCTCACGAGGTCGTTATACATTCTTCTTTTGTCTTGCATGCACGATCGCCTGACTTCTTTATTGAGAGAATTGAAGACCTTATCGGCTTCGTTCTTTTGCACTCTAGTTTAAGCGCCGTCTCTCAGTATTTTCACTTTTTTTTTTAACAAGACCCCACATTTTCTCGCTCATCCGCATTACAGGCGTTAGTGAGAAGCTCTCCGTTGTGTCATTTCTCGTACCCAAACCATGTCTTCCAATCACGTGCTCAAGGTTAAGGTGTTCTGAGCCTACTTTGGCATTCAAATCGCCCATAACCATTATCATGTCGTTCTTGTGAGCACTGTTTATTGCTGCAGCGAGCCGGCTGTAGAACTCGTCTTTGGTTTCTCTTTCTGCCAACACGGTGTGCGCGTATGCTTGGAAGATGATAATATTTCTTCGAAATCGGTTACAGGTTTCCATTCCATCACTGCCTTTGCTGCAGTTTTGCTAAACAAAATGGATGTCATTTTGTGCTCTAATGGAGTATAAAAATTTTTCACCGTCAGGAAGTACATATTCTTCGTCACCGTTCCATCTGCACTCGCTTAATTCCAATATGTCAAGGTTGAATTTGTGGAGTTCTCTTAAGGCTTGGTGTATTTCGCCTGGTTCATTAAGAGTTCGATAGCCTTTACTATTTCATCGGTTGTAGGTGGTGATGTTTGTATTCGACTGTTGTAGACATGGGATTTAGTATATCAAAAAAATATTCTTTCCATCTCTTTAGTTGGTCGTCCGCGGATGTTAAGAGACTTTCATTTTTGTCTTTGATATGGCGACTCTGTTGGTGTTTTCTGCCGGATAATCTGCGGAGGATATCGTAATTGCGCATTTGCAGCGCTTTTGGCTTCGCTCACGAGGTCGTTATACATTCTTCTTTTGTCTTGCATGCACGATCGCCTGACTTCTTTATTGAGAGAATTGAAGACCTTATCGGCTTCGTTCTTTTGCACTCTAGTTTAAGCGCCGTCTCTCAGTATTTTCACTTTTTTTTTTAACAAGACCCCACATTTTCTCGCTCATCCGCATTACAGGCGTTAGTGAGAAGCTCTCCGTTGTGTCATTTCTCGTACCCAAACCATGTCTTCCAATCACGTGCTCAAGGTTAAGGTGTTCTGAGCCTACTTTGGCATTCAAATCGCCCATAACCATTATCATGTCGTTCTTGTGAGCACTGTTTATTGCTGCAGCGAGCCGGCTGTAGAACTCGTCTTTGGTTTCTCTTTCTGCCAACACGGTGTGCGCGTATGCTTGGAAGATGATAATATTTCTTCGAAATCGGTTACAGGTTTCCATTCCATCACTGCCTTTGCTGCAGTTTTGCTAAACAAAATGGATGTCATTTTGTGCTCTAATGGAGTATAAAAATTTTTCACCGTCAGGAAGTACATATTCTTCGTCACCGTTCCATCTGCACTCGCTTAATTCCAATATGTCAAGGTTGAATTTGTGGAGTTCTCTTAAGGCTTGGTGTATTTTGCCTGGTTCATTAAGAGTTCGGACATTCAAAGAGCCTATGCGTGTTAGAGTTTTCATCAAAAGGATTTTAAAATTTTGACGAACCATATTGGTTCCAGTTATAGGAGAATCATTTCTAACTATGCAAGTTTCTTGCAACTCCAAATCCGATGTGCATGCCGCCAAGCCAGTTGGATTAACCAGTTTCTGGTGGGCACCACTTGGAGAGTTATCATTGTTCGATCCATACTTCATTAGTGTAATCTGCTGAGCAACGCCTCACGCACTAAATTATAAACTTAAAGCTGGATCCGACAAGCGCTGCAACCTATAGTGGCCAAATTCACTTTCAATTTCAGCCGCCCAATCTGAAACAGTCGTTGACCTGCGAGCCGCCCACTCTGGGTCAGACGCTTCAGGATTTCCACAAGAAGCTTCTTTTAAGGCGGCATTGACGCCTTGTCAGTGTCAGTTACGGGCATTGTGGGTTTTTCTTTCAAGGCGCAACGCTGTCCAACACTACGCCCTTCCACACCCTGGCTGGTCACCCGCTGTTTAGTCGCCTCTTTCAACAGGCATGTTTACCTCGGGCATATTCTAACCCCTTACCCGCAGGGATAAGCGTATTCTTTATCCAAGTCCATTTGACCCGTAGTAGTGGTGAATTCCACCTTGAAAACCGGTAAAATTGACCCTGTCTCTTATTTTTAGCTGTACAGTTGAATTTTGTCAGTGAAGATAAGGTCTCTTTTCATCTGGACGGTCACAAATAATAACGGTAACAGGAAAGCGAATGTAGTGAAATTTTTTTTTTGTAGCGCGTGTAGTAAACGTATATATTCAGTAGCTGTTTTACCCGGCATTGCTCGGTGTTTGGTAAAAAGCAAGAAAGCGCAAAAAAAGCTAATAATTTTTTAAAATAATGTGCCACAAAACTCCAAAAGTTTCGAAAAATATTGAAAAACATCGGTATTAGTCCAAAAATATTGAAAATATTGAGTTGGCATCACTGATAAAATCGCTCTCATTTCTGCTCTTATCAACATAACATCAAATTCAATATTCTTTATTCAAGAATAAAAAAAAACAATAAATGAAAGAGACGGAAAAGACAACAGCTACACATAACTCATGAAGCACATAAGCAGAAGCGACGTAAATGCAATCGATGATTTTTATGCAAGCATTGAATTTTTTTTCCAACAACTTCATACTAAAAAAACAAAGATTTATCGTTTAAAAATCAAAAACATAAGTATGCAATTTAATTCCTAAGCACACACAGAATGTTTTAAAAGACAAATTACACTATGCAACAAATGAGTAAAAACTTTTTCCCCAGGGAATGCCATTATTCATTTTATATGTAAAATGGGCTGCTGATTCCGAAAATCGCATTTTTTTTTTATTTCGTGTCGTTTTCGAGATATCGGTCATTTTCGGTTTTTGGACCAAAAAAAAAAAAGATAGTTCCATTTAAATACAAATATCTCAAGAACCAATGTTTGTATTCAAACGTATTATATGTCATATTAAAGGTAATTAAATTACCTACAAATGATATTCACATTTTTTTTTGGTTGGTTTGTTAGTTTCGGCGAAATAAATTGATTTCTAAAAAAAAACATTTTCTTTTTCGAAAAAATTAAAATCAACTGCAGATTTATACAAGAAGAAACAACTTTTTTATAATTTTTTTTTTTTTTGTATCATAGACTATATATTTGTGAAGAAAATAAGATACCACTTAAAAAAATCCATGGAAAAATGCAAAAGTTGTATACAATTCATTGAAAAGTTAACAAAATGCGTTTTTCCCTATTTTTTTCGTTTTTTTGTAATAAACTGTTCGATAATTAAAACTTTTTGTAAAACACATGAGAAAATCCAAAAAATTCTTAAAGTAGGCGTTAAAAAAAAATACCCGTGTCTCGTCGTTTTTCTCCAGCACGTCAGATTTTTTCTTAATCGATTTTTGAAGTTTTTTAATCCACTGTACATGAAAAATACCAAAATAGCGCATTCTTGTGTTAAATCGATAAATTTAACTATATGATCCTTAGATTTGAGGTGTATTATGTGTTCAGTAAACTTATGCAGGATATTACGAGGAATATTTTTGTAGAAATGTTAACCCTCTAAGACCCTTACAAGTGGGTCATTTTGACCCCCCCACATTTAAAAAAAAATCTGACGTGCTGGAGAAAAACGACGAGACACGTGTATTTTTTTTTAACGCCTACTTTAAGAATTTTTTCGATTTTCTCATGTGTTTTACAAAAAGTTTTAATTATCGAACAGTTTATTACAAAAAACGAAAAAAGTAGGGAAAAACGCATTTTGGTAATGAATTGTATACAACTTTTGCATTTTTCCATGGATTTTTTTAAGTGGTATCTTATTTTCTTCACAAATATATAGTCTATGATACAAAATAAAATAAAAATTATAAAAAAGTTATTTCTTCTTGTATAAATCTGCAGTTAATTTTGGTTTTTTTGTTAATTTTTTCGAAAAAAAAAAATGTTTTTTTTAGAAATCAATTTATTTCGCCGAAACTAACAAACCAACCAAAAAGTGATGTGAATATCATTTGTAGGTAATTTAATTACCTTTAATATGACATATAATACATTTGAATACAAACATTAATTCTTGAGATATTTGTATTTACATGGAACTATCTTTTTTTTTGGTCCGAAAACCGAAAATGACCGATATCTCGAAAACGACACGAAAAAAAAATGCAATTTTCGGAATCAGCAGCCCATTTTACATATGAAATGGATAGTGGCATTCACTGGGAGATTTGGCTGTTGCATAGTGTTATTAAAATCGATTCGGTATGTTTTTCAAAACAGTGTTAAATAGGGTTTCATATAAGCAATTTTATGTAAATAGTATAGATTAAATGTATTTTTAGAAAATGCAAAAAAAACACCGGTTTTTGATTTTGTGAAGATAAGGTACCTCTTCATCCGGACGGTCACATTTTCTTATCCTCCTTATCATTTTTATACCCTAAATCCAGGGTATATTAACTTTTTCCACCCGTTTGTAACGTTGTTGTTGTATGTTGGAGCAACTGTTTGTGGCACATCTATATATATAAAAATGAAATGGTGTCCGTATTTAGCTTATGGACGCGGAAACTACACGTCCGATTTACACGAATTTTTTGTAAAATTGTTTCTTATGGTCTGTGGAAGGTTCTTTAGGGGGGGGGGGAAATGCTGCTGAGGGGGACGGGAGTTGCACCCCCCAAACAAAAAAACACAAAAAATGCTATATCTCTGCACTTATACAAGCTATGATTATGAAAGTTGGTGAACTTATGCATAATGGATCTACCATTTACAATGCAAAACTTGGGGGATATTAGGTGTTAGAAAATTGCATCCTCTTTACAAAAAATATACAAAATGCTATATTTCTTCACATATGTCAGATATCGTTATAAAACTTGGTACATACATGGTTGTATATTCTATCTACCATTCACCTTGAACAATTTGGGGGGCGCACACTGGTCGGAAAATCAAAAAAGCTGGTCAAAATTAAAAAATAAAGTTGTTGTTTTTTCACTTTTAATTGTTGGTAATGGTAGAATTTTATCCACTTTGATCGTTTCAGTTGTCAGAAAGACCTCTGTGCCTAAAAAACTCTTCTCGTTTGAGTGTGAAGTTCAACTACTCTTGCGAAGAATTTTTTAATTTTTTTTTAATATAAAGCGTCTCAGTAAACAAGTGGAAAAAATAACTTCTATTCATCTTTTTGCAATGTAACGAAATGGAGTCTCTCAGTGAATGTTTATTTAATATTTTTCTCAAATCCAAAGCGTTTTATCTCGTTCACAGTTTATGTAAATAGGCAACTGTTTCGTGAAAATATATACACAAAAAAATTGTTGGAGTAGTTTTTAATATGATAAATGTTATAGCATCCACGGCCATCCGTCTAGTTTCTACATGCATCTTATTCAGGGTACATTTTTCTACAAACCTGTAAAAAAATTAGCTGCCGAGGTGCCTGTGAAAAAGATATTAGGACTTTTGTAAAGTATTTCATTTTCGTAATAATTGATCCCAGAAACAAAACTTTCGTAGATATAGATGCTGTTCAGCATATTTTGACCGAAATTTTGGATGTGCCAGTTTGTGTTACAAAAATTTATTTCATATTTCCAATCAGCGACCTCAAAAACCCCAATAACCCTCTTTTTATTGATTAATATAGTTTTGCACTAAACGGTCCGTCATTGTGGATCCGCCATTTTGTATTTTGTAAACTAGGTTTCAGATGCATTATAAGCAACATCTGAAACTCCAATGTTCCGTTTTTGGTGGTAATAAATGCAGCTTAGCAGTTTTTAGTCCACCATTTTGGATCCGCCATTTTGTTTTTTTTGAAAATAGATTTCAGATTCGTAATAAGCATCATCACAAACCTAAAATTACCGGCTTTCGTGAGAATATATTTGGTTAAGCATTATTTGTGCGCCATTGTGGATCCGCCATTTTGTTTTTTTAAAAATGGATTTCGGATTCGTAATCAGCATCATCAAAAACCCCTTATTACCGACTTTCAGAATTTTGGCCAGCTTTTCCGATTTTCCGACCACTGTGGGGCGGTTGAGAGAAGGGGGAGTTGCAACTTTCATACAAAAAATATATAAAATGATATATCTCTGTACATATGGGAGCTATGGAGATAGACTTCACACGTAAAGAGCATCGGGAACGAGCGAACGAAGTCGCAACCAGGCCAGCTAGTTATTTTAAAAAATTATTAGCTTTTTTAGTGCTTTCTTGCTTTTTACCCGAGCACGGCCGGGTAAAACGGCTAGTTTTGAATAAAATGACACCTCGATCACAGGAAAATTCAAAAATTGACTGAGTTATGGCGTTTAGAAATATATGAAAACTAACGTTTGTAGATATCAATTGATGGGCAGCACTGGCTTTTATCCTTAATTATGAGATATGCGACATTTGCTATCGCCAACTATCGCTTCATACAAATATTTTGCAATTATATACAGGCGTCAAAAGAAACACGGCTATCATTATTATATTGCAAAAATAAATATCAAAGAGCTGCGAGTACTTACTTTTGTATTCGGTCATCTACAGTATGAGAAATCAAAAAGGAGCACCAGTAGCAATGATTAACCCATTACGTTTCATGAGTGCCATATCGCAATCGAAACATTGCTTTCTACTTTTGATTCCTTCACTCTAACTGGCTATGTACTGAAAATCAGAATTTGGCATTTTCATTGCCAATAAAAGCGATCAGTAAGTGCGTGCAGTTTAATGCGCAAAAAACGCATTTTCGATCGCACTCAAAAATTTACATTTCATTTAATAAATAAATCATTCTAAAAATAATTATGTCATCGGAAAGAACATGATTCAGACTTTTTAACTGTTATGCTTCCAAAACATTATCGAAAAGTTTTGAGGCAGATAGATATTTGAGCAAATTAAATGAAAGTGCCATATGGCACTCATGCCACAAACAGGGAGTAAAAGTTTTAGATTAAAAAAGCAGTAAGAAAAATCAAACGAAGGGACGGTAAAATACATCACGACATATTATTCGTAACTAACGTTTTGGCAAGAAATCCTGGATAGAATTTCATAACAAAAATTATTATATTGAATGGTGCAACAACTGAAATTCCTGCTATCAGCTACAAGTGCACCCCTACCATATCTTGTGATGTAGAAAAATCATTTTCTTCTTACAGAATGATACTTACAGACATGGGCTTCTTATTCTTCTAATCAAACTATGTGCAATTCCATGCCATCTGAATTAACAGCAGTGGACAGCTAGTAGTGAGGAAATGTTATGTATGTGTTGTACCCACTTTCCGGGTAGCCAACAACTACCTTAACTACGATCATTCACTTTTTACACATAATAACAAAGATGAGGGTAATTTCGGAATTAACTTTCTGCGTAGAGTCCGAGTTCAGAATTGGCCCATCAGCCCAGGATTTTGAGATATTTTTAAAAAGTGCCGTAGGATGGTTTTTTTAAAAGCTATAAGGTGATATTAAGAAATTGTATATAAAACGATAGAGGCGTTGGAGTTCATGATGTTTTCTTAAATCGGACATAACTTTTAGCGTTAACGTGAAAGAAAACAAAAATATCAAATTCGAGAAGTCATTTTTTAGGGCCCGCTTGGGAAATTTTGACTTCACTTGAAATTTTTCATGAACATAGCTAATTTGCAGCACAAGCATGAAATGAAAACAAGCTCCTCCACTATACTTGGTATTCGTTACACTTCTAAACGGAAACTAAATTTTGTTTACGCGCTCATTCTTTGTATAAGCATACAAATTCAACCCTCAGTTAATCTGAAGGCGATCGTGGGATGCAATTATGTTTATAGGCATCAAACTAATCTTTGGCCAGGCATTTGGAATACTCAGTGGCGGATCCAGCACTGTCAAGAAGGGGGGCCGATTGACTACATGTCTAGATAATAACAGAATGTTTTTAAAATCTTTACATATAATTTTAAAAAAAATGTATTCACTTGGTTTGAGAGAGGGGCCGATCGGCCCCATCGTCCCCCCTGGATCCGCCACTGGGAATACTTAACATTTAACTGTTATTGGGGGTTATCGTGAATCAAGATTCCCGGGGAATTTTCTCAATCTACCGTGCATTCTCTATTGCAGTTTAAGAAAATTCCCCGGGAATCTTGATTCACGATAACCCCCATTGTTTTTTTATATCATTAATTATTACATATTTTTGTTAACACTTTTTATTGGTAAAAAAAAAAAATATTTGGTGCATTAATTTTGGAAAATCCAGCACTTACCTTCCAAGTTGCGGCCTTTGCAGTCAAAAAGAAAGTCATACTAGATATTTTATTTAATAAATAAATCTTTCTAAAAATAATTATATATCATTGGAAAGAACATTATTCAGACTTTTGAGCTGTTATACTTCCAAAACATGGCAGGTATTTGAGGAAATAAAATTTAAGTGTCATATGGCCCTAATGACACAAACATGGGGTAGAAGTTTTAGGTTGAATCTATTAAGATCTTACCATATACCACATACTGATAATCTTTTTATGGGCGTACCAATCGAAAACATCATGTTTACGACAACTCCGGAAATTGGAGACAAGAGGAGTTATGCTTACTAATTCATTGGGTATGATAAATGAAGTTAAAAAGCTGTGGAAAAAATCAAAGGAAGCGACAGTAAAATATATCAAGACAAATTAACAAACGTTTTGGCGAGAAATCCTGGACATAATTTCATAACAAAAATTAATGCCATATTGAATGGTGTGACAACTGAAATTCTTGCTGTCAATCCATATTTAGTGTCTTAATACAAGTACGCGCCTAAAGATCATGTGATTCAAAAAGATAATTTTCTGCTTACAAACAGCAAAATTTAACTTCCGAAAATTTAGAAAAAGTAATTATTATTGACTGTGAACTGAAGTACAATCAATAAGTTTTACTGCATATATTGCACCGATTATTAAAAAATCGAAACGATAACCTTTTTATCAATTTTAAATTAATAAACACAATCTAAAACTAAATAAAATACATATTTTTTTTCGTCTATAATTCCTAAAAACGTATAAAAATGTGGCTTATTTTCAGCATATTTTTGGAATATGCATAGAATATGTTTTGCATATTCTTATATGCCGCATCTAAAGAAAACATATTTCATAAACAATATAACATTTATTTAATGATTACCAAAAAAGTGGAATATAATCCGCAGTCTACTTATAGGAGCTGTTTAAACATGCGAAAAAACAGTCGGGTGATAGTTTGATTCTCCGTTGTTATATATGCATTCTATGTTACTATTCATGAAACTCATCACTGCAGTAGGATTACAAGTACGCAATACTTGTACTCTGAACAAATAGTAGGATTTATACACTATTTACGACGCACATATTACTTTGTTTGAATGCCTTTAACGTTTTAAAAATACGTTGGAGAAATTGTATATATTCTTGATCATTTACTATAGAAAATTATCTATTATACACTACTTTTTTTAGTTTATAAAATATTAATCTTTCAAATAAACTAAGGCAGCAGCTGTGTTGTCTTCATCACATTCACATTAACTTGCTGCTTTTTTTAGTTCTTCGCATTAGCCCAAAGGCTTTGCAAAAATCACACAAAATAATTTTCTGTTCATAACGTCTGCTTAATAGCTGATCATGCTTTTGCCGCACAAATTTTATTTTTTTTCCTTGAGTGCTAAATCCTTACAATACATTCGTGAGTTTAAGTTGCGTTTGCTATAAAAATTTTGCAAGCTTTGCGATAGTTATACATTAAGGGCCAATTGCAGTGTGAGCTTAACCGTTAGTGTAGCTTAAGCTACCCTTAAACAATTTTAATTTTCACAGTTGACTACCTCACATTTGCATTAGCATAGATACAAACCAAAAATGGTTAACTAATTTGACAGTAAACAGCTTTGACGTAAAATATTGTTTACAATTGAAAAACTATTTGAATAAACTTTTAAAAAGAATTAAAATCTTTTAGCCGCTTTTGGAATATTCACGCGCTCATTGGCTTTTGAATACATTTTATGTCATACTCCAGTGGGTGGAAACGATGTCACGCAAAAATGAGTAGTGAAAAGCATTTGAGAACGTTGAGTTTCCAAAGAAGCGGAAGAATCTGCGCCTGAAGCTATCAATGGAACAGGAAAAGATAATTTCTGTGTTGTTGAAATTCAACCAACAAGCAGTTGGGAATTTTATGTGAAAGCACTTAAATGTTTCCCTGAAGGGCCAGCTGTAATCATGGACTTGGCTATATAAGCGCAAAAGATAATTAAGAACCATGTTTTTTTCTTACGTCAACTTAAAAGTTTATGGAATTTAATTGTTTTAGATAGTTGCTTTGCCATAGGAAGTTTTTTATATGTACATACATATTTGTAAATTTTAAAACAATATTAAGTCAAAACAATAATTTAAAAAAAATTCAAATTTTCATTCCTTAAAAAATTCTTATTTTTATTTTTTCTTTATTTTTATTTTTTTTTATTTTTAATTTTTTTTATTTTTATTTTATTTTTATTTTATTTTTATTTTTTTTAATTTTTATTTATGACGTCAATTGTGATATAAGCCGCCCAAACTTTTTTGAGAGTCCAAAGACTGGCGCTTAAGCAGCTCTTCAAATGACTGTGAAGAATAAATTTTTACTTAAACTACAATCAACAGATAAACTACGCTTAAGCTCACGCTGTGAAAATTGGCCCTACGATTTCAAAGTATTCAATTGCAAAAATTTAATGTTGCCTTAATTACCTACGATATTTTTTGTTTTGTAATAAGGTAAAGTTTCAAATTTCATTGAAACTGAGTATATATTTTGCTCTACACTAGTGGCCATAAAACTTTATTGGTCTGCGAAGCCGCTCTTCCCTTTGATAAAAGCGTTGTTGTAGCCATTGCGCTTCGCAGAAACAGATTGAGGACCACCACTCTACACTATAAGGTAAAATAAATAGCTTAAAAAACAATAATTGAATATACAATTCTTAGCAATTCTAAAACAATAAATTCAATAATATCTTGCATTTTTGTAATTTAACTAAAGCTATGCTTTATGGCACCAAACGGATAAAAAGTAAATAATTTCAACATCTTGCAAAAAATCAGTGAGATTCAATACGTACAAATAGGAACCAATAGTACTTTAAGAGCTTACATACTTTAGAACAGTGTTCTTTAATTTGCTTCCGGTTCGCGAAAGATGCAAAAATGTATGACACCAGTTCGCAGCTGTAAAAAGGTTGAAGAACACTGCTTTAGAACATTTACATAAAATAGGAGATGTACTCGTGTGGCATAACTCCTCTTCGTGGATAGAAAGTATGTGAAATTGAGTAGTTTAGTAAATTTGTTATGTCACTGGTGTAAATGTCGGCAAAACGAAATAGACGCCTCGAAAAATATGTTGGATTATGATATGTACGAAAAACACTGCCGAATTGTTCATTGAATACAGTTTTAGTTTGATGTCTAAAATAATTTTTTTTGTGAGGTTATATACTTCCATATTAAAGAATATTTTATCACCTCAAGTCATCACGTTCTTTCATCCATTTTCTTAAGTATTGCTGAGCTGCTTCGCTTTCGTTATCTTGATTTTCTTCAATCAGTTGCGTTAGCATTTGTAGCCAATTAGCATTCTCCTTGAAGGTTTTGGTATTTAATGTATTTATTTCATGCTGAAAATAAGTAAGAAACATAATTTTTTCAACAATCATATGCTGGGAATCTAATTAAATTACGGTCAGCTCATTTATAATAGCACCAGTACGCCAACCATGTTCCAATGTTACATCAGCTAAGTCACTATATGGATGATCACCAAAATACAAAACTGAGTGCCCGCGCCATCCTGTCAGGTCCTGTAGTTGCTTAACTGTTCCCTTTGAATTTAAATTGTAAAATTAATGAAACTAAAAAAAAAATATATATATATAAGACCTCATAGTATATTTTTCCTTTTTCTAATTTAGAAACACGGTCCCATACATGACTATTTGTTTTTTCATCATACAAGCGAATAGGCCTTGACTCATCTGTGAAAAACTTTGGTTTGCGCGCTTGCACAAAAATCACATCAAAGTATTCTCTCCATTGCGATCCGGCTAACAGAGTCATTCCACGGTCACTAATTTTCATAAAATGTAAAATTTAGCGTTAATTTTAAAATTTTGGTTTTCAAACAATAAGGACGCGGAAAATTCTGCACTTCGTATTTTTCCACAGTTTGTGATAAAGTGACACAACTTTGTGTGGAGAGTTATTTCCGCAGTTTACGCGTCGATTGGAGTGTGGAAATTTCCTAAATGTAAGCAGCTGATTTTTATCGAATTTAATACACATTTGATTTTATTTTGATGCAAATAACAAGAACGTAAAAAGTATAGATCGTACTAACATGAACAACAATTTTTAAAAACAATTTTACATTAGCTGTGTTTTAGACGGCAGCGTGTCAACACGTAGTCATCACCATGATTCAATAACAATGGTTATGGCAAGTTGTCAAACTAAACAAAAATGGAACCCTGATCTTGCCTTGCTATCTGTCAAAAGACTAGAAAATTTTGACATTTTCGTAGTTTAAGAAGAAGCAGCATTTGTTACCGCTGCAACCAGGGTAATTCAACCATGGTTATCACTGTTCTTCTAAAACGAGTATGTGTGCCATCTCCTTCTTCTTATTTTGTTTTACTTACTCGGGATTTCACTGATCAGTCCAAGGTCTTCAGCATATCTTTTAGATCAAAAAATAAGTCTTAAAATATTCCATCACAAAATAAATTCTCCGGCCTGTTCCGTAATCCGTGTCAACACGTAGTTATATTAAACTTATTCCGCCCTGTTCCCAATTCCACTTTCACGTGAAAGTGGGTATAAAGTGGAATGCGAAACTTTTTGAAAAGTCGGCATTATGCTACGACTTTTCAATGAATTTTGCTTTTTTAAAGCTGTTTTATCGATCAAATTGAAAAAAAAAAAATACACACGTTTAAGCTCCAGAGTTTTTCCCTTTTTTAGCGAGTAATTCTTATTTTTCTTGTAAATGTAATATTGTAAATATTGCTGAAATAAAAAACTCTAACTAAAAAAATATTTTTTCCGATGACAAGTAAAAAGTCGACAAATTGGCATTTTCGAAGTCAGTGTTTGTGTGAATTATTTGACATTTCATTATATCATGGTGTTAGTAAGAATAGTTCGAAAACAGGATGCCACCTGATTTTACTTCTTAAATTGCATTAGAACATCTAATTAACCCAATAAAATGCACTGAGCATGAAAAAAAACTTTCTGAAATTCCCTCAAATCAGAGGAAACCCCATAATTGGGCATCTCGCCTAGTACATTATTTTGACATAGAATATTGCGAGCATTTATAATTTCAAGTGCATTGCAGCAGCCGTTGTTAAAGTGAAACTCAATTAGAGTTAATAAATTTAATAAAAAGCATTTTGATTCATGAATCTTGTTTACTTGCGTGTATTTTTTAACTGACAGCTAAAAAGTTTGCGTTTCTACTGTGAAAAGTTAAACGTCTTGAACAGTCGTTGAATAGGCTTCACATCCACATCGAAAGTAAAAAGTAATCAACAAGTCTTCGAAATTAAAAGTAATTGAAATTACACGGATTACGGAACAGGCCGGATTAACTTTAATTGAGTTTCACGTTAACAACGGCTGCTGCAATGCAATTAAAAATTATAATTGTTTTTTATTTTGTTTGTCAAAATAATATATTAGCCAAGATGCTCTATTAAGGATTTTTTTCTGGTTTTAGGGAATTTCAGAAAGAGTTTTTTCATTCTCTATAAATTTTATTGGGTTTATTGGATGTTCTATTACAATTTCAGCTGGTTAACAATTAATCAGTCAGAATTGCCACATTTTGAAAATTTTCAAAAATCGAAAAAAACACATAATTTTAAACGAAATTCTTAATATAATTTAAAGAATTTCCGCACCACTTCCCTCCGCTTGCCAAGGCAATCGGTAAAAATGTGGTGCCACCATGTTAAAGTCCTATTAAACACAGCTAATATTCAGTGTAGTATGGCAACATCAACAGTCTACTTTGTGCTTATTAAACACGCAAAATTTATTTGTTAAATTAAGCACTTTAACAGGCCTGTTCCGTAATCCGTGTGGTTTCAATTACTTTTCCTTTAGGAGGCTTTTTCATGAAAACGGTGAGTCACACGACAAAAAGTATCGGAAACATTTTTGTGAGGAACAACTGGTTATACAAAAAGCATTGATTGACCGTTTAGGAAATATTATTAAAAAACCGCAAAAAGTCGAAAAATTCGACTTTATCGAATATTTCCGATAGTTACTTTTTATCGTGTGACTCACCATTTTCATCAAAAAGCCTCCTAAGTGAAAAGTAACTGAAACCACGCGGAACAGACCTGTAATTGTTATTTTCCCATACGTTTCTCAGAAAGTGCACTGAAAACTGTCGTCTAAAACACAGCTTTTATGAATCGCTGTTTATTCACACGCTTTCAGACAACCTTATTTATAAGGTGCTCTTTCAGTTTGTGGAGAAGTACGAAATGCGGAATTTTCCATGGTTTGAAAGAGTCTTCCTAATGCTAATAACATTAAACGTTTCTTGTACTCTATGTTAGTACATGTATAATAGTTATGCGTTGATTATTTATTTGTCATTGGAAAAGTTGTATGTCCTTAAAGTTTAAAATTAATGAAATAATACTGTGCAATAATAAAGATTGATTTGTATCGAACAGTTCATCACTTACACAAAGAAAAACGGACTGTTAGTGACCAAGAAGAGCTTCTTTCCGGCATTTATCAATCTATTGAAATATACTGGTAGCAAAGAATTTTTGTCAATATACTCCTCTGCATTTTTCATGACAATTTGATGCATTATTGGATGACATGTTTGCACAGAATTTTTTATATCATGAAATAATATCTCTGGATGAAAATCGATTTGTTTTTTTTCAAAATACTCCGCTACATTACAAAGCAAGCACATTTCTGGAACAGAAAATAAATCTGCAAGTTGCACCATTTTGGATTTAACGTTAGGCTACAAAGCGTTAATTTGTTAAAAAATATAAAAAAGAACAAAAAAATTAACAAAAGTTTGTACTATAATTTTTACATTTGATGCTCACTAAAACCCACAATAATCGGAACCTCAGCTATGCGAAGCTTTAATGGAAAAAAGATGTATAAGCAAACATCAGCGTTCAATTCTAGTTCAACACTTAAATAAAATTGCATTAAAACAAAAAAGTTTTTTAGTTTTTAACTGGCTAATAAAGTTTTTTCATGTTATGGTTTAAAATAAGAAAGGAATTCTTAATTTTATTTAGACTGTTAGCGTAGATATGTATGAATAAGTTTACTTATCACATCCCAAAGATTACGTTGATAGTTGT